>CM029548.1:10317982-11041770 GCA_017141385.1 Sogatella furcifera
AGTGAAGCAAGTATTTGAAACTGTAGCCTTGAAAATTAAATACCAAACTCAGAAGCAGATACCATGGAGGGATTTTTTGTGAAGTTGGGCATTTTCCTGCAGAAGAACACAAACATCTTGAATAACATTTAAATTTTGGGTGATGCAAACTTCAACATCTTAAAACCGGAAGAACATGGTATTAGTGATCTCCAAAATGTGCTAACTGAACGTGGATGCAGGATTCACCATATTCCAGCAACAAGAAAAACTCCTACTACTGCAACAAGCATTGATGGATGTTATACATCCTTGAAGCCTGAAGCCTGAAAATGAAAGCCTCTCTTCAATGCTTGCTTAATAACTATATACTATCTGGATCATTAGAAGATGAAGGAAAATTAGAAATGGCAAAAATTAAGTATGACATGGAAATAAAAAATAGAGGAACAAATCTTACAATGCAACGAATAGATCATTCTAAGAATAAAACTAAAGAGTTGTGTAAATCGGTAAACAAAGAAAGAAATAAACAGAATAATAAACTCACTGATATAAATCTTGTCTTAGACGGAAGACTGGTGACGGAGACTGGCCAGCCACCTCCAATGCAACAGATGCTTCAAGTGATCTAGATGGTTGTGTTGGTCCAGTTTTCAGGTCTTTCAGCCCCATAACAACACATGAAATGGAGAAGCTACTGGGAAATTTAAAACCTAACAATTCTGATGGGTATGATGAGCTCTCTGGCAAAGTCTTGAAGTACTGTAAGGATGAAGTTGTAATCCCTTTGACTCATGTTATCAACTGTTCACTGTACAAGTCAGCAATACCTGGGAAACTTAAAATGGCTAAAGTTTACCCAGTCTATAAAAAAGGAGATAAGCTCGACCCAAATAACTATTGTCCAATATCCAACTTACCAAGCATTTCTAAACTTCTTGAGCGGGTGGTGTATAATCAGCTAACTGAATACCTGGAAAAAATGGGGAGTTATCAATGTTCCAACACAGCTTCAGGAGAGGACGTGGTACAAGCACAGCTATTGCATACCTGCTGAAAGTTATAAATGAGGCATGGGAGGAGAAAAAGATGATTACAGGCTTGTTCTTAGACCTGTAAAAAGCGTTTGATAACCTGGATCAAGAGATACTCTTTAACAAACTGAGGCAGCTGAATATACAGGGGAAAGCACTTTAATGGATCAGAAGTTACTTCACTGAAAGACAACAGTATGTTGAAATTGTTTACCGACAACAAACAGCAATAACAAGAGTTAAATCAACATTCAGGAAGATAAAGGAACGCCTGCCACAAGGCTCAATTCTGGGACCTCTTTTCTTCCTCATTTACATTAATGACTTCCAAAAAAACTTGGTTTGAACGATAAGTGTGTACTATTTGCTGATGACACAACTGTCATCGTTCCAATAGATAAAAAGTAAACAATGATAACAAAGTAAAATCAGCATTTCAAAAGGCCTCATCCATATGTAGTGATCTAAAACTGACAATAAACAGGAACAAAGCAGTAAAATTGTCTTCACACCCAAAAATGAAAGGTTGAAAATAAGAAATGAGGCTGGTGACAGTGACTCAGTTGACCACACTAAATTTCTGGGGGTGATAATCGACCGCAATCTAAACTGGCAAGAGCATACAATAAATCTATGTAAAAGGCTGTCATCTGCTCTGTATGTCATCCAAAGAATCAGGAGCACCACAAATGAGAGGTCTGCATTTGTTGCCTACCATGCTCTGTTTGCCTCTGTTATGGAATCATTGCCTGGGGACCCCCATCAATGAGCTGTATGGAAAGAGTTCTTTGCTGTCAGAAAAAGGCATTGAGAATAATACTAAAACGAGACTACATGGAACATTGCAAGCCGCTGTTCATCAAATATGGGATTCTCACAGTCATCTCAATCATTCTGGCTACAAGACTGAGCCCATCATCAAGATGTGACCAGTATAATAAAAATACTAGAAACCGACAAAACATTGATCTCCCTCAACACAGGCTTGAAAAGTTTAAATGCACACCAACCTATGCTGGCTCATACTACTTCAACCTTCTGCCAACCAGACTTAAATCATTGAGAAATTCAGACAAGTTCTTTTTGAAGGAGCTATAACTCTATCTTAGTGGCAGACCAGAGGCCTACTTGGCAGAGTTCATAGAGGAGCACACATTCAAACACCAGAGGACTTTTTGACTATGGTTGAAGCAGAAAAAATTTGACGATTCACCGATCCTAGAACCGTGTTGAAGACACTAGAAGTAAGAAGGAAGTATTTAAACTGCAGCGTCAGCCCGAGCAAGTGGAAGATGAGGAGGGAAAGAGTTACACCCTTCGACTCACAATAAGTTATCAGGAGAGCTTCTAGATAGCAACACAAGAAGATTTTCAACAAATACCCTATCAAGACAGAGGTAACCAAGAGCTCTGAGAGAACTCTGAATAAGCTACTCCTTGGGCGGCCCTTGTATTTGCTCACTGAACTGGATGATGAGCCGCACTTTCCTGCCGGGCTAAAAGGATATTATGACGCGGTCCATCCCTTGTTTATTGGCATGTCCTTTTCATGAACAGAGACGTTTTATTATTATTATCATCTGGCACCCCTTTTCAACAACCCAGACATGTAAAATAAATTAATTTTGGTGAGCTAGTTTGCAATCAAGATTATTATTAGGTCTGGTATCAATCTAATGACCTTGATCAGCAGGGTTCTATTCACATTCCACCAGGCATTTTTGGTTTCTTTGCCGTATCATTCTCCACGCGCAAGGAATAATAACTTACTTTTGTGGTTATTCTGACAGATGAACGCAACGCGGTGACACAATAAAATATCTCATATATTATATCATTTCTGCCTTATATTAGAAATATGAGAATGTAATTTCAATGCTAATTACTTATGTACATAATTATGTAGGCCTAATGATTATGCTGCACTTGAAGCTAATTTACAGGATAAAAAAGTAAAGGTACCAAAGTGGTAAAATTACCAAAGTAAATACCTAAACCACCTGTACCGAAACCTATAAGTTATACTTCTACCGTACTAAGTATCCGAATTATTTAAGAAAATGTATTTAGAATATTACCGTACTTACAATAAAAAAACCTTCACATACGCGCACACTAAAATTGAGAAGAAACAAACTAGACTGTTTATGTAATAATTATTTTTATCTTTCAACGTTTCAACTAAAAATCTTCATTCTTTATGAAGTTAAGATAAGGAAACCTCAACACTCATCAATCTGTCTCTTTCTCTGTCTGTTGTGTCTGTTGATGAACTTATAACCTCAAAAAATCTGTCAAGCTACTGGATTATGAAATGAATAGTAACTTCACAATTATGGTGGCAGTGGCTGTTTTTGGACGACGGACGGTATCGTTGGCAACTGTTTGTTGATTTCATGCAGTTTATTGTTGATTGTTTGAAACTTTTGTGAAATATTGTGAATACTAAAGTTAATTTGATAGTACATCGTACTCCTCGATGACTCCAAGAGCAGAAGAAATTTTGAGCGGCTTTCAGGTGTATCCTTTTAAAATTACAAACATGCATTTCTTGGTTTAACCTAAAAAACTTCAAGTTATGGTTTTCAATACAAAATAGTTATGTAGGTACATCTCAATATCGATCACCAAATTAATATTTAATACTGGGATTCTCATTCCACAATTGTCGTGCTCATCTATCTTGGCTCTTTCTTATGCCGTTTACACGATTCATAAGTTATATGTGCTTAGCTGACTAGCTGTTGGTCCATAATTTATAATTTTTATTCATTATCAGCATTGATATTTAGGTAGCCTAGTTGTATTACAATTCGCACTCTAATTAATCAATCATAGAGGAATGATAGGCCTATAACGCTATAAGTCTCAATATACATTCAATACTTTACCAGTACTTTACAATAACTTATTTTCTCTATGGCTACAGCATCATCAGTCACCCTCATCTCCAAATAACTTAATAAGTCAAGTCTTGGGTTACACATTCTATAAAAGAATAGAAATAATCCTTTTCTTTATAATATTAATTGTTTGAACCATCTTAGTTAAGCAGGGAATACATTCTAAAGCTTTCTTTCCATAAAGGAAAACTTTGTTCCTCATTGAGGGAAGGGGATAAAGTTCATCTTCAAGAACATTGCCAGGCAAGATATTATAGCTATGCAAATTAGCAATCATAGTCTAATCATGTTTGCATTTGAATGCTGCCAAGAATTAAAAGTCAACAGCCATGCTGACCTGTGTGGTGGATGACATTGGAATCTTCTGTGCTACTCAAGATTCGCCACTAAGACCTGAAAACTTCAAGTGACTGCAAATAGCCTCCGCAAAGCAATATTCCATATGAAATGCAGTTTTCGACAAGCCAACAACTGTTGTACTGTCCACTGTAAATTGTTTTTAAACAAATGACTATGATAGGTTTAAAATAACTAATATATGCTACAAGAACTGTTTTTCTATGTAGCGTGGACAGTGTGTTAGTTATCGTAGATATAGTTGTGGCAAGAACAGAAGAGCCTCTTGCAAGATGGCGGAGGGAAGTGAAAGTGTAACTACGCATGCGTAGAACTTAAAATTCCACGGTAAAATCACTTCAGCCAACCTAACGTTTTTACACTAATCGTAATCATATTGATTTCACGAATGAAAATATTTTTTTATTCATTTAATTATTGACATATGATAGCACAAATCATAACATAATTATGAACAGAGACAGAAAAAATAATCTAAGCCTGTACTATTTCTTCCTGAATTTGGTTATACTAGAACAATTTTCATTTCGACTACTGGCAGCAGTGAATGGCAGCCATGTTGCCAAAGGCTCTTCTGTGCTTGACACAACTATACAATGCAGCAGAGGTCAACCTCTTCCAAAAATTTTCACCTTGAATTAATAATCTTTGATTCTGATCATCTGAAATCAATTTCCATACTGATAAATTTTTTTTTAATTTTAAAGTAACTTAGACTATTTGAAAAACCTTCTAGTTTCTTATAATAATAATGATCTACCATTTTCATAATTAAATTCATGGAAATTTATTCAGTTTAATTCTACTACAGTGATATAAAAAAGAATGTATTCACAGCACAATTTCTTTATAAACCTTCTCATTACCAATGACTAATACATTTCTTTGACTAAGCCAATTCAGAAATTGGATGAACTTGAGAGATGCTGATACTGGGCAAATTCTATGGCAAGGATATGAAGATTTGTAAGTAATCGAACATCAACTTTTAAAATAATAATTATAGGTTACCCTCCGTTTGAATATTTTTATGGTTTTTCTATTTAGGATTACTTACTATCAATTAGATCACTTACTATTGAAATTCAATTGGATTCACTTCATTCCTGTGTAAATCTTCGAACTATTTGGGTAGGAAAACAATTTGAAATGATTTGACATCAAGTATTCTGATCCGTGAGGAATAAACTAATAATGTTCATAATTCAATAATACTTTTCATTTATTCGACTCATTTATATAAATATTTTTTGTGGATGATGTTCACATAAGCATTTTAGCTTGTGCGTGGGTAATGAATATTGAGTGCGAAGGTGATTGATGAGGTGAAAAACAGCCATGCCACTGGGATTCGAACCCAGACCTGGCAGTGCTAGTGGACTGAAAGCTGTGACGCCCCAGCCCACTGCGCCAACCAGGCCGGCAATAATTCAAATTGGAATCGGTGTCTAATCCTCAATTATACTCAATTTTAATAGCTTAGAATGTTGCAAGATTATAGTCTATAATCGATCATTTATAGATTTATTTTAATTCGCAAATATTGTATTTTTTCTGTTATTTTTATCACCATAGATTATGATTTCTACATTTCAGATCTTTGCCAGACAAGGAACATGAAGCAAGAGTGCCAAAGAAAATCCTGAAATGCCGTGCAGTATCTCGAGAAATAAACTTTTCATCTATAGAAGCGATGGAAAAATTCAGGCTCCAACAGAAAATCTTGTTCAAGGTAAAGTACTACAATTTTATTTTCAATATTTACTCTAGAAAAATATCAGGTTCAGTTTTTATATTTATAATTTAAATGCCAGTAGATGATTTTATATTCAGTAGGTGTTTTAAATAGAATAAATCTGTGTAAAAATGTAAAATGTGCAAATGTCAATGGATAAATCTGTCTGAAAGAAACTAGGGACTGATCAGCCTATCATTAATTTTTTAAATTCAATAACTCAAATGTACTTGTCATTGAATATTGTTACAATACTAATTTAAAGCTCGTAATAAGAACAAAACAAAACAATTATACAATGTCTCTCCATCTTGATATGAACTTAAGTTATATTTCCTCTTCAAATATTAATATTCTCTCGCGGATTAAACTTGAATTTTTCATGATTATGTAACTAGAAATGATTGTATATTTCAACTTGAAAGTAGAGAATTTGTGATATCTCATATGATTGGAGTAACATTACCGACAAGTGCAGTCACAATTTTTCAGAAACAAACTGTTAAATTACCTTTCTAGAGTGGATGCCTTTCGTGTTCCATGAACACATTGTCAACACTCAGTGCAAAGAATTGTCTATAATTGTGACTGCACTTGTCGCCACTTGTCGGTAATGTTACTCCAGTGAATATTAACACATAGCAGCTTGTCATGGATCAAGAAACCACTTTCTCATATTATTTTATGTTCTTTCCTTTATTAGGGACGATGTCTCGAAGAGTGGTTCTTTGATTTCGGCTTCGTTATACCAAACTCAACCAACACATGGCAGTCTGTGATAGAGGCAGCTCCTGAGTCTCAAATGATGCCAGCCAATGTACTCAAGTAAGTCGTTAGTCAAAAGTCGATCCTCTCAAAAACTGTGATGCTCTCAAATGATCGATTTTGGTAAATTACATCAACACATATATAATTTCCATTATTCCCAAAATTATAAACATTGAATTATGAAAGTTTCCAATAAAATATATCAGTAAAGTATACATTGTTTGTTTGTTTGTTTGTTTATGAGGGTGAAGCCCACATGAGCTCACAGGCTTGTGCGTGGGTAATGAAATGGATGATAGATGACGACTACTTTTTAGGTAGTCGGGACCGACGGCTTATCGTCTCCTCCAAAAGACGGGGTGGCCGTATCTATGTGATTGTGCTGTGGTCAAAAATTGTTATCCGCTAATTGTCCTAGCAAAGAAGACATTCCGGGAAATTGGCTCCAGCTCGGTCAATATTGGTTCAAAAATTATCAATTTTGTCTCAAATTGTAGCATGTTTGCTACAATTTGAGACCATATTGATAATTCTTTAACCAATATTGAGTGAGCTGAAGTAATTTTCCCAACTTGCCAGAATGTCTGCTTTGCTTGGACACAAACACTTTAAAGATTAGTCATTTAGTCACAAACATTTTTTTATTAGTTTTCAAGTCGATCTAAAGAATAGATTCTACTTCTACCTCAAAATTTTCTATTCATCTCCATAATGGCTGAATAAAATAATATGACTACTTGGCTATATTTTAATTGAATTGTTGAATATTTTATCTGTGAATAAATAATTGGCATTTACAAAAAATAGTTGAAAATAAATAGTCTTTATTTTTTCCAACACCATTAGCCATTACTATACTGTTGCAAACTATTCTGCATATTTTCGACTACCGTATTGCAAATATTGATACTCATACTATTTTCATAGCTTAATAATAATACAGATAATATCAACGCAAATTTTCTCTTCTAATATTGATACTTTATTCTGATTACAGTGGAAATATTCTAATAGAAACCAATTTTTATGACGACGATCTACTAGTTTCTACGTCACGAGTGAGACTGTTCTACGTTTGAAGATGGCAATCTTTGGTTCTTGAAAAGCAAGCTGAAAGGTAAGACTTCTTCCATTGTAAGCCAAATTAAAAAATAACTCCATTTTTATTACAGTTTTTATAGCTCAATAGCTTTTATAGCTGATAGTTAGGCGGCTTCGTCTGCTTCTTGTGCGTTTGCCCTATTCACGATCACTTGATACAAAATAAACAAACCTTTTGCGTGTGTGTGCGTGTAAGTATGGGTTGATTATAGTCTGTCCAAGCACAGAAGGCCATCTAGCAAGATGAGAAAATGACTCCAGCTCGGTCGATATTGGTTAAAAAATTATTGATCTGGTCTCATTGGAGGAAACATTCTGATCTACAATTTGAGACCAAATCAATAATTTTTGAATAAATATTGACCGAGCTGGAGTCATTTTCTCATTTTGCCAGAGGGTCTTCTTCGCTTGGACAAACTACACCTTTGCCACGGCGAACAAAAATCAATAATAGACGTAGCATAGACACTTCATAGTATTGGCAATGCGTGTGTGTCGTTAATTTTTATTGCGTATCTGTAATATCGGTACAGTACTGTGTCGTATCGTTGCTATGGTTTGTCATCTTAACAGTAGGTAGCCATCCTGTTTATTTACTTTGTCTCAAGTCATCGTGAATGAGGTATCTATTTGGAATCAAAAGAGACAATAGATGCTTTACATCAGCCTTTAGTAGATTACATTAGCTATAATACCGCCTTAATTTTTGGCGACAGTTATGCTGCGTTTAATAGTTCAGATTCTAGAATAAAAAATATATTTCTTCCTTTTCAGAGAGTCATCGCTCTCCATAGTTATCAACTTATGACATCTCCGCAATAATGAGCCAAAGATGAATATTGAACTTTGAACTTCAGCACAGCTAGAAATTTCAATGTTTTATTACTGTTATAAGACTACAAACATTGTTGCTTGCTGATAAAGCTGATTACTATCATTCCAATTTGCATATCAAACAATTACCAGGATTTATTATTATTCTGTATATCATTATTCAGAATTATTAACTGTTGTAGTAGCATTTTCTATGTTGAATTCGAGTTTGAACCTAGTCATAAACAAGTTCGTTTCAATCTAGTTATGAATAAGACAACCTATTTTCAGCTTTTCATTTTCAATGGGAGTAGGCACTGTAGATATTATTTATGACTATGTAGGTATTATAAATCTCCATATTTATGATTTACAAAAATCCAACTACTTGGGTAATCGTTACAGAATAATTGAGAATCGCTCTTCAAAATAAACTTTTACTGATCTCCTTCAATGGTAGCTTACCATGAATTATTTGTTTTAATTTTTGGGGGTTCTCAAATAGTGTTAACAATAACATTTTACTTGTGCTGATATATTTTACTTGTGGTTAAAACGAAAAGTCAGTCCGGGAGAGCTTTGTTACAAAGGTGATGCTGACACATTATTCTAATGAAGTCACTCTAAAATAATAGTAATAATATTGTAAATTTTAAGAAATACAGGGAATTCTATCTCTATAACAGTGCTAACAGAATCCGGAAAAACGTCTAAAAGTGTTTCTACAAGTTTCAATTCCCTTTCAAGAAGATTCTTTCAATAAGATACTACATCATAATGATTGCTATGATACTATAAACTATCATTGATGATTTAATGTGATACATGTATGAAATTAAACAAATAAATTGAAAGGTATTTTATCAGTAGGCCTATTGTAACGCGGTATCTTGTACCTTCAGAAGAGGTTGGGAATTTTTGAGATATAGTAAAGAAAAAGTCAGAAATTTCAGAATGTAGACTCCCTGGGAGAGTTCAATAACAAGTTCTGTTTCTTGATTATTTCGTAGGAAAGACCTTAAAATTGTTTAAATATATTTGGTGAAAATTGCTTAAGCGGCCACACTCGTTCTAATTCAAAAAGGAAATGATACAAATTTATGTGCCGAAATGTTTGTAAATAGCTTGATAAACGTATTCACTCCACTATTGTAAATAGTACAATAAGATATTTTCATTACATTGATTTTTAATTTATTTTTTGTTTCTTATTTATTTCTCCTCAAATACAGCATCATTTATTACCACAGTTTTGTTGCTCTTAAATTTCAATAGAATTATTAATTACTAGTCTCAAATGGAAGAAATTTGTGGATAAAGAGTACATTACTCAATTTTAAAATATGCGTCCTGCAAAGCATGTAAAAAAGTAATAATCAAATATATTTATATAGCTGACTCATCAGAATATTTCAAATTGCTTGCATTTCATTATACTGTATTTATACAGGATGGCCTATAAGTCAGTTGACAAATATGCATATTTGCCATAAGTTTTAAATTGCTAGCGTCAACTGACTTATGGTATTACGCATTATTAAAAGATGTGGCACATGAGTCTAGAAAATTTTCCCACACATCTGATAAATTTGTGAATTCCATATTTCAATAGTAAAATATTGTTTGTTGCTGAGTGTTTTAGGTGTAACCACTATTGTGTCTAGTCACAAATGAATAAATTCGACAATATATTTATTAGAGTGTGCTTTAGTAGTGAGTTACTGAATGTGTATCATGCACCCGTTCTCACCTCATAATTCAATTTTGATGAAATCCTATTACTACAGTAATTTCTTTGATAGGTATAATTTTATCAGTTATTTCCTTAGCATGTTCATATTAAACAAGAGTGATAATATTATGCAAGTTATCTTCACCTTCAAATTTTTATGTAACTGATTCTGTATTTTCAAAACGTTAGTATGATCTGTTTCAATATGCTTAAGAATAGAATGCGTAATATATTTTATATAAATAATAAATTCAGTATTATAGAGATAGCTCATATTTCTGATATGTATATTGCAATAAGGTGTGGAGGATGGTTGGTTGATCTTCTCTACTCCATTATAGTTCATAGTAATTTTTCAATCATGTAATTAGTGTAATAACTACAAATTCAAATTATGAATTAATTATAAGACTTTGAACTGCCGTTTCATTTAAATTTGAGCCCACCTATTGAGCTTTTCTAGGTGTTATTTATTGTGAATTACATTTGATAGGAATTTGAATTACTCAAATCAATGAAAGTAGTTTATCGAATCAAATAAATTTCATGGTGTGGGAAGAATTCTATTTTGTTCAAAGAACATTGAAAATTACTACAATAACTATTGTGTTTTTTTTATATTTGTATACTTTATGTACTGTAATTGGAATTGGTTACTTATTGAGTATTGATGAAAAAATTAATATAGTTTGGTCAAGCTGAGAAGACACGCTTTCACAATACTTTACATTGTAAATGTAACTTACATATCTTCTCAACTTGAACGAAATATACATGAGTATACCTAATTCCCAATATTCCTAAAAATTAAGACAGAAGCATTAATTTATTATTATGGGGCAACTATTTTTAATTGAAGTGACAATCATTGATAATACAACTGAAATTAATCCTCATTTTACACTGAATAAGCAGCATGAATATCATCTCTGATATAATAACAGTTTCTGAAATTTGGATAGTCAAATCATGGATTTCTTTCTAGTTGTAAATTATAATTCATCCGTTCTAGTAAATTTTAGACTGAATTCCTTGTAGAGAATTAGTCAGTGCACTCCAACATTTCTTAGTAAGCAGTCGATCAAATGTTGAAAAATTATGACATTGCTTTCTTAACTATCTTTTAACCCTTACTGTATTTTCAATTTGTTGAATGTAAATGATGTTTGTTTATTCACATTGCTCAATAAATGAAAATATTGTTTAGTTTTTCACATAATTGGTTTTTCAATCTTATCAATTCCTGTAATTTTGGAGAAAACATTTCCGAACTCATTCATAGCATATGGTTTTAATCAGAACTAAAGAAGAGTTTGTCGAAGAAATATGTAGGCTATATGGCTTCAAAATTTTGTGTGGCCAGCTTAAATTTAGTTGTTCAAATTGTATGAAACACTCAAACACAGATTTATTCAGTAGATGAGAAACTGAAAGGCATGAAATGGACCGAACGGGTCAAGAAAGACCTCATTAACTATAAGAAGAAGGGTTTGAATGAAGTCGTTGCGAATGCAATACAATTTAATAAAATTGGACAAAAAAAAGTTCTATTAAGTATAACAACCTAGTCTGGAACTCATGAGAATAACACAACGTTTGTTAACTACTTCAGTGAATAACTTATTCAATTTATTTCGTTATTACTGTTCACTTCAATTTCCACATAAGATTGGCATAGGAGTAAGTGGCCTGCAGCACCTGAAACAACAGTTGCAATTAATCAATCCATAAATAAAAATTTACTGTGCAATAAATTAATAAATAAACTGATATTGCCAAGGAGCAATGTAAGATACCTTAATGTTAATAGAGTAAGTTTAGTCTATACCGGCTAAAATTAATAACATTTTATTGCCAAGAATCAATGTAAAATACTTCAATTTAAGCAACCAATATCTCAATGGAGCAACGCTATAAGGGTTTATGAACTATGATCTACCTATAGGTACATGATGAGTCTCATTAGGGGTTCCTGTTTCATAAAAAATTGAAAATTCTGTAATATAGAGAGATGGTACAGGGAAATACTGAACATTTTCAACATAATTTTTTACATAGTACTATTTGTGCTCGTCACATCCATACAATCGCTCTGTTCAGTGACTGTTTGGAGGAGTTCAGTTTTTTAGGTGATATCGCTTCGTTAGGGAACTCATTGTTTAGGGACATTGTGACCCGGTCTACTAAACAATTTCTGAAAAAGGCAATCCGAATAGGGTACAAATAATTGTAACGTATAGAAAATTGAATAATTTCTGTATAAATGAATAATTCAGTGCAAACACTCTGTGAACAGAAATAACACTTTCATGTAAGATATTACAGAAAAATCTTTTCTTTGATTTGGATTAGTAAAATGATTTTGGTGGTTCGGAATTCACCTAAAAGTTGGCTATAGATAACCAACAAGGTTCTCTTGATCTTTCGAATAAATTATGTCAGAAACCAAGCAATTATAATGTTCAAACAGTAGTGGAAGTGGTTGAAGTGAAAACTTGAAATAGTGCTCAAGAAGTTAGTGAATTTTTGAATTCAATATTCTACACGGCTTTCAAATAGTTTATTAGAAGTGACAAATTCTTTGTTCCAATTTTCTATTTCAAGTTTGTTGGAACAGTTCTACAATAATGTAGGTACTAATAATATTATTGAATTTTTAAAAGTATTGGAAATATGAAACATACCTTCACAACATTTGTAAGGTTGATTGTGTAAAGAGCTGTTTTGAGGCCCACCAGCCGTATAGAGCAAGTCATACATATTGTCACACTCTTCTTGAACCAGTGAGGCTTTTCGATCCAGTTACACATTGCAAAGTCATGAAATAAACGTTCACTCTGCAAATTATAATGAAATATATATAATAGCAAATAATTAAATTGATTGCATTTCATGACATTTTAAGCTGAAGATTCATATTAATGGAATGTATTTATCACATTGTATTATTTTGTGATATATTGCAAATAGAGTTCAATGTGAACTCTGCTGAATGTGATTGACAAAACATGAAAGTTGGAGCATAATCCAAAAATTTAATGCTGATCTCAGAATTAAGTGTGACATTGGAATAGTTGAAACATTTATAATATAAATATACACACGTATATTTGGTTGGCTATTGTAACCAAATATAAGCATAAGCTATTCCATAAATATTTTAATTTGAATACTGTAATATACAGAGTATTTACAGTTTAATATGTACATAAATTGATTGATATAAATTCTGAATAGGCTTCTTGAAACAGCAGTAAAGTAGAGTAGCCTAACGTATGCTTATTTTAAATCGAAGTTATACTATTTGTATCAATGGCTCAACAGCCCATGGAGGACCTATGCCTACCAGCTGGTTGCCAGTTTCATATTAACTCCACTATACAGTCCTTCCAAGCAAACGAGAAACCCCGGCAAGACGGGAAAGCGACTCCAGCCCGGTCAATTTCGGCCCAAAAGCCATTAATTCTCAAACAGAACTCACAGTCCCCGAACCAACACTGACCGAGCCGAAGCCGCGCCCCAATCCCCTCCCGGCCAGACCGACCATACAGCAAGCAAATAATCATCAACCAGGATAGAGGTAACGTGTGGTTAGCACGTTGATCCTCTCAACCATAAACCAGTCTCCGCAACCAATTGGCGCCGCAGAACACCTCTGAATAACATACAGTTAATCAGTTAGAGTGTAGTGCAACAATTACTATTCCTCCAGAGACGGAAAACGACTGACTATCTCGACTAACGACAGCCATTCTCCCAAAGGAGGATGTATCGAAGTATACATGCCTTCGTATATTCCTCAAGTTATCCTAGTAATTCCTAGTATCTTAGTTAAGTGATCGAGTAATCAAGTGATATAATAATAGGTTATAGCAATCATTCTCAAGTGTTACAAAAAAATTCTATATTTTTTAAATACCGTATAAATGAATATTTTGCACTTTATCTTGTAGAGTCCTTCTCATATAGCCTACCTCATCTGTCAGGCCTTGACCCATGAAACAAATAATAGCAAAGGTGAAGAAGGCAGACCCAACGTCGGTTATGTTGTATAAGCTTCCTGTACTCTGAAATAAAATTATTGAGAAAACTCTCAGTTTAGCTTCCTTAATACGTTACTGTAATTATTTTACAAAACAGAAAGATAATTCATTACGTTAAAAGCATTGATCATTGAAAAATATGCCAACAACAATTTTATCTACTACCTAAGGCTAGTAGACTTGAGTTGACATTTTCAACTAAACATTACCGGTACCGGTATGTCATTTTAGTTCAGGCAGGGAGCCTGACTAGTGGCTCTGACTAAATCTCTCTACAAAAAACTTTTGAAAAGTAGGATACGTTGACAGAACTTAATATTGAAAATTAAATTGAATTTGTTATTTACCTCCAGAAGAAAATATAGCTTCATTCCAACAATAACTGCAATAACATTGTTGAATGGAAACATCATGAATGAGATTGCACTGTTCACATTCCTTATTGAGCTGTAATTGTAAATGGTTAAATTCAATTCAAAATTTCAAATTGAAAGTGTTTCCAATCGATTTATAATAGCTACAGGATTTCTTGTAAAATTGTTCCCATTTATTCTATCCATTCATTTTCATTTTTCGTAAAAACATAGGTAACTTGTTCATCTATAATTTTCTAGTAACAGACTGCTTGAAGATATTTAATAAGTTATATAGGGCTACCACTGAAAATGGCTCGTATGAGTCTAATATACTTTAATAAAATGTAAAAAAAGATCTGCTGTAGTTGGATTTCCCATTCATCAAAATTGATGGAATAAAATTTTAGGCTATTCAAATACTATTGTCTACAGATAAGTAATTGGAAACATCACTCACTTACATCATAACTTACGACAATACTCAAAACACGAAATATTTTTCTAGTAATGAGTTGAAATTTCATAAATTACTGATTAAATTTCAATTTCAATTAAAACAAAGAAGAATTTATTCAAATAATTGTTAACTTACTGGAGAATAGCTTGATGGTATTTGATGCAATGATTAAGGTATCGTTTAAGACTTATCTCATAAAACTGACTATTATTATCTTTAGAAATTACTTTGTCGATGCTTCTTATATACTGCCTTAGTATCCAGATTTCAGCTTCCAACTTTTTGACCACGCAAGTGACCAGAAAACAGAAATTAGCAGACATTTCCAATGTAAAGATGAATATCAAGACTTGTATGATGGACAGAATCATGTACACCAGTATGGCTGGAATTCTGTTGGAAAATATTTTTTGAATTGGAATTGTGATGTAAACCATAAGGATCTCATACTCTTCAATGGCATCGAATTCTTTGCTATAGAGCTCATGAACTCCTTTAGCCATAGTTAGAAGGCTTTTCAGCGACCATGCAAGTACAAAAAGTAGAAACATTATGTGCACTTTTTTCTCTCGCCTGTTCGTTTCTCTGATCAACTCTATTTGCTCCTCATTCAATGGGAAGTTTTTATCAGTTGGATAAAGTTTCCGATCAAGAACTTTAAACAAGAAAATATAGTGATATGGAAAGTAGATCAGATGAATGATTGCGCAGAATTGAAAATAGATCACGACACTGTTCAAGATGAAATCGAATTTGTAATCCGTGGTCCAAAACCTATAGGTGAGTATTATTGAGTTGGTGATGCCAGTTGTGTTTATTAGAAGGAGTAGAACAAATCTGAAAGAGATATTTCCAACGTCTTGGTCGTTGTCTTTGGGTAACTTCCGACCCATCAGTTCAAAAATTCTTGTGACAACTTCAGAAGTTGCCGATTTCCAAAACCAATCAGTAGTAGAATCCGCCATTCAGAAGCCAAGTTATCGTTGGATTATACAGTGCAGCCTATGCAGGTGATAAGATTTTGTAGAAACAAATGAGATTATGATCCAATAAGAACATATGCTTCAGAAGAAAAGTATTTCTACAATGAGTTGTATTAACTGGCTAATCCCAATTTATAAAACAAAAATGCTTTTAAAAACAGTACAGTGTACAGTAATTGGTTTTCTTGAAAAAAATAATTCAGTTATCGACATAATTACTCTATCTAAAAACGAAGAGTTGTTGAGACTTGAGTGAATAATTAATTACTTTCTCAAAGTTTTTACAAAAGTTCCGTTCGTACTAACTTGTAGCGCTTAATTTCTATGCTTCTGGAGTTTTGTTTTAGATAAAACATATCTTATTACCTAGATACCAGAATTTAAGTATTTTTTTTTTGTGATGGAGAGAGAATTGCTTGAAACTAATTAGGGGTAGTACAGATGTCGATGTGGAATAAATTGTTCTCATCTCCCCTATAATTTGAATTAGTCGCTATATCAATAACGGCACAAGAAAAAGTTTAAAATGCATATAATCAACAACAGAATACCGAGGGAAGGTCAGAGTAATTTTTGTAATTACACTACTACATCGATAATATTTTAAAAAAGCGGAAAGTTAACTTCCATGATACAACTATTATTCATAATTCTTTCGAAAGTACAAAGTAATGATCTAAATTTCTCATGCACCCAATCAAACTATTTTCATACTTCCAACACTGAAGTTATAATTAGAAAGTAGACGAAAGAATTTCTAAAATAGTTCTATTGAATAAAATTCAAGTCATATTAAATTATTTTTATCTATACGCATTGATTAACACAAAATAACAGTTTTCCGGCGATTAAATGAAACTGGCATTTGAGAAACAATATCATCACTTCATACAGTTGAGTACAAGTTACTATATTGATCAAATTATCGAATTAATGAAATTATTCACAAATACATGATCGAATCGATATTTGTTTCTTGAGAAAATGCGACTTCAACAACTATTTCAAGGATTAAGGTTCGAAGTTAGACAATCAAGTACAATAGTCTGAACTATTTTGTAAACAATTTAATTGACACAACATTCAACTTGAATAATAGTTTAAAGTTTTAAACTTTCACTTTGACAAGCACACGCGGGTGTATGTGACTTATTTTTGTAAAAATATATCATTTTTGAAATCATAATCTATTCCTTAATATGATTACATAAAGCATCTTTGTAAAGCAGTAAGGGTATAATATAACATCAACAATAAAGACATGACACCAATTTTTCAGCATCAATAATTGAAACCGGGAAATTATCACAGACTAATTTTTAGATAGATCGAAGTTTGAAAAAAATGAATGAGGAACCTTAATGCATATAATTCATCTTTTCCAAATATTTTAAACTCTACAGAAATTTTATGTAATTAATTGTTATGTAACATAACAAAGTAGTGATCAGAAAATTTCAGGAACTGTCAGTTCAGTTCAGCTGGGCGTCAAAAAATTGAGATAAAGGAGGAACGAAAATATAGAATTGACCTCGACAGCTTTTCCACTTAAAATAGAATTAACAACTATTAAATCATGATAGGCCTGTACATTTCATGAAATGACTAAAATATTGCTTAATATTACATTGTATAGAGAACAATAAGTACGGTAAACTTCACATTAGAACAAGCCTTGAAAAATTATCATAATGCATAAAAAAGCTCTATTTTTAAGCTCAATATGAGGAACAGATTTTCAAACAATTGAGGAAAAATATTTCAATTTTTTAGAATTTTCATAAAATTTAGGATCAGTATAAAGGTGATGGAATAAAATGTGGTATATGACAGCCAAGTCAGATTTGAAACGTTCCAAAATATTTATAAATTAATTTGAAATTTCAGAATATAAGTCTAAACAAACGTCTAACTATAAAAAAGTTGGACAATAAATTCATAAGTCTCGTTTACTATTTTCTATTAAAAGACGCAGACGTATGTTTAGTATGAAACTCCAAATAAAATGAAGATAAAATAGACCCCCAAATAAGGATAAAGTAAACCCCTAGATAAAAATATGAAATGCATAAAATAATAAGTCCGAAGACAGTTTGTTGTAAAGGAATGTAAGAAAGAGTTGTTAATCCAATCCTATTACGCTATTACTTATTTGTTCTTGAATCATTTGAATTTACAGCTATTAAATACTTTATACTTATACATTTTCGGGAAGTAAATTCCACCAACTGAAAACTTACTGTGATACACAAAGTGAACCAGAAGCAGGAGTGCAGAGCACAGGGTGCAAGATAGTTGAATGGTGCTCGTATTATTTCAATCCCTATGTCCATAATAAGTCGATTTTTGTGTGCTGTTGCTGTAGCAAAAAAATTGGAGGCTGGCGAATTATGTTTTTCCATTCAACAGTTGAGTTAAGCAGAAGTAGTAAATTGATATTGTAGGATGAAGACGAAGATAGAGAACAAGCAATCGTTACTCTAATCAGCCGCCAAATGTTAAGTTGATCATTATGTTGTAGAGTTTAACTCTAGCATCGAATGAAACAAAAGATATTCTTTAGTAGGCGAATTTATGAGTAGTAAGTCTTTTCAACCTCAAAACATGCCGTGCAGCGCACAAAAGCCGACATATGTGAACTATAGAGAATGTGTAGAGTGTAAGCCATCAATGTGAAACGCTTCATAACAGCATGTGAGTTTAATATTTTTTCTCTCCTGCCGACATGCTTTTGCCAAAATTTAAAATTCTGATGAAATTTAACAGAAATATTTGCCACAAAATTAGAATTAAAGCTCATCCCATCACTTCTAGAATTTATTTGAATTATTATAAACTAAGAAAGCGGCATAGGCGAATTTTACGTTGAAAATGTATGACTCCAACATAACAGACGATTCACATATCTTTTCAATGAAATCTTACGGGAATTGGCAAAATTATGGCGGATTCGACCGAGCTAATCAATAAAAGTCAATGGCCACACTATGATTAGGCCGGTATTACAGGATAATACTTCAATTATCATATAAAAAGAGATAGAAATATGTTTTTGAATTTTCACCTCATTTTATGATTATGATTTTCCATGATAATTGAAGTGTTACCGTTCAATGCTGGCCTTAAACAGTATAGTTTCAATAGTCTGGACATAGGAATTTCGTTGTCTCTTAATTGAGTTCAGTGATAGGCCTCTGGAGAGCTCACGTGAGCTGTGAGCGTTGGATACAGATGAGGTGGCTCTTGGAAGCGAGCACCCCTCGGCACTTGATGTGAACCAGCAGCCGCGACATCCACAACAGCTTGAAGCTACGGGCCTCCTCGTCCCCAAAAAGGTTTGCCATTGCTTCACTCGGCAGCACGTCTGTCAACAGAAATCAAATTAAATTGAATGAAAATACAATAATTATATTGTCAACCCACATTTTTATTAGCCTCGATTTTCAATATAACTAGTTTGACAAAATGGAAATACTTCTGGGATCAATTTTAATTTATTCGTTATTGTTGAAATCTTGCCAAATCTTATGTGAAAATAATCTATTAAAGAGTTTATAGCCTTGACTTATTATAATCTATGTTGAGCGAATCAAAACCAAAACTATTCGACATATTTTGTACACATCAATAATTTTATTGTTCGATAACAGATCTAGATTTTTAACACAGTAAAAAAGAAAGGAATTTATTACTAGCATAATTATTATTATCATCGAATATTGATTAAAAATACAATCTTAGCTCGTTGAAAATATTTTAGGCGAGATTGATTGTAGCCTAAAAGCTGAAATAAATGAATAGTCGACAAAATTTTTAAATCAGAATAAATTGATTTTATTATTCCACGACGTTCTCAAATAACCGCGCTAAAAGTGTAGCAAAAATGTTGTTATTGTTCAGCTGAGTAATCTCCGATTCATTATAACATTTTTGGTTGGATGGTATTTCATGCATCCAAATTGGATTGGTATTGGTTTGGGATCATCAGTGTGTGGAGCCCTTAATGTTCTATTCATTAACTAAAAACTCAAATTGTTTGATTTTTATAATCTAACAATATAAGTCCCGCTTTCCCCAACGCTGCTCAAGCTCGATGTATAGCTTAAATAGATGCTCAAGTTCTATATTGATTTTCCTCACTCCCGAGATGAGGCTTAAGCTACAGCACTCAACTAGCCACCGGTACAGTACGCTCAAGCTCAAGATTAATTTTTAACAAGCTCTATTTGAGCGTTAATGAAAACGTCCCTAAATGAACTAGATGTCATTTTTTAATATCTTAAATGTGAGAAATATTTTTCACAGCATAATTTGCAATAGTTATCAATAAAAACCTACTTACGTTTAGGATCGTTGTGCGTTAACAATTGTACATCGTTTTTATTTGTAAATTCTTGTAGTTGAGGTGGTACAACACAGCAAGTTGCCAGGCTGATCTGAACTATGGCTGGTTTTATCTAAAAAATACGATTAGAAAACAAAATAAATACCAAATACACCGAAACATGTTCATGAATAGAATATCTATCATAATAGTATACATATTACTTCATAATATTTTCATATTATGCTGGATGCAAGTTGAAACTCATGCATGAGCCTAGTGCTTTCTAGCACGTTTTCCCGCCTTTCCGGGATGTCTTCTTTGCTTGGACGGGAGAATAGGGTATACTTAGTGGAGAGAATATGAAACTGGCAACCAGCTGGTAGGCCTAGGCCCTTCATGGGCTGTTGAGCCAGACAGACAGACAGTCATAAAGCAATGAATGTTTCACAACTCAATCATAGATTTTTTGATTGTTTTATTAATAAATAATGTACAATGAACATCGAAAAATCAATAATATAAACATTATAGACTAGCATAAAAGGATTGGCATGAAAACCTTGAATACTTTATAATATCTTGAGTCAAAAAGTATTCTCATATGGCTAATGGCAAAAATATGTTGACAATAAGCAGTTAGTAACAATTATTACGTAGAACTCATGCATGAGTCTAGTGCTTTCTAGAACGATTGAATCAAATTGTATGTAAACAATAAAAGCAATAAAATATTAGCATGGTTATACTGCATGAATACTTGAATCTAGTCTGATAAAATTGTTTCAATAGACATTCATTTACTTAGTACTAAATTAGTTTCATTCTACTAAATTGTACTAAATTGTTTTACAAGTCCTAGTAGACAAGATTGAAAATATTTTACCTACTTTACAAGGTTTTACCATGCAAATGGGAACAATGTATTTGATACCAGTTAATAATTGTTGTACTATCAAAGAGTTCATGGACTAACTTATGATAATTTTTAGGGTAAATGATGTTGGTTATGGTTAATAATCATAGGATTAATTTAGCTATTTAGTTTTCAGTTCTCAATTTAATAATACGCTTGTTATTATAAGTGACCAACTCAATGATTGATTTAATAGTATTTGAGAATTGTTCTCACATTGTATACTGTAAAAAGAATGTATTTGCCAATAAATAAAAATGATAAGCCAATTTTGCTATTATAAAAGCTTGTACATTTTTATCAAAACCTAATAGAATTTCTCCAAAAAAATTATTTAAATCTAGCGTTTCTCTTAAAAAATCAACCCTACCGTGCTCATTTCGTAGAGCTTGACAAAAGTGTCGGTTTCGACATCAGCCACCCCAATTTGTGCGATCTTATTTGGCTGTTACATAGTCCTGGAGCACCGCCCACAACTCCATTAGCTTGGGAAGGTTCTCGCTGTCTTCCCCATCGTAGGACAGAACGAGTGAATCCACATGGCTACCCCCTAATATGTCCAGCACTGAAACAAGTGAACACAATAATTAGGTTGTTTGTGGAAGAGAAAATGGCGTGTTGGAACAGGAAAACTACGAAATTTTGTTCCAGTGAGAAGTAGCAGTGAGTATAAAAGTGATGGTTCCATAATCAAAGCTTTCTGGGTTCAAACCCAGTTAATGACACAGATTTTTGACCGTAATCAGCCACTCCTGTCTTTCGAGGGAGACGTTGAGCCGTTGAGCTGGGGGCTGAGCATCATTAATATATAAACTCATAACTTGATACATTTTTCAACACCTTCTCTCGGTAGAGATGTTGAGTCAATAAGTTCAATACAATACTCTCAAAAACACCCAACTATCAAAGGCTAAAAAACCAGGATATCTTATTTATAATAAATTACGTCAATAATGACTCAATTTCATTGCTTATCGGACGCGTTTCGGGCACTGAGCCACATCATCAGTGTATGAGGAGTAGTTCAACATAGTTTCAAACTTCAGTATCAGTATCTAGATGCTCAGTGCCCCAAACCGCGTCCGACAAGCACCGAAATCGTGAGTACTGTTGTTGAAGTGTAACGTAACTTATTATAATTATCAATTCACAGTTCAAGTAGTATAGGATGAAGAAGACAAAATAAGAAATATCTTACTTAATTGTTCTATAGTCTGTCCAAGCAATAAAGACATTCTGACAAAATGGTTAAATGACTACAGCTCGGTCAAAATTGGTTTAAAATTTATAAAATTCATCTCAAATATCAGATTAGCATGTTTCCTACGATTTGAGACCAAATTTATAATTTGTGAGCCAATATTGACCGAGCTGGAATCATTTTACCATCTTGCCAGAATGTCCTTTTATCTTGGACAGACTATCTATCTATCTATCTATCTATTCTACAACTTTTCGTCACCTGTCAACACCGATTCTACTCACACTTGTCAATGGCTTCAGTGAGCGCCGGCGGTCCGCCGTCAGTGACGTAGACTTTGGCCTGACGTCATCCTCGGGCGGTAATCCACACGTACATTTACAAATTAGTCGATAGGCTACAATTTCGTCACCTGTCAACACCGATTCTACTCACACTTGTCAATGGCTTCAGTGAGCGCCGGCGGTCCGCCGTCAGTGACGTAGACTTTGGCGCTGTACTTCAGCTCACTGACGTCATCCTCGGGCGGTAGGTCGCTCTCGTCCTTGACATGCACCTCCACCTGGTCGCCACTTGCATCCACACCCTCCGCCGCCCATCGGTCCAGTACAACTCGCACACTCTCCACCAACTAACCACAAATAAAATTTACAAATTAGTCGGATAGGGTAACTCAGTTATCGCTGATACTTGATTGCACTAATGCTGCTCAAAATCCTATTTCAGACCCAGAACATCTACTCTAAGTCGCTAAGGGTCCCCTTCCACTGTCAGATGGTAGCCTACTAACAGTTCTATATTGTTCACAGCTGATCGTTCAACGATCGGCCTGCCGATTCACAACTAAGTTGGAGAACCGGTTTCCACATCAACATTTTTGACAGTGGATGTAGATCCTAAGCGAAAACATGGGAGGTTTCAACAATAAGTAAAGTGACATTTTCACCAAAATGACAAAAGTAATTGATATATTTATGCGTTTGTGGATCTCTGAATCTGAAAATTATTTGAGTTACAAACATTCAATGAAGACCTATCTTTAGTTTTATAAATCAAATTACACAAATTATATTAGCCTAGCATCAAGTTATTTTTCATTCAGATGAGGAAATCAAAATACAATGAAAAAATCCTGTCAAGTTTAATTTTATATCACCTAGTCCAATACTACCTACAACTTTCAAGGGCTTCCATCCACTCTCAGTTTGGACTGTGACAGTCAACAACTGTGAGGGTATACGTCCAGTATAAATGTTAGTTAGTTCAACTTATGGATGATTAAAAGTGACTGAATCCTAAAAATTATTGTTGTTGATTCATTGTTTTTTTAAGGAGTGACAGTGAGCCCTGAACTAAAATGGAATAAAGTTCATTAAAGACTAATAATTTACTGTAGGCCTAGAAGATAGGTAGCCTGAATATTATAGGTAACTTATTAATAATATTATAGGTATCCTAATTATAGTAGGCTAACGTACCTTGTCTAAAATTGTGGTACATTTTTTTTGTTTCTAGATAGGTGCACTTCCAAGGAAGTTCCTGATTGAAATGTCAATGCAGGGTATCAATTTTAAAATGCGTGCTAAGTATTATACGAATATAAGCTAAACATTTTGCAGACTCTTGACTATTTTAATTTTAAAACTGAATTTGAGTATCAAGACAAAAGATATAGATAATATTCTAATAATATTTATAGTCTTCATCAATCGTTTATTCATTCTAATTCTAACCTAAAAGTGGTTAGATGGTAGGTAACTTTAATATGACTAATAATACTAGTAAACTTACCTCTTCAGTTGGATTTTGAACGGCTTTTTGTTTAAAATTATTATTATTCAACACATTTCCAGTTCGAATGCATATTTTCGAGAGAGAAGAGGGAAACTTGGTAAACATTTTGAGATAAATGAATAGTGTGTTATCTGAGTGAGCAGAGAAAGAAACTGGTAATCAATTTCATCCAATATTACACAGCAGAAAAAATGACCAAGGTCATGAACAGGGCCAACTATTTTCTCATATTTTTTTATTAATCAGCATAGACGATGGAACGTTATCGCATAAGTATACCTTATCAGCCTACTTTAATAATAATGAATGTCGGCTGCTGATGGCATGAAACATCGATGTTTTTTATCGAAATCATCGTCATCGATGTTTAGGCCGAGCGTATGCTGGGACGCATGTATACACGCACACGCAAGCCAGCGAATCACAGCTCTTGTCTTGGCCTCAACAAGAGCTGTGATTGGCTGGCTTGCGTGCGTGTGCACACGTGCGTACCAGCATACGCCTGGCCTTACTGTTCGTGTTCGATACATCGAGATTTAAGAAATAACGTAAGTCTAATGTCGACTATAACTAATTTAAATAATATTATATTATAATATTAACTAATAATAATATTTTTCTATTTCTATTAGTTTCATAATGTGCTGGTATAAATAAGTTGTATTTGTGAATCAGGGCCTAAGATTTTGGCAGAATTTCCAATACACGACACGACGGCCGGCAAGAGCCAATTTCAGATTCGGCCCATTCTAGACGAGCGTCGAAAACGCGGCTTTTCCGTCGCGTCGGGAACGCGCTTAGACAGAAACCAGATTGTATTGAATGGGCTCGCGTTAATCTCGCTCGTGTAGACAAGCCCAATCAGCACAATGGTTTCTGTCGAACGCGCGTTCCCGACGCGATGAAAACGCCGCGTTTTCGACGCTCGTCTAGAATGGGCCTTATTAGCTCTATAGCCTTTAGCTCTATACCCTATTCACGATCACTTGAGACGAAATTCTCTGAATTGTGATTGATATAACAGCTGTGGTTGACTACAGCTGTTCGACTGCGGCCGACCGTCGTAAAAAGTAATACCTCCCTTTACCCGCCCACACGCGCAAAAAGTTTGTTCATTTCGTCTCAAGTGATCGTGAACAGGGTATAGTGTTTTACTACTGTACTTGAATAGGTGGTGACTTAACAATTAATTTTACTTTATTGGGTGCACAATTGCACATCCTTGCCTTGCTGGTATTTGACCAGGTGTTTTAAAATGAATATCAAGGATCTCAAGAGCAGTATAAGAATATAAAAGGATCTTTTTGGGGTCATCTCTAGAGAACGACTCTATTTTAACCATGAAAACTTAATTTAAAAACGTTCAACTTGATCAACATTCTATTAAAAATGAAATTAATTAATATATATTTTTATATATAAAAAACTGTCCACTCTTTATCATTACAATAATATACATCATGCCCTTGTAGCCTACATCACTTCAATAGAATTTAAATGAGAATAACTTATGGCAGGTATCATTGGATTCTAAAGATTTTCAATAAATGGGCAACAAAGTTAGATGAAATGTCTATCAATTAATTCAGCCTACCTACAAAAGTTACACTATCAGGTTTGCCCATATCAAACCCCATGACACTCCCCCTCTAAACTTTGCACCATAATTTGAGAAATTGAGTTTTTGCAGCGCATAACTTATATTTTGACAATTATCTCAATATTCATTCAAGTTACAAATTTCCAATTTAATTAGATGTACCTAACTTATTGCTTTACGGCTAGGTACTTTTGCTCATTAGTAAAATCCTATTGATCTTTTCTAAATGATCATAAAAAGACCTGAAATTCAAATTTGGAATCCTTCGCCAATATTTATTACTTGGATGCATTTTTGGACGCCCTCTTTTTTCAATTTTTGCTTGCAGAATCAGCTCTTGAAGTCTCGGTAGCTTTTTTATGCTTATCACTTCTATATGTGGTCTATTCAGCCCAGTCCCAGTGGCAAATCATAGGCACGGCTCTTTGAATTTTTGTAGGCGAAACTCGTTAATGATTCAAGTAAGAGAATTACAACATAATAATTATTAATACCGTACCTACATAATTCATTCTGTAATACATATGTATTTTGTTTCTTTTAGAGACCATCGCCCTGGATCGAGCGACTGTCCCATACTCGTCAATATGGGCTTACGTTATTGTGAATAAGAAACCTATGTATGTATAATGTATGTCGATGGCTCAACAGCCCATGAAGGGCTCGGGCCTACTAGCTGGTTGCCGGTTTCATATATTCACTCCACTAAGATTGGTTGCCATGGCAAAATTATTATAACACGTAAAAATTTTGTGCTCTAAAGTTTTCTTAAATTCCAAATTTTCCAGTCTTGGATTAGTGTTTTGACCTGTGTTTTAGTGCTCTCGGACTTTCTAAATTGTGAAGGACTTCCCGAAATCTAAATTACAGTGAAAATAATCAATTTTTTTATCATGTTTCCTATTGGCGAAACATGGTTATGTTGGCGAGGTGGAATTACCTTTTGGTCTCCCCACCAAATAAAGCCATACGCTAATAATAATAATACTCCACTAAGAAACGTAATTCTTTGCGTTGTGAGTGGAATCCATCAATAGGTAATAATTCGCCTTAATAACAAATTATTAATAATTGATAGGTTATGGACTATATGGGTGAATCAGATAAATCAATTATTGGGCTCATCTATTTTGTTTTCCATTACGATTAGCTAGTAAATATTTAATTCTGAACTATTTTACACGACACTGCAGTCAAAATTTGAATGTTATTTTTATTACAAACTACTGCTCACATCAGTAGTAGTTTGTGATAAAACTAAACTAATATTCAATGACTGCAGTGTCGTGTAAAATAGTTGAGAGTGAAAAACAATTATTGCGGGAGCGCTCCACATGTGAGTAGTACCTTGTAATAAAACTATAACATTCAAATTTTGACTACAGTGTCGTGTAAAATAGTTCAGAGAGAAAAACAATTATTGCCACTGGCGGCTCGTACCCACGAAACAGGTGAAGTGCCCGTATCTTTTACTGTACAGCACTTCACCTGTTTCCTGGGCACGAGTGATTATTGCGGGATCTATATTGAGGCTTCTTTCAGACCAACAGTGGCGGAGGGCGCCAAAAAGGTTTTATAGTGAATTTATTCAAGTAAGTTATCTGATTTTATCGAATTTACAAGAAAATTTATAAACAGTATTAGTTAATGTAAAATTATGCGATATTCGTATGGTAAATTTTACTCATGAAAATACAGTAGACCTACCTACACCGATATATTAAAATACGGTTTTTGGTAGTTCCACGATTTTTCAACCTCATTCGGTTTTTCCGTCTTTATATAAAATTTACTTGATTGAACAGAACTTGGCGAAGAAATAATGATGTGTCTAATCGCACTTCTTGAATTATTATGTTTACATAGTTTCTTTCAATCTATTAAAATTGAAAAGGATGGCAAACACCATAAGTGCTAGAGTGCTACAAGGATAAGGGTAGGCTTGTATTAGCAGTGACATAATATTTTTGAAATTCATTTCATGGATTATTCATGAATCCTTAAAAATATAACATTTTCGGAAGCTTGCAAAATTGGCATTCATACCCAGTTATTTATTGACTTAAACAGATCCCAAGATTGAAGGATAAATAGCAATAACAATAATGGGCCTATAATTATTATCGTGCTATAATTTTTCTTAAAATACCGTAAGCCTCCATCCTATTCATTAATAAATAAATTACAAAAAATGGGGGACGCGCGACCTGTTTGCCTATTATCAACAATATTATATTTATTTTACCTTGAAAATATTTGGATGTCATGAAGCAATGAATGAATGAAAGCGAAAATGTCAATTATAGATTCTTTGATTTTTATTAATAAATACTGTACAATGAACATCGAAAAATCAACTATATAAACATTATTGACTAGCATAGTATAGTATATAGACTAGTATAATATCTTGAGTCAACAAGTATTCTAATATGACCAATGTCAAAAATATTTGACAATAAACAGTTAGTAACAATTATTACGTAGAATATTATTACTGAGCCTTGATACTGTATACATGATAACAGTAGTTATCTTTCGTTTAGTATCAAGTCTAACACCAATTATTATAAAAAATTCATGATTCAAACCTCTCAGTCTGAGTTACATTAAATTTGAAAAAAATGACTTTATGGTAGCCAAATATCATGGAAAAGCATGCTCTTCATTTTAGTTAGTGAAAACAGAAGGTCTATCTTGGCCAATGTATAGCTGGAGCCAAAAACTAAGGCGGTTGGCGAATGACTTTTATAATTGCTCAGCTCTGTCAGGACAGTTTGAAGCTGTGTTCGAGAGCGAATTAGTATAGCTAGGATCGCCAAGTGTTCTGACAAAGCTGAGAATTGACAATAGTCATTCGCCAACCGCCTAAATTTTTGGCGTCAGCAATACAACATTATATGAAAAAACACCTTTTTTATACTTTATTGTATTCCATAAATAATGATTATTGTTTGGGCTTTTTGGACTCATCATTTTCATGGCGGATCGCAATATGCTTATTCAAAAGCAGCTTTCGAGTAAACTTTTCATCACAGATTTCACATTGGAATACCTTATCTCCTGTATGAATACACCTAACATGATAACGCCAACTATTCATCTGTGAGAAACTTCTGTCACAAAATTCGCATTGATAAGGTTTTTCTCCAGTGTGAATTCTAACATGGGTATACAAAGTAGTCATTGTTGTGAATGTTCTACCACACGTATCACATTTAAAAGGTTTGTCCCCAGTATGAATCCTGATATGGTCTATCAAATGGGGCTTACGTGAAAACCCTTTGAGACAATGTTCACATTTGAAAGGTTTTTCTTTGGTATGAGTCATTAGATGTTTGTCTAAACTAGTTTTTTGTGCAAAACTGTATTCACATAATGTGCATTGAAAAGGTTTCACACCAGTGTGTATTCTAAGATGAACACGCATAGCTGCATCCCTCAAGAACGTCCTTTCACAAAAATCACATTTGAAAGGCCTCTCACCAGTGTGCATCCTGATGTGCTCTTCCAAATGTGGCTTTCTTGTAAAACATTTTTTGCAATGTTCACATTGGAACGGTCTTTCCCCCCTGTGGATCATCAAATGCGGCTTTATACTTTTACTTGAAATAGTCTTACCACAGATTTCACACTGGACAAACGTTTCCTTTTTGCAAACCTTGACTTCTTTTTTCAAACACCTCTCACGTTGAGAACGTTTTCCAATTAATGCATTTTCTGCAGTGAGTGTCCTTTGCTTTTTCAAATGACTTTTTGATGGAGAAATCTTGTTAATATCATCAACTTGGATCAGATTTTCTTCAAGATGTTTTTCTAAACTGTTTTCTACAATTTTGTCACAATTTGGTAACGTTTTTTCTTCAGTTAGAGTGCTGACATGGTTTTTCAAACTCTTCTTTGGTGGAGAGCTAATGTTATGATTTTCACTATGGGATATTTTCGTCTCGGACTTAATAACGGGTTTTGAACAGCTCTCTGATAGAGGGCTGATGTCACTATTTTTACTATTCAAAGTTTTTTCTTCAGAATGTGTCAGTGTGATATGACACTTCAAACTACTCTCACGGGAAAAAGTTTTCTCACAGAAGTTACATTTCAAAGTTTTACTCTGGAACTTGGTTTCTTTGCTTTTCAAACAACTCGTTTCACCAGAGATTTTTGTGGACTTTTCAAGTGGTGATGTTTTTTCTTCTTTATGATTTGTAGTATCAGTCTTCAAACAATCTCCTGGTTGTAAATTTTTCTTACAATTTCCACTGTCCAATGTTTTTTGTTCAGAATGTTTCAGTGTGATTTGATCCTTCAAACTACTCTTACAAGAAAGGCTTTTCTCTTCAGTAGGTGATTTCTTCTCTTCTTTGTGAACTGTGATATCACTCTCCAAACAATTCTCTGCTTGGGAAATTTTTTCACAATTTTCACCATCTAATATTTCTTTTTCAGAATGTTTCAGTGTTATTTGACCCTCCAAACTTCTCTTACGAGAAAGGATTTTATCTTCAAGAGGTGATTTCTTTTCTTCTTTGTGCCTTGTGATATCTCTTTTCAAACTATTCTTTGGTTGGGAACTTTTGTCAAAATTTTCACAACCCGAAGTTCCTTTTTCAGAATGAAACAGCGTCATATGACCATTTAAACTACTTTTACGAGAAAACTTTTTGTCACAATAATCACATTTCAAATTTTCACCCTTAAACTGGGTTTCTTCAGGATTAATCCTGACATTGTCTTTCAAACGGCTCTTTTTGCCAAAGATTTCACTAGAACTTTTAATTGGTGATGACTTTCCTTTTTTGTGAGTTGTGATATTACTCTTCAAACTATTCTTTGGTAGGGAACTTTTTCCACTATCCAAAATTTCTTCTTCAGAATGCATCAGTGTGATATGCCCCTTCAAACTACTCTTACGAGAAAAGCTCTTCTCACAAAAGTTACATTTCAAATTGCCACTCTGGAGCTGGGCTTCTTTAGCAGTGTGGATCCTGGTATGGTTTTTCGAACGTCTTTTTTCACAAACGATTTTTCTACTATTTTTAATTGGTGATGATCCTTCTTCTCTGTGAATCCTGATATCATTGTTGGAATTATTTTTTGATCGGGAACTTTTTCCACAATAAGTTTTAGAAGATAAAGTTCCTTCCTCTCCAGTGTGTATGAGTGTGATATGACCTTTTAAACTACTCTTACGAGCAAAACTTTTGTTACAAAAATTACATTTTAAAGTTTTTTGATTGAAGTTTTTTTGAAGGATACAGGACAAATTTGAAGACAGTGGATGTGAAGCATTGAGTTCATCGTCGTGGTTTTTACTGGATGGTGCTCCCACAGCAAGTAGTTGGTTGTTATCTGCACTGGCGTGGGCTGAAAATGAATTGAAATTAATTAACATTTTCAAGCAAAGATTTTGAAAAATTTATATTTAAAAAAATAGAGAAACATAAGTTACTCAAATTTTGTATTATTCAGCATTTCAAAACAGTTCTAAAATTTTTTGAAAAGATCTGATTGAATAAACATGATATTTTTGGAATTTAGTTTAAGAAACTTCTCCTATACACGAAAAACGGCTTTCAAAGCAATTTACTCATCTCCTTTTCTTTAGTTTCTAGTATAGCAGTAGGATTAGATTTTTTTATAATTAGAATTTTAGACCTTGGTAATAAAAAATATCAACACAACTTACGGTGCGTTTATTGTGAACTTCATATAAATCTAATATGATGACAAATTTTTAATTTATATTGACAATTATTGAATATGAATAATGAATGAATAAAGAATTTTCATTTCCATCAGAAAAAACAAATAACATATTTTCGATTTGAAAAAACTGGAAATTAACTGCACTACATCCAGTAAATGTGGCCAGTGTTCAGTAAATTGATAATTACGAGATGTATTTTTTCATTAAGTGCCGTTTTTAAATCACGCCGCTGTTGCACTGCAGTCTGCAGTTGCCATTTAGTGCAATTGCCATTGCAATTTAGCCACACATGCAATTTCGGAACCATTCGATCGATTCTACATCTTTTTTGAAAATGCCTCCTCGTATCTTGTGCGACATAAATTTATTTTTGCTTTGCTGGGACACTCATACATGCCTATCAAGGTGTTTTTCACATGGTGCAATTTTTCATTGCTCAGTTAGGACAGGGATCAATTTTTCAGTAGAAATTTGCATGAATCTAATAAGTTAACCAAAGTAATTGTATACGTTTTTCCAACCAGTTCCATGTGGAACGGGCCTCATCAGAACGATATCTTGTTTGCAGTTGCGCCCTTAGTGATCACACCCTAAGCAATAAGATCTACAAACTCAGCAAGAAAAATAGCTTCCTCGCATGACCAAGTATGCTGAAAACATGTTTTTGTTTACGCAAGCTATCGAATTTTTTGTCGTTCAGCTTGAACATGGCCGGCCTTATTGGCGACATTCCTCACTATCAAATACGTGAGAAACGAACATCAAGATTTAATTCGATTTCTACTATTATCCCAGGTATGGGGATGCCTTATTTGTTGGTGACTCAGGAAATTGCTGCAAAAGCTATTTAATAACTATACTTTGAAACTGCATTACACCTTCATAGCCTAAGGCTCTATAAAGAGGACTTTACATATCCCTAGCATAGCCTACTCAATAAGTTACAAACAAGAACCCAGAACCCTAATCAGCAAATGTTTGAAGTGTGGAAAAACCTATTTTCGACGATAGATAGCCTAGGGACATAGTTTGAATCTGAAAAATTTCTGGTTCACAACATTTCTCGACTACGTAAGAAAGTGAAGATGAGGCGGTAGTTCAACCTGCACCACGTAATGTTCTCATTGCACTGATGCTAAAACAGATTGAATTGCTTTTTCAATACATTTTATATTTTCAACTGTAAGTTTCATGTAATAAATATTACAACTACAGACTCTCATCCACCCCTTTCAAACAGAAAATTGATAAATACTATTATTCATACTTAGAAAAGATACTCGTGTATTTTGCTATCACAATATTATAATTATGATCTTCTACTGTGAAAAGAGCACTATCCGCAAATCTACAAATTTTGAGTTATATATGAATACTAAGCTTTCTTAGTCGAGGAATCCAATGAGCAATAGTTCATTCCCGATGGCTTGAGACGAGATAAACAAAAGCTCTGCATGTGTGTGAGCGCGACTGGGGTGGCTTCGTTTTAGCACAGAGAAGGAATAAAACACAGTTCTCCGTCCTCTGTGGTTTTAGCCACGACATAAACAAGTCACAGCAATGCCGAAATCCCGAATTTTGCTGTCGGGACTCTAAGCAAAGCATTGACACAAAAACTTTTATAATTGTTTAATAATTTTTATTATAATTGTTTGTTCATTTTAGGTTCATGCAGTCGAGGGAGAACCGAAACAAGCAATTTCCTAATGTGTATCTATAAAAAATATTACTTAAAGATACTTATTCTGAATTGCCTATAACAAAATTCGGGATTTCGGCATTGCTGTGACTTGTTTATGTCGTGGCTAAAACGAAGCCACTCCAGTCGCACATACACACATTCAGAGCTTTTGTTTATCTCGTCTCAAGCCATCGTGAATGGACTATAGTTATAAAAGCCTTATCTGCAACCGTTTTTGAGACAGACACGAGTTTAGGCCACATAGCAACCACTCAATGCATTGTTTTCAAACTTCGCCCAATTTACTCAAAACCTGGGTTTTGCATATATTGCTCTTTTGCTCAACACGTGTACAACAGTGTATTCCACCAATAATAGTCATTCAAATCAATACTGTTTATTCTTTGTTTTTAGATTACAAAGCTGGGAATGAAGAAGAAAATAATCGAAAGATATAATTGAATAATATATTTTGAAAAACACAAAGAAATAAATTACTTATTAAATCAAATTATTCCTTTCTCAACTTTCAATTCTACGTTTGATTTCTCTGTCCAATTTTTCGAGGTATCTATTTTCCTCTATCTCCAAATCTATCAAATGCTTCTGTATCATCTTCTGTTGCTCTATTTTGAGTCGCAGGTGCTGCATAGTAACTTCATGGCGATGCAATTCCACTAGATGGCGTCGCTTAGTCAATTCATACTCCAATCTCGCTTGTTCTAATGAAGACTGCAGATTCTTATTTCCAGTTAAAGCCAGAAATACCGCTTCACTTTGATTGAGACCAGGCCTTCTTCTATTGAACAAGTTTCGGGAGGATCTTGCTTCTGATGAGGGTCTCTTCCTCTTGCATCCAACTGGCTTCCACCTCCTCCCCACCTGTGAGATCGGTGGTAACGGAACAGACGATGTTGATGCCTCATCATCAGATTCATCACTATCAACATCCAACTGGACCTTGGTTTCCGAGATTCTGAGGAGACCTGGAGAGTACGGCACCCAATCACCATCAGCAGGCGTCTGATGAAAAAATATATAACCTAAATATTATTTATCTTAAATTATACAATAAATCATACAATATTTATTAATTTATTTGAAATAATACTTAATGGTAAGGTTCAACAGGGTAAAGACCAAAACTGCCATTTTCCAATTTATAATACAATCCAGTATGTATTATTCAATACGATCATTTAAAATAAATTAATAATGGCCTACAATGTTTTTCATGTTCAGTGTGTAGTTCAGACTAATATAACAGTATAAATTAATGTGAAATGAAGTTTATGGTTTGTAATTGAATCATAGTATTCTGTATTGAATATTCTTTGAAACCATTTACGATTCAAGCCAATCTTTATAATGTAGAAGTATTCACAGTAAAAACATTTCAAAAAGAGAAAAATACAACTGTTTTGTATTACAGTATTTTTTTTTTTTTTGCTTTGAGAACAATTTTTGCCAAGATGACCGCTATTCCATTGATTGCATAGTCATTTTGTACTCATGAGTAAGATGAGTCAACTCACACCTCTTTTTCAAAATGTCCACTCTGCACTCAATTGAATGATGGTCATTTCGCTAGAAGCTATTCTACAGGAAATCCGATAATATGTGAGTGAATTTCAATAGAGACTCTATTTGTCTGGACTCATATAACTTCATATTGACTCATATAACTTAACTGGACATCTTCATTTAAATTGGAATAGAAAAAGTTGTGAGCAAACGCCTGTTTTTCCATTCTTCCTATTGTATTTGTACTCAAATGAAATAAATAATAAATACTGCAATAGCAAAGATACAATTCCCCCAAAATATTCTATTGCTGCCAACAATTTCTATTTAATTATTATCCATAAGAAGTTATGAAATTTACAATATCTTATTATTATTATTGATTCAATTTATGAAAGAAAAATGCTATTCGTACCATACTGGATAATTGGGAGCAGTCCTGCCTAGCAAAGTTGTGTTCCTCACCACAGTCCACGGTAAATTGACCAATTTCATTATTAGTTTGATCATTCGGTTCTGCACTGCTGCTGCCCGAAATTGCTTCAGCTGACCCTGTAAAACAATACAATTGTCTTATTCTTTGAACCGGTTTCAATAAGATAACATTTGAATTAGTTCAATGTAACCTGGATACATATCCATTTGACAACAGTTACTTAATAGACAAATGAATGATTCTAAAAGGGAATCATTTATCAATTAATTCATTTATTGATATATTTTCAACCAATTTGAGTGGAAGCTTAATTTTTCCCAAGTGCTAGTTATGTGACCATAACTATAAAATATGTTTGTCAATTTGTGACTTAGTTGTATAATTAACTTCCATCAACTGTTCAGCTGTATTATCTATTTACAAATTGCTTTCATACAGCATATTATATGCTTATCGTACAGGTTTTTATCTTGACCAAGGAGGTTCATGGAGATGACAAAACGAGAAATCTTGTCTACACATTTGAATCATTTGGGGTGACTCCCAAAGAGATACAATACATGGAGTAGCCATGTGAGTGTCACAAAGCCGTTCTGGGTGGATAATTTTCTATATATAGTATGGTCTTTCAATACAAATATAATTACTGGTAGAGCACAGAATCTGCTGTTCTGAGCTGCAAAAACCGAGCTCAAATGAAAATTTATTCAGGGAGGATTGTTCCTCGGAATCAAATTTTAGCATTTCACAGGTTAGTAAATTACTGAAAAATTAGCATTACATATTTAATTATTTGATATAAAATTAGAGCTGATATTTTATAACACTTTTCCACTCATATTTCATTATGAATCAATAAGATGATATCTCTGATGAATTGATTGTATACAGTAGTAGCTATATAAAATTAATCTTAAAATCATAACAAAGAAAATTCCCTTTTTTCAGTCATGGCAAAGACCATATTGGAATGAATGTCTGTAATCTCCAATATTATTGTGTTTGAGTTCAATCAATATTCATACTATCCTATATTCCAAAAGTGAAACAACACCATTTTTATTAATTCCAAAAAAGATTGGCATTATGAGGTACTGGATTTGATATTTGCGGTCTAAATTGAATTTATTAACTAAATAATCACAAAATAATTGTTAGAATCACGATATAAATTACCTTTCATTGATGTGATTGAAATAAGTGTTCTAACTTACATCCAGCAAAAGCAATAATGCTAACTCACATAGATCACCACTCGTTGCGCTGTGATCACCTGCCTAAACCAAGGTCTATAGAATCTATTATCTAGACCAAAAGCTATATCTTCTATAGACCTTGGCCTATACTTTAGAATCATTTCCAATATACCCAAAACATTAGTGGCCAACTCCACTTTAAGATTTCTCTATGGGAGTGACCCCCAGCTGACTAAAGTGGTGAAAAAGTGGAGACAAAAATTTATAATGGATTGAATAGGATAACATCATATTATGTCATCTCCATGAACCTCCTTGATCTTGACAAAATCCGTTTCCCAGGTGATTAAATTATACCACAAACGTGAAAAGAACATCATAATTCAATAAATAAACTAGTAGTTCCGTGAACAGTAGACCTCAGGAAGTCATCCATGGATGTGGCATTATTCATGAAGGGAGTACTGTTGAGTTTCATTGATCGCATGCAATTAATAATAAACTCGACAGCTGGTTAAGCATGAATAATTCTATAGTGTGAGTTCTCCTATGTTCAGAAGTTTAAATGTATATAGTACCGTAATATTTTAGTATGGAGGTAATTCCTTTTCCTTTCATATTATCATTAAAATGCAATAATCCTTAAATGCAATTCCAAGAAACCTTGCATATACATCGACGCGCAATTTCAAGAGGAACATTCCTGTCAAATTTCATCCGAATCTATTGCCGCGTTTTGTAGTAAATGCGGAACATACAAACAAACAAACATAAAGAGAAATTCAAAATCGTCGTCTTGAATCTAGACCTCACTTACGTTCAGTCAACAAAGGTTATCGATCATTACCATTATGAAATTTCTCCTTGTTCAGGATAACAACCGGAAATTTACCTCTGGTTTGCACTACGCTTGTTTGTTTGTTTGTCAATGGCGCAACAGCCCTATGAAGGGCCTAGGCCTACCAGCTGGTTGCCAGTTTCATATTCATTCCACTATACAACCCGTCCAAGCAAAGAAGACACCCCGGCAAGACGGGAAAATGACCCCAGCCCGGCCAATACCGGCCCAAAAGCCATAATTGCACTACGCTTCCTTTATAAATATTTGTTTTTTTTATAAGTTAATTATAAAGTACACTTTGGCTATACTGACCTAATTTTCATCTAATCTATATAACTTGCCATTTTTTACTGGCTACAAACATACAAAAATTTGTGCACTTACCTATCGCATATTCATTTGTATAATAATGGTGGTGGCAACCTTCATTTTTTTCAAGACAAAAGCATCTCTTCTTATGTGCTCGTTCATATGGTTCAACTCGCTCCCTATTCCATCCACTCTGTATTTTTTCGAAAAAGCGTCCGACTTCTTGCACTCAAATATGAATGTTTTGGAATTATTTCAATCAAAAGCCGCTTTTCACTATTTGTGGATACTAGTTACCTCAGTTTTAAAATAATATCAACTTTTTGGGTTTTAGAACTAAGTTACTAATCAACAAATGAAATGAATTAATGAATAGAACGATCCAAACTAATAAAATTAATTATTATAATTATTTATTAATAAATAAATTAATTGATTAAACTAATAAAACTACTAATAAAGAGTATCAACTAATAAAACAAAATATGAGAAACGTGAGACCAACCGATCACGACGAGGTTTTAAGGTCATAAAAAACAATGAAACTAGCAAGATAATTTTCTTAGTTTCATGTTAAAAACCAAGTCTTCAGTAAACCAAGAAAACTAACTGGATTGGTTGATAGCTAAGCTAACTAAGTTCTCTTGGTTCAGTTCGTGTTGGTAAAATATTCGTTATCCGTCAGATGTCAAAACTACCGATGAGCTAAAAACCAAGATTCCGTAAACAGCGTTTTGTGCTACTTTGGTAAAATCGGGCCTTTTAAATTATAAGTAATAACGTTTTTGCAGAAATACCAACTCTTATTAATATTTTTATCAATTTTTAACTGGTGCAAACCCCAATTTCTCTACTTAGCTTGGAATTGCTGACTAACCTTCATTCAGCTGAATGTGTTCTGCTGTGTTCCCGCCATCCGTAGTTTTCTCAACAGTTTGCTCTTCAAACTCTTCATCCATTGGAAAGTTCTAAATTGAATTGAACCAAACATGATAACTAAGAATGAATAATGTTGCAAGAAATAAAACCAATTTTAAAAATGTAAGCAATTAATAGTCTTTGTCAATAATATAATATCATAGCCATAAGTATAGTCTGTCCAAGCAAAGAAGACATTCTGGCAAGATTGGAAAATGACTCCAGCTCGGTCAATATTGGTTCAAAAATTATAAATTTGGCATCAAATTGTAGAGCGGAATGTACAGCAAGGACACAAACATCTTCAAACCGATAAACAACTAGTCTTACGGGGACATCAATAGATCAAATCTTATAAATCATAATTGAAATATTCCAGGTACTGGAAATTGTACTCATAAAATATGTTATAATAAAAAAATTCATACCTGAGCCAATTATTAACAGCAAAACAGAAAGTTTCTAAGGGTAGCTGCTTTCTGTGGTAGTAAATTAAATATTCGAATTTGTAAATCACTTATTTATAGCTTTTCAAATATTAAGTAAATCTAACAGTTGGTCTAGTTAAGTCATCTTTATGTATGAGTGTAAAAGATTATTTTTATTAAAATTAATTAAATTTTTCTCAACTGAGATTGAATTACAGTATAATACATATACATGCAAGGCAAGGTCATAATTTTGTGTTCAACAGAAATTCCACTACAAAATTCATTGTAGGCCTATTACATGCCAAGTATAATTTCAACTTTCAAGTGTTTTTTTCTGCCTTATAAAGGTTTTTTAGAATAAGATGAGTTACCCACAATTTTGCTCCATAAATCAAGTGTGAATGGGAGAGACCGAAATATATTATTCTAACTACATCTAGGTTTACACAATATTCCAATTTAACTACAAACACAAGGAAAAAATCTTTGATTTAATGGACGTACATTTATTGGTAGGCTTATTACCAAATCATTTTCAAATTAAGATGGGATGATTCTTCGAATGAACCAGGAGTTCTTTACTTATTTTTCTATAAAAATATGGATAATTATGTTTAACTAGAGAAGCAACCATTGATATGCGAGTTATTTTGCTAAATGTTTTTTCTACTAAGCTTACTAATAAATTTGTCTTTCACTTCATTTTATGAACTTATAAATCAAGCGGCTTGATAATTATGAAATTTTCCCACTCACTCACCTCTTCTTTGATGAAAATTTTATTCTCTCCTTCTTGTTCATACTCAACTTTGGTCCTGATAATCCTCAAATCCAGCTGTGAAATGATGTGTTAATATAAATAAACATAATTTTGAAAAGACAGATTATGAATAGACGACTAATATTCTGAGACACTTGAAAAATATATACTTTATACAAATAGTTGATTATAGCCTAAAGCCTAACGCTATTAATACAGATGTATAGTTATTATACTTTGGAGTAAATGATACTTTGTCAATAATCCAGATTTTTAAAGTTTTGCTCATCAACAAAGTAACACAGGTTTAGTTGATTAAAAATACTTGGAATTAAGAATGCGGTAACTCGTCTTTATTGTTGTATCCTTGATTATTTCATCATTATTTCCTAGGAGAATTAACGACTAATCTTTTTTTTTTGAGGGTGATGCCCACATGGGCATCTAATCTATTTGGACTACTTTCCTAGAACCATTTCTTTTTTCAACTTCAAGTTAAACCCTTGTTTAGATTGAGACTAATTAGTTAGATTAATTAGAAAAGACAAATTTCATTTCTGTGTCCATTTAGATCTGGCTCCACTTTGCTTAGCTCACCACTCGCCTACTATAATTAACAGCACAGAGGTAGGCTATCTTCAATTTTATCCTTAATTAGGCTATCCACTAACACTACAATAATCTTCAAGTTAATTTCTACTACATACCTAGATATAAGTTTAACCCTTTACTTGATGCAAAAATCAAGGAACACATTATTTATTACTCACTTCTTCTTTGATGTACATCTGTTTCGATTCTTCTTGTTCATTCCCAGCTTTGGGCAGAATATTCCTCTCATCTTCTTCACTATCATCCTAAAAATTGAGATTTTGAATTAATCCCTTATCCAGAGGTCAAATTCAATAGAAGAATCTGTAAACCTAATGTATTTCTTAGAAACCTTTTCTTTCCTAACTCTAAATAAATCATTGGTTAGAATAAGAAGATTTTCATTTCTGTATCCTGGATCCATTGAGATCTGGCTCCACTTTGCTCAGCTCACCACTCACCTACAGTAAACAGTACAGAGGTAGCCTATCGTCATTTTTACTTTATTTGCTAGTGATTCTACTGCATAGCAAGATATCATTGAAGGTTAACCCTTTACTTTATGCCAAAATCAAGGAACAAATTTATTACTCACTTCTTCTTTGATATGCATATGCATCTGTCTCGGTTCTTCTTGTTCATTCTCAACATTGGGCACAATATTCCTCTCATCGTCTTCACTAACATCCTGAAAATTTAGATTCTGAATTAAACACTCATTCAGAGCCCAAGTTTAATAGGGGATTATGTAAACATATCATATATTGCAATGCAGCTCACTAGTAATAGAGTTCAAATTTCTTAATATTGCTCTTGAATTAATATACATAATGAATTCCCAAAAAATAATTTATTCCATTGGAAATAGAGGAATAGTATTAAAAATAAATTTATTAGCTTCAAAAAATAATAATAATATTCGTGTAACCTGGCTGGCTCAGGTCTGGTGTCAGAGTTTTCAGGTCGCTCCTGATCAATTTCAGGGCCTCTGACATGACTTAACGACTGTTTTTAGGCAGCCGGGACCGACGGCTTAACGTGTCCATCCGAAACACGGGAAAGTGGCCTGAGAAAAATTTCTGGTCTGACCTGGGTTTGAACCCGGGACCTTTGGGTTGCAACGCCAGCGCCTAACCCACTCAGCTACGCCACCCCCCAAAATATAAAAATATATTTATACAAAATATATTTATACAGATGAAGATATTACATTTGATAATTATTATTTAAAATGATTTTAAGGTACCAGGGCACATGCTGTATAACTGTGTTCAATGATAAGACTGATTGATTAGAGAAACTATAATGATATTTTCAACACAATTAAATGTTGTTATCAAGGCCTAATTCATACAGAATGCATTTAAGGCGGGAACGTGGTGCAGTTAAAGCGTGCTGTACACGGGGACAGAAGTGTCGGCCAGTTGAATATCTGTAGCCAATCACAGCTGTTGTTGTTCAACTCAATGACAAGACAAAGGCTGTGATTGGTTACGGATATTCAATTTGCCGATATCCACTATTGTCCCCATGTACAGCACGCTTGAGGAACATATGCTCGGCTACTCAATGCACACAAATAGACCAATAGACTAAATACCAAATAGTCAAGGTGCTGATTTTTAGTGTGTATTGAACTATTTATTTTTATAGAGTAGGCCTAAACTGAAAAGTGACATAAGTTGGCGTTCAAAGTTCCCGGCCCCTTTTCTCATCCTCTTTTATAATTATAGATTCAACTTTGCTCATGTTGACAAAATCCATATTGTAGAATATGTATCCAAAAATATAACCTCGGATATCGTAAATGTTAATGGGTTCTACTGGCTATAGGCTAGAGAAAATAAAAACAATTTTACCCTACCTCTTCTTTAATATGGATCTCGTTGGTTCCTTCTTGTTCATAAGCACGAAGCTCAGGCCTGAGATTCTGCATATTCAACTGTAAAATGAAAAAAATATATTCACAGAGTGCCTTAAAAAATGAATAATTTGGAGGCCTTTCGTGTTCCACAAACACATTGTCAACACTGAGGAGCTGATGGCCGGAAGTGTGCCAGGTTAGGAGAAACTGTGTGTGATTTGAGTATATGGTCGAAAAGCTTATTTGATTTGAAGTGTATCTCTTCATTTAAAACGCCCTGTTTGTAAAGAATAGTAAATTTATAAATTTCAAATTGTTAATGCGTGTTCAGCTTATGTCCTTTTTGTTTCATTTTCAGGATGATTAGGTTGCTATCAATGTTTGTGTAAGTGTGCCCAATTTCATTCAAATGATTAGCAAAGGAGGATTCGGATTTGTTTTTTTAGGCATTTGTGTGTTCTTTGAATCTTTTAAAAAATTAACATCCTGTTTGTCCTATGTAGAACTTATGTAGACTTAATTACAGTCCGAAAAACTTAATTTGTATATTCCAGGATAGTGGTATTTGTTGTTGGTGTTTTTGAAGGATAGGGCTGATTTTATTTTGTTCTGTGTCCAGTAGGCTATGTTGTATCCTGTTTTTTAAAAGAAACCACCTTCTTCAAATTAGCGGAATTGACAACCTATTTCAGTGTTTTTTTCTCTTTTCTAAGAAGGTTAGGCCTACATGTTTTCGAGGTGCGACCGTGCGAGGGGCAAAGTTGTCGTTACCATCGCACAATGGTGTAACGTATTTGTTGTAAGTTACACAACTCTCGTCACAAGACCTAGAGGGATCGGCTTGCTCACGAAAGTTACATACCTCCAAGGTACCCGATTATTCTGCTAGTCTATCTGAACTTAGTGAACAATCAATTTTACAACGTTAAACTGAAAATAGAAACTAACAGCCTGAAAAATAGAATGAATAGATAAAACTCTTTCAGGTGAGGTATGAATGACTTGAATCACAAAATCATAATCCTGCGGGGTTTGAGGGTAATTGGGTAAATGTGTCAATTTATTTGTATCACCTGTATGGGCGATTACAACAGCACTGTGGCGGCCACCCGGCCCTTTGAGCGGAGCCAAAGACACACTCTTTTTTTGTAGGCGGCAGCACCAAGTTCCTCTGCATCTATAATTGTTTGTGGGAGGTTTCGATGTATCAAATAGGCAAGTACCGGTAGAAAGTACCGGTACTACTCGATGACATAAAGATTGGTCTGGGAACGTTGTATCAGTAATTGATTCGGTGTCTGGTTGGATAATCATGTTGTTAATTTGTTAATGATTCTAGTTTTATTTGTTTTTATTAATGTGAGGATAGTTTTATACTAAAGATGGCGGATGTCCAGTACCTGGAAGTCGGAATAGAGCTGGTATGACAGTTTTCTCAAGAATAATTGTTAAAAGCGCTCTCTGAGTGACAGCCAGAGACTCTAGACCAGCGGCCGAGGCAAACTATACACTCCTGTTAAAACTATGCAAACTGTTTCCAATCAGCACCTATGCAAACTGTGAGAATGCAAACAATAATTTACTTAAACTCAGTTTAAAATTGAAAAAGTGCGGGGACTATCTCATTTTGTTATTGACTTACTTGTTACTTGTTTAGTCTTCTCCACAGTCAGCGACCGGGGAATCGTCAATAGTGAGGTAGACATCACACATGTTCTACCATTCGGCCAGGCAGGTGTTGAAAAGTGTGACCCTCTATAAATTCGTTTAGGGTGTAGTAAGGTCGCTCGATCAGGTACCTCTTCAGTGTGGCAGCAAAGATCCTGTTGTCTTCAAGAGCTTTTATACTTGTTGGGAGCAGGTTAAAAAAGTAGGCTCCTGCATAGGCCGGGGAGCATTCTAATTTCTTCAGGCGGTGCTGAGGCAGATCCATATCTCTGTTGTTTCTTGTCATGTACCTGTGTTTATCTCTCCTGAGTAGAGGGTTTGCTTTATTGCTGGGGTTGTTGTTTCCAAGATGTAGAGCGAGATCACTGTGAGTAGCCTGTACTTCTGGAAGATTGGCCTGCAATGCTCCATCATGCTGACTCCCAGGATGGTTCTTGAAGCTCTCTTCTGGATGACAAGAATCTTGCTGAGATGGATCCTCGTCACAGCCGCAAATCACCACAGGAGTGCATTGTGAGCCTTCTCAACCCTGGATCACCCTCACGTCTGAAGAATATGGGAAGAAAATTGGGCTTTCCGAGATTCACGAATACCTAGTGGGTTCTGGTCGAACGTCAAACCAACTTTCAACTTTTAGTAACTTAGGTGTGAGGAGACCTGTTCATAAACTTCATCCCAAGGACAATTTACAAGCCAATTGCGGGAAAGTATTCATTGAAGCCATCACCTATCTAACTTACTTCTTTAATTCAAGCGGAAGATACCTCACCGCCACGTTCACAGTAATCCGGCAGCGGAAATGTAGGTTTGCCAGTGGATCGACCACACACACATCTTATCCAAAATTTCCTAGGATCTCCTCAAGCCTAGTCTAGTAGGTGTGACAAGTTGTTGGTGTAGAACCTTGACGAACCCTAACTTTATTTTTAACGAAAGTACAGGTAGCCTGGAGCCAAAATGCCCAAGGGGTTAGGTTGTTGGGGTGACACCTAGATAGATGGTGACCTCTTCACCATTCCTCAAGCACACAAAGCGGTCAAAATTTATTGTTTAGTGCCTACTATTATATAATTAAGCTTCACCGAATCTCACAATCATGTAAAATTTTAGGTTCTGTAACTAATTGAACATGTCTTGTTTTATATTGAGTTCGACTATTTTTCTTTCAACAAACTTAAGTTACTACTTGATGATTCAGGCTACTTAATCAAATCTAATTTATCAAAAGCGCCAAATCAAAATTAGAAAGTGTGTTTTAGACGAGTGAAGAAAAGAGTTAAATAAGTTATATATAGCTATATACGGCAACTCACCATATTAATAACTTATAAGAGTTGTTATTTTCGTATTATTAGCCAATTAAATTTGCATGATAATTTGTGAACCATCAGCAACATCACACCACGACCTGTCAACCACATCAATACACAATGTGTTTACTGTAAACTCACTAAACTGTTTTGTGTTAAGGTACGTTTTGGTTTGTGCGGAACGTAACACTGTCGACTAAAGTCAACCAGCTGTAGCCAATCACAGCCTCTAGCTTCAATAACAAGAGTACAGCGACTACAGCTGATCTAATGCAGTCATGTTCCGCACAAAACAAACCAAAATTTACCTTTAGTGAGCAGTGGGTAGGTTCAGGGCAAGGTTATTCCATAACTGCCTGATTTTGTCTTTGAAACCTTGGGTTCAGGGTACATGGATTAATCTACCACTTTACGGTTGATTTTACATGTCTCAATCTCCAGAAGGTATACAATGTACCATGTTCCGCGGTGCAATGAACGGGGTACAAATCTTTGGTTCACAGCCTGCTGTCAAATTGAAAAACTGAAAATTCATGAATGCGTTCAACATGCTGAAAGTATTTGTTGACAGAAGTTTGTGCAGAACTCATTCAATTTATGAAAAAATTGTATTTTTTATCAATTATTTTATAGTTTCTTGCATATTTTTCGAAAAGTTGGGGTGAATAGGATCATGAAGATGAGATAATTTTTGAAATTGATGGTGAAGAAATACCAGTATGTGAATATGATATCACAGGTTTCTACTATCAATCCAGCCTATTTGTAATCAATATAAATGACTTTGTTGTTGTAAAATTCAAAACTAACAAAAATGAAAGAAGGTTTATTGCACAGTTGTAGAGTATTTCTGGGATGTCAATAAATATGAAATGTATGCGGAAAATATCAAGAAAAGGATGTAAGTTATATCATGTATTATTGTTTTTTAAAACCACAAATAGCTATCCTATTGGTCCCACACACAACTTGATAGGTTAAATCATGAGTTATACATGTGATCCTATCAACCCCGTCTGTCGGACCAATAGGATCAGGCCTCATTTTATTTTTACCACACCTTAGTCTAAAACCATTAACTGATAGATGTGTTGTGAAGTACAAAGGAAGACTCAGAAATTAGAAAAAATATATATATATATTATTTAGTGGTTCTGCTGTAAACCGTTGTTGAAGTCAAAAAGTGATCCTATTCACCCCATTTTACAGTAGCTATAATTTATTAATCTTTGGATGTGACATAAGCTTTAGTCTTTAATGATCAAAATACAAATACTTTTTTGACATAAAACAATCCAATACACATTAAAACAAACAAGTACATTATTGGTGAAAATCGAAAAAAAACCTGTTACGCCACTGGATGCAGCCGATTGATTAGATTGAACATGAACAGTAAGCAGACGCAAGAGTCTCTCGGCTAATGAGAGTTTGGTAATCGCGGTAGGCCTAAGCTAAAAAATAACCGGCCTCTGAACTGAACCAATATTGACCGAGCTGGAGTCATTTTCTCATCTTGCCAGAGGATCTTCTTTGCTTGGACAGACTATACCGGTATTTAGACAAAGAAACAAAGAATTTTGAATATATTAATTAAGAATATCGGTATATTATACAAAGAATTTTTCCGCTCTCTATCATTAGGACTTCAGGACGAAATAAGTTGAAATCAGGATAGGTTTTTTGGAAAACATTATTGTACCGGTAGTATGAGAAATGATTACTACTCTGCAAATGAAATTGGTGGTATTCCTGTTCGAACATTTTATTTTAATGATCAATCTTAATTCCAAGAAGGTTTTTACAACTATCATTACGAATATTTGAGACTTTCAACTGTCACGGAAGAATTTATTAAATAATTCCGCTAAAAATCTCAAAAACTAGTTTCTGCAACAAAGTTAGTGGTTGAGCCCTCCATCCGCGAAATAGTAGCATTGTCAGATTGTGTGAAATTTGAACTTCTTCATATTCCCGATTATACCCAATATATTATATGAGTAGAATTTCAACCTAGATATGCCAGTAGTATTAAAAAGGTTCCCGGGTAGGATGCCAAAAATACAGTATTAGATTTTTTTTTATAAAATAGAAAAATTGTTAAACATATTATTATTCTCTTACGAATAAACCTTATCACTTCACTCACAAGCATGGGTTGTAGGAAGTTAGGTTTGAAGAGGTAAGTGGGTGATAAAAGCAAGAAAGTTATTAAAATATTAATTGAAATTATTTTATCAAATGTTAAAAGTAGCCAGAAGATTTCAATTTAGCTTCTCAGGAGTTTCAAAGTAAGGAGAGCGGTCTATGCATGAATCATAGAGGCCTATGTTGAAGGTTGGCAATGCAGAAGCTCAGATATTTCTACTCAGATAAATTAAGTCAGATATTTGAGCTGCGAGTGGCTGGTTTGTCATAGAAAATAGTTAGTTTTGCAACACTGAATTATTTTTCTGAAGCTACGCTGTCATTTTCTTTATTCAGGTACATTATTGTGTTTGCATTAGAAGTTCCAATTTCACACAATTTTGACAATGCTGCCATTTCGCGAGTGGAGGACCATCAACTTATGTTGCGCAAACTATAACAATAAGAAACTTAATAAATACAATACAATCAGAGTTAGGATTTTTATAAAACCTAAAAACTAACCAATTTCAACCAATCTATAGCGTGGGAGTTCATTAAAAGAATTTTCAATAATATAACATCAAAAATATTAGCCTAATATTGAATAAGTTTCCAGCAAAAATTTTACATGCTAACATATTCAAAATATTCTTATAGTTCATAAAATATTAATTTTAATTGAATAAAGCTTAAATTTATGATACAGCTTAAAACATTAAGAAATTATTAGGCTAAAAAAATATCCACATGAAATTTTTAGAAAAAAGTTAAGTGTGAAGTTCTAATATTTGTTTGATTCATAATTTACTTCCTCTTTACAAAAACTTTGGTCCGAATATAAAATTAGTCTTTCAGGTGTTCAATTTGCATCTCCAAGCGCATAATTATCATTTTTTCCTTCTCCAAATTGCACATTGTACTTGTTAGGAGTCTTCTTTTGATTACATATTATTTTTCAGGAATATTTTATTCGAAGAATATTTTTCTTACTTTCATCTAAAGTAATCCTATGATAATTATGCTTTTCTCTTAAAGTGAGATACACAATAAAGTTTGTATTTAATTATAACACTTACAAAAGTCATAACTAATATAAAAAGTCTATCTTCTCATTAGAACTGTAATCAATTCCTGGAAGCGTAGGGTGTATTCTGTCTTATTCTAGCTGATCTCCTAGCCTGTCTGGGTTGTGGCGACTCAAATGACAAAGAAGCTGATGTTGTACTGCTGTTATCGCCAATCGCGGTTGGAGTGTCAATCGACTGGATAGGTTGCACAGCTCCGAAGCCAACCTTCTTCTTTCTGCCACCGGTGGCTGTGCTAGTATCTAGATGTGGTCCAGTTGACTCATTTAGTGTTTGTCGCTGATTGGTCAATCTACGAGACGATCTCATTGGCGAATGAGAGATGGACTCATTTGGTGTTTGATTACCCAATCTGGAAGACCTTCTTCTGTTAGTATTTTGGGTTGTGTCAGATTCGTCGTCTGTGAAGCACTTGTTTTCAAACCGAGGAGTTCGAGGAGCCAGAAGTGTTGCATCCGACTCATCATCTGAGATACAAACAGAGCTAAGTACAAATCTCGGGGTTTGTGGAATTCTTTTTGATACAGTCGAATCCACATCATTGTCATTTGTTACAGTTTCATCATCAGAGTCGTCATCGGTTAGAATGTTGAAGGTGGGATCAGGTTTTGGTGTTTGCGGTATTCTTCTTACTACTGGACTGTCTAGACTATCTGTTGGATTTTCAACTCCGAAATCAACTTTTTTTCTTGGCGTGCCAGTGGAAGTAGCCAGTGGTGAAGGACAGTTGTCTTGCAAGATACTTTTCCGGGCTCCAATGGCTGACTTCTCTCCAGTCTGGAAAAAAACAGACAATCCATTGATATTAAGCTTTTTATAACAACAGAAAACATACATGATCACGAAGAATAAAGAATAGAGCAAACAATGAAAACAAAAGTTGACCTATTTCATATTAATAATTGTTCAGCAATGGTAAAACAGAATATAGAATCCAATAAACAATATTTCGCAAATGAAATAGGATTATATAAGGTTGAGTACTACTATAAAATAGAAAGATAGTGGCTATACAAAATCTTCAATAAAAAAAACACTTTATTTACAAGTTCCAAATGTTGAACGTAAACCATACTTTGTAGTCTGATTGTAAAGTATCTGTGGCTGTGTGTGGTTTGAATTAATTACCTTCAACAACGGACTCATGGCAATCGTCTTTCCTATGAGTGAGGTACGCAGCACTTGATTGGCTGTGGCCAGCGAGGAGCGCCTTCGCTCGCTTCTACTTGTGTCCAAGATTTGCTGCATCACCCGATCCTTCAGTGGAGTACCTGAAACCAACGCCAACAACATAGTCAATTGTTCAGATATAGTACAATACTTTAATGTTTCCTTTTTGTCTAGGGCTACTATCAATGTATAATAAGAAATATAGGGTCTCTATAAAGACTAAAGCTCTATAAAGTCTTTATAGAGCCTCAAGTAAATAAAAATTGAACCCTTTTAAGTAGGTTTTTTATTTGAACACTACATGTTTTGCACTCTTCATAGACATTCAAAAGCGAGCCACATATAAAAGAACTACTATAAAGGGTAATGTAATTTCAATTTTTATTTACTTTTATGTCATCCTGCAGACATGAACCTACTTGCCATTTAAAAGGGATTTGAAGTTTGATGAGGCATTTGAAGAAGGTCAACACGGTAATTATAGTTATAGCAGAGTTACAGCAGATTCCAACGAAACAACACGAAAATTTAGGAAAATGTTTGTTTTTAATGCTTAGCTCTATCAGGACAGCCTGGAAGCGATCTACGAGAGCAAAAACTATTCCTTCACATATTATTCATTAACCCGTATTTTGATATTCAACTTGATTTGAATACAAACAATTTTGTTTGTATACTTGAAAGTACTATTAAAGTGTATTGATTCTTGCACACACAGCTCGAGATAGATGTGAATTGAGTTAGATTTTTGTATTTAATATTCTAAATATCCATAAATATTGAATTATGAATAACTAATACGGTAGTTATAATATGAATGAAAATTACTCTTACCAATTTTCGGCTGGTTTTCTTCAACGGAGGCGTTGTTTTTTGATTCACAGCTTTCTTTCGAGTTATTCCCCAATTTTTTCTCTGGAAAATTGAACAATTAATTAATTTTCAATTCAATTCAATTTATTGAATACACAAAGGACAAAATAAATACTCGTGATAAATAATCATGAACTCAATTACCGGTAAATTCTAATCATTATCTATGAGGGTGTATTCACAGACAACCCAACCCAGCACAGCACAACATGATACGAGAAATCTTATTGAGAAAATTGCATTTGAAAGAATTGAATGCCGCAAACCGCACATCGATACGTCAAACCGTTTGGAAGTTATTTCAAATAACTGTAAAACAGTTCAACATATCGATGTGCATTTTTCGCCATTCATTCTATCTTGAAATTCAGTATCGAAGTCATGTATAACACCAGTGACTATTCAAATGAAGTCCGCCATCTTGTGTTTGTCATAATTTGAGATCGTTATGTTATACATGTACAATTGTACAATCACGTTATAATGTTCGTAAATGTTACAGCAGATCTATTTCTATACTTACTGGCCAAAAAATCCTGGAACCTCGATTTCGAGACTGGTTTTGCCGTTTTTGGTTTAACGACAACCTTTTTCTTGACAACCACCTCGGAAGTTTTCTTTGCCCAATTATTGTTCTTCAACTCGGATAGCTGATTGAATCTTTCTTTCATTTTATCAACCTGAAAACAATTGATGATGTCAATCAGTCAAACAATACACGATTGAAAATTGAGATTTTTTATTTTGAAAATTTATTATACTTATTGTTTCCGATGTGAATTGAAATGTTTCTTTACTTTTTTGTTAGTTTAGGATATGAACTCTTTCCCCACTCACGGATGTGAGGAAATGTCTATGTGGGGAAATATTTATTTCCTATAAATATCATTTAGTAAACATTAAAGAAAATAAATGATAAGCTGACGTGACTGTCACGGCAGGGATAATGCTACATACCAAGGAATAAATTGGAAATAGGAGGACTAATACGTGTTTTCTAATTGCGTTGTGCAGCTTTCAAAGCATAATCAAGAGAAAAGAGAACATCTGAAGGATACGTTATTTCGATCAAGAGAGTTTAGTGAAAAAGTTCAAGTTTGCTTGTTATCCACATCATAATTAAAAAAAAATTGACCAAAGTATGGCGGCTGGCGGGAAAAATGTGATCTCAGCATACTTTCAAACACTCAGAGTATGCAGTATCTGCTATCCAACCTAATTGTGTGTTGTGGGCGTCAACTTTGCCCACACAAGTTTTGTAAAACTTGACGTGAAAAATTGAATCATTTATCTATCCATCCATACATTCATGATCCATTTATATATCTACAGGATGCGGCAGCAACGGGCTATGACACTAATGACACTACATGAACTGAAACAAAATATTCGTCGTGAGATTGCACGAATACCCCAGCAAATGTTACGGGACGTTATAACAGTTTTCATTGGCGGCTTGACGAATGCCTGATGACAAAAGGACGTCACCTTGCCGACGTAATTTTCAAAAACTGAATTAGTTCAGTGAAATATAAATGCTTCTCTATGTAGATTATTATGGCATTAATAAATTTATTGTCAACAACTTCATCAATTTTTTACCCCTACTCAAAATTGCCCGATTCGCTGCCGCACCCTGTATATACTCTAATGCTGAAGCCTTCCGGGTGTGACATCACCCTTAAGGAAATTCAGGTGATGAGAATCACACAAGTTACCTGTATGTTGATCATATCCCAGAAGCCGTTCAGATCTTCACTGGTGACCGGCGGCTGTGACCCTTCTTCAAAGTTCTCAATCAGTCTTTTGAACTGCTGGAACTTGTCGCTGACAAGCAGCCTCGCCTGTCCGACTGTCGAGTCGATCTCGTCGGACACGTCTTGAGGCGTGGTCTGTGTGAATGCCGGACCGGACCATCTGTCGCAGCACTCTAGCAGTAAGTCGGTTTCCCTCTGTAGTCTATCGCTGAAAATATATGAAAACATCGGCGTTAAAATCAACTCTAATACGAAAAAACACCTAGGCACTCGACTCAAGCGCCGATTTTCAACATAGTAATGGTACACATACACTATCAGATCATGCTAATATTCTCGATCGTTCACAGCTGATCGTTCAACGATCGGATTGCAGGTTTACAGCTATTTTAGACTGCTGCTTTCCCCATTCACTTACAGTTTTTGACTGTCACAGTCCAAACTTACAGTGGATGTGAACCCTCAGGAAAACTGACTTTCACAACTGATTCAAATAGTAAATACCAGTTTTTCTTTCCCTACCATACTAAGATCGTGTTTATTATTAAATAAATATCATCATTCCAAAACAAATACTAAAAATTCGTTCAAGTTTAGTAGAATTTTATTGAAGCAAATCGAAGTTAATAATAAATAATTAAGCACAATGAGCACAATTTGAACACAATTAGTGATAAACTATACAAGTCTGAGGAAAAGTATAAAAGTCTATGGAAACACACACATACAAATATTATTGTACGTTACTTATAAAATAGAGCCCGAACAGCAGCGGAGCTGAGCTTCAGCACTGATTCAAGTTATACTGTAGTTCAAAAACTACCAACTAGGCCTATTAAAAAGACCAAGCAGGCAAGAGATGCTAGAGATAAATTCTCTACATGATAATACTTCCAACTCCAAAACGGTTGGTTTAGATTATTTCAGGATGTTATTGATTGCATTTAATAATGTATACTCACTAAAACTCTTGTGCTGGATGGGCTGCATTTGTGGCGCTGGCTTGAGTTTCCGTTTCCATTTCTTCTGGTGCTTGCGGCAATTCGGGTTCAGGTTTTTCTGGAAAAATTTAAAACCAAATTGAAGGCATTTTGTACAAATAAAATATATTTAAAAATACAATAAGGCACAATTATTGAAATTATATTACAAATTTTAATTTTTAAATCACTCAAATTTGGTAAAATAGAGTGTAATTTGAGTGTTGGCAATGCGCTCATGGAGCGCGAAAGGCCTACACTCCAGTGAGTAAAATTGTTATCTTTTTTCACTGATAAATTAATTAGACTGCATGTCGGTGACCAATCCCAGTGATTGGTGAAATAGTACATTTTTAGTAATTGTGGTATCTCATTAGTACCTATTATACATTTTGTATTTTATTCAGGTTTTATAAAGATTGAATGAGCTATGTCTATACTCTAGATGATGCTTTTAAAATGAAAAATACAATAGATGCTATACATCAGTTGTTATCATACAAAAGAATGATAAAACCGCCTATTTATTTCGCGTCAGCTATAACTATTCAAGTACAGCAAAGAGCAATGGAACCTCAATTTTCAACATACCTTTAAAAGTAATTGACGCCATTAAGGGAACGAGAGGTTCCCTATTGGTCCTCACCATGGGACTTAGTACAAAGTCCTCTATTATCCTTCTGACTTCAGAGGACTGACTTGTTTCGCATTGCACGGCGGGCTTCTGATTCAACAGCTCCTCTCGCTTCCTGGAAGGTCCGGCTCTTGCTGTTGATGCAGCAGCAGTGGAGCTTGATGCTGCTTGATTTTTTGTAGATGCAGCTGGTACGTTAACCTTTCGTGTCACTACTTTCTTCATAGGCGATTTTTTGATGGCACCTTTACCGGAACCTTGAATAAGTAAAAAAGAAACAATTTAGTTATAATAATAATATATTGAAATAATATATTTTATTTATATATATATATTTTCTAACGGCCAAAGTTGAAGAATACTCCAACATAGAAGCAGACATCAGGAAAAGGCGCCTTAAATTTTATGGTCACATAATGAGGCTTCCAGATCACAGACTTACAAAAAGAATAGTGACATATGTAGCAACCCTTAGTAATGGAGGTGCATGGATGAAAAACGTCAAGAAGGACTTAGTACTTGCTAACATTAACAATGATGAAATATACATCAGGAACAGTTTCAGAGAAAAGGTTGAAAAATGGGAAGTTAAACCAGAGATGACTGTGCCAAGAGTGGGAACAAAATGGAGTGAAGCAAGGAAAGCGGAGTTCTCACTGAAAATGAAAAACTGGTGGATTGATAAAAAGAACAAGAAAAACAAAAAGTGAACCAAATTTTGCTCAGCGTCTTCCATCTGGGAGCTTGACGGCTAATAATAATAATAATAATATATTATATTAATTATATCTTATAATTCTCATAATAGTCTAGCAATATCTAATAATTCTTCCAAATTTAGTTATAATTTTGAAGTGTCTCCTATGAAGATATTCATTAAACTTGGAAGTGGTTTTCAAAGTTTCTACTATTAAGTTATCAAACCATCAAGTATTTTCTCTAATTGTAACTTCTAGATGAGTGAAAAAAACAGATTGCAGCGGAATTGGCGGTTGGCGAATACCTATTAATAATGATCAGCTCTGTTAGGACAGTCGGCGAGCGGTCTGCAATAGTATATCGAGTCGAGAGCTAAACTGTTTCTACAGAAACAGCTTCCAGAATGTACTGCAAGCTGAGCATCAATCACAGACATTCAACAACCGCCAGTTGCGTTTGCTATAGCCTGTCCAAGCAAAGAAGACCCTCTAGCAAGATGAGAAAACTACTCCAGCTCGGTCAATATTGGTTCAAAAATTATTGCTTTGGTCTCAATCGTAGGTAGGAAACATTCTGATCTACAATTTGAGATCAAATCAATTTTTTTAAACCAATATTGACCTTGCTGGAGTCATTTTCTCATCTTACCAGAGGGTCTTCTTAGCTTGGACAGATTATAGATGCTAGATATTTGCTTGGACAGCGTATAGACGCCAATCCTTCATCAATATGAAGTTCTTGAACTTCTCTAGTTTAACAAAGGTATTTTAAAAGTCCTCATTTGACTTGGAAGAAGCTAAAAAAGTTATTTCACTACTAAATAACATGCTTAAAATATACGTTTCACATGAGAACACTCATTGTAAATCCGATATGCTTGGTTGCTCAGTCTCTGTAGCAAGCTTTGTCCAAACCAGTTTGGTCCCCAGGTCCAATCATGGGCGTATCCAGGCCGGGGCCGGGGGGGGGGGGCAGCTGCTCCCCCACCCTAGAAGTTGACAGATTTTTTTGTTATTTATAAAATAAATGAAATAAAATTAAATAAATATGAGAGAATAAGATAATAAATTTTTATTATCATTAAATTTAATAAATTCACAACTTAATTGAGAAGATTGCGTAGTCACAGACTCACAGAGTAAAATCATCTGAGTCTCCAATTGAATACTGGAGATCATTAACTCCTAATATTGACTCTTCAAACATTTATTGGAAGTCAGATTTTCTAATAAGAATACTCTTGCTTTCTTACACTTCTCCATCCTTTATAGGGTTAGCCAGTTAAACGGAAAGATTCAAGTAAGTCACCAATTCTTGGAGAAAATCAATTTTTATACTTTGTTTCTCTAGTTACTCTGTCCGGCAACAAACTTCTTACGTGCCATGGGAGTATGCAGGCCCAGTTCAGTATCAGTTGACAAATAAAAATTTTTTTATATGTTACCCAAGTTAAATTATGAAGATTTTGAAATTTGAGACTTATTATAGAAGTTATCCTTCATCTGAGTATCCAATACACCAATTGATTACTGGAGAAGTTCAATGATAATTCCTTATTTTTACTCTCTTAATCAGTCTTCATATTTCAAATGAGAATACTCTTGCTTTCTCTTTTTCACTTCTTCATCCTTTATATAAATTGTTACTGCAGAGAATTAAGAAAAAAAACCTACTGAATCTTCCATATGAAGTTTTATGAGCCAGAATCCATGACTGTGGAATTGGAGCTGTGGTATAATGTACATACAGTATTTGGAAAAATAGATAAGTTGAAGGAAATTGAAGTAGGTACACATTTGGAGAAGGCAAATACTTTTTTCAAGCACTAGACATGGTCGGCTCATTCTAAGTGGTTTTTCATCAACAAAAGCTACTGTTGAGAAATCATTCAGTACCCTACATAGGGCACAGACATGGCTCAAGATAGGAAATATTGACGGGGTTATGCTTAATGGGTATCCATCGTGAATTTTTGAATGAAAACAAGGACCAGATGAAAAAGAATGTATTAAATGAGTTCTCAGTAAAACTATCAAGGATGGTGTCCTTACACAGCTTACTGTAGTTCAACTATATCTGTATTTCAATGTAAAGGTAGTCTCTCATCTGTTATTTTGATTGGTAAGATCCCTTGTCAAGAGAACTGAACGTTGAAAGTTTTCACATTAATCAGTAGTTGAATAATAAAGGAAAACTGCTTCAATAACTAATACTTCAACTTTGATAAGATTAAAAATGTTTGTATTGATTAACTGTTGAATAATGATTAACGTGAAATCCATGTTTGAACAATATTATTGTTGTCAGACTCTGTGTTACTTTGTCTAGCAGGTTAGCCAGCGCCATCTAGCGGGTGATAATGCAACTAGACTAAGCCAATATCTGTCGAAAATCAACAACTTTGAATTGATATTGTACAATTTAGGATGATCGTACAAAAATTATCTTGGGCTTAAACGTTTCTTGACTAAGAAAATCGAATACACTGATAGTTATAAAGTAATATTCAGTCAGTAAATCAATAAACTATTGACGCGAAGTTTCAATAGCAAGCAGATGGTATCTACTCCAAATTCAGTATAGGCGAAGATAGCATAATAAGGTTACTGGTCTAGCTGTTCTTGGAACTGATTAACTAATTTTTTATTTTGTTTTGTTTTCATTGATGTTGTGTGCCGAAAAATAAAGTTCGATACCACGGGTCGAAAATGTAATATTACGTCTCTCAATCTTTTCTAGTCCTCGGCCTACGGCCTCGGACTTGAAAACCGATTTCGAGCCGGTAAACGCATATTTTCGGCCCTAGGTACGAAATATACTATTTTCAAGCACTAGACATGGTCGGCTCATTCTAAGTGGTTTTTCATCAACAAAAGCTACTGTTGAGAAATCATTCAGTACCCTACATAGGGCACAGACATGGCTCAAGAGAGGAAATATTGACGGTGTTATGCTTAATAACCATAACCAGTCCCAATAACCACGATGGGTATCCATCGTGAATTTTTGAATGAAAACAAGGACCAGATGAAAAAGAATGTATTAAATGAGTTCTCAGTAAAACTATCAAGGATGGTGTCCTTACACAGCTTACTGTAGTTCAACTATATCTATTAAATTTCATATATTGACCCTGTATACTATAATCTATACTCTACCTTGATTGATCTATAAATTTACTGTGTATTTTGTATTTGCTGGAAATTTTTTCAAAACGTTCTTTTCTTACAAATAAGTAAAATAATATTTTACAACTAGAAAGAAAAAATACATGGACTAGAAATTATTTACCAAGCAAATAGTTTTAACAAATGTTATTGATAGAATAGAATGTCTGCCTTTATTCAATATCCTAGGACGAAGTTAGGGCACAGCTGGCCCTTTCTTACACTTAACCCTCAAATGGGTTAAATGTTATTGATTAGATAATAATTAAGAACTTGTTTTCATTTTCCATTTTCATAATAAAATGCAGGGCTCAAATTGTGACGGCACGCCACGCCGTCCTAGAACTTCTGAATCTGAGCACTTGCTAATCCTGTAAGTTAGTAGGCCAAAATCATTTGAATTTTTTAATAAAAATATGGAAAAATGATAGTAATAATACTCAATTGAAAGCTTTAAAATAACTCTAAAAATGAGTTTTGAGGAGTTGGAATTTCTTTTTTTTCGAGGGAGGACCCCCGAACCCCCCTCTCCAACCGATTATCCGCTTTTGTACCAGAAAGTTAAATTTTACAAATTAAGCACTGACAAAATATATTATTCTTCACCATTTGAACTGAATAATATTATGGCTTACAAACCCCCCCCCCTCACTAGTGAGAGGGAAAAGGGCAACATTCTTATATTTTGCGGGAACAAAATCTGGCTAGCCCCCCCTTGAAAAAATCGTGGATACGCCCTTGGGTCCAATCGATTGTTACGATGGTACCAAACTAAACTTGGTCCACGAACTTGTCCCATTAGAACTATGTTATTTCCATCAATCTCTTGGAGCACATAACGCCATTATTTATGGACAGAAATTCATGTTTTATGTGTAATTTTAATGAGAATTCAATTATCCGGGGATGAATTTTTTTTATTAAAAGATCATTTTAATAATTGAAGTTTGATATGTTATACTCAACCTTGATTAATGAAAAAATCTATAATAATATAATATTTAATAATAAAAAATCCCCTGGAGGATTCAATTTCTCTTTCCAATTTGCCCATAAGTAAATAATGGCGTTGTGTGCTCCAAGAGATTGATTAAAAATTACACAGTTCTAATGAACATGAACATGTTGCTTGGGCGGACTGTATAGTTTGGTGAATATGAAACTGGCAACCAGCTGGTAGGCCTAGGCCCTTCATAGGGCTGTTGCGCCATTGAAAAAAAATGGAACATGATTCTGCTTTTTGGCAGAGATGACAGACTGCTACCACGCACTCTCAAGTATTGATCTCTTCAAAGCGAATGCAAATATCTTTTAATGAATTCAAAATCATCATTATCGAACTGGATTAATTTTTGTCTTACCTTTGTTCCTATCTTTTGAAGCAGCAGTTGTGGCCCTTGTCACGCGCTTCTCAGTGACCGGCGGTTTGACTGGATTCGTAGCCTTAGATTTTGATGAACCAGCACTGGCTTCGGGCCTAACAACAAGACACACCATAATGCTATTTAATGTACTTTTAAAATGTAGATACTGTACATGAAACTTTCAGATATTCAGTGTTGATAGTCTATAATAAGATATCAGCTGCCAGTTGTACAGAAATTCAATTGAATTCAACCACAAATGACGTCATTACAATTCATTATTTTTGAAGTAAGTTTACTAGTATTCAATTAGATTTAGTATTATACCGGTGATTAGATATTCGAGCAACCGTAAGATTCAATTTACATTGTCAACAAAGGTAGCACATAAATACTCATAGTGATTCTTGGAGTGTCCTGGAGATGCCGAACATTTGAAACAGTAGCGGTTCCAGACCCGCAAAACTGGGGGGGGGCAGGACTCAAATTCAAGAGTGATTTTCTAGGAGGAGGGGGCTGGAGTTTATAAAAGGGTATGTGGGTGCCCTTACCCCTAACCCAGATAGTAGGGGTCCCAGGCGTCTTTTTTCCTTGGGAAAAATTAAAAATATCAAGACAAAGTAAATAATTAGTCTGACTCAATTTGATTATTTCTCGAGCTAGATTGAAAATCTTGATGCCTTGAAAACTTGACCTTATTTTATTGTTAAAAAATATAGTCTTGAGGTAGTAGATAATTTGGCAATAATTTCTACTAACTACTATTGAATTAATTCCAATAGTTTCATACTACGGCACACAGAGTGTTTCAGAAGGATGCGCAATACTTCTCAGGCTATTTCCTTATACCTAGTAGAGAAAAAAGTACCATGAAACATAGGTACCCTCAAAAATGCTTTGTTACCGAGATAACAATGGAGAGAAATTGAAATTTTTCAGAAAGTATTGATTATTAGAGGTTTTATTCAAGTTATAAAATTATTTATTCCCATGTCAAATTACGACGTGATAAATTCAATCAAATCTTAAAATTGCGACTTTACAGTAATTTTTCACTTGTTCAATGTTTTGTTTCCTTTTGATCGCGATTTCTGAGATTTTGGTAAAATTCACCGCTATTCAATGTTCTCTTCAGAATATCTTCTGATTCTCTTCAACTTCTATCAATATTGAAAATAAAAAATTATGGTAGCATATTTGCTCTATTATCTCAATAACCATTCAAGTTAAAAACTCCTTATAAAACAGTCATTGAATTCCTCAGATTTCACAACTTCATTTCACATGGGAATTAATAATTTTAGAATCTGAATAAAGCCTGTGAAAAAAATAGAAAAATGAATATTTTTTGAGAAATTTAAATTTTTTGCCATTGTTATCTAAGTGGTAACAAAGCGTTTTTGGTGATATGTCCCACGGAACTTTTTCCTCTACTTTGTGTAAAGAAACAGCTTGAGATGTATTGCACATTCCTTCTGAAACTCTGTGTAGTATGTAGCACATTCCACTCTGTGTAGTATGAAAAATTTGGAATTAATTCAATAGTTGGTAAAACTTATTGCCAAACTATCTACTTTTGAAACTCAAGTTTACATTTTTAAATAAAATAAGGCCAGGTTTTCAAGGCATTAAGAATTTAACTTGAAAAAAATCATCAAATTAAGTTAGACTGATTACCGGTATTAACTTTGTAATGATATTTTAGATATGATGCAATCATCATAATCCACTTCATTGTAGATTGGAGGACTCAATAACCTTAATTCATGTAAGATATCGGCAAGCTTCTTTGGCTGAAGTACCAAACTATAACAAAAGTGAGGATTTTCAATTAGGCTTAGAAAGTCCGTATGAACTTCCAATAACAGATATTATCTATTCTATAAACCATTAAATGATTTTTTATGATTTTAGTCTACACTAAAATTATTTTAGAAATAATTATATTATGTGCGTCTAACTAGAAAAACAATTGGAAAATTCCCATGAAAACTGGGGGGAGGCAGCTGCCCACCCAGCCCACCCCTGGAACCGCCACTGATTTGAAAGCATCTAACTATAAAATGACTTGGTATCTAAAGGACAGGACTTTCCAAGAATGGAAATCAACACTAAAATTTATTTTTCTTAATGACCTTCAAAACCTCCAGGTCCTATTGTAACCTCTGAATTATGAGATAACCTCTCCCTGTTATATACAAAATTTCACCAAACAATTTCAGAATGTTCGTTTGAAAGGTCAGCATCTGAAGTTTTGTCCCCAGGAATCGGAATTCTCTTGCTGGAACAATTAAGTTCATGGAAAGGTTTTTAATTTTTTCTACATTTTTAACCATTGAATTTTCATTCCGCTCATCCTTGTGAGTCTTGGGTTATGGTCTTTAGAAGTGAGTTAACGACTGTTTCAAGCAACCTGGACGAAATACTAAACATGCATTCTATCACTTAAAGAATAATTTGCGAATCATGCAATTTAAACGATGATCCTTTATTTAGTATGATAGAAATGATATTATACTAGAATTTTGATCAATAACTTCATTTTTTAGAATAATTTTGAACAAAAATATAAGTACTTACTTGGCCTTAGAAGACAAATTTCCCCTCTTAGCCGGGTCCATGAATGAAGGGGTGATGGGAACAGTAAGTTTCTTGACACTCGTAAACTGAAAACATAGAAATAGAATTCAAATTTTAATTATCAAAAACTCTATAATATGGTAGAAACTTATAGTAATTCGAACAAGAATCCAATCTAACCTGCCATAATTATGTATAGTAAGTTATACATAGTATGATCGCATACAATTCACATTCCAAAATGGCCACTTCAAGCAAGAGTGTAACTGCAAAAGCGCAGATCTGAAAATTTTAGTGTAAAATTACTTCTGCCAACATACCGATGGTGGGATGTGTTGATAACCAAATGGTAAGAGTGGGACAAACATACTTTTTTCTCGATTGCTGGCAGCATTGAACAGCTGCCATTTTGAAGGGATTGCAACTGTGTGCGACCAATTTATATAAATATAATACATTTATAGAAAATGCCTCAATTCAAAACACAGTCATTAGAAAATTAAAATTATGCTTAGAGGATCGATAAGCGTATAATTAATAGCCTATATAAAACGTCAATTATATTGAATTTGAACGATAAAGTAAGCAAGCCTACTCAAATTTATTTTCAGACTGGAAGCGGTACTATAGTCTGTCCAAGCAAAGAAGACATTCTAGCAAGATGGAAAAATGACTCCAGCTTGGTCAATATTGTTTCAAAAAATATAAATTTAGCCTCAAATTGTAGATCAGAATGTTTCCTACGATTTGAGATCAAATTTATAATTTTTGAACCAATATTGACCGAGTTGGAGTCGTTTTCTCATCTTGCCAGATGACTTCTTTGCTTGGACAGACTATAAATATGGGATATTCTATGAGATCAATCAAGAGGAATAATATTGATTATATACGGTAGCCTACCTTGTGAACTGCTGGTTTTTGCCTGCCAAAGCAGTACACCCCGGATGTTCCTGAAGTTTGGGGAGTAGGAGCCTGAGGTCGCGTTACTTGAAGCCTTGCCACTTGTCTCATCTCCCTCAAAGGGGGCACAGCTTTGAAAAGCGGTGATCCGGCGTTGTGTCTCACAACACCAACAACGAACGGTTTTTTTGTATTTTTGGAAGTTTCTTTTCTGTGCTCATCCTTCCACTTCTTCAAAAGATCTCGGCGGTTTTCCTTTCCTTTTGAAATTACTGGTTGCTCAGTTTCTAGAAAAGATTCAATAAATTATTAAGTTGATTCTGAATTATAACTTAGACTAGTAAAATCATCCGCAGCAAAAGGAAGAAGAAAATGTTAGTAGGCCCCATGGGCTGAAGAACTCGCGTGCGAACCCTCAAAGTCAACTTATGGCTTTAATTATTTAAAAATATGAACCACAAATCATACTAATACGATACCTAGATTTATTGAATACTGATGAATGATTCCTTTTTGTGAGGATATAGTTATGTACGGTATATTTTGATCAATCGTTCGATCATATTTTGATACATAATTATCCGCAACTCTTCTGCCACCAATGCACCAATAAAAACGTAGGCCTACTTGTTCAAGACGACTTGACTGCAAGAATTCAGAGTAGACCTATTAACTGAACATTGTTCAGTGAACAATTCTAACAAATTTACAAATATGGATGTAATAAATTTCCCTTCTGAAAACCATACAAACTATTGAAACTTTGTGTAGTCTATCCATTATCTAGGTATTGTCAGATGACATTGGGGTTGAGACCGATGATTGGGCTTAAATATAGCTGAAATAATTTAATATTCGAAGAAAGTGCCGGATGCTGTCGGTAGAATGGCTCCAATATCAATCCAACACGCCAATATCACAGACAAAGAAAATAAAAATGATTCTCATTCAAGCAGTAGGTGCAAAAATTCGCAAATATAATTTTATTTACAAATATAAGAACCCCTTGCCTTGAATGAAAATCAGCAATTGATATTAATTGAGTCCTGGGGCCGTTGGTGAGTGATTTCAAATCCTCCGTGGACAATATCTCCAGCTGCTGCAAATTATAGGTGGACCAGTGTGCCGCTCTGTGACTATAATTCAATACATTCAAGCAGGGATTTGATTGAAAATACTCTACCTTAATTTTAGACCCTGATGGGGTTGCAAAGAAAATAAGTATGGTAATAAATAAGCAATACAATATCTTATTCCTGCTCAAATGAATTGAGAAACAGTAAGCCACAAAGTCGCAACCAGTAATCAGCAAACAGAGTCTTAAAATTATAATAATATAAGGAATAAATATTATAAATAAATCCACACTGCGGCTTTGAAACCAGCAGTTCAAAATTATAAAGCCGTCCACGGCAGCAAAGGATCTGAATTTCCAATTCAGAATTCAGCATGACTCAATAATTATTGGACAAGTCCTTCTGGATCATTGTCAAATTCAAGATATAAGATGGCATGTAGCCAATAAAATATTATACGGTACAGCATGTAAGTTTGAGCAGAAATAGAATAAAATTGCTAGATTAATAATAATACGGAAATTTATTGGAACAAGTAATGAAAGATATGCGAAAAAAATACAGAATAAGAAAATATGTGGGGAACAACCCAATTGTAAAAAATTGTTGATAATTTGAATAATAATTAATAATTGGAAAAATTGAGAAAGTTCTGTTCAAATTTGACTGTTAGGCTTTCACCTAAGGTATGCAGTGAATGTAGGAAAGTCTCGGCGTTCTCTTTACAATTTAAATAAAATTTGATTCAAATATCGGCGTAAATATATTTCAATTGATGTAATAGATACAGCTCACCCTTTTTCGTCGCGCTGAGCTCAGCAAATCACTTTTTATTCACACACTACTTCACTGGCGATGAATGGCGACAAGTATGTTGAAAACTCCACATCAAATATATTTCTCACGTCTTTATTTTTTGATTGAAAAATTAATTATTAGAGGACGCAAAAAACTGAGGCTACTAATGTATTCAGGGACATTCAGATTAACATTTAAGTTACAGATAATTTACATCAAAAACATTTAACAAAAGAGACCAGGAATTGGGAAAGTCGGGAATTAGTCTGGAAATGAAATATGGTCGGGAAAAGTCGGGAATTAGTCTGGAATTTGAAGTCAAGTCGGGAAAATTCATAGATTATAAAAGTTGTTAATTTTTTACATATTGAGTTATTTTCATATTAGTACGGGAGCAAGTGTCATTCCGTTGGCATTTCGAGTAAAGAACTTGGAAGTGGTATCAATCTCTTCGCTTTGACCTGGAGAAAAAGAATATCGGTTGTCATAAGCTCTCCGAGGGGTGCGTCACCTGTAATTCAAGATGGCGTCCGAGAATTTCAGAGTTTCACTGTTTCGGCCATAACTCAGCCATTTTTTAAGATATTCTTTCAATTTTTCTCTCAAATTGTTCCTTATAAAATTTTCTAGAGGTGCTATACAAAACATATCTCCCAAAACATATAAATAATAAGTTATAAATTTTCTAATATGGAAAATTATCGAATTTACTTCAAGAGTTTTTGTTTTTCTGTCTAGTTTTTTTCATGCATCAGATAGACAAAAATGTTAAATCTATAAGTTCTATTTTTTAGCTCCACAACCATGTGATTATGAACGCTTTTGCTGCCTCGATGAAGGGTACAGCGAGACCCAAAGAGGGGCTTGCACGTGGTAAGGCAACTAACATGTTATATAAAAACTATTTTCCTTCATGTCTCCTTGATGTCACAGACTTGAAAATGGTATCAATCTCTACCTTTTTCTCTTTATATTCAGAATATCTATAGTTATGAACTAAAAAATGCTTGTCATCTCGAGAAAACAAAAGATGGCGACCATTAAATGCCGATTTTCGTTATAGTGTTAACCATCATTGCTGAAGCTCTATACATCATTAGCGTACCAACAAGCTTTCTAAATATATCATTAGAAAGCTGAAACATTTCTCTATTCAATGCATTTCTCACATTTGATTATTCTAGTTGGACAATGAATTTATTAGAGTTAACGTAAGATTTGGCATGTTATAGAATTTTTCTCATCTTTAAAACAATCTGAACTTATCTATTATGGGTCTTGAACACATTTCTCTTGTATAAAATAATATTGTAGAACTGTTCATGAAGAACATTTTGAGAGAAGAAAACATGAAATATCACCAAAAAATATCAAATGGTTAACAATATAACGAAAAACAATTTGAGAGAAAAATTGAAAGGATATCTTGAAAAATGGCTGAGTTATGGCCGAAACTCTGAAATTCTTGGACGCCATCTTGAATTAAAGTTGACGCACCCCTCGGAGAGCTCATGACCACCGATATTCTTTTTCTCCAGATCAAAACGAAGAGATTGATACCACTTCCAAAGTTCTTCACTCGATAGGCTCACGGGAAGCCTTTTTTGTAACACTTGCCCCCGTACTATATTGGGCGGGCCTGAACAATTGGGTTTAGTATCAAACATCAATATTTTGCTAATGAACCGATATCCGATATTTTTGACATTGATGGCCAGACACTAGAGCGAACGTAGTGGGGAGGGGACGGTTCAGTGTTTCTACTTTGTTTCTTCGATATTTCCCTAGCTAGTGCTAAACCATATTAGTACTGTGTACGTTGTAATTAGTAAAAAAGGAGGCTTAACAACAACATCCATAGAGAAAGATCGATTCCTACGCAAACTTGTTCTATAAGTTACAACCCCCTTATTGTTTGGTAAAAAGTTACACCCTTTTGTTGAGCATCGGGTTTTGGCGGTGATTGGGGGGGGGGTTGGAAGATACAAAAGTTCGGTTTTTCGTGACTTGGTGCCAAACCAAGCGTCGGACGAAAAAGTTTCATGAATGGGTTTCTAGAGAATAAAATTTGGAAGAGATAGAGACCAATTACAACTCTGTATCATCAACCGTTTACAAGTTACATTTTTTTAAACTCCATAATTTTATCACAGGAATTATTCCGGTACTTTGAAAGTTTGTAACTTCGAAATGGAAACACTTGCATCCGAATTTCAAAATCCCTCTCGGCAAAATTCATTTCTCTTCAACTTGACACTTGAGACATAATTTTTGTAGCATATAGAACAAGTTGGCGTAGGAATCGTCCTTTCTCGGCTTCAGCAATGATGGTTAACAATAAAAAAAATTATTTAAGTTCCTTATGACATTTTCCAGCCGTGATTATTGTGTTGAAATTGAATAGATGCCGGAGTATATATAGATATATTGTTTCTGAGAACTTATACTTTTTTCGCCTGAAAAAGGATGAAGGAGTCGGTCGATTTCATTGTCCAACGAACTTGACCTGTATAAAAGTATGAAGAATGTAGGCCTATGTTCTGAATTTGATTAATTGAGGCGTTCGAAAGTTATTGTCGAACATACAAACAAACGAACAGACGGACAACGACTTTGGCCTTCAGTCAAAAGTAAGAACTCGCTGTCGCTCGTTCAATCAACTAATTTATCGATGAAACACTTTTTCTAAAGTAAAATGCAAACCTTATCCGAATTTAAACTACAATTTAAAAAATATTTTTTTTTATTTAAAAAAATAATTAACAAATTAATTTCTATTATTATTGAAGTTTCATTTGAAAAATAAATTCTTTCACAACAGTTATCACGATTTCGTTGCTTGTAGTATGCGTTTCGTGGCACTGATCTCCAGCGTACAAGGAGTAACTTAAGTTATCTAGATACTGAAGTTTTGTATCTATTGTAATTTGGGTTACGGTACGTGAAAGGCAGCGGGATGTAATGGAAGGTGGGTGATTGGGAAAGGTGAGAAATGAGGGAGAATTGAAAATAAGAAGTTGAAATGGAATGGAATTGAAATAGAGTATAAAATTCCACTTATCCATTAGGCCCGATAACTGGCAACCAGCTTAACGACAATAAGAGATAGGCCTAATTATAATTAACTTTGGTAGCGCCAAATTTTTAGAACAAATGGACTGTAAGACAAAATAAAATATGAAATATAGAATAAAGATTAGAAACTCAAAAATCGTAAGTATCTCTCCAGAACAAACTACATCGAAATATAAATATTTGAATAACACTCACCATAAATGTCCTGTAGAATAGCTTACCAACTGTATTCTAGGTATTTGGGTGGGCTGAGGTTGGAGATGAAATGGGACTTGATAGGATTCAGTTGGTTTCAACTTCCAGGACTGCCCCAACTAACTCCCAATTATTTCGATGTAACATCTGAAGAGATAATAATATTTTCCCCAATCCGGGATACTTATTTTCACTAATTATTCTGTTTCTATACCAATCACTGAATTTGCACTGTACACTTCTGAGATATTTAAACAGTAAACACTAGCTAAACTCCACCCCCAACCATCGAATGGAAATCTAGTATATTAATAACTGAATGATAATTCCTCAATTATTAAATTTAAAAATTTTTTGAATCTATGCTCAACCATCGCATATGTAAAATAATAAATATTCAACTGAAAAGGTACCACAATCGAACATTAGACTATCTTGTTCGGCACTCAACTTTTTCAGTCTGAATTATCGAAGATAACTGACTAACTATACAACAACTATACCCTTCAAATCAAAGGCCTAGTACAGCAATTTGCTAGCAAGACGGATACACTGTACCCGCACATCCAAACTTAAAACTAAATAATAACTTACTCATATATTTTGTTTTCCATCACGAACTGCTAGTAAATATTTCACTCTGAACTATTTTACACGACACTGCAGTCATAAATTTGAATATTAGTTTAAATATAAACTAGTTGAGTGTTGAAAATGGAGTAGAATCCGAAAGCGCTCCACTTGTGAGTAGGCTAGTTTATATTTAAACTAATATTCAAATTTATGACTGCAGTGTCGTGTAAAATAGTTCAGAGTGAAATTAAAACTAAAGCTAAGTTGAAGTGTCGTTTACTAGAATTGAAATTCACCATATCTACACCATAGAAAAAGCAGCTATTACACAAGCTAGTAAGTTAAAAATATTTGCAAGCATAAACATGAAAACAAACCTTTTACATCGGAGTCTTCTGATAGATTTCTTCTCTGATGAAAGCAATCATTCCGTCTGCTCTTTCTTCGTTCAACTAGATCTTCTCGCCTTTGGTCTTTGTAATCTTGGAGACGAGGATTGAATTTATAGATATCTTTGTGCTCCATTTCAATTATTATACTCTACACATTCAATTGTCCGAAATCTTAACTTTACAACTTTCAACTGATCCAAAAGTTGGACCAAAACTACACTTCACTTTACTGACTACCCAGTACCCTGTACCCAAAACTAACTATGAGTTGAGACTTGAGAGTTGGGATTTGGGAAACCGAACTTCTGGGTTCTGGGTTTGAATTATGAAAAACCGTTGAACCAGCTGATCTTTGGTGGGAGAATTTTTTCCAGAATCAGATTCAAATTATGTAATTATTTTATCACTGTACCATAATTTTTATCTAAAAAATATATAAATCATAAATCGATCATATTTAATTAAAATAATATGGATTGAAATTGGAATGGGAAGCGGGAAGGCGACATCTTGTACCACCGACATTCTGTATCAACGACACTGTGATACTTTTAGTCGAAAAATGGTACGGATTGTCGTTTGACGCAGCCGACAGATTGTACCATATTGGTACAGAATGTCGTTAGCACACTTTGTCGAAACGTGCAGAATTATAGGAAATGGAACATAATGTCGCTGCACGCAAACGACAGATTGTGATAACTTAGGAATGTGGTACAATCTGTCGTTGGTACATTTTGTCGGATAGGGTAGGAATTTAAATTGGTACAAAATGTCGTTGCACGCAGCCGACATGTTGTGATACCTCAGGAATGTGATACACCATGTCGTTGGTACAAATTGTCGGGAAGGGTAGGAAAATAAATTAGTACAGAATGTCGCTGCGCGCAAACAACAATCTGTACCAAGTTCAGAAGTTATATCGATTTTTAACGACTTTCTCTATCGATATGCTACCACAATTGAAGTGTAACTGAAAACGCTACCGTACCTATATTTGTTCTGCCCCAAATAATTCCATGATTATGGAAATCACAAATTGTTGTGATTCCAAAATAGTTGAAATAAAATTCAACTTTTTCGACTTGGATTATAGCAACTAATTACAGTAGGCTACCTTCAATATTGCTTATACACAGTATAATTCAATTGAAATGATATTAGGTTTATTTTTAGGTAGGCCTACCTAGTGGCTACACCTCCGTCAATACACCGATATAGGCGTCCGTCAATTAATGACGTGTCAATCTGTGTCATCGTGGATCACGTATGCAAGTTTGACAGATGATTGCTGTTTGTAGATGCATTCTTTGAATGGATAATGAATATTAGTGCATTTCATTTGAAAAAATGCACTATTGGTCTTTGGGCAAATATATGATGCGATATATTTTTTACATGTTTCCAAACCCCCAGAACACGAATCTGATGTCCGTTCAAATTCATATATCTATATATATTTATTTCATAAATAGACAGATTTAAATTATAGAGAGGAAGAAAAACACAAATAAACAGCAGAACCGCTGTGAACTGAAGAAGGTGGCTCAGCCACCGAAATATTTTCTACCTTAAAATGTAAGTTTATTTGTGTTTTTCTTCCTCTCCATAATTTAAATCTGTCTATTTGTGAAATAATTATTTAAAAGTGACTTTCAATGATGTGCTATATATATAATATATATATTTATATATGTACAGATTCACAATAACTCCCGAAGGCCTTGTCGGAGAGCGACCAAATTTTGCACGAAAATCATTAGTGTTAATATCTCGGTCAAGTTCGTTAACCAGCCAAATTAGTCCAAGGGTAGGGGGTGAAATTTTGAAAAATCACTACAAATCGACCAATAACTTGATCGTTTTGAAAATTGGTATGTATAATACCCTTGTTATGCCCTACAATTTGAGCCATCAACGAAAAAATAATCCAAACAAAAATGGCGGAGAAAATGGCGAATAATATGCCGAAAATTGTGTTTTTCATGGGTTTTTCGAAAACGGCACCTTTGAATTCATACCCTGAATAGCTCATTATAAGTCATATGATTTGAGCCATCATAGAATTGCATTTGAAATGCACTCTTTCCGACCGCCAGCAGGGTAGAGCGAATTTTTATTATTTATACTTTTTTTTATTAAAAATCATTTTGTGTTATTTTATTATAATTAAATTTTCCTCTCAGCCATCACAAGACTTAATTCAATTCTGGCTACTTCGGTAATAAAAAGATGCAAGAGTGCCACTCAATTAAAAAATCTTGTCTATTTTCAGAGATCAAAGTCTCCTACCCAAATAGCCAGAAATAAGAGTATTTCACAGGGATATTGTTGCAAAATTGTTTGCAAGTTGGCTGAAGGCATTTGAGTTTCACTGAGTATCAAAATTAAAAGTTTTAGTTATCTTTGTGCTTTTTCTGCCTCTGGGAATGTTATAGTACCTAACAAAACAGTATTTCAAGGTGGAATTCAATTGGATTAATATTAATACATCAAGTTATTCTTCAATATATTATTGTACATTCACGAGTTTGAATTTATGATCATCATTATGTTCTTCCATGCCTAAAAAACTTTGAAATCAAATGATCAATTTACGATTCACCATTTTACCGAGATAAGACGATAGGACTAGCAAAACCCAAGCCAAGCGTCCGTCAAGAAAGTGCATACAGTGGGGTGGCTACTCGTCCGTTAACTCGTGACGTCAATAGTTGACGGAAACCTATATCGGCGTACGTCTTGACGGACGTGCAGCCACTTCGTTACCTCTATCCTGGTTGATGATTATTTGCTTGCTGTATGGTCTGTCCGGCCGGGGGAATTATGGCGGGGTGGAGGGGGCGGCTTCGGCTCGGCCAGTGTTGGTTCGGGGACTGTGAGTTCTGATTGAGAATTTATGGCTTTTGGGCCGTTATTGGCCGGGCTGGGGCCGTTTACCCGTCGTGCCAGGGTGTCTTCTTGGCTTGGACGAGCTGTATAGTGGAGTGAATTTGAAACTGGCAACCAGCTGGTAGGCCTAGGCCCTTCATGGGCTGTTGAGCCAGACATACATACAATTACTATTATTTTAAAAATCTGTACAACATGACATCAGTGACTTTTAAAATTTAGTCATCTTGGATTTGCCATAATAATTAAAAACGGAAAATTGTCATTTCAAAACTCACATGATTTTGATATAGACAGAATCAATTATGAAAACCGCACATCAATATGTTCAACAGTTTTGGAGCTATTACCGATTTGTAGCATAGAAAATGCTGGGATTGAGGAAAAGTAGACTACTAATATTGATATAAAGTAAAAGAATGAAAACGCTGTTTGCATCACTACATACTTTATTCGTTTAATAAACGTCATCTACTTGTTCTGCTCAAAGTAGGCATTGTGCCTTGAAGGTTCAGCTTTGAACCATGAGCTAAAAAGCTATAAAATAAAAAATTGAAAAAAGTCATCAAGCTCCTACAAGTTTGTTGGTAAAATCCAATCGGCAGTTTTAAGCTTCAGGAACGAAGTTCAGAACAATAGCACTGTATGGCTCCAGAGGTACTGAATCTGCGTTCAGCTTGCTCCTATAAAAGAAAAACATTATTGTTATAATGTGGGTAAAGCAACTTTCATTTAAAAGAGATTGGTAGCAGACTGCCAACAGCCGAACAGCTGAGTTATTTCCCATAAGAACAATGTAATTTTTATCAAACTCTTGGAGCAGATAATGCCTTTATTCATGGACAGAATTTCACTTTTCATCATTGTAAGGAGAATTTCACGTTTCGTCATTGTAAAGAGGATTCAATTCTTTAGGGGCTGAACTTTTTCCTTTTTTGATTTCAAGTTTATTTCAATTACTGTATTATTAAATAACTATAAATAATAATAATAATAATAAATATATTATAAAAAACTATAAAAATATTGAAATAAACTTGAAATCAAAAAAGTTCAGCCCCTGGAGAATTGAATTATCTTCCCAATGACATTAAGAACGTGATACACTGTCCATAAATAACAGCGCTATCTGCTCCAAGAGATTGATGAAAATTACATTGTTCTTATGCTTCTACAGACTTCTAATGGCCGACTACTGTTTCCCCACTATTAAGTAGAATGAAAAACTTGAAAAATTACTAATTCTCAAGAGAATAATATGATTCTGATCTTTTTATTATGAAACAACCTTGAAAATGTTCAGCTCTTAAAATAAGAAAGTTATTTGACTTTGTTGTGAGAGGAGCTGGCTAAGGATTTCAATTCACAGCGCACGCAGACTATACCAACTAAGTAAAAACTCAGTTGCCAGTAGACAAAGTTAAGGACTAGAATCATCATCCACAGGTTTTAGAGGGACAAAGAAAAGATATTGAAGGATTTCTTCACCAGCATCAGTTTCCATAATTCAACTGTAATTTAATGATTACCCACGCACAAGCCCAAGAGCTCATTTGGGCTTCACCCTCATAAATGAATAAAACTTACTTGGGAGCGACACTGTCCTGGGTGGCAGCCGAGACTGTCACCTCACTCGGCACACCTGTCACCTCTGTCTTCAGGCTGACGTCACACCGCTTCTCCCCCACATTGAACACCACCAGGTAGCCAGGATTGCCACTCTTGATTCTAAAACAAAACCCAAATCAAATTCAACATCGAACCGATTTGTTAACATTGCAATTACAATCGAGATTCTTTAAACAGTGTCCGATAATAATTCAACTAGGATACCGGTACCTATATTAATAAACCAGTATCACCATTATCATGACAATAGTATTATAACGATAGAATTTTCATTACACAATGAAAGAAATAATATTAACAATGGCAAAGAACCAAAGTGGTATCAAGTAAAGCTGTACGTCTTTCAGCAATAATTATACCAGAAAGTTCTTTAATACATGTAGCCTATCTTCTTAGTATAGTATGGTAGAGCAAAGAAATCTTTAAAGATGGGAAAATGACTCTAGCTCGGTCAGTATTGAATAAAAAATTATTAATTTGGTCCCAAATTGTAGAGCAGAATCTTTTCTATAATTTGAGACCAAATTCATAATTGAACCAATATTGACAGAGCTGGAGAAATTTTCCCCAATCTTCTTCCCAGCCAGAATGTCTTCTTTGCTCGACCAGACTATTATATTGCTGAGTTTTGGTGAATTTGAATTTTCCGTACATAAAATTAATCAAATGTTTGTAAAATTTGTAAAACCTGACTTTCTTTTGAACTCTATTTTTAATCAAAATTCCACCGCCTGAGAAGTAGACATCTCTCATCATCTCCCTTCTCATCGTCCACGCCTGGAACGGTGCTTTCACAAAATACTACACCGTCCGACGCACCAAAAAACTTATTGAGTGGGGAACTGGCTGAAATGACAATACGTTCACTCTGAACAAGAGTGGTTCTAGAGAAGCAAACGCAGACAGAGCACCAATCATCTGCGACGTGCCCGAAACAGATCCAGAGTCGGAATTTGTTGTTGAAAAATGAAAGATTCCTCGAATCTAAAAATCGTGGATCTACTTGGAACGAAGGAAAAAACTAATACTGGTGCACGGTTAAACGAACTGATTGTCAAAAGAAGGACAACTGATTGAAAAGAGCTGAACCAGTTCATAACAGCATTGTTTACTACATACCTGAAATCACGTGGAACTTGGGAGTTCCAGAATTGGAACCACAGTTCTTTAGTGTGCAAATGTGTGAACAGTTCCATAAGAACACGTAGTTTTCTTTGAGCGTGCGGCGAAGTAGTTTGGGAAAGCACCTCTTGAGAGTTCATGAGTACATCACCCCCAGAATTCTACCAGATAGAAGGGAACTTGGTGAATTCATGAAAATACCTGGTGAACGCGAAGACGGTGTCGTTGACGAGTGCGTAGGACTTGGTCTCGCCGTAAAGGAATGAGTCGGTGGCGCGCAGATGCACCAGTGTCTTGTACAGGTTGAGCGTGCTGTTGGCATTCTCCTGCTGCGCCTTCACGCTCAACTCACCTCCGTCCGCCAACATCGGCTGCCACGGCTCGGCTGTTGAGAAACCTGCACAAAAACATGTTACAAAATTAAATTACATTCGATAAAAAACCTAGAAATGAAATGAGTCCAAGCAATATTGCAATGAGCAATATTGCAAATAATACTAGTAACTTGAAAAAATCTCTACATTAAATGGAACAATGGTTATTATTAATGATGATAATAAAAAATGTGGACACGTCTTCTAAAAAATGTTCTACCTAAAACTAGTAATATTCAAGTGATATAGGCCTATTCAAGACAAAAATCTATCAAGAAACTTTATCCTAATGTAATTTGTTTCAATTCTAACTTTGGTGTAATTATTTCCAATGTATCTTCCATGCACTCTTGATGCATTCACGAAGATAGGCAAGACTATTCAATATGATACAAGATACAATTGATTAGAAAATATTAATTTGTGTTGAGAAGTTTTATATTTATTCATCACGTATCAAACTGTTATGAGCCTTCTTGAATGTACCAATTGAAAGGAAATTGACACACAGCTTGATAATTCTAATGAGCTCAAGTTCAACTCAACTTGATAAAATCAATACAGTTTGCAAGTCTCACTCAAAAGACCCCTAAATGTGCTATTTCTACTCCTACTAACCAGCATTAGTGGAATTATCCCAGGGAATGGGCGTGGGCTTGGCAAGGCCGAGCTCAAGGCCGCTGTGAGTGACAGGCGTGCCGGGCAGCATCATCGTCACCACCATCAGGCCACTGCTCACCTCGTCTTTGAAGCTGTTCTTCTTCGCATTGTCCACTCTCAGCGGTATTATCTGACAAACGATAGAAAATACCAGTTTGAAATTCAGTAAATAGTAGCCTAGAAATGCTATTGGGTAATAAACAAAACTAATTTCAATAACAGAATTCAAGTACAGTTAATATGAATACTATACATTAATAAATAAATTACAGTCTAATACCAGTAAAATACAGTATAATTAGACTTTTTTCAAATTGAGACAACAACGAATTGTATAATACTCTAGTAATGTTATTATAGCTGTTCCAGCACCCCGGTTCCCTTTCCCTGAACCCCAACCAACACTACAGCACAAGATACCGGTTAGCAGACGCGGGCAGACTCAGTCCGGTTACTTATACAGAGCATATAGAGCATACCTATTCAAAGTTCGTATCATGCATTCCATGATATACATTATAACGCATTCCATTGCGTTACATATACAGAGCATATAGAGCATACCTATTCAAAGTTCGTATCATGCATTCCATTCGATTGTTTCTAGTATCTTCTTAGAAGGGCATCAAAACGTATACAAACAGCACAAGTGATTTTATTCAACACAACCAACAAGAAGATTGTATAGTTATTTATCTAGCGTGTGGCTTTTAATATTGGCTAGACCCGAGGGTTGTTCCACTTTGCCATATATAACCTCATTTTCCCTAATAAGGTAATTAACCTGTGGTTCTTTTACACTCTAGTTGCATCAAGTATTTTCGTTCTCATCTATCAGCCTACCTCCCAAGTCGGCCAGGAAGACTCTTCGAGAGTGATGGTGACCAGCTCGTTGAGTTGGGCCGCACTGAACTCGGGATGCAAGCGCTGCGGCTTGACAAGCAGTTGACCCACTGTGGCGTTGGTTGCCGATCGCGAGTCTGGGCGCACGCCATTCACTGACAGAATACTGCAACAGACAGATAGTCACTAAATTAAAACATGTACGGCAAAAAAGGCTACACAGTTCAATGATTGAATTTCAACTTATCCTTAACATGATTGAATATAAATAATCAATCAATCAATTGTACATCAATCAATACAAAAGAACTATACTGTACATTGAAATATTTTTGTATCATTTGGAGAGAAAAACGTATTTCTCTACAGCATGGCTCGTATCTACAGCATCTCCGTTTCAAGCCCAATTCCAGTAGTTTAAATGTGATTAACTATCCAAGTTATTCACAAGGAATAACTATCTTGACTAACTAACTTGACTATTACAAGGAACAGTCAGTTGACAACAAGTTGAATCAACGTTTAGTTAGTGATTGTGCTATTTATAAATTATTCTGTGAATAGTTCAAGTTTCAACTTTGTTCATCAACTATGAATACTTGACAACAAGTTGAATCAACGCCTAGTTAGTGAACTCAGTTCGAATACGAGATCATGCATACGAGCATCAAACTTCCTGGAGAAAGGAATCTTCACTTCCTTCCAATTTATAACTTTTTTTACCTTCTCTTATTTTTTGTAAGTTTCATCATAGATTGGCAACTGAACCAGATTATTCTAGAAAAGCACAACAATGATAAGAACAGCTCACAGTTGACATACCTTCAAAATGGAAACTGTTCAATGCTGCCATCAGTTGAAATGAAAATAGTCTCACTATCACCATCTGTCTCATCACATCTCACCAGCGGTATGTTGGCAGAAGTGATTTTACACTAGAATTTCTAGATCTGCTCATGTACAGTTACACTCTCGCTTCAATTGGACATTTTGAATTATTTTTCTCTCAATAGCCTATAACTTACAGCTGAAAGAATAGATTGATAGTGTGGGAGAGAGATACAAAGTGTTAAGGTACGATTCCCAAGCGGCAGCTCGAGCCGCGCAGCTTTTCAAGTGAATTTCACTATTTATTGAGTTAGTATACATCAATAGCCCTAATAATAGAGAACACATCTATAATATAGTTAAGTGAATAGAGTTGTGATGGCTAGAGCAGCGCAGCTAGAGCTAGGCAGCTCTAGCAGTGAATTTACAGCTGGCCTGCCGCTTGGGAATCGTACCTTCAGCTAACTGATTGATTCACCTTGTTGGTTTCAATGCTTACCCAGAGCTGTTGGCCGGTATCTGGTTCCACTGGTAGAGCACATCGGCGAGCTGTGGCAGATCGGTGGTGCGGTGGTGCGAGAAGAAGTCGTAGTGTCCGAGGTGGGCGTGGCCGCTGTGGCTAGCCTGGCTGGCCGTTGCTATTGTCTCATTGGCCAGCTCCTTGTCCTCCAGCAGGTGTTGCACTTTGTCCAGGTGAAAGCCCGTCACACCGATTTCCAGCCAGTACTTCATTATTTCCTACAAGAACAATTATATTAAGTATGAAACAACTCAGTATTTTTCATCTATGACAGATAGTGAAAGGTAAGATAGTAAAATACATGTAGATGTCTGGAAAATTGAAAAATGACTCCTGTTCGGTTGATATTAGTTCAAAAAAATAATAAATTTAGTCTCAAATTGTAGAGTAGAATGATTTCTACGCTTTGAGACCACATCTATATTTTTTTGAACCAATATTGACCGAGCTGGAGTGATTTTCCGATCTTGCCAGAATGTATTTTTTGCTTGGACAGACTATATAATATTACAAAATATAATTTAGCCTACTTCATTTATGTATTATACTACGAACAAAGCATTGGAGGGAAAACTAGGCTATTCTCCCGGATAAAGCGTCAATGTTCTCCGAAATGAGGTTATGATAATCAAAAACGAATTTATCAAGATTGTATAAGTACAAAAATCATAACACTGCGAACTTGATTATCATTTAATCAGCATACTTCCATAACATAACTTACCATTTCTATACCATGGATACAAGAATAGAATAGAATGTAAGATTGAATATGTTTTATTAGATGGAATATCTATAAAAACCCATGGATGGATGGAAAACATCCATCCACCCTTGGATGGAAAACATCCATCCACCCTTGGATGGAAAACAATAATAATATCTTATCTCTAGAAATGTTTAAAATGATGTATTTCAGTGGAAGTTCTTTTCTGATAAGTAGTGAGAAGCCGAAATGTAGGCTACACCACGCGCAGACTCACTCAGCAGGATTCTTCATTCTGCAGCAAGGATTACTCATCATGCAAGGAATTAGTTCCATATCATCAGATTAAGATACGTATCACAATCACAATCGAATGTTTGATCCACAGACACCAGAGATTATATGAGTATTATTGGTTCAATATCCTAAAATATTGATATTATTTTGAATATATACGATTCAATATTCCAACTCATTCTCAAAGATTACAATGATAACCATGAGATGACATGACTCACCTTGAACGAATCTATAACAGCCTGATTGTGAAAATTCAAGTCTGGTTGCGACTTCTCGAACTGATGCAAGTAGAACTCTTTTCTGACATCATTCCATTCCCAGGCCGATCCTCCAGTTACACTCAACTAAAAGACGAATAGAGAAAAATTATATTTAAGGTGTATTTCCGATGTAGCAGACAATATATTTTTAGCCTAACTATTTGCCAATTTTTTGACACTTTACATTAACTACTTTTGACTAATACATCCGTCGAGTTGTATTATAAGACATCAAACCTTGGAATGTAGATGAATTTGAAACCTTTGTCAGACTTCTGTACCTTTTGCTGTGTGTCAAAAAGTATTAGGAAAACAGAAGTCAAATTATCCTAACATTTTAACCAGTAATGATCTCTGAATCATACCAATAAATTACTACTGACAGAAGCTTTACATTTAGAACCAAATTACAAACGATTGTAGAAAAGCTATCAAACCAATATTCTGTATTTTTTAAAATATACTGATACCATAGAGTGAATGTCTATTACTGAAAAAATGGACAATCAGTAGTAATTACTGCATAATACGTTAATGAACGATTGTTTGTTCGTCGCTTAGAAAATTGAAATTCAATTAGTCTAACTTATTCAAAAGCTAGGCTAAAACTATTTCAACAAGACAATCAGTAATAATTACTACATGATTGTTAATTTTCAACTGAGAAAATTAAAATTCAATTATTCAAATTTTCACGCTAAAAAGATAACTTCTTAGTAGTAGATTCTACTACTATTAAATTTCATTTTTGATTCCGAAATCTTTTTGTATTATATCTTCAAATTCCGTGTTCCATTTATTGAATAAAAGCCATTATTTTTGGGATTAATTAATTGATTACGAACTGAAAATAATAGATGACTTACCCAATTGTTTGGTGGAAGTGGTTTGTTGCCGTCCTCGTCATGTTTCGTTGCTTTCTTCCACACATAGTAGTCAGTGTACGGCTCTTCTTTGTTGATTGACTTCAAAAACCACGGATGTTTGTCACTCGAGTGATTGGGTATGAAGCTCATGAGCAGGTGCAAACCTAATCAGAATGGAATAATTATTATTGAATATTGCAGTTCACCAAATGCTGTTATATATTAATGATTAATTTGAATTTCCAATGATATCTATATAACAAGAACTAAGGAATTCTGCTACTGCACATACTTTTTGTAGTTTCATTAAAAAATGATCCTTCTGCTTCTCATTAGCCTATTTCGGTCGATATTTGCAGTAGCACAAGTACTCAACTTAGTCTCATTTGTATAGCTATCATTGGAAATTCGAATCAATTATTATACTAACCGGAATGATTGTTTAAAACAATTACAAGACAGCTGCATAAAAATCTAAAATTCCCATTGATTCATTGATGGGGAAATTACTACTAAAAACATAAAATAAAGAATTATTATTCAAAGAGAAAAGTGAATCCTAATACAAAATTACATAGTCAATTGAGTTATAATAAATACTCAATTAAGTTATATAAATGAATAAAAAATCTCAACACTAGACAAAAAACCAGAATTATTTTGGTGGAATAATACGTTGATACATAAAGCTACTATAATTATTAAGTACTGTAATTAGTTCTATTTTCTCTCTACACGACAAAACGTGTTTCTATATCTCATTCCATATTTATTTTCTACCTGAACTCGCGCAATAAAAGATTTTTCCGTGATCCAAGGAGACCATACCCTAATTATGACAATAATTAACAAAGGAGATAGTAGTGAATAACACTCTTTAGATTAAAACTCAACACCCGAAGCTAGGTTATGTCTGCAGTACTGTTAATGCATTAATATCAATATATTGTGCCTGTACCTACTATAGTGGTTCAAACTGGAAGTTTATTGGTCTGAATCATAAATATGCAATGCAGCAAATTGAAGTCAACTTGAATTTAGGGTGTAGAAGTCTCAAGTCTATTGCTAAGTAGATTATGCAACATTATGGTTTAGCGACTTCTACAGCAGTGATCACAATAGAGCTGTCAAAAGTGATTGGCCCCACTTGATACCAATTAAGTGAGCTGGTCAGTCTATTTTATTTGAGAACTGAGAGCACATTATTGTTATCCGGTCTCACACAAGCTTATAGTTCACACTGTGATAGCTCACACAGTTGAGATTACAGTTTTGAACTTTGACCAAACGAATATATATGAATTATTTGAGCGACAATGCATTTATGTGGAAAAGCTATGCATTATTCAGATATGAATCAAAATTCAAGATACAGTACTTGGTGATGCATATTTTTTATAATTCAATTGATATAACCATTCATTCTATTATGAAAAATTCAATTTAAGATGAACTTGAACACAACACAATATAACCTAGTTCCATAGGTAGTGATGATTAATGAGTTTGAGAAAGCTGGACAAAGCTATTAGCTAGCCAGATACGATACAGATCAGTTAATAATGTTTGTTCACAGCTATCTATATTTTTATACTTTATCCTATAGCAGAACCCAGCGGATTTGGTGGATTAAGAATGACATTACAAATGACATTCTCGGCTCTGTAACAGCAGTCTCCGAGAGAATTTAGGGTTAGCTAGGGTCACAGAATAGCTGAATCTACAAAAATTTATAGATGATACAGTATAGTTTCAAATATGACAATTTTTTGATTGATCAACGATGTTACAATGATAATAAAAATATAGATGAGTTGTCAATTATTTTTAAACATTGGTAATAGCTGGTTATAGAAATCTCGTTGAAACTTGGAATTAATACTGTACTCTTATCTAATAATTTAGAAAACAATGTCAAACTTTTCATGGGATTTATTAAAAATTAGCCTACTACCTTATCTCAATAGCGATTATAAAACTGAGTTAAGTGGAAAATATGCAATAAATATCAGACTTGTAAATAATTTATTGACTCATGATTGTTTTCAAAATGCCATACATGCTGGAAGATTAATATTGAACTTTATTAAGTATTTGAGTAATGATGTTTCCAAGAGGAACGCACATAAGTAATAAAAGTAAAAGCCTTCTAAAAATTAATAAATTTAAGGTAACTTACTCGTTATTTCGGTGATAATGGTACAAAGTTCAAGATTTACTGTTTCAAATTCGAGCTGACAACCTTAAAAGTTAGGATTGAATATATTAAATCAGAATACTGAATAAATCTCACCTAGGCCTTTCATTTTTTCCAGAAGAGTTTTCAGATCCAACAGAGTGCCCACTTTTGGAGAGATCTGTTTGAAGTTCTCAACAGAGCCCTCCTTTGACACGTCCAATGGCTCGGATGAGTCGAGGAGGTTGGACACCACCACCGTCTTGATACCCAATTCTTTCAAATAGTCCAATTTAGATGTCAAACCTGAAAAGTGATTGGAAATTGGATTAAAATGACAATTGGACACATAAATACGATTGAGTTTACAAGTATCTTGAATAATTATTTATTCAAAGTAAATACAGAAAAATATAAGTTATGAATCAATATAAGTTAAGTTTGCTCAATAATTAATATGTTTAGATAACTTGATTGTGCCATAAATAATCAACAAAAAATAAATTTCAATAGCCTGGAAAAAATTTAATGCTAACTTAAATACCAAATGACACGGCTTTACAATAGATGAAAATTAGTTCTATTGTTTTTCTAATTTAATAAAATAGTACAGTTTTTTCATGTTCATGTTGAGTTCATGAGTCAGATTGTATGAGATATTGTAACTTGGAGAGAGTATTACATCATCTTTTCGGATTAAGAAAAGCCACTCGGCAAGGGTAAATAATATGATATCCTGACATAAATCTTATAAAGTTATGTTGAGCAATTAATAACATTCAGAAAAGACTGAATCGGCTAGATAAATAATAAATATTAATTTCGTAATTACCATTGATATTTCCAACTCCAGTTTGAGGTTCGTTTCCATCCTTGAAATTACGGATATCAATCTCGTACATGGGACTCTGTTCCCACCATTCCCTGGGAGGCGGAGCATAGCATTTGGGCGCAAGCACGATGATGGCAATAGCACCAGCAAGCATTGCAATCCAAATGAGCCAGAATAGATTGAAAAGAATCCATCTTGTTCTAACCCAAAAAGGGTCGTTGGCGAATTTCATGAGCTCTTCTTTACCCATTCCAGCGAAAGCAGATTGAAGATCAATATCAATCTTAGCATCTCCATTCTGGGAATCGGGCGTAACATATTTTACCTCAATATGTTTGTCATGGCCATTCTTTTCTCCAGTAACCAGCCTTTGCTCAGCTTCCTCGACAGGAGAGGCAAGGTTGGAATGATTATTATCCATTCTGCTGTTGCACTTTTACTGCCAGATATCCTTGAGAATTTCTACCTTCTCACGTTGCTGGAGAGAAAAAACACCAGAATTAAGCACAACGTAACGCACAATTCAGAAGAGATTTGTGAATTTCAGTTTCAATTGATATATTTTGAGTGACTAATTAGCAATTTTTAGAGAATAATAAAATACATGGTTCACATGCAATTTGTTTTCTGTAGCCTACGCTCAGAAGTGAGAAGCACAACTACCTATCTTTTACACAGTAGACTACGTTAATCGGAGATCGGACTCTCGATCAACCGAAAGTAGAGTGTGGACGGGTACACTTTATTTTGAGAAGATTGTATAATATGTCTATAATAAATAGGCTATTTCTCAAAAAAACATAAGAATCTAAAAATACCTGAACTTTGAACCAGAATCCAACACAGGAATGTAGAATACAGATGAAGCCTGGATCGTCTGCTCTTTACGTCACTCAGACACTCTCCCACTCCCTCTAGCCTCTACTGTTTGTGATGTTTCTGTTTGGTTTGCTTGCCTGGCGGTGGCGGTAGATGCCTTGGTGGTGAAGCAATCAATTTGATTGGTCAAGAAAGTAGTGGGAGAATCCTCTCAAAAACTTACGGAACTGCCAACATAAATTATTTCATATTAATTTGTAATATTGCTGTAAGATTGAAGATTCAATCTTATTAAACTCTCTAAATTTTACGGGTTCGTATTATCCATAAAATTCGAAGTATTCTTTATCAAGAATTAAATTATTCATAGTCGATCTATCGATTCCCTCTCGCGTCGCGCCGCGCCAAAATTCTTAACCTAACCTCCAACCATATTGGATCAACAAACACCCACGTTTTCATTTTGTGCTCGCTGAAATATTTTGGAAAACAGTAGATTGAGTATAATATTGAATATATTGGGAAGCCTATATTCAACTTATAGGTAAGATTATAATATAATTATAATATTAAATATATTTTTATCTTATAAGTTTACTGTCCGTTACATTGAACATGAACACATTTGTATGGTTGATTCAAATTTTGATACTCTTGGGGTTTTTGTTTCTATTTTTCGCTATTCATGATGCATTTCAAAATATAATTAATCATCAATTTGCACTAAAATCTAGCCTATAAATTTGAAATCTCTGCTCAATAGGTAATAGAATAGAATTTATTAGTCATACAATATTTATAATAAATAGGCTACATTGACATTGTCAAATCAAATTTTAGTAAACATTCAAATTCACAAATCAGTTTATAAGCCAAATATAATAATTATGAAGTTATCAATTTTTTACACGATTAGGTACTAAAGAAATTTCACCCAGTTTATCGAAAAGAAATCATTCACGGTGTATAAACATTCATTAATCAACACATGTTCTGTTTTATTTTTAAATTGAGCAGATGTGAGTAACTTGAATTTGTCAGGTGTGGAGTTGTATAGCTTCATTGGCATGAAGTGCCAGTTTCTCCGCGATTTGGAGTGGCTGTATTGAGGAATTTTAATTCTTTGTCTATTTCTTGTATTCAAGTTATGGTAATTGTTTGTGTCATATTTTTCCTATTTTTATGTACATAAGTTAACAAAGAATATTATAAACATACAGTGATGGCAATGTCAGTAGGCCTAGTTCAATAAAATGTGGTCTACAATAAGCATTGAAAGGCAAATTACAAATTACTTGTATACTTGAGTTCTTCGTCGTTGACCAGTGAGAAACCAGACAGGCTGTGTCAGAGTCACAGGGTACTTTCCCATGGACTCATGGTTGATAAGGCAATCCATCATTGCTCCTCAAATATCAGAGTTCAACAAAGCAAGATGGCAGGTTGGGTCAAATCCTCTTGTGAGCATCCAAGTACTCCTGATATTATTCCAATGGCTTTTTTCTTGAAGGACAAAGATTGAATTAGCTTTTACACTATTAGCACACAGCATTATTCCGTAAGATAGGAGACTCTGTATATGTGCATAATAGATATTTATCAGCACAGGCCTATCAACTGTTACAGATAGTCTATGAAGCATATTTAGGCCTTTGGCAAGTTTACCAAACAAGAAATCAATGTGTGCCATGATAGACAGGAATCAATCATAACACCTAGAAACTTGAGAGGATTCCTTCTTTCTGAAATTGAAATTTATATCTGAGGTTTTATTATTAAGTGACAGATTATTAGCTGCACACCAGTCCTTTAGAATACTGAAAGTGTGATTTCGTTCTCTTTCAAGATCAACTTTGGATGCACAATTTATTTTCAAATCAAAGTCATCTGCAAACAGGTAACCATCCAGACTGCTCTCATCAATATTAATTGGCAAATCATTTATATAAATATTGAAGAGAATGGGGGCCAATGATATAGAGCCCTGAGGCACGTCAAACTCCATTATTCTGCCATTTGACAGAACTCCATCCTTGTAGAAAAACTGATTCCGGTCACTCAAATATGATAATACAAGTTTCACTGCACCTGGTGGAAAGTCATAAAAAATCAGTTTATCTCCCAAAATATCGTGTTGAACAGTGTCGAACGCTCTTGAAAAATCGTATGACCTTGGTCCTTAGACCTACAGCATCACCTGACTCCATGTTGCTTATATATAACCCCACTCACAACATTAAAAATAAGATCATTTGTGCTTCTACCTGCCCTGAAACCTAATTGCTTGTGTGAGAATAAATTGTTGGTCTCAAAGAATTATGACATCTGTTCATAAATCAAAGTCTCAAAAACCTTAGAGAAAACAGGTACCATAGCAATTGGTCTAAAATTACTTTTCTCCTTTCTAGAACCCTTCTTATGTATGGGCAAAACTTTCACATTTTCCAACTTTTCTGGGTAGATACAACCAGCAATAATACATTCATTAAATGAGAATGCCAGTACCACACTTATTTTATCATCTTCTATCTTAAAAATTGAAGCATTCAGACCATAAATATCCATACACTTACTATTGCTTAAATTTAAAATTGTATAAAACCCCTTTTCAACAATTACTGGTTTTGAAAGAATAATTCACTCTTGGTTATTGCAACTTACTGTAATAATAAGCTGTACTTTCAATACTAACAGGAATATTATGGCTTAGCTGCGAAATGTATTATACAAAAAAATTATACAGTAAATAATGAATTCACTGCTAAGTTGAATCACTTAAGTTATATAATTTAGATTATTTATAAAATATTTTATAAAGTTCTAATATTCCTTGGTGAGTTAGCCTACATTTAATAATTAGAGTTAGTCATCTTTATAATTTCTATATTACAGAGCAGCTATACTTATACATTTTCTAATATTAAGATGACCTTCAGGTATCAGGAATAGTTTGTAGTTGCAGTTTTCCAAGCTAAAGCTTCTCAATTCATTTTTCAGTTACAGGACCAATTTTAAAATGGATTATACTTGGATCATCAAGCAGTTGGTGTTAACAGCCGTTGGTACAATAGTTGGTTACGCTATTGGAAAGCTTGCCAAGAAGACTTTGAAAAATGACGAAGAAAAGAAGCAGGTAAAAAATCCTAATTGTTTTTCCTCAGATATTACAATGAGTGAGCGCGTACAGCACAGAATACTGCGTCTGAAATATCTCAGTTTATGCACCTATTATAGCTCAGGCTGAGAGAGAAACTGTAAAAGGCTAATTTAGAAAATAAATTTTGCAAAAAATTTATGCATTTAATGCAAATTTAATTCATTTTTATGCAAATTTAATTCAAGTTACTAGTTTCTTCTTTATTCATTTTTTATGCAAATTTAATTCAAGCTTAAATTTATTCAAACAGTAAAAATACATACTTTTATGACTGGACGCTTGCAGGACAGAACAAAATGCAAAAATTATAAATTTGGTCTCAAAGTGTGTATAATTCTGATCTACAATTTTCGACCAAACATATTGTTTTTGAACCAATCTTTACCGAGCTGGAGTTATTTCCCCATCTTGTCAGAATGTCTTCTTTGCTCGAACAGACTATATCGCTGTCATGATCTGATTAAGTTCTTTTCAATGAGTTACAGTATCGTTCTTTTGGGAATCAATCATTTGCACCAGATTTAGTTCGTTTCTTCGTTCCAAGCAACTCCGCGATTCAAGAAATCCGCCATTTTTAAACATCAAATACCGAATTTGGATTTATTTCGGGTGGATCGCAGTTGATAGCTTGGCTATTTTTAAAGATATCTGCTTCATTTTTTTCAACATGATAAGCAGAAAATAACCTATGGTAGCAGAAAATAATGCAGTAAAATTTTTATGCAACATTTTCCGAAGTTCCTCAATAGCTCAGTTATTGTACTTTGTACATCGTGTTCGTCGTACAAGTTTGGGAAAGTACGCCTTTAGTTCTGGTAGTACTGTACTTCGGGAAAATACTTCTATAGTAGTATATAGCTTCACTATAGTATATAGCTATAACTACTATTATAGTATAGAATGTCTAAGCATAGAACACTTTCTGGCAAGATGGAAAAATGACTCCAGCTCGGTCAATGTTCGTTCAAAAATTTGTTCTCAAATTGTAGATCAGAATGTTTCCTCAAATTTGTGAACAAATTCATGATTCTTGAACCAATATTGACCGAGCTGGAGTCATTTCCCCATCTTGCCTGAATGTCTTCTCTGCTTGGACAGACTATAGTCTATATAGTATGTCTAAATTATAACGATGATCCTGCTTTTTCTGAAAATTTTAGGATATGTTACAAGAAAGTGAGAATAATAATAATTCTAAAGTCAGTATAAAATTATATTTTTTTCGAATTCAGCTAATGCATTTAATGGCCTCTTAATTTTCAGAATATCCATGATGGCGAACAAAGTGACTGTCACATAGCTCTCGTGATAAATAAAAGTTTGAAAATGGGCAGAGGAAAGGTTGCTGCTCAGGTAAGTTGATTTTCTCACCTGAATATCATTTCTTTGAATAATTGATTAACCTGATTAACATATTCTCTGAATAACATCCAGTTGATCAGTTAGAGTGTAATGCAACAATTACTATTCCTCCAGAGACGGGAAACAACAAATTATCTTTACTAACGATAAGCCAATCTCCCAACGGAGGGAAACCTGGCTTGTAGGAGTCACTAATAAAACGCTCAACTATCAATTTTGAAAAGAATCTTCTGTTGCAAACGATCTGTATGCTTTCATATCAAAGCCAGTTGACTTTAAGCCTGTAAGAGTTTTCATGTGAAACTGTAAAGCTCGTAATATACGTTTCATCAGTTATTTATTGTATAGTCTGTCCTAGCAAAGAAGACCTTCTGGCAAGATGAGGAAATGACTCCAGCTCGGTCAATATTGATTCAAAAATTATTGATTTGGTCTCAATCGTAGGAAACATTCTGATCTACAATTTGAGATTTGAATATTTTTTGAACCAATATTGACCGAGCTGGAGTCATATTCTAATTTTGCCAGAGGGTCTTCTTTGCTTGGACAGATTATTCCCTGTAATTCTTTTTGAAACAGTCCCTTTTTTGAACTGTTGGTATAAATTGGTAAAGGAACAATTTTGGACGAAAGTCTGTTCACTAACCTTTGTATGCAATTTATGGTTACCTAATGAACTACTCACTTTTTAAAAGATTTAAATAACACATTTTTCCATAATTAAACTCTAATCGACATTCAGAGTAGGTCTGAACTGACCTACGACAAGAACAGAACTAACGCGACGATTGAATCCACTAACAATTTATTACAATTATGCTTACTTAACTTCTAATCGTAGGAAACGCTTATGTTACTGAGTTTGTGGTTAGATAACTTGCATTTATTTCACAATTTCAGTTGAAATTTCGATTAAACATCTAGTCAAAAAATTTTGATATTTCTTCAGCTCATTTGAACTCAACTATTTTATAATAAATAATTTATGGCATTTGTTGAGTAGTTGTAAAGGTGACATTATGATAGTTATCCATATTAAATGAAAAAGATGTTGTCAAACCACAGATGCATAGAAAATCGAGATACCGGTTTTGGCTGTCACAAAGTAATATTGATAAAATAATTAATGGTAATAAAAATAATTAATGGTATTGGTTGAGTACGGTAGTTATGAAGGTGATACAGTATTGTAGTATGATCCATATTAAATTAAAAAACAAGATATTGTCAAATCAAAAATAGAGTGACTGGTTTCGGTTGCTACACCATCTCTGGTTAACTCCAGTTTTCAATTTTTCATTTAGTTTGTCTTTTTATGATATGGTTGAATAAATGATTGAATAACCTTCATTTTACAGTGCGGCCACTCAGTATTGGCGCTGATGAAGCAGGCAAGGAAGGTTAGCCCGCACCTGTACGAGGAGTGCGTGCGAGGTGACTACCGCCTGCAGTTGTTTGTCGTCGATGGCAGCGAAGACTTCAAGCGGCTGAAGGCAGCGGCAAACCAGCGTCACTTGCCCGTCGACGTAGTTGCCGACGCTGGTCGCACGCAGATACCCAGAGGCAGTTACACCGTGCTCGGCGTCGGTCCGGCGTCTGCCGACGTTATTAAAGATATTGTCGCCGGATTGCCCGCTTACAAGTAACTGCTTGTTCTGTGTTCACATAGTGATGTGAGTTGTATTTCAAAACTTGTATTGAAAATTGAAAACTTTATTAGTTCATAAATGAAGAACTAATATTAATGAAAAATTTGAATTACAAGTACGCTCAAATACTAGTAGCCTAGTTTACTCGTAGCCTATCACTATGAAGCCTACTGTGCATGGAGTAAGTAATATCGGGAAATTAGACCTAGCCATTAAGCCTGGTACTGACGTGCGCACGGTATGCTGAATTGATAAATTCTATTGAATTTTATTTTGAAAGTTATTTTTATTGGTCTATATATTTTGTAGTTGATGGAATTAGTTATAAGAGTGTATGATTAAAATCCACTATTTGTCATAAAATTCAAGAGAATTCTCTAATCAGCATACCTTACAGCACTGGGCTGACCTAATGGCTAGGCCTTACTTGTCGACACTACTTACCCCGTGTACAGCAGGCTTAACATACAAAGTAATGTACAGTGTGAGGGTCGATGCCAAGCAGGTTTGTCCTGCAGTCTTGCAACTCTCCCGTGTGTACGAGCTGCTTCTATAAGATTCTTGTTACATTTCTTTCTATAACAAGCAAGTGTTGATTTGTAGAGCACGCCGTTGGTGGAGATAAGTCTCCAGCCCCACTGTACTTCACCATTGTCCCCGGTCCATGTTTTGAGTTTTTGTCGCAGAGAAAATGCTTAGAATTCGCCTAACAATCATCCTCAGGCTTAAAAAAAGATAAATTGCAATGCTTGCCAAAAATTCTTTGATTAGTGATTAGATTCACCGAATTCACTTTCTCTGGAATACAAATTTATTTGTATAATCTATATATAACGTTTATATTCAATTTCGAGTCCTGAGTATTTTCTTGTTGAACTTTTTCGAGCGTAATAACTCTCTGCGGTTGGGAAACTCTGTGTAATTCTTAACTCTAGTGATAGGGTGGAGGCACCAGTGAATGAACATTTAACGAGATCTATCTATGCAATTTTTAATAGATTGTCAGCAAAAGCAATATTCCAGTACTCAAAATTATTCTCAAATTCACAAAATAATAGGCTTCTATTATAACGGTTTAAAATTAAGTTGACAACTCAAATATATTTAAAAAAAAGAATAGTGAGAAACATAGAAAAACACTAGTTAATGAACACGTGCTACCAGTAGTTGACCACCGTGAAATCTAGTGAATGAACATATCTTTTGGATTGTTTTAAAAATTGACGTAGCTTCAGTGATTGATAGAATACCAATATTATTAAATCTAAAAAATAGTCATTCCAAAATAAAACACAAAAAATAATAATACAGCGTATTTTATTATATACGAGTGGAATACAAAAATATTATAATGACAAAGATAAACCATAAAGGCTCTCAACAGTACAGCATAAAAATCTCGAATGTCCAAATTAAATTATAATTTGGACATATTATATCATTTATATATCATGATTTCAGGTCGTAAAGAATTTTTGTAATTTTTTATAAAAATAATTTAGTTCAAGAACTAACTAAACATAACTTAGCACTGTGTGGATTTAATAACTAGAATGAAGAGAGGTCGATAGATTGATGAAGAAACGACTCGTCATACCTACTTATTATTTATTTGCTTTCAACTTCCTTTATACCCTATTGACATTTCACAAGTAACACACTTTTCAATCATAATAATAATGGGGCTATCTTCAATAATGGGACTTTATTCATCAATCGTTTAGGTGATTTATTTTTAATTTTTAGAATTTGTTTATTTCTAATTTTTAGAATTTGATCAAATGTGATTATCGGTCCTGACATTATTTATATTTATTTAGATTTAATGACTTAAATTTTTTTATAATAATTTTTCTTATTATGGCTTGTTTAACTAAAAGTGCACAGTTTCCTTTTTCTAGTTGATTGCCGGCAGCTATAGCTGCCCCTACCCCTGTTTCATCTTTAGTACATTCTTCTACTCTAGTAACTGCAGGTGTTTATTTAATTATTCGCTATATATCTATTATGAGCAATAGGCTATAAGGCTATAATCTTATATATTCAGGAAAAGCTATAAATACCTCTAGCATTGATTAGACATGGAGGTGATATTTTACCCTTTATGCTCTCTTTATTGTACCAAATTCGGTCTTTAGTTGCAGGCCATTTCCAAAAATTGCTACCACTTTTGGTCATTGTATTGATCTCAAATTCACTCTCCGTTATACTCGTATTTACAACATTTCTGGAAATTGGACTCCATCATAAATTACAATCACGTAATCCCCAACAATTACTGGCGATGAAATAACATTAATCGATTCCAGAACACTATTACTAGGAAGTGACTCGATTGCATCTTCCTCATTTGAAACAATTTTTCTCTTGTTCTGTGCTATTTCATTCCCAGGGTTCATTGGCGAAAGAGCTTTCCTTTCCCTCTGTCTTTCTTCTGCTCTATCTTTTTTAATCCTTTCATTGACACCTTTTTCCATGTCATTCTTCCTCTGCTCATCTTGCCACTTTTTGGATGAAATTGCAAATGGCATTCGTTTTTAGTCACTTTCTTCTTGGTATTTGGTTCGGTTTCCTTCGGCCAGTGCAGATGTTCATTCCAAATTTCATTTGAAATTCCTTTTTTTTTTGAACAATCATTCACCATTTTTCATTGAAATTTTAGCTTCATTTATTTTTATTGACACACTGAGTGATTGATTTTCTTTGTCATTTTCTTGACTCAGAGCTTCATTTAGTTTCATTGACTCACTGAGTGTTGTTGGCTCATCATTCAAATCTTCATTGGTGTGTTTTCTTCTGATGTCTTCTCTTCGTTTCGATATGCACTTGTTATAATCCGCAGCATTTATCCTCACTACTGGGAAACTTGAAGTAGATTTACTGAGCCTGCACCTAGGTACGTGAAGATCTCCTCTGGCCCTAGTCGAATAATCATGGATATCGCTGCCAACTCTCAATACATCTTGCCTCAATTTTATCTCCTTCAAACACTGGTACACATATTCTATAATCACTGTCAATATTGAATTTACCCTGAATAACGGTTTACAGTGGTCCAGGTAATCTGCGCTACTTATAATCCTGAGAGCCTTTTTCTGTATGATTAATACTTTTTTACACTTAGGAATGACCCCATAATCTAATATCATACGACAAGATTGAATGGAAAAAAGCAGATAGGCTTGTCTGAGATAATGATCCGGCAGCTCACAGTTTTAGTTTTCGTAATGGATAGATATTCCTAGTCAGCATTCCTACTTAACATAGGAAGTGATGTTACATCTGCCGAATCGGCACTCAAACTACAGTTGCAGCATGTGAGTGAGAGCAGCATGTTTGTGAATGACTTTTTCTCTTTTTCAGCTAATTTTTCTGCCTTTTGTCTTGTCAGTTGCTTAAAATCCACATCTTTCAATGACTGACTGATGGCTAGGCTGATGTTGAATGAACTTCTGATGATAGAAAATAAGCAACTTCTGCTCGAACCACCACTGGTCTGGTGTCCCATAAGCACAAGGGTTTAGCTTTCTGCTTCCCAACGCCATACTTTCTACTATCTCTTTTATTAGTTATGGTATAACCAAACACTTTTTTCAAAGAAATCTTTAATTTTTAAAACAATAATAAAATACAATTTAAAAACGAGAAAAGTGCTGTTGATGGGATCTGACAGTATACTGGTTAAAACTATTGACAGCGGGCATAACAATAGAGATATGCGTCAGCAATAGTTTGGGGTATTGGGAGATTCCCCTCATTCCCCTTAGTGCAAAGTGTCCTCAGCTTAAAAAAGTAAAAATTATTATAAATGTTTACCAGGTGATCTGGGGTACATTTGTTGTGGTTCAACAGTATATTCGTGATTACAAACAGTGCAAGACCACGCATGTCTCAACACGAGACATGTGCGGCACATGCCTCCCACTGTTGATATGCGGCTTTACATTTGAAAATGACTGAAAAGTCGAAACATGTTTTGTAAAATAAAAATTATTTGAAAAAGGGTACTGAGATCTACAATTATTGAAAACTTTGATAAGTACAGTAGCCCTAAGAAAAAGCAAATATTAAATTGAAGTATACTTGTATGCAAAAATCTGTAAAATAGGAAAATATTCACATTTTTTGTGCAATAGATAACATAGCTTTTCTAAAACTTGAGCATATTGAACAAATATTGGTTCCTAGGAGAGGACGTCATTGTTTATCTCATTTTCAATGAAGTAGCAGATTTTTATTGCCATAAAAATGTATAAATGTATAAACACATTCTTAGGAACAAGGCCGATATATGTAAATATACTATTTCAAATTAAAAAATCATTGTATCAAAAATTGCAGGATTTTAAATTAAAAAAGTGTTCTAAGTTACCTCACTTTTCGGTACTCATGTTCTTTTAATGCAATTTGTCAAGACGGAAGTTATTCTTCAACATAGAATAGAAGATGCGGTGCTACTTTCTCATCTTCCTGGCAACAGTGAACTTTTTGTTCTAAGAGAGTGGAAAACCTCCCAGGTGTTTTCAGACAATCTTAGTACGTAGGCAATGCAGTGCCCTGGTCAGTGAGCCACTACACCAAAGATACTGTAGCTGTGACTTGAAAATCGGATCCTCTCAGAGAGTGAGCCTAGAGCAAATGGTTTTTTGGTCCTGTCATCTGTGTTTATTATTGTTGTTTGTGTGTAGAATTCCAAATCAACAATGATTATTGATTGCATACGGCAGGTAAGCTCTGTTGGCATTCTACAAGTGAAACATAAGTTTTTATGAATTGTTTCCGAGTTGATCATTTCCCTCCTCTTCGCGGCCTAACAATCTCAAACTTTCATACAAGCCTTAAATCAGATTGTGTAAGCCCTCTTCTAGGAGAACTTTGTTACTCTGTTCAATAGTAACAGATGTTTCTTTTTGTGGTAACGCACAGTTCGAATTCTGACAATTCCTTAAAATTTCTACTAATTTTTCATCACAGAAAAGTTGCCCAACAAGAGTGGAGGCATTTGATAAGCAATTGCATTCAATGGCAACAGTGTTGCCTTTCCCACTTCTTGTAGCAGCTCTTGGTAATATAACGTTTGACACCTTGCCTTCTTTGTATAATATTTTACCAAGTCCAAGTGCTTAGACTCTACACTTATACGTTTTTGAGTAGGCTCCATCCACTGCTAGGCTCATACTCGTTTTCATAAGATCACTATCCGATTTTTTCATAAGTTCTCTGCAGTTGTAATGGCTGATGAAAATCTCCGCAAATACTTGAAATATAGAATCAAAAGTACATGAGTTTCGGACACAAACAACGTCCCCCCACATGTGGATAAATCCACATTTGTTCCCATACTTCAAAAGCCAATTTGGCGGCTGTTTTAGCCTTTGGGCTTCAAGCACAGCAGCAAATTATGGCCAGTTAGATAAATACATAATTGTATTGGTTGGATTTTCTCTTTCCTTTTCCTGCCAACCCTCTCCAGCTTTCAATGTTATTCAAATCTCTTGGTTCTTTATTGTATTCATTATCTGACTCAAATTTAAAGTCGGAGGAAGATTTATCTTTCAGTCCAAGATTTTGTAGAAATAATATTTTTTCCTCTAGTTTATCATCATCTATTTCTTCTAACTCAGCTTCAACTATTTCTTCCTCTACCAGTATTTTTTTAGCTTCAACTATTTCTTCCTTGACCGTTATTTTTTCTTATTTATCACCACTCACTTTCTCCCATTCTTCTTTGGGCTATTGATTGTGTGAGATTCAAGTTGCAATGATGAGTGGACTGTATTAAAATGATGAGATGGGTTTGAAAGAATATTTGTTGTACGTTATTCCTCAATGTGAGGATGAACCCAAATCCCACATAATTCCCTACTGAAATTGACCGTTGTGCGTTCATTAGGCCTCAATGAAAGCAAAACGGTTGGTAGATCAGTGTTCTTAGAAATACGCTTAAAGTTACCAATGATTGGGAGAGCCAAATGAAAAGGTGGTTTGCAAACACAATGATATTTATTGGCACTAAAGGTCGTGCCTCAATTAAGATAATGGTAAATACATGAATAGAGAATTTAAACTCCAAGATTGCCAACAATGCCGAATTATAGAGTAGAATTTTATTTATTACAAATTTCCAAGTTGATGATTAATTTCTGTTACATTGAATGATTGCCAGTTAAGATTCCGCCTGGCACATGAGATTTCCAATTGAGTGAAATAGTTGAAATAATTGTTAAATTTGCAAACAAGATACCAATGTGAAAATATAAATAAAAATGTTCAAATGCTTACCACACTAATCAATCACTAGAGAACAGATAAGACAAATTTTAGTTATTCAATAACTTCTCAATGGATAGCAAAATATGAATAAAACATCAAAATGTAGTGATTGAAATACTCAATATTACAATGAATCCTAGTCCAAATACCAGATGAAATATTTCAAGTTATACTTCAAATAAATTTGAATTAAAATTAGGCTAACTGAATTCCAATTTTCAGAATTACCAATGATGCATTGCTATGCATATACAAATGAGCAATTTGTCGAATATTGATGAGACAAATAATAATTATAGCCTTAAGAATGTGAATATCCAAATCATGGATCCCAAGGATGATGAATAGATTAAACTGTGTTAAATAAATACACAGCTGCACAGTTTGAGTAATAAAAAGAATATAGGTTTAAAGATTGATAGATACCCTAGATAATATGAAATGTCCTCCATATGAATTATCCAAATTATGGATTCCAAGAATGAACAGGTTTAGCTACGGCAATAGGTGCACAGTGGCACTGAATGAATTAATTGTCTGATCCTTTGAACTTGAAACTAACAATAAAATAACTTGATAGAGATTAGCATTTTTCAAGAAGCAAGGTTCAAATTTGTATAACCCTGCCTGCAAGTAGCCTTACAAAACTGTGCAAGGATAAATTCCCAGAAATACTGAGCCATACAATTAGGCTGAACTAGATCAATGAAGTAACAAAATATAATAATAAAGAATGAGAATATTGAAATTCTGATACACAAATACTTATCTGAATAAATATGAGTGTTTGGTGTCTCTCAAATAAATAACACATTATTAGAAACAATCCATTAGTTTTTATTTCACATTCCATAGTTCAAGTTAACCATTCCATATACAACATCCAGTCTTGTGCACCATCTCTAATCCAATACAGTATAGCCAACATAATCATAAATTCATAATATAAAAACCACAATAATTATTATATAACATCTCCCTCCTTCAAATGTAACCATTCAAATATGAAGGGCGTGTTATTGCACGAACTGGCCTGTGTTCCCTTATTGGAACTTTGGGTCCAGGCAATGTGACAAACCTTTGCTCTCCAGACCAGAAGTTTTGTGGACTTACATTCAGATTACTAGTACTATTACTTTTACATATATTTTTTTTATTATCATGTCCATTAGCAGAATCTTTAAGAAATATAGTATTTCTTACTTTGTCCCGACCATTTTCATCTTTAACAATAAAGGTTCTAGGTGTATCACCTGCACGTACAATTTGAGCAGGATACCACTCTTTACTCTCCCTATTGTTTTTATAAACAATGCTTTGACCACTTTGGAATACATCTTTACGAACTTTAGACGTCCTATCATAATACATCTTTGATTTAATAGCATTTTTTACCAATGTGGAATGGAAATCACTTACTAGTGTAGGAGCTAATAACTCATTACGAATTGGAAGCTTTGTCTTACAGATCCTACTAAAAAGTAACTGTGAGGGCGAAAAGTTGGTCCCTGCAACTGGAGTATTTCGATAATCCAGTAGCATCAGATTTATGTCTGAAGAACTATCATCACATTTTTTAAGCATTAACTTGCAGATACCTACTGCTTTCTCAGCAAGGCCGTTGCTTTGATGATAATGTGGACTTGAAAATATTACTTTGAAGTTCCACTCAACAGCAAATTCTTTAAACTTTACTGAATTGAATGGCATATTGTCAGCATACAATGTGGATGGAATACCGTGAACAGAAAATATAACTTTCAACTCTTTGATAATTGAATCTGCTGTTTTTGTTGAAAGCTTAACTAACTCAATCCATTTAGAAAACATATCAATTAAAACTAAATAATCAGAATTAGCATAAGTCATGATGTCACAAGCTACAGTTTCAAAGGGCAATTTCGGTTGTTCCCTAAGATACATGGGTTCTTTAACATTGTTTCTTGAGAATTTTTTACAAACTGTACAATTTTCTATGTCTAAATTCATGTTACGCCAATAAAAAATACTTTTTGCACAAGATTTTGTTTTTGTCATACCTTGATGTGACTCATGGAGCTTGTTCAAAATGCAATTTTTTAAAGATAAAGGTACTAGCAATTTGTTTTCCAGATAAACAATTGAATCTTCTACACTAATAACATTTTTGAAATCATAATAATACCTTGCATCAGGTGTTACTTTGTTCTTGAAATTGGGCCACCCATTTTGAAAATATTGGATCAGACATTTCAAGAGAGGATCCTTGCTGGTCTCTGACTGGAGTCTTGATTTGAGGTCATCTGAAATATTGATAGAATGAATTACTTCATTTAAAGATGAATCAGTTACATTTCTGTCAGCACTTGAACAAGCTCGGCTGAGAGCATCTGCAATATGCATTTTAAAGCCAGGTAAATATTGGACATCAATGTCATAAATTGTCAGCTTCAGTCGAATTCTTTGTAATCTAGTGGATGGAATTTTAATAATATCTTTTTTCATGACTGAAACAAGAGGCATGTGATCAGTAAGCACAACAGTCTTCCTGCCATAGATAAAGTTATGAAATTTTTTACAGGCAAACAGAATACTCAAAAATTCTTTTTCAATTTGACCATAATTGATTTCAGTTTCAGAGAGAGCTTTAGAAGCATAGTATACAGGTCTATTTTCTTGCAGCAATACACAACCAATTCCATCTTTGCTGGCATCAGTTTGAATTTGAATAGGTTTTTCAGGGTCAAAGACTTGTAAAACAGGAGCCTGCGTTATTATTCTCTTTAGCTTGTCTACGGTTTGTGTGTGAACATTCAACCATACAAAGACTGAATCTTTTTTTAGGAGCTGCCTCAAAGGAGAAGTAATTTGAGATAAATCTGGAATAAAGGATCTCAAATAGTTTATGAGGCCTAAAAATCTTTGCAATTCAACCCTATTGGTTGGAATGTCATAATCAATAATTCCTTTTATTGTATCTTCATCAGGCCTCATAGTACCATTGGAAAATATGTGACCCAAGTAGTGAACCTCATGAAGCATATATTGAAATTTTTCAGGTTAAATTTGATATTACACTCTCTAGCCCTATGCAATACTTGAAATAATATGTCATCAACTTCTTTTTGAGATTCCCCAAATATTAGAATGTCTTCAATGTATATGAATACTCCTTTAATGTCATGAAATATCTCAGATAAATATCTCTGAAACACTTCTGAAGCAATGTTTAGTCCAAAAGGAAGCCTATTGAATTTAAAGGTGCCAAACATAGTAGAGAATGTACAATAATTTGCACTCTCTTCATCAAGTGGAATATGCCAAAAAGAATCTTTAAGGTCCAAGACACAGAAAAATTTAGCATCTTTTATCTTACTTGAAACCTCCTCCAGAGTGGGAATACCAAAGTGATCTTTAATTATCGCATCATTCAGATTTTTTGGATCTAAACATATCCTAAGATCACCATTTGGCTTTTCAACAGTTACTAATCTATTTACCCAGGCTGACGGACCAGATGACTTGGATATGATGCCAAGCTTAAGCAATTTGTCAAGTTCAAGTTTTAGTTTTTCTTGAATTTTAATTGGAACCCTGTGAGGTGGAATAGATGAGGGTTCACTGCCTGCTTTGAAAGAAATTTTATATGGTTTGTCTATTTTCCCAATACCTTCAAAAACATCATTAAACTCACTTGTAATATTTACCTTAGAATGACTTGAACTTACTGTTGATTCTGCAATTCGTTTGACCAGGTTATACTTTGTGCAGCAGTCTCTACAGAGAATAGGAACTGACAGTTCATTGCCAGCAACATAGAAACTTTCTTGTCCTGATTGTCCATTTATTGAAATTGTCAAATAAACTATGAAGTCCACTTTGGTGTGCATTCCATTCCAGCTTTCAAGGCGGGAACTGCTCGGTGTAGTTTTCAGGGTGTTACCAAGTCTTTTCTGTAGTTCCTTGAAGATTGGATTTGGTAGAATGTTGACATCAGCGCCGGGGTCAAGTTTAAAGTTGATGTCCATCTCATCCTCAACTCTGACTGATTGGAACCATGCCTTCAATTGAATTGATGAAATACTCAGCGAGCCACAAAAATAGTCAGTGTTTTCATCATCTTCTTGTGTGTCAATTGAGTGTACTTTGCGTTGTTGATCACTAGGTTTGATTGTTTTACACATTTTAGCAAAATGATTTTTGCCTTGGCATTTGGCACAAGTCTTATTGTAAGCTGGGCATCGTCCACGAGCATGATTGTAGCCACATCTATTACAGTTTATCAAATTTTGAGCATTTGATAGTAACTGACCAGTTTGTTGATAGTCCATTTTCTTGTTTTTCATATTACTAGAGTGAATAATTTCTAGGTTAGGTTTAGCTGTAGATAAAATCTCTCTCACTTGTTTTGATGAAATATCAGCAAGCCTCAAAGTTTGCACAACGTCATTTAACGTGGGATTGCCTTCCTTTATAAGTTTTGTTTTAATTTTGTCATTTTTTGAACCAAAAACTAACTTGTCACGGAGCATTTTGTCGATGTTTATAAATTCACAGTCTTGTATCAGTACTTTAACTTGGGTAAAAAATGAAGCAAAGTCCTCACCTTCTTTTTGTCTCCTTTCATAAAATAGAAACCTAGCATGCAGTATATTTTTCTTCGGGTTGCAATAGTTTTTGAAACGATCTAGCACTTCTTGTAACTTCTTGTCCTTTTCATCACAAATCGTATTGTACACAATCAGTGCTTCTTCCCTTATAAGATTAAGGAGGAGAGCTATTTTTCTTTCTTCACTGGTTTCGTCAAGTCCGGAGGCTAAAAGATAAATATTAAATGATTGTTCGAATGCTTTCCAGTTGGAACTGAGATTACCATCAAGGCACAACTTTGCTGGCACATTACAAGCTGCTGCCATCGTATCTAGGTTGTAGAGGTATCTCACGAAGAATTCACAGTTGAACACATTCACTCAAAACTCAAAAAAATTACTTAATACTCGTTTACAAAATACCGACTGCGCCATGTTTGGTGTCTCTCAAATAAATAACACATTATTAGAAACAATCCATTAGTTTTTATTTCACATTCCATAGTTCAAGTTAACCATTCCATATACAACATCCAGTCTTGTGCGCCATCTCTAATCCAATACAGTATAGCCAACATAATCATAAATTCATAATATAAAAACCACAATAATTATTATATAACAATGAGAACTCTTGGTTAGGTTATAGGCATTTAAATCCAAATCCAAGCCATTTATAATTGATTGCCAATGCTTGCCTTCCAAGATAGAATAATTGGCTTTGTATCCAAACTGATAGATTAAGCTCCTGCTTAATTCTGTGATAGATATTTATCTGCCAATGTAATGATGAATGTTGTCTTGAGTGGAAGTTACTTTGAATTCCAAATTGATAACTCACAAAGAACTAGGTGAAATGTCTAATGCACTGTACATACGTTGTTGATGCAATGACCAATCATGAATTAACTTGCAGTAACTGGTATGAGCCAAAGTTCCCATAAGATTTAAATGCAAGTTCAAAAACTAGATGAGAATATATCCTTAGCCAGGAAACCAAATGTAGATAAAAGTTAATGTAAAATTGATTGTTCAGATTTCCAAATCTTGACTTTAACAAAGAAATTGAGCTAATAGAAAATGGCCACTGCTGAGCTACAAACACGTTGAAAATTGCCAAAAGTTCAAATGCAAACGAAAACACAAATAATAGTTTGATTTCAAAGATTTATATCTCAAAATGACGGGCAAATTATGCCAAAAACTGTTTTCACTAAAATAGTTCCCAAAGTGAATATTTTCCAGATGAAAATGTAAATTGCAGTTGCATACCAAAACCAGTTGAAAATCTCTTTCCAGAGGCAGACCGCAGAAGCAATAGAGGTTAGAGAACGTGATGCAAATGTGACAACTTTGCCAACCAAAAACCACAGAAGTGAAATAATGCTGAACTAAACCTACAACACATCGAAGATGAGCCTAGACTAGCAAAATAGTCCAAAAGTGATGAAATAACTATAAAAATACCAAATAACACACAAAAATATTCACCCAAGAAAAATAGAAATGAACCAGTCACGAACAGATGAGACTGGCGCTCAGATGTAAGGTGGCGCTACCTAGCGTCAGCCAAAAACACTAACAAACAACCGCCGAGATTTGAAACCACAATAATCAAAACCAAGTTATTCAAAGACAAAGTTTTAACAGATTGTTTGTGAGGAAATGTTTGTCTGTATGATTTTGTTTCTAAAAATCTTGTGCTGTGATACTTTCTTTCCTCATTTCTTGTTCTTTGGATGAGTTCATTTTCCTTGGTGCTCCTGCAATTTTGCATGAGCCCCCTATGAGCTTGACGTGAGTTGTAACAAATTGGTCAAGCCTCATGGGTTTTGCTGACCTGTCAAGAATATTCTTCTCTTCAAATCAGCAAAATCACTCTCTACTGGGACAGAGGATGCTGTGAGATGGGACAACTGATAACATTTCTGCATTATTGCAGTCCACAAAGGAAAATCCTTAACTATTTTTTCATCCTATTTCCAAAATCAGGACAGTAATAGGCATTAAATCTGTCATCAAGAGAAATTCATTCCTCAACTATTCCATGAATTCTATTCATCCTAAGACCCATTGATGAGTTACTTGTTCCAACTCCATCTTCCTCATCTTCATCTGTACTGTCCATTTCAATGCATTCAATTTCTTGACTCCCTCTGATTCTACTTATTAGAAAATCAAGACTTTCTTGCCCTGGTATGAGTTCGTCTCCATCCTCATTGGAAACTGCCAGCATCAATATGATAGTATAATTATTAGTATGTGATTCTCTTGTCAAGATAATACTAGTTTGCCAGACTTTCAATTTGCAAAGTACTCAAGAATTTGCAATGTCATGAATCAGGCTTAATACAATATTGTAAAGTATATTAAATTGATTAAGTACATTTCTAAATTTGCTACATGATCACTACCATTGACACTTGTATCAGTACCTAAGTTGTACACTGTTCCAAATTTTTCAAACAAGGTCAAATATTCTTGGGGATCAACAATGTTCTCTCTTGCCTTCACCTCCTTTTCAATTTGGCCAAATATTCTGTTCGGTGGAATATAATAGTGGCCTACTATTGGATATATAAAAGGGTTACACTTTTCACATTCTTAGGAGCATGCTTTAACATTGTAAAAAGCTTTTGCTCCAGCTTTGTGGACAGTCAGTTCAGCCTACAGCTTTGATGTTTCCTCCACATTGTGAGAATTCTTTATACATTGTTTGTGACACAATAAAAAAGAGCAAATATTAGTGGAAGAAATGTCAAAAGCAATGTTGAAGTTCTGCTCAAAAAAAAAAGAGCAGAAGTACCCAAAGTCTACTTGCAAATTGTCCAGAACTTTAGCAGAAGCATTTAGCAAAACGTTTGATGATGTTAGAAACATCTACAGGGATGTCCTGGTGAATGTTGAGAAGAGTCAGTCCAACCAATCTGTTCTCAGCTATGGTTGATATGAGTCATGTCTTGAGCCTTCTTAGAAATGAAAATTTTCTCTCTGCACTGGTAATAAGAGAAATAAGGACTAACAGAAATAAGAGACACTAAATAATACTAAAATCTTGAGCACAAAGTGGATGGTGGTGTACACTTCTTTGTTGCAGCTTAAAAATGCAGCCAATGTATTTCTTGGAATGTTGTAAATCTTGGTGAGATTGAATGCGAAATGAATTTCAATGCATCAAAAGTAAACCAGGTTGATTGATAAGTGTCGGCTGCTCCAGAGCCACTTTTCTTTGATGATACCTTTTGTAACTCTTCCAAGTAATATGATCTCAGGTTCTTTATTTTTGATTTAACAGATTTTAGACTCAACTTGTATTTAGCTGCAAGGGCAGTGTAAGCATCATTTCTTAATGTCTTGTTTGTGTAATTTTTGTTGCACGTGTCCCACAATTCTGTGTGGGACCTATAGTCCTCTATAAAATTGAGCATTTGCTCATTTTTCTAAAACTCATCTCTTTTCAAGTGGTACAGGATCAAGGATTTAAGGTTGGATTTCTGGAAAGGAAAATAATTGTTTGAAAAATCTGCAAAATGGTTATTTATTAATTACAAACATAATATGACATATTCCCATAGAAATAGAATATGTTGGAACATATTTCAGAAATATGTAATATTTCAGAAATCACAAGAAAATACAATCAGACATTAGATGTTTACATCACCCGGAACTCATGTTCTTTTAATGCAATTTGTCAAGACAGAAGTTATTCTTCAACATAGAATAGAAGATGCGGTGCTACTTTCTCATCTTCCTGGCAACAGTGAACTTTTTGTTCTAAGAGAGTGGAAAACCTCCCAGGTGTTTTCAGACAATCTTAGTACATAGGCAATGCAGTGCCCTGGTCAGTGAGCCACTACACCAAAGATACTGTAGCTGTGACTTGAAAATCGGATCCTCTCAGAGAGTGAGCCTAGAGCAAATGGTTTTTGGTCCTGTCATCTGTGTTTATAATTGTTGTTTGTGTGTTGAATTCCAAATCAACAATGATTATTGATTGCATACGGCAGGTAAGCTCTTTTGGCATTCTACAAGTGAAACATAAGTTTTTATGAATTGTTTCGGAGTTGATCATTTCCCTCCTCTTCGCGGCCTAACAATCTCAAACTTTCATACAAGCCTTAAATCAGATTGTGTAAGCCCTCTTCTAGGAGAACTTTGTTACTCTGTTCAATAGTAACAGATGTTTCTTTTTGTGGTAACGCACAGTTTGAATTCTGACAATTCCTTAAAATTTCTACTAATTTTTCATCACAGAAAAGTTGCCCAACAAGAGTGGAGGCATTTGATAAGCAATTGCATTCAATGGCAACAGTGTTGCCTTTCCCACTTCTTGTAGCAGCTCTTGGTAATATAACGTTTGACACCTTGCCTTCTTTGTATAATATTTTACCAAGTCCAAGTGCTTAGACTCTACACTTATACGTTTTTGAGTAGGCTCCATCCACTGCTAGGCTCATACTCGTTTTTATAAGATCACTATCCGATTTTTTCATAAGTTCTCTGCAGTTGTAATGGCTGATGAAAATCTCTGCAAATACTTGAAATATAGAATCAAAAGTACATGAGTTTCGACACAAACAACGTCCCCACATGTGGATAAATCCACATTTGTTCCCATACTTCAAAAGTCTTAAAAATATTTAGCCTTGGGTCGGTTAGCAAATTATGGCCAGTTAGATAAATACATACAATTGTATTGGTTTTTCTCTTTCCTTTTCCTGCCAACCCTCTCCAGCTTTCAATGTTATTCAAATCTTTGGGTTCTTTATTGTATTCATTATCTGACCTCAAATTTAAAATGGGGGAAATTGCATTGATTACCAAAATTTTTTCAACTGTCCGCGCCTAGATCAGACCTGATAACTAGTAGCAATTTATTAATGGCCAGCATAATGCTGAGTTAAGCAATACAATATTTGGTAGGCTATATAACATGTATGAATGAGAACTTCTACAAAGTCCTCCAAAGAGGTGGTTCTTATTATGAAACAAATACATCTCAAATTGAATTCTCTCAAGCGTTTCTCTCCACTCAACCAAATTTTTCAATTTCTGGCAGCATTCAAAAATTGTGCTACATCAAGTCTTATATAACAAGTTGGGAGAAAAGATCTCTGATAAGAAAAGAAAAGCTCTTTTACAAATAATCATGGGTATCACATGCTGGGCCAAATGATCTCACAACTGAACTCTCCAGTGCTGCAGAGTTGTCAATGTTTACTTCTCAAGGGCAAGGAGCACATCTCCTTTCCTATTTGTTGACCCATTACAGGATTTTATTTTAGTCTTGTTTTTCTGATATCATTTGATTCACTGGTAGTTGATGTCCACAAGCATTTAACACCATATCTTATGACCTGAACATGACCTGAAACATGTGACCTGACAGTCCATTTGGATGTCTAAATTGATGTACTTTTGAGCCTGGAGCATTCAGTGAAAGAACAACATAGGTGCTTTGTGAAAATAATTTCTATAACAACATCTGTGCTGGAGTTGAATAGTGGACAAAAAATTTGTCTAATCCTATGTCATGGATGATTCCAGCATAGGGTTGAGAATGTTCTATCACATCCAGGCTGATAAATGTATCAACTCCTGGGAGTATTTCTAGGGTGAGTTTCGTTGCTCCTGCTTTGCTTTTCTCAAAACAGAAGAATGAAATAGATGAGACAGCTCTACATCTCCTTAATCCATCAATCTATTGGCTGTTATTTTCTGTGAGCGGATGCAGAGGTATTTTTCAAATGTAATCCCCTAATTATTGTCCTCTTTGTGCCAGAAAAATATATATGTGGCACATTTCTTGATTCATTGCATTGCCACTCCAATTGCATAAGCAGCATCAGACGTTGTGTGGTGTAGGTGGCTCTCAATCTCAGTTTTTTAATTTCTTCTTCTGAATCTGCAGAGATGAGTTTAATATAGAGTTTATCGCAATAGGAACAGGCATCAGACCTCAGTGCACCAAAACTGATTATATTGGGTACGAAATATGACTCTGTATTGTGGTGTAGAGCTTTGTGGATCAGTTATGATAATTATAAAAATAATGTAAGTCTGCATGAGCAGAAAATACCAGCTCCAGCATAATAACACAGCCATCCATGGCATGCACTTGAATTAAAATTTGAATATTCGTGCAAGGTAGCCAAGGTTATTAAAATAATGAGAGCATGAACCAGTATGCTGGCAGAAACAACAACTATATTTATACTTTACAATACAATAAAATGGAAAGAAAATTTAAAATGCTTAATTTTTCTTTGAGCGGATGCAGAGGTATTTTTCATATGTAATCCCCTAATTATTGTCCTCTTCTTGCCAGAAAGATGTATTTTCCTTTCATGTGGCACATTTATTGAGTTATTGCAGCACCACTCCATTTGGGTGTGCTCTCCTTGCAGTGGTTCATTGTAAATTTCTTCTTCTGCTTTTCCTCTACACTCTTTACAAAATGCAATCATTTTGATGAAACAATCAGCACTGCCATTTTTGTTAATAAACTCTTGCCCTTTTGAACGTTCATGGGCATGGAATTCTGTGTTCATCCCACAACAAACTTACTATTGTGTGTCCACCCCTGAGGTGGTAGATTCTTAATGCCCTTTTCCCATTTTTTGTAGGTTTCATTGCATTCCAGTTGTTGCTATCAACTAAGACATCGAAAGTCTTTTGTAGACAAAAAACATTTTCCTTACACTTTTTAATGGAATCATTACTAGTAAAATAATGACCTAACACTTGATGACAAGTCTGTTTTGGAAGATGTATCTACAGATGGTGGTGGAGAGGGTATATTCATTAGTTCCTTAGTTCAGAATAACAATCATTCCTTTTTTTAGGAACGTACTGATAAATGTACTGTGACAACAATAAACTCCCCAATGACACATTAAGTTTATCCCAAACATGTTGAGAGGGGCCTGGAATATTACCTTCAGAATCAATCACTCCTGAAAATTTGAATATCACATCCTTGATTGTCTCATGCAGAATCTTTGATCTTCTTGGCATCTGGAAGAGAAAAGGTGTCCCATAAAGCTTGTAGCAACCTACAGGGTGGTGGGGAGAAGTACTCCTTTAGAGATTAAGCCTGGCAAGGTTTTATTCCAGGACTTACCTGCCTTGCTTATATAATAATAATAATTATCAGATATGGAATATAACACATAAATACATATCTTATTAATATGGATAATTCTACTCTCTCCATAATCTTCTCATAGTTTTCTTTTCCATGTCTCAACATCTCCGTATAGCCCAATTTTCCAAGCCTCACTTATTTCATCTAATTTCAATCTTAGTTACTTCTGGGCAAAGAGTATTAGATATATCTGTATTAAATCAGACTTGAAGAGTATTGAATCTAGTTATTCTGAATTCTGTGCTACTATCTTCCTTCCTGCTGTCCTTTTTTATCTTTATCCACTTCTCATAATTTCTATACAACTTCTTCTTTTGAAATACTTGAAATTGATCATATTTTCCACAGAATATGAGTTTAATGAGAAAAAAATTCAATGAATTTATTTTCTCATCTATCAACTACAGCACTGCTTCATATCCTTCAAAAACAATAATATATGTCCAAAATAATGGTACCATGGTTGATATGAGTCATGTCTTAAGCCTTCTTAGAAATGAAAATTTCCTCTCTGCACTGGTAATAAGAGAAATAAGGACTAACAGAAATAAGAGACACTAAATAATACTAAAATCTTGAGCACAAAGTGGATGGTGGTTTACACTTCTTTGTCAAAGCTTAAAAATGAAGCCAATGTATTTCTTGAAATGTTGTAAATCTTGGTGAGATTGAATCTGAAATGAATCTCATTGCATCAAAAGCAAACCAAGTTGATTGATAAGTGTCTGCTGCTCCAGAGCCACTTTTTTGATGATACCTTTTGTAACTCTTTCAAGTAATATGATCTCAGGTTCTTTATTTTTGATTTAACAGATTTCAGGCTCAACTCATATTCAGCTGCAAGGGCAGCATAAGCATCATTTCTTAATGTCTTGTTGGTGTAATTTTTGTTGCATGAGTCCCATAATTCTGTGTGGGACCTATAGTCCTCTATAAAATCAAGCATTTGCTCATGTTTTTAAAAACTCATCTCTTTTCAAGTGGTACAGGATCAAGAATTTGAGGTTGGAATTCTGGAAAGGAAAATAATAGTTTGAAAAATCTGCAAAATGGTTATTTATTAATTACAAACATAAAAATTGAAATTAAATTACTCATAGAAATTGAATATGTTGGAACATATTGCACCCCGGCGATAAAAGTTACACAACTCAAAAAACCTAATTTTTCAGTAGCGCAAAAACAAAACTTTGATGAACATTCGGAGCAATACTATGAATGCACGTTTCAACCTAGAGACCCAGTAATGTGATATTAAATTATATTATAATGTTTTAAATAATTGGTATTATATTTTGGATCAACTCTTATCTTTATGTATGCAATATGATAAGATATAATTACATTTTTTGAATTGTGTCACTTTTCCTGCTAAGACTATAGAGCTTTTACTTGGTTTGTCTATGACCTACTCATTTTGTGTCGTATTTTTGACTAATTTATTCTATTGTAAACTAACTAAAGTTTCACAAGCATGATTTATCAATTATACTGATGAAAGGTAGGCCTATAAATAGCTTGTCAACTCATTGTTGACAGTTAGTCTTGCTAACTGTTTTGTCTTGCTAGCAGATGTTTCCACAATGTTACTTCTTTATAACAAAAAAAAAATTACTAGCTTCTAGCAGTCTCTTTGAATGCTGTCTACATACACTGCATAGACAAAAAAAGTTCTGCACACTGCCAAGAATGAGTTGACATACTCTTTATGGTGCAGTATGATTGTTGAACCAAATAAAATACTACCATTCTGAATTAACTGGATCCAGAAAAGTTTATTATTCACACAATCATAATAGAGGAACAGAATGCAAAAATTACAAAAAATAAAAAATGATATAAAAGTCTTGTATAGCTTTTATAGAAAAATTAACTTCGTTGTTATCCGTAACACTATTGAACTGCAGATTATAAAATTAAATGCGCTGAGTTGTTGACTTGATGCTGAGGAAGAGCCACATAGCTTGAAACACGTCCGCGATACACAGTCAACTAGTAATTTCTGCATTTTCACACAATCATAATACAAACTAGTAATTCTTAAACTAGTAAACTAGTAATTTCTTATGAATTTTAAAGTTCACATTTTATTACGAAAAATCACTTGAAAATTGAGTCATAGATAGGTTTAAATGATCTAGGTATATGGTTTGCATCTATAAGCCCTTGTATATCGGATTTCTTTCTTTCACCTATTTCTAAGTTTCTCTTGTATGCTTGAACACGCTGAATCTTGCTAGGCATGCTTCGGTTTCTTCTCCGTGTATTGTTCACAGCAATCGTTTTGTAGACAGTTTGGTCAAATGAAGTTTTTACATACAATACTCCAGGGTCACTCTTTTGTACCTTCATAACTTTGATGTCTCCTGTTTTTACATCCTCATTTTCAATTGTCTCGTTAAACTGCAAGCCAACTTGGGAAGTCAAATCCTTCAAATCAATGAAATCACTGTAGTTCATTTCTATGACATTATAAGAATTTCCAGTCTTTCGTGCAGATTGAATTATCCTTATGTAGTCACCAGGAACATAGATGGGACCCGATTTGAGAGCTCGTTTCACTGCTTTTTCAATCACAGCATGAACATTATCACCCTCATTTTGGGTAAGTCCCTGTATTAGAAATTTGTGTGTGATTGACTTTATTTGCAGTGTTTGCACAGCATAAAGATACAACCCCATAATGTACTTGTTCTTCTGCTGTCCACAACAGTTGTCGGAATGAAATATCACCTCAAGATTGTCATCATTGGTTTTTTGTGCAAGCTCTTCTAAATATTTTAGAATGCATGATCCAATCTCCACAGCACCACGTTTGCCCTCGCCTTCATGCCAGAAAAAGCAGTCAACCTTATCCCTATTCAGTTCATTTATCGTAAAATTATAACAATTCAATTTACATTTATAATAAAATACGGAGACATCTCCTCTTGGTACTGGAAGTACCGCTTGAAGATCGTAAGTTGCCACTATCAAGTTATTACTTTCCATTGATTTCTTCTTATCCCTTTCTTTCTCCTCTCGTGATAAAACTTTCTCTTTTAAGTGCTCTTCGTATTTCGGTTTCATTTCATCTTTGTCAGTTGCGTTATGGTAAGCCGTGCACAGATCGCACTGATCTTTTTTAGGGGTAAAAAATGATAAATTAAAATCATGATTAAAAATCCTTGAGTACATGGTGATATTAACATGTGGAATATTTTTGTTATCACATTCTTTGACATAGTCACGAAATAGGTCTGCCAGTGTTTTCCCACCATCGATATATTGCCTACTGGATTGGGCTCTAAGATAGTGGCTTTCTACTCTGGGAATACTATTAATATGATTATAAGCTCCCTCTTTTAATATTGGGTCCACTTTCTTGTGATTGGAATGTTTCCCTCTTAATTCTTGTTCCATGAAGCCATCTTTCAGTTTCTGTATAACTGTTCTGATAGGTCGGTCATTGATATCTAGAGTTGACTTGAAAAAATGTTTGCAAACTCTTATTTGTTTGTCATTTACTTGAAAATAGAATGCATGATTGAATGTGCGCCTACTATTTTCTTTTTTGTACTGGTATGCAGGTTGAACCTTTGTCATACTTCTGCTTATGAATTCTCGCTGAGACATAAGACTGGGTAGTGCCCAATATTTATCAAATAGTTCATGTCTTTTGTCTTCATCAATTTTAGTTGAGCATTGTAGTCTGCATTTTTCATTACACGGCGAACGCATCTGTCTCTCTTTCATTTCTTTTTTGCTATTAGAAACCGATTTATAAGCTTTTCCGTGATTACGTAGAAGTTTTGTTTTATTTTTCTTCCATTCACTTGGGTTTGCTATTAACTTCTTTCCTTTCTTCTTATCTGTCATGTTATCCATCTCATCATCCATATTATTTATTTTGTTTTCAGGTTCAACATCTTCTGTTGAGCTAGATGCAGATGATGATGTCACACTAAAATCAGGGTCCTCGTCATAATCATCTAAGTCTTCTGAACTGCTATCAGATTTCGATTCATTTTGCTCCACAGTCGATACTCTCCGCAGCTTCATTCTCATTAATTGTCCTCCTCCTCCTCCTCCTCCACAAAGCTCCCATTTAGATACAGTTTTCTCTTCCTCTCCTATGGTTTCCCTGTCAGTTCTCAATGTGATATCCTTTTCTTTTTGTGTTGTGTATTCTTCTTCTCCTCTCCTTTTATCCTCTTCTTCGGTTGGCATGGTATTATTTTCCTCATCTTGTTGTGTTGTGTATTCATCATCTCTTCTTTTATCCTCTTCTTCGGTTGGCATGGTATTATTTTCCTCATCTTGTTGTGTTGTGTATTCATCCTCTCTTCTTTTATCCTCTTCTTCGGTTGGCATGGTATTATTTTCCTCTTCTTGTTGTGTTGTGTATTCATCATCTCTTCTTTTATCCTCTTCTTTGGTTGGCATGTTATTATTTTTCTCTTCTTGTTGTGTTGTGTATTCATCATCTCTTCTTTTATCCTCTTCTTTGGTTGGCATGTTATTATTTTTCTCTTCTTGTTGTGTTGTGTATTCATCATCTCTTCTTTTATCCTCTTCTTCGGTTGGCATGATATTATTTTCCTCTTCTTTTTGTGTTGTGTATTCATCCTCTTTTCTTCTATCCTCTTCTTTGGTTGGCATGGTATTATTCTCCTCTTCTTGTTGTGTTGTGTATTCATCATCTCTTCTTTTATCCTCTTCTCTGGTTGGCATGATATTATTTTCCTCTTCTTGTTGTGTTGTGTATTCATCCTCTCTTCTTTTATCCTCTTCTTCGGTTAGCATGGTATTATTTTCCTCTTCTTGTTGTGTTGTTTATTCATCATCTCTTCTTTTATCCTCTTCTTTGGTTGGCATGTTATTATTTTCCTCTTCTTGTTGTGTTGTGTATTTGTCTTCTTGTTTTCTCTTCATCTCTGATTCTTCAAAGTTACTGTCAATTCCCCGTTTTCCCCCTTCTATTCCTGTTCTTTTCATCCCAACTGAAGTGGTTCTGTTGTCCTGAATTACTAGAAGTTCATTCTTCACTTCTTCCTCAATCAGCATTGCAGCTGTCGCAGCTATCACCATGTTTTGAGCTCTGCTGTGTGGCAGCTTTTCCATCATGAACCTGAAACAGACAATAAATTCAATTATGATTATTACTTTTATCCCATGAATTATTGAATTTGTTTGTCAGCCGATTTGTACAGTGACTAACTGAAAATGTTTTTATCTCAATCCATAGCTTAATATAAGTTACAATATAAATGCAATCTAACCACAACATCAACAACAACCTTATCAACCTTACCTCATCAACCTTACCTCATCAACCTTAAACAGTCTGAACAGAGAACAATTAACAGAGTTTGAGATTAGGTTAGTACAGTTCAGACAAATGATTGAAAAAATCCCATTTGTTTCAGATCTAGGAATCGATCGGCTGTATACGGCCAAACAAGTTTTCTGTAATGCTGTAATCAACAATTATTTATTTCTTTGTTGAAGGATTGTTCGGCCAAAGCCATTTGTACGGCTAGGCTTTAGCACAAACACCAATCAAGGTTTTGAATTATCTGATCAGTCATAATAATTATTGTATTCAGAAATCAAATTTCTGCAAATTTTCAGCAAAATTTATTGAAAAGTTTGATAAAGAAAAGTGACATAAAACAAAATTTTGAATTAAAATCTTTGATAAGAGGCTAATTAAATCAGGAAAAGTGACACAAGTCAAATTAGAATAGTATTAAAGGCGTTGTGGAGAGTAAAATAATCAAGAAAAGTGACATAACACAAAATTTTGAATTAAAATCTTTGATAAGAGGCTAATTAAATCAGGAAAAGTGACACAAGTCAAATTGAAATAGTATTAAAGGCGTTGTGGAGAGTAAAATAATCAAGAAAAGTGACATAACACAAAATTTTGAATTAAAATCTTTGATAAGAGGCTAATTAAATCAGGAAAAGTGACCCAAGTCAAATGAGTCAATAATAGAGATGCTGTAATATAGAAATATCACTCAAGAAAAGTGACATAACTCTAATAAGAACGTTTGAATTTACTTTTTGAAACAAATGAAAACAAGAATAGTGACACATTTCATTTTATGACAAGAATAAAAGTATAATTTACTCACCTCTGTCATCAAAAACTGTCACAACTCAAAATGTGTCATTGTAGATGCCAAATGATAACATGATGCTCGTACCAATTCAGAAGTGACACTGTTCCTGTCTCACGCCAAACCGATTATGTTCAGAAGTAAACTGACACAACTGCTCTCTAGCGGCCAAAGTTTGAGTCTTCAACGTGACGTTTTTTGAGCCGATTCTAACGACCTAACAGACATTTTCTAGCCACATAACTCGAAAACGGCGATTTTTGAGTTGTGTCACTTTGAGTTGATTTTTGAGTTGAGTCTCGCACCTGGGGTGCAATATTTCAGAAATCACAAGAAAATACAATCAGACATTGGATGTTTACATCACCCATAAAATACATATACTGTACCACCAAAATTATAAACATAGTATTTGCATTGCTAGCATGAACAGCAGTCTGGACGCTAGCAATAAGTTTGGATAATTATATTTATAATTATCCTAAGTATTATAATTGACAGTAAAATAAATCCATATTAAAGAATTGATAGATTATTATTTCTTTAATTTGCTCATCTCCATCCTCATTAGAAACTGCCAGCATCAATGTGATAGTATAATTATTAGTATGTGATAGTATAATTCTCTTGTTGAGATAATACTAGGATGCCAGACTTTCAATTTGCAAAGTACTAAAGAATTTTCAATGACATGAATCAGGCTTATTACAATATTGTAAAGTATATTCAATTGATTAAGTACATTTCTGAATTTGCCACATAATCACTAAGCTTATCATTAACAAATTGTAATTTGTTTTCAAACTCCATAAATTCTGAAATCACTTCGGAGTTTTTTTACATAGTGAGATAGTTTTTTTATTCAAATTTCACATTTTAATTGAGAAATAATATTTAGAAGAGATGAATACTTGGAAAACACAAAAACATCAAAAAAGTAAAGCAACTATTCAGGATATCTTATTGAAGTGAGCACTAGAAATTTATAAAATAATGCAACATTTGAACAATCAAACTGATACATTCACAAAAAACATTAATTTACAAATACATGGTAATAACACTTAACAAATATAAAAATTTCAGTCAAATTGCAAATCATTACATAATACATGCAAATTTCAGCTACAGATACATGCAATATTATAGATAGCCTATATAAATATAAGATAAAAATGATTCCCCACTATAATTATATACAGTAATGTTCTGTGGTGATTGTTCTGCTCTCAATGAAGGTCTCATCACATAGAGGAGGAACAATAAAAGTTGAGTGTTCATCTTTCATGTTTTCACAAAGGAAGTTTGTAATCTATGAAAATTCCGATGAATTTTCAAAACTGAAGTTCTAGTCCCCAGTCCTACCGACTGTGCCACTTGAATATAATAAATTAACCAAAGTCTTTATAAAAACTTTTTTTGATGAATACTTTACAATAAAATTTGCATTGAGTACCGTCTGCTATGCGCGCTAGATCAGAACTGAGAACAATTCATCAATAGCCAGCATAATGCTGAGTTAAGCAATACAATATTTGGTAGGCTATATAACATGTATGAATAAGAACTTCTACAAAGTCCTCCAAAGAGGTGGTTCTTATTATGAAACAAATACATCTCAAGTTGAATTCTCTTGAGCATTTACTCTCTCCACTCAACCAAATTTTCCACTTTCTGGCAGCATTCAAAACTTGTGCTACATCAAGTCTTATATAACAAGGTGGGAGAAAAGATCTCTGATACGAAAAGGGAAGCTTTTTTCCAAATAATTGTGGGTATCACATGCTGGGCCAAATGATCTCACAACTGCACTCTCCAGTGCTGCAGAGTTGTCAATGTTTACTTCTCAAGGGCAAGGAGCACATCTCCTTTCCTATTTGTTGACCCATTACAGGATTTTATTTTAGTCTTGTTTTTCTGATATCATTTGATTCACTGGTAGTTGATGTCCACCAGCTGTTAACACCATATCTTATGACCTGAACATGACCTGAAACATGTGACCTGACAGTCCATTTGGACATCTAAATTAATGTACTTTTGAGCCTGGAGCATTCAGTGAAAGAACAACATAGGTGCTTTGTGAAAATAATTTCTATAACAACATCTGTGCTGGAGTTGAATAGTGGACAAAAAATTTGTCTAATCCTATGTCATGGATGATTCCAGGATAGGGTTGAGAATGTTTCATCACATCCAGGCTGATCAATGTATCAACTCCTGGGAGTATTTCTAGGGTGAGTCTGTCTCGTTGCTCCTGCTTGGCTTTTCTCAAAACAGAAGAATGAAATAGATGAGACAGCTCTACATCTCCTTAATCCATCAATCTATTGGCTGTTATTTTCTGTGAGCGGATGCAGAGGTATTTTTCAAATGTAATCCCCTAATTATTGTCCTCTTTGTGCCAGAAAAATATATATGTGGCACATTTCTTGATTCATTGCATTGCCACTCCAATTGCATAAGCAGCATCAGACGTTGTGTGGTGTAGGCGGCTCTCAATCTCAGTTTTTTAATTTCTTCTTCTGAATCTGCAGAGATGAGTTTAATATAGAGTTTATCGCAATAGGAACAGGCATCAGACCTCAGTGCACCAAAACTGATTATATTGGGTACGAAATATGACTCTGTATTGTGGTGTAGAGCTTTGTGGATCAGTTATGATAATTATAAAAATAATGTAAGTCTGCATGAGCAGAAAATACCAGCTCCAGCATAATAACACAGCCATCCATGGCATGCACTTGAATTAAAATTTGAATATTCGTGCAAGGTAGCCAAGGTTATTAAAATAATGAGAGCATGAACCAGTATGCTGGCAGAAACAACAACTATATTTATACTTTACAATACAATAAAATGGAAAGAAAATTTAAAATGCTTAATGAAGCGTCAATGGAATTAATTACAGTATTAATAAGATTTATAATAAGTTTGATAAGAAATTATTAATTAAAAAATAATAATTTGAATATCTCAGGGTATAGTAGTGGATAAGAGCTAGGCAATATAGGTGTATCTAATTATTAAATACTATGACTTACTTGATTTCTTTAATTGTGAATTCATTACACAATGAACTATTTTAACCAGACATCTGATTCCTTATACTATGGCCATCTTAAAATTTAAACATACATTTTTTATAACACTAATATGAGCAAAGGGTTTTAACAAGAAACAAGGAGTGAGTGTCTCTTGTTCAATTCTCAAAAGTCACCCTTACAATTTTTAATCCAAGGCTCTGATTGGTGGAAATCAATCACGCCACTTTGCGTGATGTAGAGATATTTTCTAGAACATTCTACTCAAAATATGATATACCTAATATTTTACAAATGCATTAAAATACCATAATAAATATAATATAGAGCTTATATTGACGGTATGATATAATAATAATATAAAAAGACAATAAAATTAGTGGTTTGCAATTTACAATATTAGTTAATTAATAAGATTGAGAGGGCAGTTCACAAAAATTAATTGAGCTGTCAAAATCAGCTGTTGACAATAATAGAAGAATTTTCCCTCCAATAATAATTAGTAGGTTATGAACCTCAAGTACAGCAATAAACAAATTTATTTCAGGAAGAAATTAATTCAAAATTAGGTACGGTACTTCAAAATTAATAATTTAGACAGGTGAGTCTGTGCAATCTTATCGGTCATCACCGATAAGGAAATTGATAATTTGCTTCAATAGTATAACAATGAGTATTGGTATGGATTGCATTTTGGAATTGACCGCCACAGTATATACTCTCAGATACAACTAAATCACTTTTCTCACAAAACATGGAGTACATTTTCCTGATATTTAAATGCTCACTCAAATAATATCGTTCAGATTTGTGTCTGGAATAATGACTCTCCTGTCGTGAAATGATTCTATGTGACTCTTTAACAGCATTTATCACATTGTCAGGTATTTTGTTTGGCCTATTAGAGTGTTTCCACGATTGTCCTCTAAGTTTCTTCCCTAATTTCAATTTGTCTTGCAAACACTGCAATCTTCTTGGTGTGATTTTCAATGAATCACATAATGTTTTCTGACATACCTTGATTTTACCTGTTGCAATTGGTAGAAAATATTCAAAAGAACACTGATGTTGTGATATCTGCTCCTGTGTAGTTCGCCATTAGATATTGGTGAGCACTCTGCAACTTTGTGAAAGAAATTCAGTCTGCTTATCATAAGTTGAGGCATAGAAATCAGTGAACAGCTTCAGTTTGTCCTCAGTGGTCAAGCTACCACATTGAAATTTACAGCTGCAAACTCGTTCCTGAAACAAAAATGAGACCCATAACATTATAGACATAATTTAGCCTGTGTAACCTACATTAACCAATGAAACAAATCAATCAAGGTCAAAATAAATATATGATATTATTTCACTTCCTCAATTAGCCTATTATTGATTATTTTACAGAGGATAAGCAATAGAAATTCCATGTGTACTAGACAAGAACGTTACCTAGTATTATTTATTCCTGTTTCTGAACATTTTCATTGGCTCTTGTCCACTAAACTAACCTAGAATTACAAAACAATATTCAATAAAAGGGTCAATCTATTGATCAATATTGATAATAATAAATATTTCTATAATTGAATTAATGTATCTAACAGAAAAAAATGGTTAACTAAGGTATAATCATAGTATGCTCTGCAAGCTATAAAGAGATTGTTGTCAGTTACAACGTTGTTCTATATATCTTACTTGAAGGCATTTTCCCAGGAACTGGTTGCTTTCTTTTCAATATATATGGATGTCCACTGTCTCTTAAACATTTTCGTTTGTTGTCCTTCCATTCTGAAATGTTTATTTTCTGTGTGCAACTTTTATTTAACTTTTTCAAAGCACTACTTGGCAAAGTCACAGGTGACTTGTCCGCCATGATGGTACAGTTACAACGTTGTTCTACAAAATGAACTTTTCAAACTCAAACTGTTCACTGCTAACTTGATTTCATCAATTAAAAACCTGCTTAGTGTATCAGAAACTGCAGATACAACCTTATTCCTGCTCTAACAAGATTATTCAAAAAGTGTTGGTTACAATGTTGTTTGCGCAAGCTATTCAATTATCATTTTCTGTAATAACATTGTCTACAGCCGTTTTCATGGATTTCTTACTTACAATTTCAACAATAGAGCCCAAAATTGTTCATAAATATGGAATGAGTTCATCACTGGACTGAAATTCATAATTGAACAAAACATGTCAGCTGCTGCTTTACCTTTTCCAATGCATCAAAGTCCATAGACTAATCCAATATTGATATCATATAATTTACTGTACATTTCACTGTCTTCAGTATCAACTTTATCACTGTTGGTAGTTTTCACTGCTAAATTGCAATTGGTACACTGAAATTGTATTTCACTAGCAAGTCCAGCAATTGTTTTTTTGTTTCATGGTCAATGGAGAATGACATAACCTACAAACTGCAATTTCTTGTAAACATTGTCCTAATCTACTTATATCTACAATATCATACTGGAAATCACTTTTATTATTGTACAAATCGAAAGATGAGCTAATTTTCTTTTTGGAAGATGAAATTGGCTTAGAGTTCTGTGTAACTGGCATTGTATTGGTAGTTGTAACATCTTGTAGGTTAGATGTTGAAGGTTGTTGATTGTTGGTTGTTGTCAGATTGTCTGGTAAAGGAATATTTTTATCAGAACTTTCTTTTTTCTTCCAGTATATCTGTTTTTTAAAAACATGTTTACTTCTTGGCATTATTATCAGATGAAAAAAGACAGATGAATCACAAACACAGATTGTTTAGCACACACTCGCAATAATTTATTTCCAAACACAACTAGAAAACTTCAAAACTAACAGCCTACCTAATCTCATGTATACAGAATAATGCGATCAAGTAGTCATGGAAATAACAAAGAAGAAGAATGATATTGATCTAGTCAGCCGCCATGCCACAAATTTCAAATCAAGTAGCTAACAGAAAACTAGCATCTCATTTTCACAAAAACGTCCAAAAGTCACCTGAAATTTGGGGTGCGTAGCAACAAAAACATTTTTTTATGCAAGTTCCAGACCACTTAGAGAAATAATAAATACATCATTTTAAAGAGGAGATTTTAATCTATAATATGCTATAGAAAATGAAAAATACATGAAAAAATTTTTTTCCAGCAAAGTGCTCCCCTTAAGCTTAATTAAGTGTTGTAGCATTATAAGCATTAGGCTTAACTTGGGATAAGCTTACTACATATTTATGGTCAGTGCTTCAATTTGATGATGTCTGCTACCCAGATAATATCTAGGTAGCAAACATTATAGTAGATCCCCAAGGTAAGATAATGATTAGCTTTATCTAATCATTACCTAAATTATTTTAGCTCTTCCACCAATCTTGTTTATGTTGGACGGTTTGAGGTTATGTGAAGTGTGAACCTTTTTGAGTACTCACTCAGTTTCTCATAGGCCTACATTTATTCAAACTAATGCTCTTTGTAAGTACTCATCGTTACCTAGGAAATGAATCATCAAACAAATAGGGTGAATGATCCTAATTAGTAATTTTTGTTGACAAGAATGCTTATAAAACTTACCATGATGTGAGAGTAATCTTGAATTTTGACTGCTTACTTGAACAACACTTATTGAAACAAAACTCAAAATGTATTTCCACTCATTCCCACAACACAACTAAATTCCCGTTTTTGAACTTGATAGATTAAACTTCCAAAATTCTTTTAAGATTGCTCAAGAAACAGCATAAGCGAGATTTTCAACTTCAAAGTTGTTTGTGTTTCCGTTGAAATGAGCAATGGAACAGAGCAAGGAAGATCTAGCAATTCTAGTGCTGTGAGTGGCAGACAGGCAAGCTTGTTTTATACGTTGTAAACACATTGGAAAAACCGTTGAATAAAATGTCCCATTTATAACTGTAACAACCAAACTTCAACGTTGAAAACACGTAGGTGCTACATGGGATCCAGTTTCCCCTCTTACTTTGATGCCTGTGTTTGATTTATTACTAATAATAATCCTCTACTAGGATGAAATTTGAAATGCCAGTTTGTTGGCAACTTGACAGTACCTGGTACGGCAGGATGTGTTTGGATTGTCTTTGGCTTGCCAACAACAGCTGTATTTCACTTGTATCAGTACCATTGACACTTGAATCAGTACCAAAGTTGTACACTGTTCCAAATTTTTCAAACAAGGTCAAACATTCTTGGGGACCAACAATGTTCTCTCTTGCCTTCACCTTTTCAATTGGGCCAAACATTCTGTTGGGTGAAATATAAGAGTGGCCTACTATTGCATATAATATATTTTGATAGAAGGGTTACACTTTTCACATTATCAGGAGCATGCTTTAACATTGTAAAAAGCTTTTGCTTTAGCTTTGTGGACAGTCAGTTCAGCCTACAGCTTTGATGTTTCCGCCACATTGTGAGAATCCATTATACATTGTTTGTAACACAAACAAAAAGAACAAATATTAGTAGAAGGAATGTCAAAAGCAATGTTGAAGTTCTGCTAAAAAAAAAGAGCAGAAGTACCCAAAGTTTACTTGTAAATTTTCCAGAACTTTAGCAAAATGTTTGATGATGTTAGAAACATCTACAGGGATGTCCTAGTGAATGTTGAGGAGAGTCAGTCCTACCAATCTGTCCTCAGCCATGGTTGATATGAGTCATGTCTTGAGGCTTCTTAGAAATGAAAATTCCTCTGCACTGGTAATAAGAGAAATAAGGACTAATAGAAATAAGGGACACTAAATAATACTAAAATCTTGAGCACAAAGTTGATGGTGGTATGGTACTTTTGTCACAACTTAGAAATGCAGCCAATGGGCCTGGTGAATAAAAACTATTAAAGACTTTACTAAGGGTTTTTCGAGTATTTACTAGTTTTGGAGTGAATAAAAACCTGTCTAGTAGAGGCTCGACAAGCGTTTACTAAGGGGCCTAGTAAGCCTAGTCGACCTTGAATTTTCTAGTTACTAGCTTTTGTGAATAAAAGCTGGCAAAGACTTTACTAGCTAGTATTTACTAGCCTTTTGAAGGTAGGGTTGGAGCAGACTTGCAAGAGAATACTAAGGCAATTCCCCTCTAACATATTCAAGTTTATCAACGAAAATTAATTATTCAGCCTATTCTATGGAGCTATCTTACTATCTATTGAAATTATTTAATTATACAAATATTTAGGAGCTTACAAAAATTATTTTTCAATTGGCTAATGTCTGTCAGGCTGGTCTTAAACGGTAATATTTTTATTATTAAGTGAAATCATATAAAAGGAGAGAAAAAACGAAATTATAATTTCAATCTCTTTTCATATTATAATACTATAGAAATATTAACATATGTACCTAATTCCGGCTTAACCGGACTTACAACATTTCTTGTTTATTTTTAAACCAAATTATTGTCATTAATATAACTATACTATGATATGGTACAGTATAACACTTATATAGATGAAACTGATGTAACAATTTAACTAGCTAGTAAGTTTATACAAATATAATTGTTTATACATATAGAACAAGATCTCTATATATAAAAGCGAAATGGCACTGATTCATTCATTCATTCATCACCAGAACTAAAATTCCACTGAACCGAATGTGTTCAAATTTGGCAGGCATGTTCAGTTGGACGTTTAGACGCTCGCTAAGAACGGATTTTAGGAAATTTTCAAGGAGACGCCTATATTTTAGTTTTTCTATAGTTTTTCGGCGTTTTCTTCATTTTTTCGAGAACCAATCTGTAGAAAATGTTGATATTTGGTGGGCAGGTTCAGATAAGGTCTAAAAATGTTGTGTAGAAATATTTTTGCAATCCGTTCAAGATTACGCCAGTAATAAGTTTTTCAAAATTGTAGGTGTATTGCGGGTTGCATATTTTCAGCCTTGATACGACCATTACGGTACTGTAGATTAAATTGTTCAGCGAGATTATAGATGAACTAATTTGGAAGATATTGAATCAAGTTTCATACTATGTCCGATATACTTCCCAAGGTTACGCTTAATATTATCGTTTTATTATTTTTTTGAGTTTTCAGAGTTTTTCTTAGATTTTTCTAGAGCAAAATGGCAGAAAATGTTGATTTTAGGTAAACAGGTCCAGATTATGTGTAGAAATTCTGTGCTAAATGAATTTCGAATCCCTTCTGAACGGAATTTGCAGGCGAGCGAAGCGAGCCTGTTTGTCTCAGCTGACACTGACAGAGGTTTTGCAGGCGAGCGAAGCGAGCTTGCTTGACTCACTTACACTGCCCATACTGTCGGGGGTCCAGTTAGTATAGTTATATAAGGTACTATGATATTATAGATATCAGTCATACAATGGTTTTGTGTTGGTTTGGTACAAAATAGAATGGATGAATGTTATATTTTGGTATTCGACCAGGTCTTCCCAAGAATTCTTTTTTTCTATGGCCTCGACTACAATACCGTAATTCTATAATTAGTAGGATGGCAGGTAGTGAATAGCTCATAGAATATGACTGTCCTCTATATGAGCATTGAAGAAATTCAAAGGCCATAGAGAAAAAAAACTGCATGAGAATTGTATTTGTCCCTCTTCTACCTAGGAATCAATGAAAGCAGTACCGTAATTGGGTTGATAGCAGGTAGGTAACAAATAACTTGTACCTATCTTGTACAGCTCTCCACAGTTATCTTGTGATTAGAATCTACAGCTATTCTTAATTTCATTTTCTGAGAAATATGAAGAATAGGCCCACACCTGAAGAATACCAAAATGGTCAAACCGAGTACAAAAATAGATTTGTTGGCCTACTCGTTGCACGGTACCTATTCTAATTTTGCTTTGTTGTCCAGCCTATTCATTCAATGCATTCAATGCGGTGGTTGGATTCCACCATGAAAGGATTTAGAAATTCGAATATCCAAAAGCAGAATAGTGCTAGTTTTCAATGGGCTGTATTTTTAGGAATAGAATAAGTTTTGGGCGATTGATTGTTTTTTTTCTCTCCTCGTGTTGTATATTTCTACTCAAATGAATAAATCAATCAATAAATAGATATAAATTTCAAGAAAATTACTATTATTGAAATAGTCAATAGATTAAGTAATTAATTCTATTTGAGAATAGATTAGCTGCGGGAAATAGAAATAATTGGAACTGGTAACTCTGAAACTTATTTCATTTTTTTAAACTGATGGTCCCACTTTTAAAGCAGAACAGATATCTTCGAAACTTTCTTCTATTCTTTAAAAAATTTTAAGTAGTTTATTCAATAAAACATTTTTATCTGAAAATCAAAATAATTTCATCTTGAAAATTTTTATTTTTCAGTTTTAGATATCCACGAACAAATTCAATATCTTCAAGAGTATCAAAGTTTTTACTATTTTAGAGGGATTTTAAATAATTTCATGTGTAGAACATGATCCAATCAATAATTTTATTCATTCAAATAGGACTAAAAATAAGAAGAAATTATTCAGGTAGACTTGAACTTTCTGTATTCAGTTGCGAACACATCTATAAATAGCTGCTTAGTAAGAACTAGGGAGATTCTATGTGAATAAAAGCGCTGGAGAGTATACTCTATAGTAAAGTCTCGGGTTTTTCCTAGTAAACACTAGAAGAGAGCGACTAGGTTATTCACATCGAAGCGAGTGATTACTAACCGGGCGAGCGTTTACTAGGTAGTAAAGACTTTACTAGACAGACCGTACTACCAAGTATTTACTCGCTTTTATTCACTTGGCCCAATGTATTTCTTGAAATGTTGTAAATCTTCGTGAGATTGAATCCAGAAATGAATTTCATTGCAAGATCAAGAATTTTGATTTTGATGCAAGCATCAAAAGTAAACCAGGTGGATTGATGAGTGTTGGCTGCTTCAGAGCCCACTTTTTGATGATACCTTTTGTAACTCTTTCAAGTAATATGATCTCAGATTTTTTATTTTTTATTTAACAGATTTTAGGCTCAACTTGTATTTAGCTGCAAGGGCAGCGTAAGCAACATTTCTTAATGTCTTGTTGGTGTAATTTTTGTTGCATGTTTCCCACAATTCTGTGTAGGACCTATAGTCCTCTATAAAATTGAGCATTAGCTCATTTTTTAAAAACTCATCTCTTGAAGTTTTACAGGATCAAGGATTTGAGGTTGGAAGTCTGGAAAGGAAAATAATAGTTGAAAAATCATTAAAATGGTTATTCAATTATTACAAACATAATATTACATAATCTCATAGTAATAGAATATGTTAGAAGTTTGGAAATCATAAGAAAATACAATCAGACATTAGATGTTTACATCACCCAGAAAATACGTAATTATACTGTACAACCAAAATTATAAATATAGTATTTGCATTGCTAGCATGAACAGCAGTCTGGTTGCTAGCAATAAGTCTAGATAATTATATTTGTATTATTCTAAGTATTATAATTGACAGTAAAATGAATCCATATTAAAGAATTGATAGATTATTATTTCTTTAATTTGCTCATCTCCATCCCCATTAGAAACTCCCAGCATTGATGTGATAATATAATTATTAGTACAATTTGCAAAGTACTCAAGAATTTTCAATGTCATGAATCAGGCTTAATACAATATTGTAAAGTATATTCAAATTATCAAGTACATTTCTAGATTTGCTACATAATCACTAAGCTTATCATTAACAAATTGTAATTTGTTTTCAAACTCTTTAAATTCTGAAATCACTTCAGAGTTTTTTTACATAGTCAGATAGTTTTTTTTATTTAAATTTCACATTTTAATTGAGAAAAGATATTTAGAAGAGATGAACACTTGGAAAACACAAAAACATCAAAAAAGAAAAGCAACTATTCAGGATATCTGATGTACTAGAAACGTACTAGAAGTGAGTACTAGAAATTTATAAAATAATGCAACATTTGAACAATAATTAAATGTATTGAACTGATACATTTACAAAAAATATTACTCTACAAATACATGGTAATAACACTTAACAAATATAAAAATTTCAGTCAACTGACAAATCATTACATAATACATGCAAATTTCAGATACAGATACATGCAATATTATAGATAGCCTATATAAATATAAGATAAAAATGATTCCCCACTATAATTATACATAGTAATGTTCTGCGGTGATTGTTCTGCTCTCTATGACAGTCTCATCACATAAAGGAGGAACAATAAAAGTTGTGCGTTCATCTTTCTTGTTTTCACAAAGGAAGTACTTAAATCTATGAAAATTCCAATGTTAGGTATTTTTACAACTGAAGTTTTAGTCCCAATGTCAGGTGACCAAAATTCAAAATTAAAAAGGTGCACTTTGTAAACAATTTAAAAATCAAAGAATATTATTCTATCATGCCCAAAGTGTCCTACCGACTGCGCCACTTGAATATAATAAATTAACAAAAGTCTTTTTAAAAACTTTTTTTAATTAATACTTTACAATAAAATTGCATTGAGTACCGTCCGCCATGCAAGCTAGATCAGAACTGAGAACTAGTAGCAATTTATCAATGGCCAGCTTAATGCTGAGGTAAGCAATACAATATTTGGTAGGCTATATAACATGAATGAGAACTTTTACAAAGTCCTCCAAAGAGGTGGTTCTTATTATGAAACAAATACATCTCAAATTGAATTCTCTCAAGCGTTTCCTCTCTCCACTCACCAAATTTTTCAATTTCTGGCAGCATTCAAAAATTGTGCTACATCAAGTCTTATATAACAAGTTGGGAGAAAAGATCTCTGATAAGAAAAGAAAAGCTCTTTTACAAATAATCATGGGTATCACATGCTGGGCCAAATGATCTCACAACTGCACTTTTCAGTGCTGCAGTGTTGTCAATGTTTACTCCTCAATGGCAAGGAGCACATCTCCTTTCCTTTTCATTTACCCATTACAGGATTGTATTTAAGTCTTGTTTTTCTGATATAATTTGATTCACTGGTAGTTGATGTCCACCAGCATTTAACACCATCTCATAAAGAAACATGTGACCTGACAGTCCATTTGAACCTCTAAATTTTTGTACTTTTGAGCCTATAGCATCCAGTGAAAGAACAATATAGGTGCTTTATGGAAATAATTTGTATAACATCTGTGCTGGAGTTGAATAGTGGACGAGAACTTAGTCTAATCCTATGTCATGGATGATTCCAGCATAGGGTTGAGAATGTTTCATCATATTGGCTGTAATTTTTCTGTGATCGGTTGCAGAGGTATTTTTCATATGTAATCCCCTAATTATTGTCCTCTCTTGCCAGAAGATGTATTTTCCTTTCATGTGGCACATTTATTGAGTTATTGCAGCACCACTCCATTTGGGTGTGCTCTCCTTGCAGTGGTTCATTGTAAATTTTTCCTTCTGCTTTTCCTCTACACTCTTTACAAAATGCAATTATTTTGATGTAACAATCTGCGCTGCCATTTTTTGAATAAACTCTTGCTTCTTTAAATGTATATTGGCGTGGAATTCTGTTGATCCCACAGCAAACCTACTGTTGTGTGTCCACTCATGAGGTGGTAGATTCTTGATGTCCTTCTTCCCATTTTTTATAGGTTTTATTGCATTCCAGTTGTTGCTATCAACTAAGACATGGAAAGTCTTTTGTGGACAAATAACATTTTCATCACAATTTATAATGGAATCATTACTAGTAAATGAACTAACACTTGATGACAAGTCTTGATTGGAAGATGTATCCACAGGAGAGGGTATATTCTGTTGTTTCCTTGTCAGAATAACAATTATCCCAACTATCATGAACGTTCTTATAAATGTACTGTGACAACAACAAAATCCCCATTGATGCATTAATTATATCCCAAACATGTTGAGAGGGGCCTGGAATATTACCTTCAGATCAATCACTCCTAGAAATTTGAATATCACATCCTTGATTGTCTCATGCAGAATCTTTGATCTTCTTGGCATCTGGAAGAGAAAAGAAGTTATTCATCATCCAAGAGGAATAAGAGTTGATTTTTTTTAACAAACATTCTGGTATACTGGTGTCCCATGAAGGTTGTAATAACCCACAGAGTGGTGCAAAAAGAATGGGTTTGAACCGTCATACGTTTTCTTATTTTGATCTTACAACATTTATTTTAATACCAAAACTATTAGAAATCAACCCAATTCAAGAATTTGTTATTGTGAATTGCAGAAAACAGAAAAAACTTCCTATTCATGTTCTGGTGGAAACAATTGATGAAAAAAAAATTATCAAATATGTAATAGAATATAGATGGTATTGAACATCAACCTTGTTTGTCAAAAGCAGTGTTTGTTGCACTAGACATACGAGTTTGTAGCAGCAAATATGATACAATCTTTTCTGGTTTGAGAAGTACATCTTCAGAGATTAAGCCTGGCCAGGTTCCATTCCAGGACTTACCTGCTTTGCTTATATAATAATAATAATTATCAGATATGGAATATAACACATAAATACATATCTTATTAATATGGATAATTCTACTCTCTCCATAATCTTCTCATAGTTTTCTTTTCCATGTCTCAACAACTCTGTATAGTCCAATTTTCCAAGCCTCACTTATTTCATCTAATTTTTATCTTAGTTACTTCTGGGCAAAGAGTATTAGATTTATCAGTATTAATTCAGACTTGAAGAGTGTTGAATCTAGTTATTCTATGTTCAGTGCTACTATCTTCCAAAAAAAGTACATATTGGAGAAAAATTTAATGCTTATGATATAGTTGAATAATTAGTATTGTTATAGTTGAATTGATAAAATTAATAACATAATTGGTTACTGGTATGGATTTGAGTTGATTATGATAGATGAAGCTCTACCTAGAACACAAGCCAAAGTTTGTCAATCAAATGGTAATCTTTGTTTATAATATAAAACATATTATGTTTTTCCAACTCCCACAGTGAATTTGAAACTGGCAACCAGCTGGTAGGCCTAGGCCCTTCATGGGCTGTTGAGCCGACATGCATACATACATACAGCTCCCACATCCATGTTGTATCCAGTTTCCCCTCTTACTTTGATGCCTGTGTTTGATTTACCAATAATAAACCTTTTACTGGGCTGAAATTTGAAATGCCAGTTTGTTGGCAACTTGACAGTTCCTGGTATGGCAGGATGTGTTTGGATTGTCTTTGGCTTGCCAACAACAGCCTTCTTTCAGTCATTGACACTTGTATCAGTACCTGAGTTGTAGGCCTACACTGTTCCAAATCATTCATCTTGAACTTGCGCTATCTTAATAGCTGTATCTTCTACAAAAACTGAACATTTTTCTCAACACCACATGGGAAAGTGGAGGGGAGGTGATCGCCCCCCCCCCCTGGATCTGCCCTTGAGCAGATGTGGTGTTGTATCCACTGAAGGCATGCAAAAACCAAATATGATTTTTGCAACAAGGATATTTCTCAAAACTATTGCATGAATAAATTCTTGTTTCCAAGTTTCCTCTTCCTAGTTTCTTGAGGAAAATAGGTTGTTGATTGTTTTGTGCTTGTCCAATTAAAAGAATCAGTAGATCAATGTTCTATCCAAAAATAGGGCTAGTAGCCTACTTATAGTATGATTCTTCAATGGCTGTATCAACAATAAAATTCATCCCTAGCTTGTTTAGTGGCTATATTAGCAGCTTTTAATTTTACTATGAGCATTTCAATGAGCTTTTTCTCATTATTTCTATTTGACAAGAACTTTTTTTGGCTGATTGGTGGAATTGTTGACACATCAAAACAGACCTCATTCAATGCAGAAATTCTGGCACTTTGTTTTGATTGCTCTATTGCTTTATGTTTTTACTGTTATCAGAACAATGACACTATTATTTAGAATGACATTCTGGAGGTTTGTGCAAAAACTCAGCTTAGCTGGTCTCATGGGAGGTTCCACCTTTTTTGCCTTGAATACCTAGACTACAAATCATATTCTATGATCAAAAAATCAGCTTTCTGTGTTGTTCTTTTTTATTCTGTAGCAAAGTAGGAGATAGTGACTGAATCGATTTTTAAAGATGAAGATTGTCTGCTCATAAAACTTTTCACCCATATTGGTCCTTGCTGGTTGTGATTGTTTGTCATCTCTTCCTGATCAATGCAGAGCTGCTTGTAAAATTGCAGTTGCTCATTAGAATCCCAGTTGATTCTAATGGCTACTCTCCATAATGATTTGACAGTAGTTATTTTATGTCTCCAATCTTTTCTGGTTTGAGAAGTACTCCTTTAGAGATTAAGCCTGGCAAGGTTTTATTCCAGGACTTACCTGCTTTGCTTTTTATAATAATAATTATTATCAGATATGAAATATAACACATAAATACATATCTTATGAATATGGATAATTCTACTCTCTCCATAATCTTCTCATAGTTTCCTTTTTCCATATCTCAACAACTCTGTATAGTCTAATTTTCCAAGCCTCACTTATTTCATCTAATTTTTATCTTTGTTACTTCTGGGCAAAGAGTAAGTTATTAGATATATCTGTATAATATCAGACTTTGAAGAGTATTGAATCTAGTTATTCTAAATTCTACATAAACTATCTTCCTTCCTGCTGTCCTTTTTTCTATCTTTTTCCACTTCCTCATAATTTCTATACAACTTCTTCTGTCGAAATATCATTTTTAAATTGACCATATTTTTCACAGAATATGAGTTTAATGAGGAAAATTCAATTAATTTATTTTTGCATCTGTCAACTACAGCACTGCTTCATATCCTTCTAAAACAATAATATATGTCAAAAAATGTACATATTGGAGAAAAAGTAATGCTTATGTTGTAATAATAATAATAATAATAATAATAATAATAATACTGCTTATGATATAGTTGAATAATAAGTACGGTATTGGTATAGTTCAATTGATAAAGTTAATAACATAATTGAATACCGTAACATGGTTTTGAGTTGATTATGATAAATAAGGCTCTACCTAGAACACAAGCCAAAGTTTTTCAATCAAATGGTAATCTTTGCTTATGTGTTTTTTTTCAACTCACCCCATCCATGTTGTATCCAGTTTCCCCTCTTACTTTGATGCCTGTGTTTGATTTATTACTAATAATAATCCTCTTACTGGGATGAAATTTGAAATTTCAGTTTGTTGGCAACTTGACAGTACCTAGTACAGCAGGATGTGTTTGGATTGTCTTCAGCTTGCCAACAACAGCCGTCTTCCAGTCATTAACACATGTATCAGTACTTAAGTTACACACTGTTTTTTCCTCATCTTCATCTGTACTGTCCATTTCAATGCATTCAATTTCTTGACTCCCTCTGATTCTACTTATTAGAAAATCAAGACTTTCTTGCCCTGGTATGAGCTCGTCTCCATCCTCATTGGAAACTGCCAGCGTCAATATGATAGTATAATTATTAGTATGTGATAATATAATTCTCTTGTTGAGATAATTCTAGTTTGCCAGACTTTCAATTTGCAAAGTACTAAAGAATTTGCAATGTCATGAATCAGGCTTAATACAATATTGTAAAGTATATTAAATTGATTTAATTTATTACTTATACCATTCAACACCAGAGTCATATTTATTGTAAAGTATCAATTATTAAAAGAACAAAATTTGAGACATTGAAAATTATTTTATACTTTGAGACTTGATCGTTAAGTTACTGAAGATCCCTAGAATACATTATGCATCAGCCTAATATTTACCTACAGTAGGCATCAAATGTTAGCCTTTGGCAAATTATACCTTTGAAACATTACTTTGAATGGAATTTTTCATGTTACCCAATATAGGCTTTTAAATGTTTCTTATATCTCTGATATCAAGATTTCAATTTTCCTTGATTGTTATCTATAATTTATTCAAGCTAACCTCTAGAGTACAGCTATTTTCTAGTCAATCTTTAAATTCCAGCATGCTGCTTGCGGCTTGCGCTTTTCGATTTTGTTGCTACGTGTGGTGTGCTGCTGGCTGAAACCAGCATGCCAAAAGTCGCAAAGATGTGGACACAGTGAATGAGAGACATGGGTGGTGCTTCATAAAACCTTTCATTCAATCACTGCTAGCCGATTTGTTTTCAGTCCATGATAGAGGAACTTTTACATTATTTGCTTGAGAAAATAAGAATGCAAGTTTTTAAGCCAATTTCGGAGTTAATAATTACATAATTCTTAAAGAGACCCCTTTTATGTTGTAAATCAGAAATTTATTATTTTTTTTTAATGACTATTTTTACTAATGTTTCAAGTAACAATCAAATCTCCAATGCATATAATTTGACAAAAACAAAACATTTTTTAAGGGGCAACACAGCCTCATATTAGGCCAATAGGCTTCCCAATATAAGACACCTAATATGATATGGGTCTCTTATCAGGGCAGGTAGTAGAGGATGAATTAAATTCATTAGAAAAAAAGTTAAAATGGAAGATTATTTGTATATAATTATAAGAATTATTATTATTATTATTATTGATTATATTCTAATATATAATAGCCTAATAGTGTAGGTGGGGGTGAAAGACCGCAATTATCAGTAATTGTTTTCAAAAAAGAAAAGTAAGAGCACTAGAAATGGAATCAACAAGTGAAATGATTACCTACTTGAGCATTTGTCCGGCATACCTGATTTTTAAGATGGAATATTCGATCTGTTCATGAATAAATAATGATTTTTTCAAATATTGCACTTGCAGACTTTTATCCCATAATTCAAATTGAGTAAGATTTTAAGAATAAAGATATGAAAAGTTTCATTTATAGTTAGTCTAAATAGGTAAGCGAAAGTAATAATAAAAATAGTCATTTGTTCAAGCAATTCAATTTCGAATATATGTACTGAGTTCAGGCACATGAAGAAAACGTCGTTTCATTCTCTTAGACTCTGAAAGTTTCATTTTTTAATTGTAGGAATATACAGGAATATACACAAGACCACCAATTTTTTGTATAAGAAAACCTTTACTAATTTCAGTCAGTGAAGTGGTGTCAGTTGCTTATTAGCATTAGTAGGCTACCTTTGGTAGGAGAAGTAGCAACAATGATGATGTAACATTTCCTCCACTCTGAAAGGCCATCTATAATATATCTGAGATTTTTCAAGACATTTCACTTTCACTTGGCCTTTGTGAAGCTCAGTGACCAATCCTGGGTAGAGGTCAACTCCATAGCTGACTGCTACCCAGGATCCTACCTGAATATCACCCGGGCTTAAATTATTTTCATTTTCACTCAAATCATCTGAAGCACTGTCCAAAGTATCACTCTCAGCACTACCCAAAGTATCACTCTTATCACTTTCTTCTGGAAACAGCACCTACTTTGCTCTCCCTCTCCCCTATGGTAGATTTTGAACAACTGTTTTAGGCCTCCCTGTAGCAGTATTTTCTTCAACGCTTTCTTGTGCGGTGATGTGATTACTGCAGACTTTCCTTGACAAGGGTTTCAAATTGGCTTCTCAAAAGTTGTGAGGTGTAAAGGGTGTAGATGGTCTGGTTGAAGATGCGCTGTGTGGAGAGGTTATTGGTGGCTGGTTTGATTCTTGGAGCTGGTCAATCTTGATGAAGGACCTTTATTTTTTGATGGTTGCTTTCTTCTTCTATCAGGAGGGGGAATTATGCTGCCTTTTGAAGTGTTTGTTAAGGTGTAATGAATAAATTGGTCATCGGTCATTGGCTTTGAAAGTTGAGACCGTTCACAGTGTAAGGGGCTGGACTTTGTCGACTGTTTGTCATAATATTGTTGGCCACTCAGGTGGAGCCCATATTTTTTTCTATAATTTGATTCAATACACGCATGCATTGAATCGACAGGCATGTATGTGTGTCCAGGGATTGAATAATTTATTATAATTTCTTTAACATTTTTGCAGTTTTCCAAAAAGTAGTGGATCATACTTATTTGTCTATTTTTGTTTTGCCTCTAGCAACTATCACAATACAGAGCAACACTTGTTTAATTTTCCGATTGTCTACAGATTTCAAGTAAGAGTGAACTATTGATCAAATTTTATTGGCTCCTCGTTTTCCGTCAACCTCGCCCCAAATATTGCAGAATCCAATTCGTGTTTTGCTTTCATTCACTTTTGATTCAAAATAGAATACTTCCTGCTGTAATATAACAATATGTGCTCTCCATGTGGTGTATTTAGAACTTTTTGGAGATCAAATGATGCACAAATGAACGATTCATCATTTTTTGCTTGTTCTTGATCGTGTTCAAACTGCATTTTCATTGCTTCTTTCTCTAACAAATGTTCTTTGTACTTTTCTTTTTCCTTATTATCGGTACCTAGTAGAAGCTTTTCGGCCGGCAAACGAGGGGTACCGGGTTCGATTTCCGGTCTGGGCAGAATTTTTTTGAACAGTTTCATCCAATATATCTCGGCTGCTATTTAGGATATTCCTCACTTTGATGGTCTTCTTGACCAACACTTGAATTAAAATTCAATTTATAGAATACAATCCCATTTTGATATTTCAGGCTGACTATATCAACGACTACAGAATCACCTATTTTTTCCCCTGATCGTAGTGAATCATAATATCGGCGGTCTTTTGTTGAGTAATTAAAAAAATCGTACGTCACATATTCCAAATGGTTTACCCCTTGCTTCTTTACTAGCAGTGATATAATCTGCAGGCACAAAAATGTCTTATTTTTCAATTTACAACCGTGTACTTAGTCGCATTCCATGGTTGTGTGCCCCTTCATTAGAAACTTTTTCTCTATTTTTATGTCATGTTTGATTGAAAAGTGCAGGAGAGCATTTGCAAGGGTAATGTTTCGATTTTGGTAAGTGCAACCGTCGCTGGAGATTACAAATGGCCGTTTTACATCTTAGCTGTGTTCTTGCAAGTAGTCAATGAGGCATGATGCGAAAGAGGAAGCAACAAGATCAGCTTGCGTTTCATTCCACCAATAGGTTGTGCACTGGTGTGACTTGACATTATAAACTGTAAAATTAAGTGAGCAAAGTTTTGTTTTATAATATAATGCATTAGCTTTTGTCAGTGGAGAAAGTTTCACAGCTTGCAAATCCATTGTAATTAGATAGCAATTTTCTTGTTCTGCATCTTTTCTATAATTTTCTTATTCATGAGGAAGTGTTCTGTTGCTCATTGTCTAGTACTTCAACTGCCACATTCATGTTCATGTGAATATTAACAGTTGTATTCAAATTAGTCAAATCTGTAAAATCAACCACTTCTGGAATCCCTTGAAGCTCAATATAGGAATCACAGGCGCTGCTTCTGCTTCGAGATGGAATGACTGTAGTGTCAATGTGAGAGGCAGGAAACTTGCACTTGTACAATCTCTGAATCTTGCAACAAAGAGATCAGAAAAAATTATAATTGGGGTTCTAAAGATGAATAAATGATTATCATTCGATAATCATTTTATCATTATCATGCCTCAGAAATTTATCATGAACACAAACACGAGTTTTGATTGATATTAATGTAAATATAGAAGTTGTATTGAGCTAAGTGATTGAATCTAAGTTACAAATCTTGATACATTAAGTAGAAGTAGCATTTTTTGGTTTCATCAATATTGTAAATTATAATAGAAATTTTATTTTTTAATAGTTAATTGTGATAACTGAACTTTAAAACTTTAAAACCGAACCAATAATAATTAATTATAATAGGATCAATCAATCAATAAACTCAATAAGAAAAGATAAATGCTATATAATATTCTCAACTGATCTACATACTGTCTGAATAATAAAGTTCTCAGCTCTTCAAATTAAATGATCAAGTCCACTCTTTGAACTTTAAAATTCTTTATTTTGGAAACATGAATAGGAAAAAATACTATAAATGATCCATCATTATTTATTGAAAAAAAACATAGAATATTAATACAGTATGATAATTAAGGAAGACAAACCAAAAGTATAAATAATTAATCTATATATTATTTTTTCAATATTGCAGCCTCTTTGGTGAAATCCCTTGATTTTTAGACCTGTGAAATAAAAAATATATATTTTAGTAAAATATACAGTTTTAAGATCCTTCTCAAATACATTTCAACCAAATATTTCGAGCTTATTAGAGATTTTAATATAGCTCATGCCAACAAAATGGCAGTTGACGATTGACGAATTGTGATTTTTCTGAAACATCCAATAGATATATTTCAAATCAGTAAACAATATTAAGAAAAATACCTTTTCTGGAATCCCTTGAAGCTTAATTATATAAGTATCACAGATGTTGACTGGAGTGACAATCTGAGAGGCAGCAAACTCTTCTACTTGTTCTGTCTCTGATATCTGCCACAAAAAGGTTTTAATTTTGAATTGAATTTATTGCCAAATAAAAACAATTATACATGAGTGAAATAGAATGAATTTCAGACAATAATGTACACAATATGCACAAAATAATGTATACTCGTAGATAAGAAGAAGCAATACTGGTAGATCTGAGGAAGATTGAATCCATGTCTCAAGAATGTCACTTGAAAATAAACATGACTGTTGATTGATATTTATGTGAATGTAGAAGTTGAATATTAAGTTTAGTAATCGATTCTCAGTTACAAGGAAGTATACAGGAAGTTGAAGGCGTATTTTGTTCTCATTAATAATTTATTGTGACTTTAATTGTATGTAAGTTTAATTTGTTAATAGTTTATTGTGAAACATCCCAAAAGGTAGCCTATAGTTTGAATTATAGAGACTGTATAATGATTATAATTAAGTGTAATTAATATACTTATTATAAGTAAAATAATATACTTATCAGTAGAAAATCCAAGAAAAAATAATTACCTCTTCTGGAATCCTTTGAAGGTCGATAATATTAAAATCACGGGCTTCGACTGTATATATAAGTTGACTTAATGTATTGTATTATATTTTTGTAGTTGTAATATTATATTGTAGTAAATATGTATTATATTTGAGCGATTTCTCATTCAGTTGATTCCAAAGAGGCAATACTTATACAAATCTGTGATTAGAAAAATTATTGTTGTCACAAAAAAGTAAATACCTACTTCATAATTTTCATGAAACAAATACGAGACAGCATCAGAAATATCCTTATTATTTGTATCTGGACTTTTTTCCCCAATACATAACTTACATAATCTTGGCACTTGGCTGTATCCACTGCATGGTATTGATTTGAATAGTTCCAATAAGTTTTTCTAATTAATGTAGGCTCAATTTACAATAAAAACCTCTCAATTTGTAGAAAATTCAATCAAGCTATTGTTCACCAATGCAGTATGGTATAAGTTTGAATAGTAAAAAGTTAACATTAATTTTTTTATATTAATAAGTTTCTTCCAAAAAATTTCAATGAAATTGATGCTCTATTTCAAGGCACAATGTTTCACAAACTATCTTTAGGTCAGTCTTTATATCATAATTTATTTCAATGTGATAAAAATTATTTCATGTTATTTCAATATGTATAACATAATATTTGGATCTCGGGAATACTATTGACTTCCAAGTGTTACTTATCAAAGTGTATTTGAAAACTGAATCCTAATAACATTATATTATCTGAAGTTATTACTGTAATTCTTTTTTTTGTTTATTAAACTTTCATATTATTTTTTATACTTTTCAGATTTCTTTTGAATGTCACCTACCCTTATGATACACTATGCTTTGAAAATATTATTAATTAATAATGTTCTTTAAAATGAGGTAGGATTGGCTTTGAACAAGAGTTTACTCTTTTGCAACAGTACAGGAGCTCTATTTCAATAATTACCATCCTGAATCAGAAAGGGCAATATTGCTTTCTTTCGAAGCTAGAATAAATAATTGAACCATTAAAAAGAACTTATTACATAAGGAGTAAGCTACAATAAGACAATATCACAGACAAATTGAACTGAAAAATGTAGTGCCTTCAAAAAAGAAGGTATGGCTAGACAAATTGAACAGAAAAATGTAGTGCCTTCAAAAAAGAAGGTATGACTAGAAATCGCCTCAATCGACTTTTGGCATCCCACATATAAGTCTATAGAATCAAATATAAAAGGACTGTAGCATCCAAAATATAAGTCTAAAAAGACTAGAGCATCCCAAATACATAAGTATAGATAATAAGTCTAATATGAGTTTGCGACGGATTCCGAGTTGTACATAATTCAGGGTGAGAAGAAAACCACAACATTTTGGTTATGGTTCTAGTTTTTTGCAATTTACACCAAAACGAAGCCTCAGACAAAAATAATCATTCTTATTAGTTTTAGCTTATAAAATTCCATGTGATAGATATCAAATTCTATCTTGAACGAGGACTGAGTTCTGATTTTTCAAAAAGGGGTATATTTTTAGAGATGAAAATTTTACCTTTCAAATTCAAATTTTATTCATTCTTTGTACACACTTTACATTGTTCAAGGAACACAATAAAAATAAATACCAGATAAATAATACCTATATCATAATACAGAAGAACAAGATAAGAAGGAGAGTAAGTTATATTTACTTTTTGATTGTTAATAACATTGTAAGAGTATGAATATTTATCACAATATATTTTTTATCAAATGAGCTCCTCTGTTATTTGTTGCATAATAGTTATTTGCAACTCAAAAATCATTGTATTTTGATTGAGACGAGTTATTCTATTACTATTCTATGATACAAGTTATTATTGTACTTTTGGTATGTCAAGGTAAGGCAATAGTATTTTAGCAGTGGGCTATATGCTATGGATCCTTGGATATAGTAGAAAAATCAAAGGACACGAACAACACTCAAAATCATCAAACTTTCATTTGGATGGATAGTTTTTCTTAGTAGGTTGGCACACGTATTGTGCGGTGTGCTCTCGACTGATCACAGATCAATGAATAGTTGTGAGAATAGACAGCTATTCCAATAATGGAATGTACCATTCTTGTAATCGGCTCTCTTGAATGGAAATAGTGAATAGAATCTTTACTTTGGTCCACTTTTCATTGTAGTTCTGGACTGACGGTTTGGGCCTGGCGCATAGACACATAGTTCTATAGAGTGGCGCGTAGTTCAATGGACTGGCGCCGCTCAGTCTATTAAAACGCTTTGTGAAGAAAGAAGTCACTTGGAAGTGATCGGCACTCTATGATACTGCCATTAGGAAGCAAGAATAGCCTCCGAACTTGGACAATGACCGCTCTCACACCTGGGCAGGTGATGTCGCTTCTGCTCTGCTAGTTTTGAACAAGAAAGCTTGTTTTTGACACAATATAGCATATTATAATATGCACTTTTTAACTCAAGCTTCCAAGTTTAGTAAGATCTTTGATGATTTGGTAAACAACGATGATATTAATAATAGAAGTAGGCCTATCTAATTTGAAAAATAATTGAAACGATAAAAGTACAATGGAAATCTAAACTTTGGCCATAAGACATCACATTCCCTTGCAGTTATTACTATTTATCTACTTGAAGTGCTTTTAAAAATACTTAAGACTGTGATTTTGATTTTTATCATATAAATAAACATACATTTTAAGTAGCCCTGGAGAAAACGGAACCATTAAAATACTTCATATAAGATATAAACATTTAATAAGTGAATTATTAGAGATAAATCTTGCCAGATCTCTAAAAGTAACCAAATAATATTGTGATACATATTGTATAGGTATCAGATATCCTGTCGGATAATTATGTATTTTTTTAGCAACCTTAAACAATATATCATTTGTTATTACATTGAGTATGATTTTCAATAACTGATTGCCGTATGCCCGTATCTACCAGTACTGTCAAAACGTTTGTATTGCTCGCTCCATGCGAGGGAGGCATTTAGAGAGGCTTCTCTGAATTTTTCAAAAGTTTCCATTTTTAAAATTGAAATAAGTAACATACCATAGAGAAAGGATATTTACAAACTTACAAATATCATTCCTCTATGATGCTACCGACCATAAGATCAATATTTAAAGCCATGGAATGTATGTATTTTCTAGAAACAAATTATGTAAATTTGGATAAATTTATCTTAATCTTAACAACATGGCACCATACGAATGTTGATTGATTACGATAATATTAATCAAACTGAGGGCCAAGAAAATATTCTCAAGATATGGCAATACAGTATTTTGGTATTTTAGTCAACTTTTTACAGCAAGACACAAGATGTATTGTATTTGCAGTACTGTTCTCGATTTCGCCATCACCTCTTTTTATGAGCTAGGTGAAGATCGATCACCTCATCACATGAAAATGTGATAAGAACACGAAAATAGGTCCCAACTAGAATCTATCAACATTTTAAAAGGTAGTTTGACTAGTATTGCTGGAACCTCCTACAGCCATCAATCTAAATAAGTGTCGAACGAGAAAAGCACGACATCAAAGTATCTGCCTGTGAATGGGAGCTCATTTGTGGAAAGATGACCCGTCTATTGTGCTCTATCCACACAACAAAGTTCGAAATAAATAAATGTTGCAGCCGCTGCTTTGTGTGCAGTGAGAACCAGACTAAATCATTCGTTTCTTCTGAGAATTGCCGTGAAACGATCAGTTTTGGCGGCTACTGATTCTTCCTACCTGAAACTTTCCTGGAAGGTGTGAATTCTTCCAAACATACCGAGAGAGGGGTTTTGACACATTCATAACTCCTACTTTTACACGTTTCACATACATTTTACTTTCCACAATTATTATGATTCCCCTCCTTTGGGAGATTGGCTGTCGTTAGTAAAGACAGTCAGTCGTTTCCCGTTTCTGAAGGAATAGTAATTGTTGCATTACAATCTAACTGATTAACTGCATGTTATTCAGAGGTGCTCTGCATCTTCACTTGGTTATGGAGACTGGCTATTGGTTGAGAGGATCGACATGCTAACCACACGTTACCTCTATCCTGGTTGATGATCATTCGCCTGCTGTATTTTCTGTCCGGGCTGGGAGGGCATTCTGGCGGGGTTGGGGTGGCTTCGGCTCGGTCGGTGTTGGTTCGGGGGCTGTGGGTTCTTTTGAGAATTTATGGCTTTTGGACCGGTATTGGTCGGGCTGGAGTCGTTTTCCCGTCCTGCCTGAGTGTCTTCTTTGCTTGGATGGACTACTGTATAGTTTAGTGAATATGAAACTGGCAACCAGCTGGTAGGCCTAGGCCCTTCATAGGGCTGTGGCGCCATTGACAAAAAATAGTATATTTCGTACCTAGGGCTGAAAATGTGCGTTTTCCGGCTCGAAATCGGTTTTCAAGTCCGAGGCCGTAGGCCGAGGACTAGAAAAGATTGAGAGACAGAATATTACATTTTCGACCCGTGGTGTCGAACTTTATTTTTCGGCACACAACATCAATGAAAACAAAACAAAATTATCAGTTAATCATTTCCATGAACAGCTAGACCAGTAGCCTTATTATGCTATCTTCCCCTATGCTGAATTTGGAGTAGGTGCCATCTGCTTGCTATTGGAACTTCGCGTCAAAAGTTTATTGATTTAGTGACTGAATATTAATTTATAACTATCAGTGTATTCGATTTTATTAGTTCAGAAACGTTTAAGCCCAAGATAATTTTTGTACGATCATTCTAAATTGTACAATATCAATTCAAAGTTGTTGATTTTCGACAGATATTGACTAACAGAGAAGCTTTGTCTAGTTGCATTATCAGCCGCTAGATGCGGCTTACCTGCTAGACGAAGTAACACAGAGTCTGACAACAATAATTTTGTTCAATCATGGATTTCACGTTCATCATTATTCAACAGTTAATCAATACAAACATTTTTAATCTTATCAAAGTTGAAGTATTGAAGCAGTTTTCCTTTATTATTCAACTACTGATTAATTTGAAAACTTTCAACGTTCAGTTCTCTTGACAAGGGATCTTGACAATCAAAATAACAGATGAGAGACTACCTTTACTTCGAAATACCAATAAGTCGACATTGACTCCCAAAACAGCTGATATTTAATGCAATCAAACCGGAATGCTACCTGTTGATCGACTAACCCTTAAATCGACAACAACCTTGAGTCAGCTGACATTCAAGGTTATTTTACCGCCCTAGGGCCAAAAAACGCATTTTCCCGGCGAGTTGCTGGCGACCTCGCCTGAAAACGAGCGTTTTCGGCCTCCGTATAAAGCATGTAAAACAGTCCATTTCATACCAGTGTGGCGAAAAAACAATTATTATGATTGTGTTGTAAATATAATTCACAGAAAGTTATCGCACAAGAAAGGAAAATTTCGCTATTCATTGAGTTCTAACTAAAATGTTGGCAACGATTTTTCCCAAACCTTCTTTTCTTGAGCGATGTTTGTTTACAAGGTACTTTACATTAATTTTGAAGATGATTGTAAAGAAGATGAAGTTAAACAATATTATCATGATCAAATAACCTTTACAAAGCTTGAAACATTATTGTAAGGATCTAACGGTAACGGTAACAATTTCTTTGACAAATTTGTGGACTTCAAATCTTCAAAGTCATTAAAATGTGTCACCGTATACACATGTATCATCAATATGAATGAGAAAATGATACATACATAATATACATTGCTGATATTTAGTCACACACATTCTAGTATGATTGAATAGCTATATACGGACGTTCTGTCAGTGTTTTATCAATTAAGTTTGTATTTTCTCAAATGGATGAATTTACAGAGAGTGCATGCATACAGACTTAGGCCTATTATACAGTCTCTATAGTGAAATAACTTCACAAATTCCTTCACAACTACTAATCCATCAATATGGTTTGGGAAAACTCCACTTATACGTACGTCTCATCTCTCATGACACTATAATATACTCACGAACGGTAGGTGTCTATTTTTTCGAACCAATTGAAGTTTCCAGGCGATAAATCCAGAGAAGAGAGAATCAACAGTATTATCGTCATCATTATAATGGTGTGCGTCGGTTTTCATCTGCAGATAACATCGTCGCAAGTGATGTGCTAATCGCTGTAGGGGATGAGTTACTGAAACTGAAAACACACTGTGAATGGTGGTGTACTCGCGCGCGTGCGTGCGTGTGTGTGAGTGAGTGGAATTACCGTGTGCGTTCAGTCCCCTTTTTAGGTAAGGGATAATAGGGAATGGCGCAGTGGAGGGAAATCGGTGTTTTCCTGCTACAGTTCCGGCCTCCGAGAGCAGAGCAAAATGGCTGCCCTTGTCTAATTTATGATCGGATGCGATATTTAATTGTTCTCCATTCAGTTTTAATGCCCCTGAATCATGCGCCCACTCACCATAATCCCTTGCCAACGCTTCTTCATTCATATGAATCTGCCGGGCATTTTTCGCCATTCATCCCGTAAAGCATCCTGTGATACTCTGGTAATTCAAACATCAACGCTCGCTATTATTATAGGTTCACGTCCTCAAAATTTCCAGCGCGATTATCTTTTATTGCCTCACAGTTGAAATATAAATGCTCTTCGAGTGCCTTTTTCAAATTTTGCTTTCATTCACTTATAACAAAATTGTAGAGTGATCAAAACATCTGTAGTAAATACCATTATCCGGTACCTCAGTCATTTACTGCATTACATAGGAGAGCAAGAATATTCATAAAATAATTAAACTTTCAACTTGAACCTTTCTAGTACATTTCCTACTAATTTTCCATATTATGCTGGAAAAATTTTGTTGACCAGGATGAGCTATGGCCGGTATTACACAATAATAGTTATATGATCATATGGAAAGAGATGAAAATACGAAATCATATTTTCATCTCTTTCCATATGATCAACTATGATCATAGAACAATTATCGTGTAATAACGGCCTAAAACTATAATTTTCTATTATGATTGAGAATCCAAGTACTTTCAAAAGCAGACATAGAATTAAAATTTGATTGAGCAAATAAATTACCAGAACGAATCTCTGATAGGTCCATACAAACAAATGAAAAGAGGGCGAGAAAAGTAAAATCTAACACGTGCAGATTATTGTATGAAGGTATGAAGGAAATGATAAAAAACGTTACTTTTGTAGTTCACAGTGTGTTTCAATTGCCGGTAACTTATTCTCTACAGCGATTAACATTAAAAAAAGTCATAACAACTTATTCTCCTTTTTCTCCCAGGTTATATGTGGTCTCGCAGGTTATATGTGGTCTCTCAGGTTGAGCTCAATTACTAGCAATGACCCAACTTGCAAACTGAAGTCAAACACTCTACTCAATTATTACTCTCAAATAGACCTCATCTTCTTTGCTTGGATGGACTGAATAGTTTAGTGAATATGAAACTGGCAACCAGCTGGTAGGCCTAGGCCCTTTATAGGGCTGTTGCGCCATTGACAAACAAACAAGACTTCATCTTCTCGTGTCGTGTCTCAGATACATTATATTTGCGTGAGTGAGTAGCCTTCTAAAGGAAGTTAGCCAGTGATGAAGTTAGAAGTCGAATTGAGTGCACGATCAATTTGAGTGCTAAACTCAATTTCAATGATGACACCGAAGCAACATTTGGAATTGCACACAGCCTCTTACTAACAAGCGCAGAAAGATAATTGCCTAGACCGCAGAGGTCTAATCGTTGAGGGCATTGTCGGTCCCCAGGGTAGGGGTGGAGGGTGGAGGGTGAGGCAAGGGAAGAGGGTTGCCAAGATAATCAGCAGTTGTTTGTCTAGTGTTAACAGCAACAATGGTTTTATAGGGTAGCGCTCGATGTATCTTATTCCGGGGTTAATTGATCGGTGGGGGATGATCGTACACCCCTCCCTCCCCGACTACCCCCAGAATACAAATCTGGAGCGTAGATACGGACCATTGAACACGCTTTAGCATCGCGTTTGTTCCCAACACAAAGGTCGCCCCAATGTAATGTAACTAAGCGTGGAGTAGGAGAAGAATACCGGCTACCCTCCCCATGTCAGGGTCTGATACTCCATTAATTCTGCCTTCTATCCCTATCCCGATTCCCATCCCGAGGGATTGAACACGCCACCACCTAATCTTCGCCTATCACTATCGAATTACTCGCTCCCTGTTCAATCGGCTTTCCTTAGTTTCCTCTCATAATCATAATTTACTGATAGGTTTCCTTGAGGTAATAATGAATACTATTTACTTTTAAGTCTACTTGAAGTGAGTAATGAATAAGAAAATAAATAAGAAAGTGATAGGAGATGAAAAAATGTGAAATCAATGGAAATGAGAAATTGATTAAATGAATTAATTTTAATTTTAACATGAAGAAAGGAAAATAATAGACTTCAATTTTAGAATGTATCTAGTAAAATATATTAGTTGAACTGTTTCCTTAATCTCAGGGCTACTTTTATCACTGTTTTTTTATTTTAAATAATCATCAAAGTACCCTTTTTGAATTATTCTTTTCAATGCATGACATATTTGCATTTGGAAATGACTATAATTAGTTGAAACATGTCTAGTCATGCATTAAAAAAATAATTTAAAAAGGGTAAAAATTAGTTAAACTTTAAGAAATTGGAAAATATGGATTAATTAAGTTTTTCACATCTTCCACCCTCCTAATATATAACCCATTTGCTTTAATTCTGCATCCATTACTTCTCAGTTACTTGTTATATTTGAAGTATACTTAGTTATACTTGTATATTATTTTGAAGTGCGTAGCCTATATAGTATAGTTGAAAATAGCTGGAGCCAACTATTATAAATTAAATTTTTTAGAACCCTGGAATATTTCTCCTGCATCAAGTCTGATATGTGAACTTCATACTTATTCCACTTTAGTATGACCTTAAATACTTCATAGTTGTTGAAATACAAACATCATCTTCAGTTGGAGTGTATACACTGTTTTATTCAAACAAACTACTTTGAGGCGAAAGCTTTCCACCATTAGCTGCAAACAAATAATACCTACTGAATAATTCAACTGCATTCTTGATGCTTGGAGCTGCTCGTTGTATACATTATTTTAATGATCGGGCTGATGTATTGAAAGCAAACAGCACAAAATGTTAATGCTTCTCCAATCTTGATAAAATCAACAGCTTCCTTCTTTTTATGTTAAATATGACGCAGTGCAACTTTTAATAAGCTGGGGGCTATTCATGGAAAGTCTGAATTGTTACACTAATAAATTATAGGGCACTCAGTGGTAATGGATGTTTTATTTGAATAGCTGAGGGTGAGTTTTAGAGAACTTTACTGTCAAAAACCGACTGGAGAATTAAGTTTGTAGACCATTACTATAATGGCAGCTGTCACCACCACCAATTTAGACGATAGTTTTGTTTACATGATTGGCGTTGTCATTCATGGTTTGACGTTTGTATCTACTTAAACGAGGAATTTCGCGGTGGTATAGTCTGTTCGAGCGAAGAAGACCCTCTAGCAAGACGGGAAAATTACTCAAGCTCGGTCAATTTTTGTTCGAAAATCATCAATTTGATCTCAAATTGTAGTAAACAATTCAATCTACAATTAAGACCACGTTTACAATTATTCTTGAAAAAATATTGATCAAGCTAGAGTCATTTTTCAATCTTGCCAGAGGGTCTTCTTTGCTTGGACAGATTATATGAGTAGTTTTTTACTGCATACGTCTAGAGTTGGGCTGTCTTCACGGCTCATCATGAAAAGACATTCAAAGATGAGTTTATTAATAGACAAATATCGAGTGGCTACTTGTACCTTTAAGAGGCAGCTGTGTGGCAGCAAAGAGGGGGCGATGGCATATTCTTGTCGTTTACAAAATTATATTTATAAACAATACGTCCATATTCACATAACAATCTGTCAGCTAAAGCTTTTCACTCACATCAGCCTTCATCACGCTTCAACTGCCGAATATGAGAGTTGAGACTCGTAATCGTTGAGTCTTTCAACGCATCATTTGAATTCTGTGCCTTCCACCTCAATCTAATTGAACCGTCAAATGAATCACTCTCAGAGAATTTAGATACTGATAAGAAATGGGATTTAGCACGTCTAGAATCTTGTTTATTTGTAGAAACTTTTATTTCTCAAATGCTGACAATAATGAAAACAACGAAATTATTTTTGATGCTCAACAATAATCAAGAAATGATTATTTATGCCCAAATTTTTGTTGTGAAGCTTCGAGAGTGGCCGTGAACTATATTGCATTTATTGCATTAAAAGTGAATAAAACAAAACTATTAATTTTACACAGAAAAAATCATTCCTAACTACTGATCTTCAATTTATTATCATAAGTTATGAAGTAAGTCTATAGACTCTTCAATTTATTATTAATCTATGAAGCAAGCCTATTAATAGCTTGAAATTTAAAAAAACTAAATAAGTAAGCTTTAATATGACTTTTGCCTTATATCCCTGTGTATAGTATTTTTATAAAATTATCATGTATTTCTTGAAGATGGTTGAACTGTTATGGTTTAAAAGCCCTAGAAATGATTTGTTTGTATTTTATATAATGCACATTCTTCTCGCTGGATGCAGTCAGGGTTGTCAGCGAGGACACATTTGTCAAATGAAGTGATGGTGGGTCCACTAAGCGGGACATCGACACATTCGAAGAACTAATGCGTAAAAGTGACTCTTAGCATGTGACTGCCTGTCACCCCAATACACCGAACCTTATTAATAATGACTAGAGGAACACGTCTGATGGGGTCAGACCACCGGGCAAACTCAAACGGGCTATCTCTGTCAAACTAACTATAACCATTATCGAATAGCTTGAATTTCTGTGTAGTAGCGTGAAAAAATTAGTATTCATAAAAGTGCCTGATATGGAGATAAATTGATTGGAGTTGTAATTTACTTTATTTTACATTTGATAGTTAATTATTTTACTTTGATTCTTAATGGATTCTCTCAGATGCAGTTTCCTACATCTGATTGTTTCCTACTGAATATTGTCTATTTTGGATAGTGACATTAATTATTCTAACGAGTTGTAGTAGATTGATATCAATATACAATTTTTTTATAACTATAGAGATTATAGAATAAGAATTTACTCCCATTTATTTCTCTCTCATTTTACTTCTATTCTCTCTGTGTTGTTTAGGAATAGGGTGTAAAGGGTTTAAAGATTACTCTAATTTCTAAATACACGTGAATAACTGGCGTAACTGACACACGAAGTGACGTAAATTATGTATTTGTTGAAATTGTGGAAGGATTACTGTTTGGGAGTGTAACATTATCGAAGTTATGACCTGCAATCTTATATGAATAGCAGAATATTATTTCCTTCGTGGAATAAAGGAGGTATGCTGAAATCTAGTTGAAACTTTGGTTTTTCTGTTTGGGGATGATTGCATGAGTATTATGTTCAGTAATCTTCTAGTTATAAGTAGAGTAGAAATTGAATGATCTAATGAGATTAATGAAGTATTTGAGATAAATAAAGCAGTTGAGATTAATGAAGTTGAGAAAAGTTAAATTATCATGTTGAATTCCATGGATTGCATTCCTTGTCAACTGTCCCTCCCCAACTGTTAGAGATAGAGCACAGATACTTATCAAGGACTGAAAACGATTGTTTGGACCTAAACGATCAGCGGGAGTCCTTGTTGATACTAGGGCAGAACTCCTTTGTCATGATCTATCAATTATCACAGATTGAGTTGCTCTTGGCAAGCAACAATCATTAGTCGGATATCAGATGAATTTCTCCAGAAAAAAATCACTGTGTTAGCAGGGGGTTTTCAAACTTGATCACTTTCCAAGTGGTAAGGAATCTTTATTGTAGGAAACAAGAAATGCTACTTAGGCTAAAACCTTAAAATTTTCGTTTTGAATTCTAACTTTCGGAACGCAAAATTTGAAATTCAATTTTCGTTAAGAAATCCAATCAGATGAGAAAATTTCCAAATTCAATCTTAATTTGAAGAAATCCACTGAGAGCAAATATTTGAAAGGTACTGTTGACTTATAGTAGTGGAATTTGACGATTGACATGAGGAGGAGAGGAGCTCGAGAGAAGGTAATTCTGATACCCTGTTTTACATCCGTCTTTAATGTACTAGATGGGATGGAACCAGAGAGAATTCAGAGAGAATAGAAAGAACAGATAGAATAGTTCTTTCTATTCTCTCTGGATGGAACCTAACAAACAATACCTAATTAATGTATATCAAGTGCCGTTCTAGCTAGTAGAACTTGTAAAGACGTACTTGTAGAACTAGTAAAATTGAACGCCCAAAAATAGTTGTGTTTGCAACAGTTGTAGTTAACAAACCATGCATGCAACATTCTTAGCAAACACAGTACCTAGCTCAATTGATAATACCAATCAAACAGAAATCCAAATAATATTATGAAGTATATTTTTTACATGCTATGCATTTCATTTACTGTTTTGAGACGCGGACGCGTTACGAGTACTGGTACCCATCTTCGGCGTACTCTTGTTCGACTTAGCTTTCATCAAGTCGACGGCTCAAAACAGTAAGTGAACTGCATTGCAAGAGAAACGTATAGCCTACTTGACAATTCTTAGTGATGCAGTTTCAAGAAGAATTGTTAACCTAAACAACTATCCAAATGATGCTATGAACACAAAACTTTTACAACTGCAAATATTGATTGCAGACTGAATACATGGAGAAACTTCCAAAAATTATTAATTTCGAGCTGATTAGACATGAGAAATAGAGTAAATATTTGAAAGTATGTGATAAATGAAAGGATTTAGCGATTCAGATTGCCATTTAATACAATATCCAAAGATTCCTTCCACCTGTGAATTAATTCCATTTAAAATACTGAGAGCTTATCAAGCACTTTCAAATATCAATCATTTTGATCTGACTAGACATGAAAAATAAAAGGAAAAAATATTTTCAAGGATGTGATGGAAGAAAGGATACAGCGGTTCAAATTACCATCAAATACAATATCCAAAGAATCCTTATTACACTTGTGAATTAATTCTATTAGAAATACTGAAAGCTTATTTACTGGGAATACACTCATAATGCAGGCCTAGTAAAATTGAAAAAAATCATAGCCCACATAGTGTATGCAACCCCGGAAGGTGTGGTTTCAGACGCTTATTAAATCCTAATAGCTTTCCATTTGCCTTTTGAACAGCTGTTAAGTGTCCGTCCTCTGGATTGCACCCTCTTGGTGGCAACAGGAGATCACTCATCCTCTCAGGATGTCGACAGAGGTGAGTGAGGTCCTTGCCGATCTAATTTATTGCTTGCAAATGTCCCCAAGACAGGCCTACTAATGCTGCTCCGCCCAAATATACAGCAGACGTGCCAACAAGCTTGAAATATTTAAGCCACTCACACTAAATAGGCTGTCATAGACCACATTCATGTCGGCTTTCGGCTGCCTGGGACCCACCAGGTTGATCTGAGCTCACTAAACAAGTAAAGCTGCTAGATTATCATGGTATAATGTGTACAGGAGTTGGCATCCTAAGTTCAATCTTCATGATCTGAATAGTGTCGTTCACTAAATAAGTTCAATAAACAAAATGTTGCTGAGCAGCAGAGTAGCTAGATGATCCATTAAATTCTACATTATCCAAATATTCCTCCCACCTGTGATTGCACCCTTTTGATGGCATTATTGTACAAAATTCAACTGGTGGGAAATTATTGGCTGTGGAGTAAAACTATACTAGAATTATGAGACCACAGAATCTAATCTGTATCACTGGCGGCTCGTGCCCACGAAACAGGTGAAGTGCTGTACAGTAAAATATACAAGCACTCCACCTGTTTCGTGGGCACAAGCGGCCAATGATCTGTATCTAATAGACGATTGGAGATACGTTGCTAACTATTGAACAGCATGCTTTTAATTAAATACATAATTGCTTGAACAATCGTATGTAAGAGAAAGATCAGCCTTTCTCCACAATGTAGGCCCATATCAGAATAATCTTTTATTGAGATTAATTCACAATTAGACAATGAATAAATGTGAATGATTAATTTTTTTTAAATAATCTGATTACAATAGCCTATCCATTCTATCAAATTCATGAGTGTTTTTCATGCTTGAATTGAGTAATATTATTACTTTATCGCAAGGATAAATAGATTTTTTTCATAGACATAAAAATTTACATTAATTATTGTGGCTGAAACGTCCCTTTTGTGCAATTAAATTAGAATTGCTTGACGAAAAAAAATTGTGAGATCGCAATATTCTGCTATAAAATTGATTATTCATTTTATTTAAAAAAAAAACTATAAACTTGATCACTTCTTTCCAGTGTGCAAGCAGCTCGGTAGCACAAAAGAGATCCCACCATTTTATTCTCGAAGTTTCTCGAAATTGACTTGGCTTTCTTTTGCCATCTTTGCTGCTAAAACCTTGCAAAGTAATCGCTAAGTAAGGAAGAAGAAACGTGAAACTTTCACTGGTTAGCAAGGGGGATGAAGAAAAGGGGATGAAATTGATCCAATCAAAGTGCAGCTCTCTCGGTTCCTAATTTCGTTCCCCTTCTTGTTTGCGCAGCAGCTCAGCAAAGTTTTTGTGGCTGTCGGGGGAGCACATCTTCAAATTGCTGCGCTTTTAGTGAAAACTCCACTGGAATCTCCCGCGGTGGGAGGGGGGGACCAACTAACCGTTTATTAGCCAAGGCACGATTCCACTTTATCTTATAGTTTATTATACCGCAATCCAACAGTCGTCTAACACTTTTACACCGTTCGCCATTCTGTTCAACGTTTTCCCATTCCAATATACCATTTTAACATTCCCTACCATTCTACTCTCTAACATTTCCAGCACTCGAACATTAGCGTGATTTGAATAATTTTCCAACTCTTGATTCTAGCACTTTGCACAACTCTCTACAACAATAACCGGGAAATTTTTTATCTATTTTATTATTCTAATTGTGTAATTGAACCTTCATTTAAACTGCCGGCTTATGTTTAATAATACATTCATTGGCTATGGAAAAATGTATATTGATCTAATCTATTGATCCAATCCACTAGAGACTAGCCTATTGTCAGATTTTATTTCTTGAACAATAATTATTTTATTACGAACTCAATCATTCCAAGAGTTATCAACTCTCTCATTTTATTTCCTACTGTTCCTGCTGCTCTGCTGTTCCTGTTTCCATTGGACTACTTTCATCCATTCTTCTCTAGCTTATATAATTAGCTATAATTCTTACTGTATGAGAAACGTGTAAGAAATAGACTTATAATAAGAAATTAGATCATTTGAAATAAAAGACAAGATTTTGTCAAACCACTAATTTATTGAAAATTCGAGATACCGGTTTCGGTTGTTACACCATTATCAATCTCTAGTAAACTGATAATGGTGATACAACCGAAACGGCTATTTCAAATTTTCAATATATTAGTGGTTTGATAACATCTTGTCTTTTCATTTAATATGGATAACTACCACAACTACTATCACCTCCACAACTACTTAGAACAAATTAGAGAATAACGCAGAGTAAAGCTTATATTATTCAAACCATTAAACGCAGATGAAAGTTATCATTAACATCATTCGTGGATTTACATGAAGATCAAGCAAAATCATTGAACCAATCAATACAATCTTGCTATTTCTACAAGTTGAAGTAAGTACTCGAGCAACACAGCCAAAAAAAAAAAAAAAACAGCTGGCAGAATATAAGCCAATCAGCGTCGTCTAGCACGGATGCTTGTGATTGGCCAATACAGAACACGCCTAAATGTAGGAGGGGCAAACAAGAAGGTACGAAAAGGCGTGGCTTGGCTCTCTACCAATAGTAGGCTTCGACTTATAATACTCCACCGTAAAACTGTGAACTTACTTATTCTTCACTGTGAGTACCTATTCTACCTACTACCATCTGTGAGAGGTGAACTTATTAGAACTTATTATCAATCAATTGTACCTTGTTTACTGTTTAGAACGCAAATTAGTTTCAGTGTGATACTAAATATGCTAATAAGATGTTGAATAATCAATATTATCTCTATATATAAAAGCAAAATGGCACTGACTGATTCATTCATTCATCACCAGAACTAAAAATACACTGAACCGAATGCGTTCAAATTTGGCAGGCATGTTCAGTTGGACGTTTAGACGCGCGCTAAGAACGGATTTTAAAAACTTTTCAAGGATACGCCAAATATTTTAGTTTTTCTATAGTTTTTCAACGTTTTCTGCATTTTTTCGAGAACCAATTGGTAGAAAATGTTGATATTTGGTGGGCAGGTTCAGATAAGGTCTAGAAATGTTGTGTTAAAATATTTTTGCAATCCGTTCAAGATTACGCCAGTAATCAGGTTTTCAAAATTGTAGATGTGTTGCGGGTTGCAAATCTTCCGCCTTGATACGACCAATCCTAACTGTAAATTCAATGGTTCAGCGAGATTTTAGATGAAATAATTTGGAAGATCAAGTTTGAATCATTGAATCAAGTTTCATACTATATATACTTCCGATATACTTCCCAAGGTTACGCTTAATATTAGCGTTTTACTATTTTTTGGAATTTTCGGAGTTTTTCTTAGATTTTTCTAGAACAAATTGGCAGAAAATGTTGAAATTAGGTGAACAGGTCCAGATCAGGTGTAGAAATGCTGAAATAAATTTCGAATTCCTTCTGAACGGAATTTGCAGGCGAGCGAAGCGAGCCTATTTGTCTTAGCTGTCACTGACAGAGGTTTTGCAGGCGAGCGAAGCGAGCCTGTTTGACTCACTTACACTGTCTATACTGTCGGGGGTCCAGGGGGCGGAGCCCCCTGGCTAGGCGGAGCAGGCGAGCGAAGCGAGCCTGCCGGCTAGTAATGAGATATGTTAATGAGGTTGATAATGGTAGTCTACTGATAATGAGGTAGATGTTGGAATTCATGATGAGACTGATAATGATATTGCTATCAAGTCTGTTACTCAGCATTAGATGCATAATGTGCTTGCAACCTTGATAATGGACATGATTGGTATCATGTGTTGTAACCTGTAAATAGGTTATATATATACTACACACGAAGCTTTATGTCGATGTAATAAATCTACCAGAATGTATTCCAGAAAAGATTAAGTTAATAAATACATTTATTTCAAGTTTTAATAATGCAATGTTAATTAGCCTATATCTAAAGAAATAAGAGATTCTTGATGTTTGATCACACTAGTTCTGTTTCGATTGAAAGGATATCGGTGGTATCCTTTACGTTGGGGACACTTATTGCAAGGTCTATAGAAGATAGACCTCCTATAGACCTTGACTTATTGAATGAACCAATTCCCAAAGGGTGCATTCACAGTGGGTTAAAGATGTAGATTAAAATGAAGTTGTCACTAAATTTGATATTCATGAATCAGCTTTAGAAATCAAACATAATGGAGTAAATGGAAGTGAGCATAATATGATTTAATTAACGTCATTTTATTTCCATCTTTTAACCCACTATGAATGTACCCCAACAATTGCACCAGTTTGATCTAACAATAACCAATAACTACTGACAATTTCGCTTCATCTTCTTTCCAAGGGTGATGCCCACACGTGCTTCAAGCATGTACGTGTGTGATGATGAGAGATGACTACTGATTTTTTATCAGTCGGAACCGGTGGCTTTACGTCTCCTTCAAAAGACAACATATTTCGTAAATTTGAATTTCCAATTTTGCCACATAGTCTCTAAAATAAAAACTCAGTGGTAATCAACCATTGAGTGGGGCCAGAGGGGCTCTAAACGTCTCTTGATGTGTCTTCCAATCCTCTACACCCCACCCCCTTCCAACAGCTCCCCGCTAACCCAAGACTATTGCCATACATTATCGATTGCCGACGCCTCTGTGTATGAATGCTGAGGGGGGGGGGTTGAGCGTGGTGAGGGGTGGTGTAGAACAAGCGTCATGATGCAAGCGCCGACGCACAACGCGCTAGACGCCATCACTGTGTGCGTCTCCCTTGTCGCGTCACGTAGAAAGCAACGCTTGGGGTGACAGGAGGGCGAGGGACGGCCCGCTAATTATCCCCGTTCTTCAAACCTTTCTTACTGTGTAATGGTGGACTATTTAGTGTTTACTTATAGCAAAGACACCCTACTCTTAGCTAGATTATAATAATGGTTAGTGTATAAGAGTTCACTACCAGTTTCTAGTACTGTAATTTATTCTTTTATTATCATTTCCAGTACATATTCCACCAATCAAACTCTACTCCTAGTTTATATGAGCTTATAGTGTGATGTGTGCATGAGTACTGGAAATAATTATGAAATAGTAAAGTACTGGAAACTGGAAGTAAAGTCTTATAGTGTACCTTTGTTTACACCGCTAGATTTTGATCAATAAAATAAGTCCTGAAAACAGGAAGGAAATTCATGAACCTTTGTTCACATTGCTGATTCATGAATTTTCTGATGTCCACATGTGCTCTTAGGGGTATTGAGGGGTTATGATGCGAGTTGATGACTGTTAAATGATAGACATGATATGATCAATGGTAGATAAGTACGGTGTTGTATGACGTGTATAAAAATTGATGTTTTATTAAAAAATTTTATGTCATTTCACAAAATTTGATAATTTCATAATTTTAGAAATAAAAGTTCTTTAGTTTCAATGCTTGCAATTTAAAAGTGCAAATAAAGTCATTTATCGATCTCAAATCTTTTCTCCTCAAAGAATTCACACGTGAGTTCTTCTCAATTAACACAAGCAGGAGCCTATCCAATTGAAATATGAAACTTATATGATAGCCTATATGGAAATTACGTCCACATAATATGTACCCCCTTATATTATATGGGTATAAATTTATAACTAAGATTGCCATGCTAATTATATCTGGTGTGAGTTCTCTTTATTTGATACTAACTTTTTTCAATGATACATTGCCTTACCTTGAAGTGTTCATATCTCCAACTTGATAACTCAATTATTATAATTATTCTCTTCTCAAAAATTCTAATTTCATCTAGAATAAAACAGGTACCATACAAATAACCCATTCCAAACTCGTGGCATCACTCCACCTACGCTTCCAATTAAAAATGATTATCCCCTAACTAATTATTCATCGATCTAAATAAATTTGAAAAAAAGTTTGCCAGAGAAAATAATGCCACACCCAACGGATATCTTCAGCCTAGATAATTTTCCCGGGATTTAATCAAGTGGTGTTTATCATGAAATTGGCAGCAGAGATGTGTGATAAGATCGACTATCGGTTGATTATCGAGAGAGATGAAGGGTGTTAATGGAAGGGTGGTAGAGATTCGTAATCTAGTGGAGCGACGCAGTTTAATTCGCGCGAGGCGCGGTTCCGTCTGTTATTATTCCATTAGTAATTAAAACGTTCCAAATCTCTTTGGTAAACTCAATTAATATGCAACTTAAATAAGAGTAGGATCGATTATAAACGCGAGATTGATTGAATATTCAATTAGAGCTGAAATGGAGCGTCGCTTCCTCTCCTCCTTCCCCCTTTCCAACCTACTTTATTCTTGTGGCAGAGGGGGAAGTTGAAAACAGCATCGGACTAATTCCAAACAAGTGTTGTAATAACAGACAGTGGCTGGTGCCAATGTCATTTGCTATGCAAACCTAATTGCCAGAACATCCTATCCTCGAGCATCAGCCCTTCCACCAAACAAGCAGCTTGCTAGTGAATTAGTGTCCTATTGCGCATTCTCATATCACGCTGATTTTCACCATCCACATCCAATAATGGTATTTTGACTGAAGGACTGTATTATGAACATTTCATTTAGATACTTTTGTTCCTCATCCTCTCATTCATATATTTATTCCTGCTGTGTCATTTTTATTTTATACTGATTCTCATAAAATACAACTAATGGTGAGTTAATTTTAATAAATCAGTATAAAATAATCAGGTGTAAAAAAATTGATTACATTGGAACCAAATTCAATATCTTTCGGTTGAAAAAAATAGTGATTTGTTATCATGAAAATATATTAAAACTCTGTCTATAATAATTCTCTTGTACGTGTAGGCTATGCAACAACGATCGGACCAACATTTATTTACAGATCTTATTTTATTCAGTTCATTGGCCTTCAGACCTCCTCTTATTGACTTTTTTCCAATAACCTCCTCAACAAAAGCCTCAAGGAGTTGAAACGTATTACACTGTATTCCCTATTAATAATTTGATGTAATTTATTTAACCATGCTATTCTTCTATGTTAGCCAATGATAGCTATGCTATGTTGTCTATGCTATTCGAGGGATGCAATAATAAGGATTCTACCTTTTACGGCAAGAACACAAAACAGTGTCATGTTCTTATGTATTTTTATAGGACAGAAATGTAGTCTGCCTCCATTTAAAAACTTCCATAAGAACACATGTTATTGTTTCTCTGACGTACGGGGCAGAATCCAGACTGCACCGCCAAAATAAAAATTCCAAAATAATTCATTAAATTTATTAGTAACATATTTAGTTTAAGAGCTTTACAATGAGACTTATCCAAAAAGATAATATGGAAGAATCCAAAATCTTAAATGAAAGGATTCAATAGAAATTAGTACGGAAAAAATAATAGAGTTAGGAGTTGATAGAAAAATTTCCTCTAATTACGTAAGCACGCCTATCCGTTCTGAATATCATGAAGAAATGATTGAAAGAAGAAATCGATTCGCGACCCACAATATCCAAGCCCACATCACACTGATTGAGTGAAAAAATTGAACAATCCAAATGGATTCTGAATGCAAAAATGCAAACAAAAATACAAAAAAACTTTCAACTATCATTCAACATCGACATTCACCTTTGCATAACGTTGTTCTCCTGCATTTCCTTTTCTCTTCATCTGATCGGCAATCCTCCTCTGAAGAAAACCTTTCAACAATTGTTTGAAAACATTGTTGTTTAGATAATTTTATAGGCGAAGTAGAGAAACCAAGAGGGTGGGAAAAATTCTTCCTGTATTTGTGCACACCTGCAAACGACTCTTTTGTTTCATTTGCTTTGATATCAGATAAATTACCATTATTGTCAACCTTTTCCAGGAGTTTTTTAGAGTTTAAAGCTGTGACCTGATTACTGAAATCATTCTCAATTTTATCCTCTCTTTTTCTTGTGGCATGAATGTTCTCCTCAAGAACGTTTGTAAAATCTTTCGTTTTCGATAAGGAGTTTAGAATGTTTGTTACAATCTTACTCTTATTCAAATCTTGTACTTCTTGATGATTCTTCTCACTGATGTTTTTGTCGGTTTTTCCACTATAAGATGTGGCACACTCTATGAAACTTACCAAACTATTTCTCTCGTTACTTGGAGTGCGAGTGCTCTCTTTCTTCCGTTTTTCTTCTATCTCGTTTATTATTACATTTTGCGGTTCATCTCTACTTTCAGACACTTTTCTTTTAAGATTTTTCAACGAATCGCTCCCAGCCTTGAAAGTCTCTCCTTTTCTAGTCAATTTCAAAAGTAATTTATCACACTCTTCCATTTTCGAATAGATTCTGCTTCGAAGAAGGTCTGCCTCGTTTTTCAAATTTTCTGGGACATTCTCAGGCAAGCTTTGTTTACGTAGACCGCACGTACCCATGAAAGCGCCTAAAGATATTGGTTGATCCTTTTCAAATCTACATGACTTTCTTTTCACTTTGTCTGAATAATCACCATCTGGTGATTGTTGTTTAATGGGACATTTTAGTGGATATTCACAAGAAACCACATTTTTATCACAGTCTTCAAGATTTTTTGTCAAATTGATAAATTTATCCTTACATTCTCTCACCACCCCATTCCTGATAACTTCTTCCTTGAAAGCAGATCTGGAAGGCAAAAGTGGTTCATCACATTCTCTCACTTTCGACAAGATTTCACTTCGAAGAAGCATCACGTCATTTTCTGAATCTTCTGGAAAATTCACAGGCAATTCTTGTTTACTTGAATCACATGTATTTGAAGAAAAGAAAGCCCTTGAATAAATTGGTTGCTCCTCAAAGCCTTTGAATGACATCTCTTTTACTTTCTCGGAATTATCACCACTTGGTGACTGATGTACATTGGAAAATTCCTGTGGATCCTCACAAAGTGCCAAATTTTTATCACAATCTTCAAGATTTTTTGTTAAGTTAATAATTTTATCCATACATTTTTTCTCAGCTCCACTCCTGATAACTTCCTCCTCAAAAACAGGATTTGAAGATGTATTCCTTATCTCTTGTCCGAGAACGTTTTCAACCATTGACATTTGTTGATTTTCAGAAGGTGCTGAACATTCGGATAAACGTTGAGCTCCTCCAATATAATTTATGGGTGTCCTGTCAAACATTGTTTTTTCAATAGTTTTTATTATGTGAGGCCGTAATTTCACTAATTTTTTGTTATCGGTGGAACTATTTGAATGTTTTGCATGGATATCCAAAGAGCTTTGAATTTTTCCATTGCCTGTAGCTTTTGTTTGACTTTTCTCAGTGGAAATCTTGCTTTTGTTTAGTATTTGAGATGATACAACCTTGATAGGATTGGTTTTCTTCTGCGGTCTGAGAAAAATAGCCTTCTTGGAAATAGTTAATGACGGTCTGGGTGCCACATTCCATTTTTTGACTTTTTGTAAGCTGGACGTTTTGATTTTTTCGAAACTTTGCGTTGAATCATCGCTCAAATAGAATTGTGAAAATGAGAAGCTAGCTGTAGAGTTCTTATCCGACAATGCAAGGGTTGATTCACAAACTGTCAAATTGTTTTGTACCTTAGATACCTTGAGGTCAGCAGCTTCTCTTGAATCTTTCAAATTTCTCTCAACACTTGATAAATCTTCAGTTTCATGATAGGAATTCTGCTTTTCAATGAGCTTTTCATATGATATCAATCCATGACTTCCATGACTCACTTCACTGTAATTATCTCCACTCTCTTCTTCTTCTTCTTCTTCAGAATTTTCTCCTCCCATATCTCCATCAGTAGTCATCTCATTTGAAGAACTAGAACCAGAACCCACCTTATTCAGTATACCAAAACGGTCAAAATTATCTACCAGACAGTAATTCACCAAAATATCATTTTCAAAATTTCCAGATCTTGTCTTCCTCATATTTACAAACTTCATGTCTATTTGTTGACAAGTTTCTTCAACATCTTCAGCTTCTTTCTTGGACTTCACTTCGGATGATGTTGGAAGGACAGATTGGATTGGCGTTTTTGAACTTTCTTTTGACTTTGAGGAGCAATCAGATTTTCTGGGGGAAATTGTACTACCATCTGAAAACATTGTTAAGAAGGTTCAGTCGTCAATATATTTGATTAGCAAATAGTGAAAAAATACTATTACTGCCAAGTCTCCAAAGCGGAAGGAGCTACATGTGAATAGACTCATTCACTCATTCAATTAAGATTTGTGCCATTGGTATTCGATAAGAATCAGAATTTAAAGACAACGATAGCAGACAGACAGACAGACATTACAAACACAATCATATTATCACTGGCGCCTTGTGCACACGAAAAAGGTGAGGTGCTGTACAGTGAAATATACGGGCACTTCACCTGTTTCGTAGGCACGAGTCGCCAGTGTCATATTTGTTTTCAAGAACTGCTTCAAGCCTACAAGTTTTAATATATTATCATTAATACAGAAAATTTGATTCTTTAATTCCGTTTCCAATTATTACTTTTTGCTGTTATTAATCATTCTCTTTCAAAAAGCAATAATCAAAAATCGCAAAATCGCTACACAACACAAATTCATCACTTGTGCTATGTTTTGTCAATTTTGCGATTTTTGATCGCCATTTCTGAGATTTGGGTAAGATTTACACAATCGCCGCTATTTAACTTTTTCTTCAAAATCCGACTCTCTTCAACTTCTATTAATAAAAAATACAATTTTATGATTCCTTATCCAGTTATAGCCCTTATTGTTGAAAAAATGGCGTTTTCTAGAATTTTCTCCAATTATCTCAATAACCGTTAAAGTTACAAACTTGGAACTAGTTTCATTGAATTCCGCAGCTAATTTTACATAGGAATTGATCATTTTATAACCTCACTAAAGCCTCTAAAAAATTGGAAAAATTAATATATTTTGAAAAATCTCAATTTTCCGCCATTGTTATCTCAGTAACAAAGCGTTTTTGTGGGTTGGTCTCATGGAACTTTTTTTCCTACTTGGAGTAAGGAATCAGTCTGAGAAGTATTGCACATTCCTCCTGAAACACCCTGTATATTGTGAATATTTTAAATTATTGTCATTGTTTCACTTACCAGATTTCACGGATTCTTCTTGTTTCTCTTGTTCATCATTAGACCTGCATTGCTTTGTTTCGTCCTGTGATTGAATATGTGTGTCAAATTAGTATAAGTATTAATCTTTAAAACTAATATTATATTAATCTTTTTACAATAAAAAACTAAAATTTATACCAATTCAAATTGTAGATAATTTAATTCTGATTGGAATTTTTGTCAATTTTCTATTTCTAGAATGCACTCAAACCTCAGTCAGGATTCAGAAGAGACAGAACACTTTCCTTTTCCAGATTTGAAATTGAAAAATCACCTAATAACCTTAAATTATCTATTACCTTATGAAAAAATCTATTAGGCCTTCCTTATGCAATTTTATGCAATATGCAACCCTTTTCTTTCTATGTAACGAAACTTTTTTATCAAGTTATATCTGTTGGTTATTATGTTTAGTTCTTCATTGTTGTTACATATAGCTTTGAAGCACAAAATTTTATTTTGCTGAATATAATAGATGAAATAAATTATCTCTTCTCTTCAATTCCAATATAAAAGAATGTTTCTGATAAAGATAAAAGTATTAGGTTTTATGTAATAGAAAACGCTTTTCTCATACATTATGCTCTAATGTAATCTAAATCTAAAATTAAGTTAAACAAACATAAACTTTGTTTACTATTCTATCTTACCTTATATTCTAATGCAATCTCAATCTAAAAACTAAGTGTTTGTACACTACATTTGTTTATCTTACCTTTTTCGGCGAGCTCACTGGAATTTTGCTGACTTTTATTGCTAGATAGATGATGAAGGAAATTATCACAGCAAATAACGCAATTATTATTTCATCGTCAACCGTTGAACAAGTTATCATTGGTTTTCTTCTCAATATCGATTGTGTAATTCTGCAATATTGCATTTTCACCAGAAGGTTAAACAGCACTGCTCCTTGAACCAAATATCGCTGTTCGAAATTCAAACTCCAAATCCCTTTTTATATACTGAATTTTTAAAAAGAAAATCGACATGTCCCTGTACAGGAAGCACTATAAACATTTTTAAATACAATAAATTTTTACAGGAGTATAAAATATTCAGTTTTCAAAGCACACTTGTATGTGTAATATAACCTAAAAAGGAGTGTTTTATTGTAGAGATGTTTTGATTTGACTTGTAATCATTCAGCTCTACTTGATAATAATTTTGAAATTTGACGTAATCAATAAAGCATCTGATTAGAGTAAATGGAGCATAGAGAATTAAAGCAAAAGAGCTGCCTTCCGGACAAACTAGGCTATTATCATCTGTTATTGAGAAAGTTTTTTATTGATATAGCCTATTTAGAAATTCAAAATTGAAAAAAACGTTTGAAAATGTACGGTATTCTGAAATTACCGTCTTGGTTTTGAGTTGTATTGAAAACTTTTTCCTATTATTTGAAATAACATTAGTTTTTGAATACCTTCCAGGGGAATTCTATCAAGTAAAAGAAAGGGTAAAAGTAAACAGTAATTTTTCCTTAAATTAATGAATTTGGATTAAAAATTGGAATAAAATGAATGCAAATAAATTATAAAATAGAACTCGAAATATCTCAAATTATACAGTATAGATTATAACAATAAAATTCACAGTATCATACCTTCATTAGCATAATTATTGAAAAACTTCCATGAATATTTAATTTAATTAAAAGATTAAAACTGAAATCATAATTTTTGTCAGTACTATATATCAGTAGCCTATTTATTTATGTAAAAATATAAATATTATAGCTTTCTTAGTGAAGAGCTACACTTGAGGAAATGTTGCGACTTGCCTTGGTCACATTTTGGTCACCCATCCAAGAGTACATACTGTTCGTGACTTGCCATCAAAGATTTTACAATACACAACAATTTGTTTTTCAGAAGTAACTATTCTTCATTCAGTCAGAAATGAATGTTTAAGAAACTATCAGCATACAGATTTCATTATAAAAAGAATAATCAAAGTATAGTATTCAACTACAAAAAAATTATAAAATGTTTAACGAAAATGAATGTACATGAAAATGACGATGAAATATTCATCCTGTATATGACAAATTATAACAGACTCTACATTGATGGGAATATGAAAGGAAATTTTTCAAGAAAGTTCTTCCAAACATGTCATAGAAGATTATGACCGTGGAATAGAGCATGTTGGGAGAACAATAAGATGTGGAAGGGGGTGTTATTTCAAGGAAAATAATAGCATTATTCGGTGTCTGCGCGAAATTGCCTTGAATAGGGGAGCGAATTGGGGTTGTCCGTCTTCTTTTATTTGCATCCGCCTCAAATTTAACGTGAGGTGGGCGGCTATTGAGGGGGGGAGTGAGAGAGAGAGGGTGATGAGGGAGTAAGTGTCCCATCCCAAGTAGGCCCGCGCGTCTTTCCCCCAAGGCGTAGCCATTTCCAGCAAAATATCAGAACTGTCGTACTGTTTTATGAGGATCATTTTTTCTGACAAAAGCTTCCATATTCTGGGTCGTTACAATATTGTTAAGTTACACGAGCCGCAAAGCCTGACGTTTCTGTAAACATTTTTGCTGCTACAAACGAGTGGATTTATAGGCTCACATATCCTGAATACCCACCCACACTCTCAGCTGCAATCCAAGCTGCTCGTTCCATCTTCTCATTCTCTCCTCCATCTATTCACAGTTACAACTTCTTCTTTCAACTTTGTTAGCCATCATTCATATTTCTCCAAAACTACTTACTGCATCCGTTCTCATTCGTACGACTTTTTTGGGATGAGTTGAGAGAGAAATAGGTGTTCTAGTTTTCGATGAATTACATACAAATTACTCTTACTTTCCGAAAAATGTTTTCAGTTCAGATACTATTCATATGTGCTAATGTGCACATACAAAGTAAAATACTATGGAGTTCTAGAGAAAAGAATTGGATACAATTTCGGGGTCTCTTTAGAAGATTAGTGCACAATCCCTCGATTTCCAGCTTTTCATCGGAACAGCAGAACCGTATTCCTAACATAGAGCTCGGATGCACCTTCCAATTGATTTATGAAAAAATATAGTTTAATTTCAATTGATATGAGAAATCGATTCGAACAGTTGAATAAACAATATTTCTATTTTATCAAGAAAAAATTAACAATATAAATTAAAAATATTTTTTCAAGTAACAATCTCTCTTTGGAGGCAACAAGCCATAACCCTCAATGTCGAACGATTTTAATAAACCATATTTAATAAGATTTCTACATTTTTCAACATTGACGTGAACCGAGTCAATGATGAACAATTATAAAAAAATTAATCTAGCAGTAGAAAAAGAACTGATAAAGATTTCATGTAGCCTAAGAAATGTCCGCAAATATTATTGTACTCAACGTATTGTACACAATGAATAGCCCAAGTTTTGAATTTTGTAATGCACACAGATAGTACAATAGTCAGTAGATAGTACTAACTGTAGATACAGTTATCAAATCTGCCAACAGGGTAGTTTCATAAACTCCTTGATTGAAAGAAGAGTGGGGATGATAATCAGGATCCAACAATTCGTGAATGTCTCATAAATGATTCCAACTTCATGAACACTTCAACTTTCTGTTCCATCAAAAAATAATAGACATTATTGAATAGTTTTTTTATAGACAGTTTTCTAGATTGAGATAATCTGATATTCAAATATCCCAAACCTTAACAAGCGAAGTGAAGTGAAGTTGACGTGTGCGCGTCATTTTCAATTTACCATTTATGACATCAACTGAACTGGGGTGCCAAAGATATTACCGACCGAGTTGGCCGGATTTGTTGGTCCCACGACAGCTTCGCTTCTTCTCGCCGTTGCTGACGACCCAATGCTTGTTTACAAGCCCAGAAAATCGCGCGTTATCCCCGCCATCCAATTTCATCTACCCCCAAACATTCCCTTACACCACCACTTCGATTCCATTATTTGATACCCAACAGCAGACAACGATCAAAAGACAGAGTGTTCTCGTGAAAGAAATACGTTTCTCATGATGAACAAAGTAAACTTCGATTTGTTTCACAGTGATAGAGAGTTTCTAGTTGCTTTTTAGTTATCCTTTGCTAATTTTTCAGGTTTCGTTTGTCAAATAAGCGGCTGCGGGTGCTACACAGTTCTACATCTATATCGTACATCATACCATATGATTTGTATATCGTAGTATAGTGAAAACCTCAAACCTCACCTTATATCTCCTTTTTGACATATTCTTACCCTTACTTTTATTTACATGTTCTTTATGTACACGTGGTCGAATACAGTATCTTTTTTTTAGCGGAATCTAATTTATGTTAGTGGTTGCGTAAATGGAAATAGAAATCTTTTTATTTTTTAGAATAGAATAATAAAACTGTATTGTTAGAATTCTATGCAATTGCAATCTTCTATCAAGTGCACATGGTGATAAACCACCATTCATGTTATCGGATATTAATATAATTGTTCAATAGAATGAAGAATTTAATTAGAAAATTAGACAGTTGATCGCCCATAATCCAAACAAAGAGACTAGTAAACATTGCGCTACTCAGGTTTTGAATGCACCACTTCATTCGATCGAATTTGCATGTTGAAGAGTTGTCAACAATTAGCGTACATTGCTTTCTGACAATGGTCCAGATAGGATGAACCCATAGAAGTCATCTGTGAGTTGAACGTGCGCACATATTTCCCTAGATAATGCCATTTTCCATGGTCGAAGCCCATTTGTTTTCAGACCAGAAGGCATATCGTTTGTATGCGCACTATAAACGCATTTATCTGGCCATTTCAAAAGCACTCCCTGGTGAATTGCATCCCTCCCTCTCCCACTTCAACGGTTGCTCCCTCCAGGGGCAGCAAGCCAATCGTTGCAAAAACGGGAAGCATCACACTCAGCGGCAAAAGTTGTAAAACTATCATCTTGCAATGAAAAATCGTTGCTACAAATTCGGCTGACTAGAATGATGAGCTTATCATTGCGATATTATGACAATTACATGAATCGGATTTATTCCGGAGGAACAAAATCAACTCTCTCCGATTGTGAACTTGTGCTGATGATCTTTTTTGAAATTTCGATGACTATGGATGAAATTAAGAAATTAAGAATCATTGTTTATCATCATAGGAAATTGTCGTTTTTTAAGAACTTCCTTTATTGGAACTCCACAGCAAAAACCATACGCTACTAATAATAATAATATTCCGGAAGAAAATCCCACTTCACTTAATGAAAGCTTATTATAAGACGAAAGACAGTTATACATTCCATAACTTTCTGAAACATAGTTTTGAATTAGCACAGCAGTTATCGGATCCACATCTACGTTTTCCGTTCCAAAGTGTTGATGGGACTATTCCTCTGAGTTTAAAATTACACTTAAATTTCTCTAATTTTCATTCAGGATCACGTTTTCTACATCCATATTGATAAATAGAGGATAAAAGGGGACAAATACGTTGAAATAAATCCAGCGAGCTGTGTTATAGAATATCAGAAATAATTGTACTGAATAACTCAGAACTCAGGTATTGCCGAAAGTAGCCGAAATATACGCAAAGATACGAGAATTTCCAACTAGAGCTTTCCCACGTATTAAAATTTTGAGAATTAATAAATTGGTTTGAGCTCGAATTTTTAAGACGCTAATAAAGATGTGAGGAATACTTGATGAAATTGATGCTACTAGGTATTGCCGTGCTCACGAAACAGCAGGTGAAGTGCACGTATCATTTACTGTAGAGCACTTCACCTGTCTCGTGGGTACGAGCCGTCACAGTATTGGCACTCAGTAAATGACGTACTAGATTGTTTATGCACTAGTTTGTGCAAGTCGTGTGGGTAAGAAAGGAATCCACGTAACTTAACAGCCACTATTGTCGCCACAAACAAATAGGACACGATAAAAAAGGAACAACAGATAAGGGCTTCCACTTGTGCGAAGTAGGGAAAAAGAGAACGAAGAAATGGAGACATAAAGATGCCAAAAGGGAATTGAAAAGGGATTTACAACATGCAGTCCGAGTCTACACCATTTTGGAAGAATTGCATCCGCACAAGATAGCCGCTTTCTTCTATTTCAGAAGAAGGATTTCTATCACAGCTTCCACTAAACCGATCAGATTTTCCCCCATCTCTAGCACACTCTCTCGCTCTATCTCTCTCACTCTACTGATACTTTTCTCTACCCTCTTCTCTCGATACTCAATCTCGGTACCCAGCAGCTCTCAATTTCGTAGCGTCTCTCAGCAGCCAATATACGGGGCTAAACATTTCAATCTCGCTGTTCTCATTTCCTGCATGTGTGGCGAAATTCGATTTCCTCCCAGTCAATTTATTTTTTATCCTCCATTACTTTCTACAATATAAGGGATCACGCTGAATTGTTAAGAAAATACCGCTGGGAGAGACCCGAGTAATAAAAGCAAACCCGATCTGCTATTTTACCAGATTGTCACATTCAATCAGCCAGCGTTTTGTGTGACTATGATTAAAGTACATAAAGTTTTTTGTCTATTTCTCCTTGTCATCCTCGACTGTCTATTTTTATTTGTTATCTAGTCTATCCTATTTGTAATCAATTGTTCTTTCAACGTCCCTCTTATTACTTTCTATTTGTTAGGAGAACTTTGCATTTTTTTTTAATACGGTTTCTAGAATACATGTACGGGGAACAATTCTGTGACCACAGCACAATCTCATGAATAAACAACCCCGTTTTCCGGAGGAGACATCAAGCCGTCGGTCCCGATTGCCTAAAAAAAAGTCATCAGCATCATCATCTCTATTATCACCCACGCACAGGCCTATCATTTATCATTGATAATAATTATCATTATCATTTATAATTTTATCACTTATCACGATACCTATTGTGTATCATTTAAGCATCACTCTCAGAAAGAATGACTAAATTTTATTTTTTTGTGAATTTGAAGTGTAGTTCTCAACAAGAATCAAGTTAAAATTGTATGTTGTCATGATATTATAATCAATATAATCAATTTCACTCTTCTATTATTGACTTTCAAAAGACTAAATCATTGTTTTTTATTTTTTATGTAAAAATTCGTGAATAGTGACAGTGGATCTGGAACAAGTGAACCATTTTATAATCAATTTCACTCTTCTATTATTGATTTTCACATAATATTTCAAAAGTCTAAATCATAGTTTTTAATTTTTGAGTGTGAAAATTCGTGAATAGTGATACAGTAGTGGATCTGGAACAAGTGAACATTGCATTTATTTTGCATCTATCTCCATTGTCTGTGTTTTTATCGAATAAATCTATATCTATATAAGCGAAATGGCACTTACTGATTCATTCATCACCAGTACTAGTTTCACCAGTACTTCATTCATCACCAAAAATCCACTGAAGCAAATGCGTTCAAATTTGGCAGGCATGTTCAGTTGGACGTTTAGACGCGCGCTAAGAAAGGATTTAAAAAACTTTTCAAGGATACGCCAAATATTTTAGTTTTTCGGCGTTTTCCTCATTTTTTCGAGAACCAATCGGTAGAAAATGTTGATATTTGGTGGGCAGGTTCAAATGAGGTCTAGAAATTTTGTGTTAAAATATTTTTGCAATCCGTTCAAGATTACGCCAGTAATCAGGTTTTCAAAATTGTAGATGTGTTGTTGCGGGTTGCATATCTTCCGCCTTGATACGACCAGTTATACGATCATAACTGTGAATTGAATGGTTCAGCGAGATTATAGATGAATTAATTTGGAAGATATTGAATCAAGTTTCAAACTATGTCCGATATACTTCCCAAGGTTACGCTTAATATTAGCGTTTTACTATTTTTTGGAATTTTCGGAGTTTTTCTTGGATTTTTCTAGAACAAATTAGCAGAAAATGTTGCAATTAGGTAAGCAGGTCCAGATTATGTGTAGAAATGCTGTGCTCAATAAATTTCAAACCCCTACTGAACGGAATTTGCAGGCAAGCGAAGCGAGCCTGTTTGTCTCAGCTGACACTGACAGAGGTTTTGCAGGCGAGCGAAGCGAGCCTGTTTGACTCACTTACACTGCCCATACTGTCGGGGGTCCAGGGGGCGGAGCCCCCTGGTTAGGCGGAGAAGGCGAGCGAAGCGAGCCTGCCGGCTAGTTCATTCTATTTTCTCTAATAGGCTAAATGAATATCAATATCACTGAACGTTGTATAACAATATGAATATTGAATTTCTTCTAATACATTAAATACAGTTGTCACAACATCTTTTCGAGAGATAAATATCAAATTCAAAATGTTACCCAGTGACCAACCATTTTTTGCACTTTCTTACCCCATCGTATAAGAGTATACTAGCCACGAAAGTTATAATCGGAACTACAGATTCAATCATTTCAAGTGGAAAGGTTCTTTTTACAACCATTGTAAGCCATTTTTATAACATTGCCTCCCTATCCAAAGGGAGGCGTGAAAAAAGGCGGAATTTATCTGCCGGACCCTCTGTTCATACTTATTCTATTGAACGGCAGTGCGTCGTAAAGCACGGAATGTGTTCGCATTAAATTGAGCACCGGACTCAGTGTTGGGCAGAGATGATCGTCAATATGGGAATAGTTTAAACAAACAAGAGCGGACAAGTGGCGAAAATGGAGGGACACTTTTATACGAGCGACCAGCGGCCACCCTCCGGGGACAGATAGTGTTAACAGCCCCTACGACGCCAATACACCCCGAAATAATATCGACAGCTCACTACCACACACGTATGTTACGTCACCACACGACACTAATCATGCACTCGTGTGTCATGTGCCATTTGAATAACAGCAGTTCATCGGGCCACACTCTTACCGGATTAAAATCGCGGCGCAAAATTGCTGTTGTGATGGACAAAATTAACATTGGAATGAACGTGAGCTGGCTGGAATTAAGCTGCATCTGAGTTTGTTTGTTTCGTTTTATTTGCCAGTTTACTAGATTTTTATTCGATGTGTATGCTGAAGGAAATAAATAGTAAAATATAACTCAAAAGAATGTGCCGATTTTTTTGGAATGTTGTTCTTGCCTCTTGTAGAAACTCAAATTCAGAATAAATTTCAGATAAATGAATCTATTTTTACACTTGACAATATAATAATAGAATTTGACAGGAAAAACATTGGATACACGGTTAGGAAAGACACCAGAAGACATGATAAAATTATACATTTTGTAACAGATCAAACAATTGAGTTTTTTATAAACTAATTTTTTGAGTTTGTAGAATACATTAACAAGTTGAATGTATATATTTGAATTGAATTTATTTATTTATGATCAAGATAAATGAGGTTGAATTGAGTTGAATCATTATTGATTATATTATACAAAACCTTCTAATTCAATTTTTTAAATTGCTACCCGTAGCCTATTATATTGTGTATCAACTTGAATGAAAATTGAATAAATAATTAGTAGGTATTTCAGATTGAGAACTTATCAAAATTGATTTTAATATAAATAAAATGATGGATTCTTATGCACTCTCTTTTCCTTAACAATTGATCAATAAGATTGATATTTATTACCTGAGTCATTATCAAATCAAAAATATTAGGCCTACCTGAGTTATTATCAACTAGAAATTACCTGAGTATTGTCAAATCCGTACAATAAATCTCTCCTGATTTTGGGTGAAAATAAAGTGATTGTTGACCGATCACCTGCTGTTTTCTTATTCACCACCGGATTTCCATTCCTTCTGTGACAAGTAGTCAGGTATGGTCAGTATTCCACACCTGCACTGACCACAAGATTCACACAACATTCTTCAAATTACGCCCCAATCAAAATACTAGGAGGCAGATCACAGACAACGATAGTAGCCCTACAGAATGTATCAAAAAGGTTACTTTATCATAGAATATCAAAACAGATCGCATATAGTATAGTAGTATCACAGGATATAGCGATAGCAGCCGAACAGATGTGTCACCGAATTTCTACAAAATAGAGATGTTTTCCTTACAATGTGACACGTCTTCACCGAGAGGCTTTTCGAGGAAAGTGAGTCGTTAAAATGATTTTCCCCCTTTTATGGAATTCCGATTCCTCTCATCAGAGATGGTATCGCCGAATCAAACCACTGCGAAGCCCTTATATTAATAGGCTTCAGCTGCTCATCTCAGTTCCTAACTCTCTTCCAATTATATGTTTATTCCATTCAGAATATACGCTCTAAGAGTATACCCCTCCACTCAAGTGGAGTTTTCTGTGATGATAATGCTTTCCCTATTGAAAATCAGCCTCAATAATATTTCTTTGACGCTGAATAGTTATCGGTCGATTCAATATTATTTGAAAGCTAGATATGATTTGATAAATACATCCAATTTCAATACTAAACAATTGAATTCACAATACATTCATTTTCTTCCTGCCTTTCTTTGATTTCAAGTTTGATAATAGAGAAAATAGAATATCAGATGTATCCCGTGTGACGTGGCAAAATTGTAACCATATTTGGAAAAAAGTAGGTTTGCTTTGTAAAATATTGAATAAAATTTTGATGGAAGATATTGATTTCCGAGAGTAGCAGTTTGATTGAGTTTTCAGGAAATCCTTCGTAAAAATCACATCTCACCTCATTATCAATCCAATTCAAAGCAAGCATGTGTGAGCCTTGTATTGAAGAGGCAATTCTATACCATATTATTCATAGTTCTATATATACCCATAAGGATCCTCTAGTTCTACGTTCTATACTCTCACTTAGAATTTTTTCAAACATACCTGGATATTTCTTGCCCATCCCATGCAGGGCGTATTATATTTTCCTGGATATGAACGTGGATATGTGTAATTTCCAAAGCGCCCAAGTGTAGTTAGTTTAGCGCTAATGGTACAACCATACAAAGTTGTTTATAATAAAGGCTATCATCCGGACGGGCTACGTCTATTAAATGTTAATGATGCCATGTTTTGAGTGAAATTGTGAAGTTGCGAGCTGCTAGAGACCATTCAGCCGGGTTGACAATCGTAATAGGATATAGTGAACGGCCGCAGCGGGCCAGTTATGCTAATGAAATGACGCCAGGACACACTCACTTTTTCAAAGTCATTTAATGCCCTAAGCCTCGTATTTATATCTTTCTGAAAAAGATTGCTTCTGAATTGTTATGTATTACTTATTAAGCGTCATTTCCACCTTAACTTCCAACTACAACATCATTCTGAACGCATGTAAACTTTTTATGATTACTGCCAACATCCACTATAAAAGACGAGAACATTAGGAAATCCTGTATTTCCCATGGAGATATTCTAAATTTAATGACATTACAGAACGATTCGAATACTAAAATTCTGAGGTACGTAAAGAATTACTAGAATATTATAATATTATTAATATGACACTGATCTATAGTTTAATAGTTATGAATATAAGTATGATTAGATGAAGTTACTTCGAAGTAAAACAACCAAGTAGGAGTTTCTTTTAGTTTGATTGCGTGTAGTTGATATAGGAGTATCTAGAGATGAAGGAAGCCAAGACTAGGTGGTTAGGTATTAAAGCTAAAACTATTAATGCATTCATCAACCTTGTTATTGGAACATTTTACGGAACCAGGACATTAGAGCTGGGACATCACTCTCTGCAAAAAATCCAACCAAATCAATCTAATTGGTTCTAGCCGAAATTTTAAGGGATGACGGGGAAATCACCAGTCATATAACACTACAGCTAGCAGAGTAAAGTATAAAAAGTATGAGTTTGAATCAAGCTAAATACAAAGTATTAAGGCTTAAAAAAACATAAAGCGTGAAGTTCATCGAGTTTTTTATTTATTTATTAATATAGTTAAATTAAATTCTTTTTTTCCAAAAATCGTGACATTTTTTCCAAAAATCGTGACATTTTTTCCAAAAATCGTGGCATTTTTTCCAAAAATCGTGACATTTTTTCCAAATTTTCTTAAGTCATTCAAAGTTGCGAGTACGGTATATAACTTTGAAAATGGAAATCTTGAATGAATGTCTCCTAGTTCGGATTCCTGTACTGTATTAGTATGAGGTTGATGGACAAATTTTTCTCAAGTACTGTATATGCAGAAATGTAAGTACAGTAATTCAAAGCTACGAGTACATCACTTTGAAAATGTCCATCGAATGTCTTCTAATTCAGATTCCTTCCTTGAGCATCGCTAACAAATAACGCGATTCTCAACCAATTCATTGATTTGCCTAATTTGCATCCGGTAATGGCAGTGACTGTTATGATAAATGTTGATGCCAGCAATTCCAACAAAATTAAAATGAATTTATACGGGCTTTGCGTTGACGAAACACGTTACTGATGCTTATCGTGTTTTAAAAGGTGAGATTCCTGGTCCTTACTCGGCTCTGAATATATTTCAAACGTAACGACTTGATCAGGCGACATGATACCAGGCAGCTGAGGAGACAATCTCGTATAACTTGTCTCGCTAATGAATTATTTAAAACGGAGAGCGCAAGATATCTCCTGCATCTGGAAAAACTATCTTTCATCTCTGAATAGACCATAAGATAACTTCTCTATTACATCCTGAGGACTGGTATCAGTTTTAAGAGGGGTGTGCCGTTGGGGACAATATTCATTCATTGTCATCATGAGGGTAAAGTCATAAAAATATATTGAGATGTCTACATTTCTCGGAACTGCATTCAGAAATATTACCCTACGAAATATAACATATGTAATATTACGAATCTCTTACATGCTCGAAACACATTACAGTAATATGATCAAGATTAAGAATTTTTGATGGAGAATAAAACAGTATTAGGATAAAAACACTATTCGAATATCAGCTTATCATTCTGAACTTCTAAAACTCTGGTAAGGTGAATTTGATTGAACTCAAGTTGCATTGTTCAAATCTCAATTTTGTCAATCAAATTAGTAGTAAGTAGAACCCTGCTTTCAATTACTATATTTCCATTTTCTAAACCAAACTTGTTTTAAAATTATTTAGGCTCAAAATATTGCAGGACTTGAAAATAATGTAAGGTATCTTTTATTTGTAAGGGAAACAAATGGTGTGATAATTGAAACAATACATGTTTGTTGGTTTGTTTGCTAAGGGTGAAACCCACATGATCTCATAGGCTTGTGCGTTGGTAATAATAGGATAATGATGATGAGAGGTGACTTAGATTCTCAGGTAGTCGAAACAGACGGCTTATCATCCTCTCGGAAAGATTCTTTGTTGCTTTGAAATGTTGCTTCCTTAAAGATTTTGTTCGTAGGATAATTTTGTTTTTTTATTTGATTCAGGTCTGGTATTTCATAAGGAATCAATGTATCACGAATGGGATGACTTCGAGTTAAGTATTTCGGGAAATATTACTTCTATTCGATAATATCCTGCTTCTAGTACCTATTTATGTTTTTTTTTGTGAAACAGAAATATTTGGGATAAAATTTAATAGCTTAATAATAATATTCCTATATCATCAATAAGTTAGTGATTTTCCTAATGCCTTCCAATGTTTATTGGTTGTATTTACGGGGTTTTCATTTGTTATTTACTGATATTTCGGTAAAAGAGCTCGGAATTTGTACTTCCCTATTCAAGCTAAGCAACAGCTATAACCCCGTGTTGGAGAGGAATTGTGATAGCAATTAAATCCACAACATTACATTACAACAAGAAGGCATAGGGAAGATTGTCAAACGACTCCGTGGAGCAGCATTACAGTCCGAGTGAATCGTTTGAATTTTTCGTCGTTTTGTATCTGTGAATTGACTTGTAAGTCGTATCGCCATTACAGCCATTAGTCTGTTGAATGTTTGGAGCGTAGGCTGTAATATCATAAAGGCTGCGCTGGACCTGAGGAGTGGGACTGGTCGGTTACACGTACTAATTGAGCTCGTTCACATAATAATCCGCCTTCTTTAATTCACTCATAAAAAGTCGCTTCCAACAAAATAAAACAGCAATAAAATAAAGGAGAGGCAATAAGATGTGCAATAAGTGGAGAGGAGGGATGTCTACAACAGACTAGTCCATATAAGATCTCGTTTATCCCCAACCCCATCCCCCTTCTTTACCTTCAAACACTATTAAACACACAACTCCCCTCCCCCCCAAACCGACAACTCAAAACCAAACGGTCATCAGTGGGCGACTCTTTCTTTCTCTTTCTCTTCTTTTTCTCTCCCTTTTCCCCTCAAAGACCGTTCCTCGCTTTTCTTGACGATCCTGCAAGGAAATAACCTGAAACGTTTTATTCTCATGTTAAATAGCGACAATCTACATAAATACTTATCTTGTTATGCTACAACTTATTTCAGGGTTTGTCACTTGATAAACATACAGTTTACATTCTGTTATAGCCGTGTGCGCAGATAGGGGATAGGCTGCTATTTAGTGTTTACAAGAGTCGCTTCGTTCGGAATATGTGGATCTCCCAGTTTTATTAGTGTACTCGTTTAAGAAAGCAATACTATCATTGGGCTACGAGCGATAATGGTTGTTTACACAGTGATTTGATAAAGTCGAGATTCGCCACCACGTTCCATTGAGTTTTATCGGACATCGCTTCAACTTCAACTTTAAAATAAATCTTGTTCTGGAATTCACTGGATCAACAGAATCGATCATCAAGCTTGGCACTAAGTCAATGCCTGTCGAGGATGTCAAGCGAGATAATTCAAATGAGTCTATAACATGAACTTAGTTATTGCCTTTATTTCTGCAAAATACAGAACCATCTGTTGGATAACTTCTTTCTTTTGGCATACAATAAATTGTCATTTTTGCTGATGACTGAGAATTGGTTCGAGAGATCAATCACATTTCTAATTATTTCCAAAGATTTTCTTGTATCAATATAGATCAATCAATTAATGAATGAATCATTATTTATTTATTTATTAATAGAATTATTATCATATTATTTTTATCTATACTAATAGATATCATAATCTGAGAGGGAAAATCAGACAATAGAACCGCTTTAAAACCAGTTACATGATAAAATCAAGTGACTGATAATTCAAATTATAGACTGAGAATTGGTTTGAGAGATCAATCATATTTATCATTATTTCCAAAGATTTTCTTGTATCAATATCAATCAATCAATTAATCGATGAATCATTATTTATTTATAATATGATTCATATAAATAAATATATAAAATATTTTAATATTTTAAATAAATATTATTTATATATTTATTTAATGATGTGAGTTTACTTCAAAACTCTGCAGCTCTTGAGATCGTTAAGAAAAAATGGAGTAGAATATTGCAATTGAGTCAGAAAAGTTTAAAATTCTTCACGAAAAAAGTAATTCTTGTATATTGATTATAAATTCTTTTAAAGAGGATAACAGAATGATTTGAATTCATTTCACATTAATTAAAATTATTATTGATTGTAAAATAATTATGATTAGCCTACATTGACTGTCTACCAATGTAACCCAACTTTACCAAGTTCACCACTACTACTCAACTGAAGTCCACAATAGCCCCTCCATCCATGATGAATTCTCACAACCAACTTGCAGACAGCATCAACAGCTTCAAAGTTAAACCGTGTGGTATTTACCGGCGTGCAAACAAGCTGATCATTTGTAAGTAGCGGCGGATACTCGTTTTGAAGAGAGCCACGGATGAGCCGCCGCCAATCACGGATCAAGCAGAGCAGCAGGTGAGATGAGAGAAAAACAGAGAGAGTGAGAGAGAGAGAGTGAGAGAAAGGGTTGATGGTGACTCGGTGACATGTGTCAGTGTCTGTCACCGGACGCAATCACTTCATCTGTGACGCGTTTTGCTCGTCGCTTCAGCCGCTCTTTGCTCGCTAATGGCCCGCCACATTCCTCGACTCGTCTTGCCTCGCCCTGCCTCGCCTTACCTCGGCCTGCCTCATCTATTCCCATCCCAGCTGTGCTCGGCAACCCTTATTTATTCCCATTATTGTTGACATTCTTTTAGCGAACCGGTCACCAAAAGTAGTGAGAGGGAACGGAAGGAATAAATCGGCAAGGTTTATCGGGGAATAGGCTAAAATTCTTGGTTAGTTAGGAAAATCGGAAGTAGGATGCAGAAAATGGGACAAAACACGACGTGATCTGTGATGAAAATCACAGACTCCTGACTGTGATGTTGTTACTTGTCAACTTTTGCGTAATTTAAATAAGTAATTTTTCATCCATCATCTAATAATTTATTCATTTTTTTAAAAATCATCCTTCTCATACCCTGGACATGAGTAAAATAAGTACTGGAGCATGATAGTGAATATGAATAATTCAGGAATTACAGTGGATTTAATTTAGAAAAGAAAACTATTATGAATCGTTGATCGCATGAATGAAAGTTAATAAGAAAAGAAGCATACGAGATTATTGCTATTTTCTACAATTTTTCAAGAACTTTACTTATAAGGTTAGCAAGTACCATATTTCCGTGTCATTATTTATTTATTACAATATTGTCATGCTCACATAATAATTTTATAAGTATCCAAGGAAGAGAAAATTAGAATATTGTCCAAAATAATAGGTTAAGTTTTGCACGTAAGAACTTCAAAACAGATACTTTGATCCCAAAATATTTCCAAGAAATGTTGAATTTTTAATGTTGGCACAAGAAATTAATCAAATCAATTCACTGTAATAATAAGCTAGAAGCTCGAAAACATGAAATATTTCAAGTAATATTTTCAAAAATAGAACTCACTTTGATTACGATAGTACGATCTAAGGCGATTTCCTATCTTCCAATCTATTACATGATTATGTGTTTGTAACTCATGAAATGAAGTGTCGGAAAGTTGACTTTTAGATGATGAAATAAATCTAAACTTATTGAACTAGGGATACTGTTATACTAGATTTCACTTTTCCACTGATACTAGGCTATCGATGATGTGAGTTTCACAAATCGATCGATCTATAAAAATATCAGTGCTTCAAAAAAACTTTATTTATTGTAGCACACGAATAACGAAAACCTTACTATAGTTTGTTCAAGCAAAGAAGACATTCCGGCAAGATGGGAAAATGACTCCAGCTCGGTCAATATTTGTTAAAAAATTATACATTTTGATCTCAAATTGAAGAGCAGAATGTTTTCTACAATTTTAGACTAATATAATTTTTGAACCAATATTGACCGAGCTGGAGTCATTTTCACATCTTGCCAGAATATATTTTTCGCTTGGATAGACTATACCCCAACTTATCCCTCTTCACGTGAGAAAGTTTTTCTCACAAACAATATCCGCAAATTTTTGCCCATTTCCAAATTCGACCAAAAGTCGAAAAAATTCTGTGCAGTGTGTTGTGTTTGTGGCTTTTTTGTGTCTGCATCCCACACATTCTTATTCATTTATGTGCGCCGCGCAGTGTTTTATGTGTTTAACTTCGCGGCATTACAGGTGAATTTCGAATAACAAGATTAGAACACAAAGAGTTCGCTTTGAATAATTCATGTCAGCTCAGGCTCACAGTCTGACTCTGCCATCAGGCATCGGTCAAATTGAACACTGCTTTCTACACATCATTCATGCTCTTGTTTCGTCCTCTTCTTTCTCACCCTTTCTGTCTTTATCATCTCTTCGAATCTCACCATTCTTCCAATCCTGCCTTTTCCATGTTTCAATTCTCAGCTCTCTCAAGCTTCTTATCTCTCCTTCTTGTGCAGCTCTCTCAATATCTCAAGAAACGAAGTTATAAATAAGTAGTAACTAATAAAAGAAGTCATTTTATTACATTATTCATATTTCAAAAATTGTATTCCTCACTATAAATGGATGAATAAATAAATGAATTTATTTTCACATTTTCATTACAAATTGAAAAAAGTAAACAATCAAAGTAAATTGTTTCTTAACTTACTTCGCTCATACAATCATTTGAAATAGTAATAATAATAATGATCCAGTTTACTGGAAAGTATTACATTCACAAATCATCTAAATAAAAATTACATAATAATAATCAAAAAGTTTTAAAAATGAGGTTATTTGCCTTACCTAAAGCTATTCTATTCTTCTTCTGGAATTGTTTGTTTGTTGATTTCCCTAAAATCAAAAATTTTCCATAGCATGGCGTTGACTTGTTGCCTTGCCGTTCTTCCACTACATGAATAATTAATTGCTCTACTTTCTTGATAACAGTTTATTAGCAGAAGAGCGTTATCAGAAATCAATGTCATTCAATATAGGTGGAATTGGAACTATAACAATATTTTGGTATAATATCCCTTTATTTTAGAGTCGTTATCAGTAATCAATATTATTCAATATGTGTAGTTGGAACTAGAACTCTATTTTAATATTATTATGCTCCTATTTTAGAGTCAAGTAGAGGACTTTCTACTCTCAACTTCTCCTTACAAATAAGGATCAGGAACATATTACGGTGATGGGGTTCCTCGAAAAAAGGAAATTTTCAATTCATACGAGTGATGTTATGGTGAGGTTAACGAGAAAAAGTTTGCGCGACTGAGGGGATCGATCAAGGAAATAGCTGACAATGTAATCAATCGGTCAATGAATTGAAGAAGTAGGTGAAAATGGAAGAGAAGTGATGGAAGTGAAACAGTAGAAGAGGAAAAGTTGGCTAGCAAAGGTGATGAATCTGGAGGAGAAAAATATAAGGAGAGGTGAAAGGTACGGAAGAGAAGACAAAAAGAGTTATTAGTCTTGGACACAGCCTTCTAAATCTTATGTGCTGAAAACAAGGCTGTGAACAAGACGATTTTTGTGTTTCCAGTTTGAAGGATGAATTCGTAACTAGATCGCAGACAAAAGGTGACTAAGGATGGATTTGTGGTGGGGCTGAGGAGAGAAGATGAGTGAAGAAGGACGGTGAAAAAGAAGGACAAAGAAGAGTCGAATATGGTGATGAGGAGTGTTGGCGACTCAAATCGCGTCTGTAATGTTCTGACTTGAGTAGGCCATTAGTTGTTCTTGTTCTTACCCGCGTTCTGTCTGCACAACTCTAAAGACTGCATGCCTCCTCTTCCACTACCTCTCCTCATCTTTCTCCTCCACCTTCTCTTTCTCCTCCACCTTCTTTCTCCTCCACATCTCTTCTCCTCCTATTCTCCTTCTTCTCCTCCTCTTCTTCTTCGTCTAGTTCTTCTTCTTCTTCTTCTCCTCCTTCCCTCCTCTTCTCTTCTTCTTCTTCTTCTTCTTCTTCTTCTTCCTCCTCCTCCTCCTCCTCCTCCTCCTCCTCCTCTCCTCTCCTCCTTCTTCTTCTTCTTCTTCTTCTTCTTCTCCTCCTCCTCTTCTCCTCTTCTCCTCTCCTCCTCCTCCTCCTCCTCCTCCTCCTTCCTCTTCTCCTTCCTCCTCCTCCTCCACCTCCTACTCCTCCTCCTCCTCACCTCCTCCTTTTCCTCCTCCTCCTTCTCTTCCTCTTCTTCTATCTCTCCTATTTTCTTCTTCTCCTTCTTCTTCCTTCTCCTTTTCTATCTCCCTCTCCTTCTTCTTATCCCCCCACTGATCTTCTCCTTCTTCACATGCTCTTCTTATACTTCTTCCTTCCTTTTTGGACTTGCCGCCTCAATTTTCTGTACAAACAAGCGACAACCTCGGCGGACAACTGACTGACCATAATCGACTCATGTTCCTGTTCACAATGCCAGCTCACTTATTTCACTAGGGATCGCTCTCTTCAAATAACAGAGAAGTGAAGGAGTGCATAGTGTTGGTGAAAACGTTAGCTGATAAAATTGTGCTAATTGTTGAGATCTATCAATATGAAGTTCATGTCCAATCATAATCTATGTGGATTACTTTTGCTCATGATTGGTTAGAACTAGAAAGGATGAAAGAGAGTTTATACAATTGAAATAAGAAAGAGTTACTCTCTGATTATAATTAATTGTTTGCATTCATAGTCGCATGGCCTATTTCGATGGAGATGAATATGTGACTAGGGATTTTAATTTAATCGATGTCGATGAAGATGTGACTTTAGTCATTCAAAGAAGTAACATCAAAGGGAGCTAATCTTAAAGTTGATCAGAAATCAGCAATAAATAAGCTAAACAGAAAACATAACATACTCCATTGTCTACAATGATACAGTATTGAATGTTGTTAAGGCACTATTATATAAGGCTCAATGAAAAGTCTTTATAGAGCCCTACTGTTATTAGCTTAGGTGCTCATCCGACTACGTCATACATTTAAAACGAATTGCAAGCAACTGCTTGTTGAAAAATTGTTCTTATACCAATCTATACATTACTGCTTCTGCCAGTTATTTTCATTTTACTAGTACTTTGTACAACGTACATGCTATACAGCTTAAAATTTTATATTCAGCAATATAAGCCTGGTATAGACCTAAAAATTCTCATCAAAATGACCTGAAATACAGGCTTGGCTCTTAAGCTGGGTAAAAGAAGATATTAATGTTCTCCATGTTGTAATATTGTCATCAGAGAAGAATGATTCCCAATTATTATTTCCCAGGCCATCTGATGAGAAGCCTGTGATGAGCAGTCGGCGACAATGATGTGTTTTTGCGTGTATTGGAGCTGTCATTTTATTTATGAGCTGGCCTCTCATAACTCGTTTGGCCCGGCTGACATATTAGCGGCCGAACACGATCCATTTGAGAGAGCCAGGCATGCAGCACACGCCATTCTCGACCGCTCTTTGTTTAAATACGTCATAACATTGCTATCAATATTTTTTCAATTTAATTTTTTCCTTCCATCAAAGCGAACCGTGCGACAGTCAGCGCTTGAGAACTCGGACAGCTCAATTAGGGCTTTTTGCACTTTTATTACTTGATGTCTTCATTTTTGCCCAGAAGAATTCGCTGTTCCGCCATTAACAAGCCTTAATAGCCCTGTTTAATTTAATTTGCCGCTTAACATCTTTTGTCTTGGCTTGTTTTCAAACTATGTAGCACAGGATGCCATTAAGCATACTTTTAGGAGTCATTAAAACGTTTCTTCCGAAGCATACCTTCCAAACCGAGCGGCAGTAGAATTATTTTATTATGATTTATAACACGATAATTTTCTGGAATCTGACCTGGAAACAATTGGATTCTTTCTGGACCACTTTTTCTTCGGTGGCTATATTGGCACTAATGTACGTGATATCGTTCCTACCCGTTGATAAGTCTTTTTAGAATCTAGTAGAATTCTTGTTGGAATTCGATTTGAGAGCCGTATAAGAAGCCTCGCCAGTAAAACCTGGGCTATTATGATTTTTAATTACTCAATCCAGAAACTCCTCAAGTGGCAAGGATAATTTCCAATATAGATATGAAACAAAAGCACCAAAAGAATGTCAGATGCAATCTGAATCTTCCTTTTAAACAATACATTGGCTCTGGAAGTAGTTATTAGGAATAATAATACGCTCAATTGATATTTTCACTTATAGAAATCGATGAAGAGGAATAAATAAAAAAAATGAGGGAGAGAACGTATTCAGTTTGGGGGTTTCAGCATTTTTGAGTTACTCAATCAACACTTTATACAGAGTGTTTCAGGAGGAATAGCACATACTTCTCAGGCTGATTTCTCGCACCAAATTGAGAGAAAAGTTCCACAGAACATAACACCAGAAATACTTTGTTAAAGAGATAACAATGGCAAAAATTGAAATTTTTCAATGACGAAGAATTGAAATTACTCTAGTTGGTAATGATGAAAATGATATAATCATCTATCGATGATACTGCAATATGACATGATTATTTTCATATTACTGTATAGGTTCAAATAGCCGCATTTGAAGATGAAACTTGGTTTAGAACAGGTGCTTGAAATAAGATGGCAAAAAGTCAAAATTATATGAAGGTTTTTTAGAATAATTTCGATGTTCAAAAAATGTTGCAGTGATAAAAAGGATGGATGTTGGAGAGGTTCATTGTGGAATGTGTTTTTGCCGACGCTCGTTAGTTAGATTGTGACACCTGATACTAGCAATTCATGAAATCAAAGCACGTCTTGATTCCAAGAGAATAATTTAGAATAAAAACCGTCGAGAATGAGCAGTCGTTGATAAGTTTACATACAAAGCAAACGGAAGGATGATATTTCGAATGAGATTCTGTTTTTTCGGTGACGAAGGTGACGTATTTATGTCTCATCCATCCAACAACAACCTTTTACAATGTCTTCATTTTTTGCTTCTTTTGTCCGCTTTTTCACTCAGAAACTGATATAAAAACATCCAATCATCAACCCATGAGACAAAAAAACCAGACGGTGTTGGTAACCAGATTTTTTGTGTTGGAATCGCTGATGATTGCATTCTTTTACAAACAAAAATCGAGTAATACAATAGGGAGTGATGAGATTTAGTGTCATATGAAGATGTGTCATTGTTGAGACTTTGTAGTCGTGACATAACTGGATTTGATGTCACAATCTGACATGAAGAATTACATACATTCAGTACCAGTGTATTTATCCCCAACCTAAAGTTAAGGAATCTCTGAGGAATATATTTTCCAAAGAATTTGGAATGTAGGATGTTAAGATGTGATTGGAAATAAACTTCCTCTCTACCCTCATAACTTCATCTACTCTCGTAACTTGATTGTACATTATTCAAAATTTTACCAAATTGAAGGTTCCTTATCTTTTGTAAACAAACAATTCCAATTTCGACTTAACACATTCTAAACCGAATAGCTCCATTTATATCTAATTCTATATGAATTTGTTTGGAATTCATGAATTAGTTTACTCTTTTACTGTACTCTTGTATTGAGCAAAATGAATATTGTTCTAAGATGAGTTATGCACTCGCATTTCTTCAATATGTTACCACCGTAGTCAACCTTAATTTTTCAAGGATTCTGCCACTATAAATCTCTCATTTAGCTTTGTGATTCATACGCGCTATAGCAGTAATTAACAGACATTTAATATTGATAATATCCACATCTCACCTTACTACAGTGATTCTCTAGCAATTTCTAGACTACTATATCTGGTTTATTCAAAGTCGAAACAAAAACCCATACAGAGTACTCGTAATATTATTCAAGAGCGCTCCATTAGAAGTAAAGACTATGGGAGTCTTTATTTCGGCATTGTTCATATTGTCATTTATCCAGTTTCCATTATTCTTGATAACAGCTTTGCATTATGATTAATCATTTTTACAAAATTTAAGGTTAATTTGATATTGTTTTACGTATACGAGACCGCACTGTAAAAGGAGTCAAATGATGGGAAATGCTTAGCTCTCATTTTATGCAGCCTCCACCATTCCTTGCCATCCACATCATCGCTTTGCATTGCGATTGTACTGCGTTTTTGGCGGCATCTTTCAAGAAGTTCTCCATCAACTGGATACGGAATGTCGTCAGGAATCTTTTGCGCGGTCACTTCAAGCTTTGATTCGCCCGGAACGATCAAACATCCTCTGCTAATTATCTGTTGTGATCCCCTGTTCATTTTGGTTGCTGAACTTAGCGACTATCATAAATTAGCCACAACCTGTCAGCCCTTCTATCTTCGCTTGACAACTGAATTAGGCTGCTATATTGGGCGAATTTTTTTCAAGAAGGCTAATCGCTGTTGTATGATCATGGAACATGATAACAAATTTTGATGTAAGAAATTTATTGTATATGATATCGTATTTCTTCGTAGAAGTATTTTGAATTATAAATAGTAGGGTATAATTAATGGTTTTGAAGTATAAGTATGGAAATTCTGTTAGAGTGCATTTACGTTTCCTAAAGTGAAAAAGAGGTGATTTGTAAAATTCGTATTAGAAGACTTGTTTTTAAAAATCTGTACTTCAAACTGAAAGAGCTGGGGTCATTCAGTTAGAACAATTATTGATGTATATCGCCCGAATATGTGGTCTAAGACATGTAAGTATAATATAAATCATATAGTCATATAAGACATGTGGTCAGTATTTTGGGTCTGTATACTGTACCACCTTCCTTCCTGTAACGCGCTTGAAAGATAATATGAACTTAGGCTATGTGGATATCACCACAGCAATGAAAAAGCAATAAAATAATTGAATCAATAAACTAACCTAATTCAAAGTGATCAATTACACTATATTATACCTTATTTCCTGAATTCTTTAGAATCGCTTTCTACTCAAATTCTATTCAAGAGTAGTTCACTGCTGGATTCTTTTTCTCTTTTTCCGAATTGAATCCTCTTCTCTCATTATATCTGAAATACTTTGCCCTAATGGAGTTGTTCAAGCTTACGTATTTGTTGTCTGACTCGGCAGTGAAGGGTAATTGGTCTGTGAAAACAAGAAAAAAAGTCATTCCCGAGGATAGAATTTAATCATGTAATAGAGTCTACCGCCTGTATAAGAAACAACACAGGAATTTGAAAAACGTTGTTCATTTGAATTCGTCAAGGATTTTATTAGGATAAATTCTATAATTAACATTATGTTCTGTTGATAGAATGGAGAGATAGAGTGTGTTAGTGTGCGTGAGCATGTTTTCTCAAGCTTCGTGTTTCTAAAACTCCAAATTAGTGAAGTTCAGGTTTCAGTTACAAATGAGCGGATGCCGTATAGTACCAGGCTTGGGTTGAAGAAACAATCCCCGTGGTATTTCGAGGAGACCGCGACACCTGGTCGAGATTTTATCTCCTCGTTCCTGAAATGTGTTGTCTCACAAAATCCAGCCTCCGTCTCACTCTTTTTCACATGAATGGTTCACCCACTCTTTGCTTCCCACTCCTCACTTTATCACTTCATTTTCTCCTCTCTCAGCTCCAACCACACTTCCTCTTCATACCATCTTTCTTCAACCCGAAATTTCTGACCAGAAGAAGAACGAGAACAATAAAAGTTTTGGTTTCGATATAAACTGATGATGAGCTTAGTTTATAGCCTGCTATCATAATACAAACATCTATTTTATGCTGAGAATACCAACAACGGCCGAGGTGACACACGCTTTTTAAATGGTTAAACATGGAATAACAACATAAATCTCCACACAGTAATAGTGTTTCTTATTGAACAGACTCTACATGATATCTGTAAGTGACACATACCGAGTTCATACTATAAATCATGTCCTTAATTCTCCGACACAGACGTTCAGGCCTACATGTCAAGCTCAATAAACAAAATTCAGAAAATTTTATCAATAAATCTTCAAAATTATACTCTCACAGTTGAAAATCGTAGTCTTTCAAACGATATTACAGTTTTCTATTCATAATTAGACATTTGTACGATTATTTGTTCAATTGATCTCTCTAATAATAATTGAATGTAACATTTTTCAAAATCTTCTTGATGTTCTTCCTGTAGGAAGATCAAATTATGGGTACAATCGATGTGGATTTGATTCAATATAGACTAAATCAATGTGAAGATCAAGAGTTTGGATTCCAAACCAATCATCCATTGGGCAGTGATATAGACACATCATTCCACAAGCTTCCAATATTCCACCCAACATTCTAAACATATTTATTCATTTTTTTACGATAGGCCTACCTTTTTGTCGCAAAATCACAAGCATAAATAGTTGGCGCTCTTCTCCTTTTCCAAGAGCAAAATCGATGCTAACGACTGTCGACATTTATATCGGGCGACCAATAGCGGCACTGACTGATTTCACAGTGCTTAACATCTGTACAAACTAAACCGAGTGTAATAACGAGCATAAAATTCGAGAGGCAGAAAAAGCGTTGGAAATTGAACGATTGAGGAGGGTTGGGGATGATCAGCTGGAAATTAATCGGCGACACCAACTCCCGGGGGCAGTATAATGGAGGCGGCTGTAGAGGGGGTGACTGAAGGGGAGGCGGCTATCTATTCATTAGCTACAAACCAAGTCCATGCCCGCGGCCCTACCCTGCTACAATAACATTCACAACACCAGAAGTCAATGGTTTTGCAATTGGCATGAAAACCACTTAGCGATAGGGTCGACTGATGGCACAAAACTAACTCTCCCTTTCTCAAATCCCCCCACCCTTTGCATAATTCTCAATCCCATCCCCAACCCCTAGAAATTGCCGAATATTTTCGCGGCAGCTATTAATCCTGTATGATGTCATCTCAACTGTTAGCATTATTGTTGTGCGTTATTCCTTTGTCAATCCATACATTGAAAACGTTGGGGCTTGTCTCTATCGTCGGAAACTGGCTGACTAATGGCTGATCTGAGGGTAGGGGTAGGATATTGCTGTATTTTTCGACCTCGTTCTATCATGATTTGAGTCAATTACTTTTTATTTGTTGGGAGATGGGTTTTATTGATAGTGAATTCAAAATCGGAAACGCCATTGTTGTTAGAAGGTTTCTCTATTAATTTGTTGAGTCGATTACTTGAGAAACCAAGTGAAATTGACGCAAAATCGAAGATAATCAAAATTATCTGTTGGCAAAAATGTGTATTGAACTTTACGATTTTAAAAGTAATTACATTATCTACCTTTGACTGTTTGAGATTGATAATGTTATGAGTGTCGGAATTATACTATTAAACTATATGATTGTAATCACTTCCTTAATAATAATAATTCATAATACCTCATTGAACGTAATAAGATTCGAACCATATCATTAATCGACATATAATGGTCATTCATTTACCTATGCGCATACACTGGCGGCTCGTGCCCACGAAACAGGTGAAGTGCTGTACAGTGAAAGATACGGGCACTTCACCTGTTTCGTGGGTACGCGCCGCCAGTGATGCGCAATATGCTTCTTAGCTACATATGCAATACTGTTTGTGAAAGTATAGTTCCTGAGGTGACACGTTTTAACAAATGGATAACTATCAAGAGTAGGCTATTGGTTGAGCGAAGAATTGTAGCATTGAAAATATATCACACGAATTCATGACAATAATAAATTGACTCCAATATCCAAAACTAGAATTTCTCGCCAAGAATGCAACCGATACTTTTTTATCGATGACAGACGATGTCTGAACGCTTAATGAATCGATGAAAACAAAATATCGATAATGAGGTGTTTGTGGACGTGGTTCCGATATCCAAACATGCTACAACAATTGGGGGAAGTAGAGGTCCTCAGCTGATCTCCTGGGCAGATTAGGGTGGATAGGGGGTGTAGCGGGTGAGCGGAGGGGGTCCTGTTCGGTGCAGCTATGAGCCTATTAAGACACACTGAAACGCTTGAGAACAGAAACAGCACGCCACGACACATAGTCTGTCCAAGCAAAGAAGACATTCTGGCAAGATGGGTAAATGACTCCATTTCGGTCAATATTGGTCCAAAAATTATAAATTTGGTCTCAAATTGTAGGAAACAATCTGATCTACAATTTGAGACGAAGTTTATAATTTTTGAACCAATATTGACCGAGCTGAAATCATTTTCTCATCTTGCCAGAATATCTTTTTTGCTTGGAGAGACTATAACACACTATCTGAACAGAATCTCCGGAGCAACAGATATCTTCATTCGAGAGCCTCCTCCGAAGATTCTCCCCCTCCCAAACCACCAAATTCCTCGCTCCGGAATCCAATAAATATCCGTACAGACCTTATTCATCTGCTGAGAACAGGATTTTAATCTTACGAGGCACTAAATTAAAAGGTTACCACTATATTGTAAGGACCTTCGCAGGGACGTCTGTCCTATGTAGCGGCACTAATCACAATAAGAAGATAAACAGCTCGAAACTCAGCTAGGTGTTTATCTTGTGGTAGGCACGATTACAACTGTCAACATACAGGAGCGTTATGCTTGAATATCAGTAGAATATCAGTTATCAGTTATGCTTGAAGTAGGATTATTTTCGGTAGTGGTAATATTTTCGAGTATTAGCAGAGAAGAGACTTTTTGGTTAGTGTGGCGTTAGTTTAGTTGGTATTAGCGTTGAGAATTGAGCGTTTTATCCCACCATCTTCCCCTAATAATTCCTGATTCCATATAAATCCTGGAAACCGTTGCGAACCTATAAAGCTGATGAGTTATTAATTGCAAGTGCTTACTAGTTAACGCAATAATGATGACTGATGACATCATTTTGCTAAATTCAAAATTTTCTAGTAACTATTTTGGCTTAAAATTAATGTATTGGAAATGTAAATCTGTATTGGAAAGAGCTCCAGAAATATATACTTTTTCATTAAATTCCTCATCTAAATAGGGATTGAGATACTAAAGGGTTTTCTTTTCCTTTTGTTTCATAATTATACATCTGTCTCTGAATAAATGAAAGACAGAGCAAAGAATAATTAATATTCCAGGAATGAATAATTATTGCAATGAATGAGAATTCTATAGAATGAATGCTAATTTCCGAAAAATTAAATAACCGATAATATTATCAGGTATTTTTAGAAAGCTGATTGAAATAATACTGTAATATTTCAGCTACGATTGTAGTTCTGCATATTAAATTATCAAACGTTCTATGTGTTCGGTTACAAGAAACATAAAAACTAACCATTAATCCTTTAATATTTCTTGATAAAATATTTTCTTTAAAATTTTTGATGCGACAATCTCTCTCTATTAACTTCAATTCTGTAACTTGTAGAATCTCATTCTTCCTATTATGCCATAACCATATAAGATTCAACATATTTGAGTTGACCCTCCTTTTCAAACCAAACAAACCACTTAACTCAGATCATCAAATCTATTCATTTGTTAACAGAATTTCATAGTGAGAATAACATTCAGCTGTAAACCATCAACATCGATTCAAAGTGCATTGTGATCGGTCCATCGTTTTACACTGACCTTTCCCAACGACAATAGTTTAGTATAGAGTCATCTCTAGTATCTTTTGTCATCTATAGCTTGGGTACATCATCCATGGTTAGGATAGCCATCTATAGTTAGGTTAGTAGTAAACTATAGATATAGATTAAATATTTATATATAGAGTTATCTCGTGTTAGGATAGTAAACTATAGATATAGAGTCATCTCTTACGGTAGTAAACTACTATAGAAGTAGAAATTTAGTCATCTCTTTTCAGATCTATTCAGCAGTTGGGCGAATAAAGACGCGCAATTATTGAGCAGCGAGGGAGATAGACTCGATATCTGAAGAGACAGTCCATTATAAAGACATAGTGGCGGACTGGCCGGTGTTATAGTCTGTCAAAGCAAAGAAGACATTCTAGCAAGGTGGGAAAATTACTCCAGCTCGGTTAATTTTTATTAAAAAATTACAAATTTGGTCTTGAGGTGTAAGAAACATTCTGATCTATAATTTGAGATCAAATTTATAAACTTTGAACTAATATTGACCATGGTGGAGTAATTTTCCCATCTTTCCAGAATGTCTTCTTCGCTTGGACAGACTGGCCTTCTGGCATTGTGTGATCTGGGATTGCGCGCATGGTCCCCAACCAACAATGTCCCAGCGGGGCGGTGTCCGGACCCCTTGCGGCATTTATTGACAATGTAATTTTCCCTCGAATTGTGTTCGATTATAAATGGATCATTTCTAAAGGACGCGCACGGAATGCACCGCAGCATCCCTGTCTCACTCCTGTGTTGGCCAGTTTATTTCTGATTCTTCGGTCAGTTCATCATTCTTCCATCATAATCTCTCATTCTCCCAAGAATGGACATATATATGTCTAAATTTCGCCTTTTCACTTAGATAACTTACACTCCTTATACATTTTGCAGAAACTCCAATTTAAAATTTGTATAAATTTTGCATTCATTACATCACTGTTTTCGTATTTTTACTAGAAGTCTCTATTTTGTGAAATTTATAGGATAATTTTGTTTTACTCATTCATATTACAATGTATAATCTAAGCCGAATTTTGTTATCTATTTGAATAAAGTAATCTAATCTAATCTAATTCACAATCGGAAAGGGACATGATAACTTGTTGTACTATTGTATAGTTGTGTATTGTGTTATAAGATAAGATCAATTGAAATATCAGCTGAAATTTTTCACATATCTAATGACTATCTCATCCATTACTTACGAAAAAATGTAGGGTTCAAGTGGGTTTCAACATTAGGTCAGAATCACAATACGTCTTGATCATCAATGTATATTTACAAATATTTATATTTATACTCTTGATATTTACAAATATCGTTTGAATTTTATTTGGATCTTTTCAGTAATGATTTGAAGCTGAGGTAAAGCTGATTGAAAATGGGGAAGAAACAGATTTAGGACATGAAACACTTGTGTTATTAATTATTCGAACTACTGTAATAATAGATTAATTTATTTGTGGTGATGGCTGAATTTGATGGAGTGATGATGATTAGTGATAAATTGAATAAATGTGATAGGGTTCAAAACTTATTAAGATTGGAGAGCCCATTGGAGTATCGATGTCGTTCTAATGGCATTTTCAGAACTACACGTTGGCAGAGGTCAGCAATAAGATTTCCAATAGTTTTCGATTTTTGGTTTTGTTTCAATTGTAACACAAGATAATATTGCTGTAATTTCATGTAATAGTATGATGGTTATTTGTTCATTCTGTGTACAGCCTAGTACAAATTACCAGTGAGTGCAATAAATAATTTTCGCATAATTTTTCATGACATCAAACAACTCTTTTGTGAAAGGGACAGATCGAATTTCATGGATGAGCTTCCCGAAGACATCTACAAGAATGTTATATGATTTTCTCCTCATCATTCGTTCGATTAAACTTTCTCAAGATGTTTATAAGGCAGCCAAGCATCGGCCAAGCAGACGAAGTCGATAAAATCTATTCGGTTAAGTTATTTGAGCGGCACTAAATTTGTTCACGCGTCCATGTGATTGAACGGACCAACGATTTCGGTCAAAAGCTGAAAAACTTGCGACAAAAAGTCGCCATTCTTCGCTGCTTGTTGAGCGCGCAAAAGCGGAAAGAATCGAAAGATTGGGACAAAATAAATAGCACACGCTATTGCCTTCTGTGCACACATCATCATTTTCTTCCTATTCTCATGCTTCTCTTCATCATCTGCGTCTTTTTTCCCTTTTCAGCATCATTATTATTTCTTTCACCAGAATCCTCTTTCTCCTCAATCAGCCTCTCCTTCTTTAAGCTTCTTATTACATTCCTCCTTCTTCACTATTGCATTCTCCTTCTCTACTTATTATATTCCAGCTTTAACAAGTTTGCCTTCATCATTAATTAATTTTGTTTGCTCATCTTTTTCTCCTCTTTCACTCCTTCCTCTTCCTAATCGCCTTATTATTTGTCTCTTACTATTTCTCCTCCTCTTTTCCTTCTAATTTCCTCCTCTCCTCTTTTTCTTCTCCTTCTCTACTCTTACTCTGTTCCTTCTCTCCTCTCTCTCTTTGTTATTGCCCTCCTTCTCTTAATCTTTATCTCCTCTCCCCGCTTCTTTATTATTCTTTTTCATCCTCAACGTCATCCTGAATATTCTCCTTGTTCTGCGATTTGTCTGCACGATTCTCCAAGCAGATTTCCACCATCTATTTTCCCTTCTCTTCACCCTTCTCATCCTATTCTTCTTCCATTTACCTCTCGTTTACTCATTCCTCCTCTTCTCATACCGTTCTCTCATATTCTCCTCATTCCTCTTCTCTTCATCTTCCTCTTACTCTCCCTTTCTCTTCATCCTCCTCATCCAATTCTTCTATCACTCAATTGTCCTTTACTCAGTTATTTTCTTTGCATACTGTTCTTTCTTCTTCTCCTCATTCTGCCCTATCTCCTCCTTATCTTCCTCCATCTCATCCCTTTCTTTTCATCCACGCCTCCTTCTCCTCTCCCTCTTCCATATTCTCTTCCAGAAGTTAAACTTTCAGCCTACTCCTCAGCTCTCCCCTATCTATTGTCACACTCGGTCATCAATTTGTTACTACAGATACATTCGCTTCTTCTCTTCTTTATTCTGCCATTGTTGACTTTCACCGTTCATCCATTATATTATACTATATAGTCGCCAATCGACATCAACCATTGCATTATTCCCGGCTCAAATCGTTTCTATTGCAGATGAAGATCTATGCTGGTTGTATTCTTTTATCTGGAATGTTCGAGAGTCGATAGATCTGAAGTGTTGGAGAGTCGATAGAAAGATCGTTTTCGTCACTCTCGAACTGCTCAGTTTAACGCATTGCTGTCGCTCGATTTCACACCAACTGCTTCTGATTCCAGCTGAACAATTCTTTCTACAAACCATCAAACTCAGCCTAGTATGGAGTCGCCAGCAGAAAAGACTAATCGCGCTGGAAAATTGGCAATACAATACTCATGATAGACTCAGTTGTTGACAGTGTTAATGTTATTGCTATTTTGGATTCAACTTCTGCAACATAAGTTCGATTATTATACTCCTTTCGAGATTATTGTATAATTCGGCTTCTTTATGATTTATGACCTTAATGACTTTGCCAGTATAGTGGTGCCGCGAATAGAAGAGCCTTTGACAACATGTCTGCCATCCACTGCTGCCAGGAGTCCAAATGATAATTGTTCTACTCTCACCATCTGTCACAATTAAAAAATTATTAAATATATTCAATAAAATATATAGTATACTCTTGAATTAAATATTTTTCTATTTGTGGAATCAATATGAATATGATTTCCCTGCAACAAAATATTTCATAATATTATTACAGTATGGTACGGGGTACTGAATTTTCTCTCCCATTTCCATGTCATAGACTAAGTGAACGAATAATTAAGCGACAATTATTTTCCAGGATTCAATAGATGAAAATGAGCTATATTGGTTCTTATTCAGATCTGTATACTGTATAGTTTTAAGTTTTAAATGGAATGGATTCCTATCAATAACAGACAATCAACGACAGAAAGTTCCATCAAAATGGTGATGATGTTGTTTAAAACTATTCTAATCGCTAAAGATCAGCAACTAGAAATAATAATGAATTGTAGATGGTGAAAAATTGATCTCATTCCCATCATAGTAATGTAGTATAGAGACTGTATAATGAGTCTCTTAAACTGATTATACAGTCTCTAATATAGTAATTTAGTAGCTATAGATGTATAGTTACATAGATATTATTTTGGCAACATCTTATAAAACATTAACTTGTATACAATCTAATGAACCGTTACTACATCACAACTGCTTCAACTTCAACGTCACGTTTACTTCTTCAGTTGTTTCGCCAACCTTCACATTACTTTTCTGCCCTATAATATTCAATTGCACACAGTTTAATGAAGACATTCGTCAAGAGTTTAATAGCTGACCTGTTTATATGCTCGTTGATTTGACGCACCATTCTCATTAAGAATATACAGACAGTCTAAACAGTTTTAGAAGCCAAGGTAGAGAGGTAAGGTGAGAGAGGCAATGGGTCTATCGTTTCATCAAGAAAAGCATCCCACGGCCTCAGAAATGATGATGTCTTGCTTTGTCATTAACATCTTGATTAGTATCTCATTTCTTCTTGTTTCTCACTACACATCATGTTTCTTTCTCTTTCACTTCTCTAAAAACAATCCGTCTTTCCTTTCTTTCTACTACTATGTTTAGCCATACGATTACATTGTATTACTTCTACCCTCCAGCAATGAAAATGGCGTTAGTGCTCACAGTACTTTTTTCTGAACAAATACATACTAAACAAGGAATTAGTTGACTATAGCCACTACTTTATAATTATTCTTGTTACCTTCGCACGAAAAAAGTTCATGGCTTGAATTCATTTGTCGAATATGCTCGTTATCACTACAGCCACGTCATAAAATTGCTTTAAAAATATTTAGTGACTTCAATACTTCTGATGTGAGTAAATAACCTAAGGAAATTAGTATACTCAAGGCGCTTGAAGCTGAACACATTACATTCTAGCGAAAATGATGAAAAATGGAGATCAGTTACAATAATCTGTCTTTCTACAGAATAGTTTTTGGATAGACCTTATTTGGACGTAGTTATGCAGAAAGGAACCAATCCACAAGAATAAAAAAATCGGATTTTTCAATATTTGGGTTGATAAACCCCTTGGTAACTGTTTTGGATGAAAAAAATCACTGGAATCAACCCTTATGGCAATTATGTTGGTTGGTTCCTTTCTGCAAAACAAATATCCTACTTTATGTGTTATGCAGAAAGGAACCAACCCAACATAATTGCCATGGAATGGGACATTTTATTATTAGGAACCAGACTAAAATGTTAGTTTCTTTCAGAGAAAAATATCATTTGAGGCTAATTTTCTAACCATTGATTACTATCATACAGAGAAGTGTTCTGCCAAAATTCCACACCCCTACCCATCTTGCTTCCCTCCCAACACACCCTTAAATTTTCCATTTGCAAGGATTTCTTTCATTGAATGTATCTCAGCAACCATTGAAGATAAGATATTGAAATTCTCCTCATTATTTAGAAAATTAAATTCACTTTTTTTATGTCATCACCGTTTCACTATAGCTCTTGTGGTTAAGGAGTTATTTGCATGGAAGTATGATAGAAGCCCACATAGGTATAGACTTCTGCCTAAAAATTTCATTCTTTCCCTAATAAAAGTAAACTGGGAAATGTCTAATATGAAACATTTAGAGAATTTTAATATATCTACTTCACAAATAATAGAAACATATAATTTGAGTTGAAGCCAATTGAATTCACTGAATAATGATACAAAGTTCAACTATTTATAGAGTACCGAGACACATATGATATAAGATTTCTTGAATAAGAGGGGTAGTGTGGGGACTTCACCACTTCAGACAGGACACTTGCCAACATGCTAGTTATAAATGGGGAGAAAATCAACTCCATATCATTTCCCGGAATGAATTATTTAAAAATTCGATGAATTAAAAGGGGTATTTTAGTACTCACTTGATAGACCATAATATCAGGCTATCCGCCAAGCGCTTCTGAGATAGCGCTTTTCATTTATTAACTGACTTACACTTACGTTAAATTTCAGAGAAATATATGTTCTATCATTCAAAATGTAGGTTTTGGAAAATTCTCAAAGTTTTATAAGAGACATTTCCAGTAGAATCATCCTGTAAACTTTCATTTAGGAGAAAATTAAAATTTTATGCAGAAATCTAGGGAATCCCTCTATTCTTCCATATATAACTTTTGAACCGCAGGAGCTACAATGAAATGGTGAGACATAAAATAAAGAGAATTAAATGTACTAAAAAATGAGAAAAAGTTTGATTTCTTATTTCCAATGAGTGCTGAGATACATTCAATGTAAGAAACCCTTAAAAATGGAAACTTTGAGGGGTGCAAACGGGGTAGCAAGATGGGTGGGGGGTGGTAAATTTTGACAGAACACTTTTCTTTTAATATACTAATATCAATCCATGAGTGAAAAAATTAGCCTCATATGATTTTCTTTTCTCTGAAAAAACAAAATTTTAGTCTGGTTCCTATGGCAATTATGTGAGTTGGTTCCTTTCTGCATAACACATAAAGAAGGATATGTTTTTTGCAGAAAGGAACCAACCCACATAAATGCCATAAAATGGGAAATTAATGCTTTTTTTGTAAATAAATATCTAGTTTATGATATTAAGAGCACATTTACGTTCCCAAAATCAGAATATCTTAATAGATAATAAAATGGGAGGTATTATTGCAGTTTCATCTTTGGTACGCGATATCTCAAAAGTAGCTGATTGTGGGTTGGTTCCTTTCTGCATAACTCCGTACATTTGTAATCTATAAGAATTGAGGGCGCAAATTCCAAAATTAGGCTTTTAAATAATTATTGTAAGTTTACAAGAACTAAAAATAATTTCAATACATTATTACTCATTTCTTCTTACTTTATTCCCATGCTCATTATGAATTTAGAATTATGAACTCTATAAATTTGTTATCAACTAGTTTTTCATTTCAGCAGAAAATGCAATATTTCCGCACTCCTCTAATCGGAATCACGAAAAATTATTTACTAAAAACTCCATTGGCAGTCTTTGGCAAGTAATTCTAATACATCTTGCAAAAATATTGGCATTCAAAATTCTTGAATTAAAAATAAAATGAAAGGCCCCTTATGCCAGCTTTTTCTACCAGCTCCCTTATCTAGTAGGCGAGTACGATAAAAGTAGAACATTTTGAATACCAATAAATTAACGACAACAATAATTATCATTCACCAAGCGCCAATTCTATAATTCGAAAACAAGGTGAGGCAACAAATAAATTATTCGAGGTTTTCACTGAGAGCCAATATCAGCAATGAATGGAATTATCAGACTTATTATGAGTTGTGACCGACTGATAAGATTTGATTTATGTGAACTCGAGTCGAGGGTTGAGGGTGGAGATGGAGAGAACGCGACGATCGTTCAGCCCCTCAAGCATACACGATTCCTATTCATTCTTTCTCACTCTGGGAGTGCAGCATTCATTTTCTTCGAGAATGACATCTGGAGAGCGAGTACTTATTGGTGGTATTTATTTGCTCCCGCAACACCTTTAATTACCGAACTGTAAATCATTGTGGCTGTGTCAACAACACGGCCCGTAATGGAATCACCGGCTACGAGCAAGCAGTCTTAACTCATTTGCAATGGTAATTGTTTTGGCCGCAGGGCACAGGCTCGGCTCACAGCATCTTCCCTGTCTGCCTAACCAATTAGGATGCTGCGCTATCAGATCGGAGAGCAGAAGGAGAAGGTCAGAGAGAATAAAGAGAGATTATTATTATTTGCTGGAGCTGGACGCGTTGCCGTGGTTAATTGTACATCACATCTCACACCGGGCCGATCTCCTAGCCTCGCTTCTTCTTCTGAGCTGCTGTGATCAAATAATGATCAGTCACGCCCTATTGCCTACGAACAACTATAAATAAATATATATCTCCTCCCTCCCCCCTCCAAAAGTCCCGCCCTCGCAACCGTTGTCAATACACAGCTCGTTATTTTCTTCCGCTTGATTTTGTTAGCGAGCTTCTATCATATCCTATCCCTTGAGCGCAAAATTAATGATCCTCCTCCATAGGTTAAGCAGTACGGTTGTTAACTTCAATAATGGTGGCGATGATGGTTGCTATTACTTACCGTACGCAGTGTGACCGACTCAACTTTTATCGCTCTAAAACACACACCATAGTCAATCGCCTTTTGCCACTTCTCCATCGATACAAAGAGGGACGCTACTTCAATGTTACTTGCTAGTAACCAATTTGCAACTCTACTTTTTCAATCAACAATCTCATTGATACAGTTTGCACTAGCTGAGAAAACATAAATTTACAATACTCTTCACATTTAACTAAGTGTCTTCTCAGCTTTTGCGAACTGTACCTGTCGACCAACCATGCATGGTATACATTAATTACCATGGAAGTAGCAGCCTCTGTTCAAATGGAAGAAGTAAGAAAACGAAAAGTAGTGAATTCACTAATGTACATATTTTAATGCATTTGATATTCTTTCTCCTCAATTCCTCTATTACTAAGTAGATAAATTATATTTTCAAATTATTGAACTCAATGAAGAGTGACCTCCTACATGAAGAGTAGAAGTTTGTAGACATTTTGAAAAGTCCGTATTGTTTGTTGAATCAATCAATTGAGAGGGGGATGTTGCTGAATAAAAATCGCTCATTGGAATTCTCAAGAGTAAAAAAGAAATTGGCCAGTATAATTGATATATTATGAGTTATGATTTGATAATTCAAGAACGTTTTTCCATCAATTCTATATTATTTGTATTTCTACTCTGCCTTAAAGTGAAGTGAAATTGATATGTTAAGGCTTGAGTGTGTTAAATTGATATGCTAGACTTAACTAGCCTGTCAACTAGCGTATCATGTTGGTGGCTCTTCCTGGCCACGACCATGTATCTCACTGTTGTGTGGGGGAGGGGGTGATTGAGACCCAGGGGGCGACACCAGCGAGATATTCTGACAAGTGGTTGCTATGAAGTAGTGACATCCCTCCACAGATAATGATCACACTTGCCGAGAAAAGTGAGAGAGAAAGAAATATTGACTGAGTGGGCTAAACGGCTAATAAACACATGAGATATTCTTCCCATCTTCATTTAATATTTTCCGCCACCTCATTCTGCAGCCTAAAAGAGAGCTCAGTTGGTGTGGATGAAGTGTTATATGCAAATGAGTGCTTGCATTCTTCAACTCTTGGTGGGAAGGGGGGTGTCGCAGCGGGTGACCCATCTCCCCAACATAAAAATCGTATTAATAATTCAAATCGGGTTCAAAAGAGAGAGACAACAAGCAGGTAACCTCGGGTCGAGCCGAGATTCCCCCGTAGAGCCATCAAACAGAACTTATTTCAAAAGGCTTTTATGTAAGAGCTGTTAGGGTAGGCGTACCAATTGCCTGTTTAAACAGTGATAAATTACAGTTTTATAATGATCGCTACAAAATAATTTGAATAACGGCCGGTATTTACGCAGCGGACACTTCTGCTTGTCATCCTTTTGAGAGAGAAAATTGTTTTGTGAGGGTGTTGGAGAAGGAGCAAGATGGAGAAATCAAATCGTGCTAATAGTAGATCGGTATATATATGAATTGGCCGGTGTTATCGGATCTTGGGTAGATCTGGGATATCCTATTACTGGCATCCTCGCTGTGACAACGCGCGCGGTTCGAGTGCGCGCCTTAACAGGTCTTTTGGATCCAACATTAAGAGCCCACATAAACAACTCTATTTGTTTACCGACCAGTTTTCGATCTCTATTTTGTTGTAACCCTTGCACCTTCTTCTTCTTTTCTTGTTGGTGCTCGGCTCGCATGGCGAACCCGTGTGGCGATCGTTATCCTCCCATTATTATACACGTGCTATCGTTCCCACACCGTACAATATGTCACCCGGGGTCCATACTCCCACTCCCACTGAAACGGTTATGGGAGGGAGCCTCGAGACTATATCTACAACTGAAATATTCGACAAATGAAAACATAATTCTCGACCAACACGGACCCAGTAACTATCGCAGCGAGAAATCCAGCGCTAGCTGCACTAACTCAGAAACCGTACAATCCAGATATCCTCCACCCGCTTCTATTGTTATTGTAACTACCGAACGTACTGCTTGTACTCCTCGCCTAACAGGCATAAGTTTACTGCGACCCAGTCGAACAACCTCCAACCTCTATTATAGCCGATGTTCTTCTATTATCCGGAATTTGTCAGTTGAATCTATACGCAGTACCAGAGGACTGGAAGTTATGAGTTGGATTGATTCAGAGGCATAACTTAGGTCTTGCCACAAAACTACCAATACATTTGTCCATGTCACACTATAGACAAGATTTATTTGGTTGAATCCATTCAGGGACAAATGTAAAACTGGCTTTACGTTCAATGAATATGGTTCAATAACTGCCTACTACTGTGAGAGATTGCAATTGCAAGATTATTGGAGATTAGCCAAAACTACCAAATATTCATTGAGCCATTTTGCAAGACAATTATTTAATTCTCACGAATTAAAAAAAACCTACACCACTTTGCGCATTGAACATTCATTGTAGAATCCAGATCGGTTTTACATTTGTGCCTGAATAGATCCAACCAGCAAATTCTTGTCTAGTGGGACATGTACAAATTTATTGGTAGTTTTGTGGCAAGACCTTTCATCTGATAACTTTCCTAATGACCACAATATTGTATCTAACGCCCCTACAGAATAATAATTAATGAAAAGGGGTGCTACGGGCCAAGTACAGTAGATTTATTCAAATGTTTCAGATGAATCAAATATTTACAAGACACATAAAATAATTCTCCTAAGTTATACTTAAGATAGATAGAACCGATTATCGGCATTACAATTTGCTGGTTAGGGGGTGAAAGGACTCAATATTTTCATGTAATGGAAGTAACTAATTCTAATCCATTATACATGACACTAAAGAGTATATTCAACGAAAAATAATATCAGCTGAAATGATACTGTGAATGGTAGGAAGATCCGATTGAACCAGTTCTTCATCTTAAAAAATAATCAAAGCAAAAGAAGTTGTACAATTTCTATAAGTTTGAATGAAGGTGTTGTAGGGTAATGTCTTCTACTCGTTATCCTGCCAGTAGATAACAGCAGTTGCCGTACAATGCATATCTTGATTCCGCCTCTCTCCCCTGATTGGTCGACAGTTCATAACTTGCTCTGAGCAATTGTGCCAGTAGATGGCAGCAGTTGTCAGGTCATATTGTTCTTGACTCCGCCTTCTCTTTGCTGATTGGTATACGGTTCTAAAAGTTTCCATGTACTCTAATTTCGCTTACTACCAATAGATGGCAGCATTTGTTGGATGATAAACATCATTTACTACTGTTCTCTTAGATGCTTGTGATAGTTTATGACTCATAGATAAATAGACTGAACAGGCAATAGGCTATAGACTATGATTGAGATGATCCAATGTTTCTATCATTATGCTCTTGAAAACAATATTGGGAATAATATTATAGCATGCAAAGAGAATTGGACACCCCTCTGAATGGAAAATTAATCGAATTATTTTAATCCTCCAGATTAGACTACCTGCTAGGCAGCCGAGGCGCTCATAAGAAATAAGAATAGCATTCAGTACACCAGAGAATTATCGTTCGAATAAGGTGATTTAAAATCAATCTGGCAAAAATTGTATTCTATTACATTTCAGAGCTTTAAGGCTGAGGCCGCACTGCCGGTGGGTAGAGCCTGGAGGTTGGAGGGTAGTTGGCAAATCTATAGAACATACACACCATCCACAGTTATACATCGTATGAATGGTATGTGTTCAGCCGCCATCTTGAAATTCTTAAATATGGACAACATAACCTCAAAAAACAGTATGACGTCAAACCATTCAAACGATGTATTACTGTGGATGGTGTGTATGTTCTATAGATTTACCAACTACCCTTCACCCTCCAGGCTCTACCCACCGGCAGTGCGGCCTCAGCCTAAGGGTGGACGGTAGTGGACGGCAGACTGCCGAACGGCAAAATCAAACCCCATAAGAACAAAGTTATTTTTATCATTCTCTTGGAGCACATATAACCTCTATTTATGGTCAGAATTTCACGGTTTTTATGTCATTGGAAAGAGAATCAAATTCTCCAGGGGCGTGACTTTTCACTTTTTAGTTTATCTCAATAATTAGAGTTCAATATTTTTATAGTTGATTAATTATGCGATAATTATTAAAATGAACTAGAAATTAAGAAAGTGAAAAGTCACGCCCCTGGTGAATTCAATTCTCTTCCCAATGACATGAAGAACGTGGAATTCTGCCCAGAAATAGAGGCTCTATCTGTTCCAAGAGATTGATAAAAATTACATTGTTCTTATGGGGCTTGATTTTGCCGTTCGACAGTTTGCCGTCCACCACCATCCACCCTTAACTTAAAATAACACCCTTTATTTTAGTTCTTCAAGTTCTTCATTATTTATGACATATTGTGACATTATGAGGTCAATATTGCCATTCTTGAAATATGCAGTGCATTCTCATTGACTGCGATTAGATGCTGATACTGCATAATGGAGGAGTAGGTAGAAAATTTGACAGGGAAGCTAATTGATACTCTTGTTCTTAATAACTTACTCTCAGCAGAAGATGTAATGCATGAGTCGTATCAAAATGTTAATTCTGTCATGAAAGATGATGATTAATGACTGCATGATCATCTAGTTATTCGACGCACTGGATTATCGAGCTGGTTCACAGGCCTCATTGAATATTAAATAAATTAATCAAGACTATAGATTAAATATGTAAATTTGGTTCTTGGGAGAGAATATACTTCAACTCTCCAATTAATCACCAACACTGATTGCATGACTATTAGTAACAGCTTGAAGAAGAATGATATGAAAGCAGTTAAATTTTTCTCACAAAATCAATCAATATCAAAAATACAGAGAAGCATAGTGCTTCATTTGAATTGTTCATTGTGTTGAAATTTTCTATTTATTGATACTATAATAATAAAATCGGATAGAGAAAATTCAAATGAATGCATCATTTTCCATTGAAAACTCTTCCAAAAGTACGATCAATTTTATCAAGTTGATGAAAGTCTTATTTGTAAGATATTCCTTTACAGAGATGTTGGTATAGTTTTGTTAGACTTGACAAAAATGTTGCATTCGCAGACAAAAATAGTTAATATATTCACGGGCCTGAGATTTTAAAATTCTCAAAAGCAACTGGGAAAAAACAAAGAAACACAGAGATGACTGATCAGAGTGATCTTTATCTTATATTTGATTATTTTAATCGAAAAAGGTTCAAAACTCGTGAAAGGCACAGGTATAGTGATCCTGAGTAATAGAGCAATGGAAATCTCCAACTTTTCCAATAAACTTCTAAAACAGTGATAAAAATCCAAAACAGTACTTCACACTTGAAATTCGTGAAATAAGCAGTGAAATAGAGTAATGAAATGAACAAACTTAGCCCTTTAATTTATAAAACAGAGATAAAAATCTGTAAGGAACCAGAACAGTCGTGCTGTACAGAACAATAATTATTCCAAAGTATGTCAACGGAGATCACCAATGACCATTGATTAATAGGATGCGGGCACCGTTCAAAATTTATTCAGGCTTATTATCGACTCCAAATAATAATTATCCTATTGATTTCCATCTAATTTATTCTCTCGTCGCTCTATAAAAAACCATCAACCGGATTGCTGAGGCCAGTGAATGGAAAAGTATGTAATAGAGTCTATAGGATCAAGATTGACTATAAATCAATATTGTATTACAGGTAAATAGAGCGAGAAGGAAAGAAGTTACTGGAGAGAAAGAGAGGAAGAGAGAGAGAGGGAGAGAGAGAGAGACAGACAGAGAGAGAAAATGTTGAGAGGTGAGAGCTACTTTGTGAAACAAATTATTGTAGATAATAAAGGAAGGAACGATTAGGGAAGAGTGTGATAAAGTGTGAGGGAGGATATAATATCAAAGAGGGAAAAAGATTGGGAAGATTGAGAGAGAGAGAGAGTGATAGAGAAAGAGAAACACCGAAATCACTGGTCACGCGCAGCCAACCTGTTTCCCCAGCAGTAATTAATGGCGTTAATCGTTCCATATAAATAAATAAGGGTACATTTTATACGGCCTTTAAAAAGTAATTACTTGCCTTCTATACAAACACTTTATCACAAATTGTTTTGATCGGTCCATAAATAATAGCCTCAGTCTATTGGCTGCTCTGCCATGACTGCTTCAGGCTCAATAGAGCTAACTACAATGTTCTACCAATAGCCCTAACCAATTCTGGCGCATGTATTTGCTGTAGCCGTTATTTCCATTATAACTGTCCCTTCTGTTATTAATGTACATTTATTTAGTGGATTGGTATATCGAATTAACATTTTTTCGGTGATTGAAAAATGAGAATGGTTTGTATTTCTGATGATATAATGAAAATTATTTATGAAGTTAAAATAGCTATGATTGCTCTATGGCTGAAATATATAATATATAAATATAATATCTATAGAACATACACACCATCCACAGTAATACATCGTATGAATGGTATGACGTCATTCTGTTTTTTGAGGTTATGTTGTCCATATTTAAGAATTTCAAGATGGCGGCTGAACACATACCATTCATACGATGTATTACTGTGGATGGTGTGTATGTTCTATAGATTTACCAACTACCTATGAGTTACTTATAAATATTTTCTATTTAGGATGATGTCGACATAAGCATATATATTTATATAGGCTATTGTAGTGAGTAAAGATTGAATATACCCCTCTTACTCATCTTAAGAGTAACGTTTTTTATTCTAGAAGATGTTATCAAATAAAATGTGATTAGACTAATTGTAAAAAAATTTAGTGGAGGATTCCACCCCCCCCAATTCAAATTGGATTGTGCATGGTGGTAGTCAATATTAGTCATTTATTCATCATTTTCATCAGTTCATTATATTCATCAATTTTCATCATTTTTGACGACAGAACAGAACGACTATTCTGAACAGTTTTCACAGATTGTGGAATGCTAATGAAGTATTTGAAGGGCTCCATTCAATCTTAATCTTCTTCGTTGATATTGGCCTGAAATAAATTATAATCATGATCCTACTCTCGAATTATGAAGTCTGTGACACTATAGTTGAATAAATTGATAGGCTTTAAAACTTAGGGCTATTTAAAATAATTGATAAATAAAATGAGAATCAAATACCCATTCGAAAAAACTTTAAAATAATTTTTAAATGGTATTTTGAAGTTTTTTTCGAAAGGGTATTTGATTCTCATTTTATTTATCAAATTAATAGGCCTAATATGCTTTCAATTTTTAGACTTGATTACAAGATTTTCTCCTCCTTATTGTTGAAATTTGATTATTTTTAAAGGATTATTCGAACCAATAATGGAACAGAAATAAGTCAGTACCTATGTAACTGAATTGTTTTATTCCACCAATTAAAATAATTTTGGAACTAGGTCATTCTTGAAGCAAGGCATTTAACGATCCCAAGTCATCAGATTGTGTGGGCTTTTTTCCCAACAATGTTTTCAATCTTATAAACTTATATATTCATTGTGTGCCATTGGATTTGATTACAGAAGGTTTATGATTTATATATTATTTTGCATTTCTTAAAGATTATCAGTCACAAAACAGTGTCGAACCTTGCATGATTGGGAGCCACAGATCATTAAGCTCGTTATCATGAGCTATGAATGGCCCACTATCAGGGATTGGCTAGCAAGTGGATAATAAAATTTGGGCATCCGGGTCCACGATTACAAGAAAATTTCTCATGGAGTACTGAATAAACATAAATATCAAATGGATAATATTCGGTTTCACAATTACGAGTGAAATTATTGTCTAGTGAAAATACATAAAAATAATTATTTTCAAGGAATTTTGTTTGGATAGGTTATGATGTGGCAAGCCATTACTTTTCGTTAACTGGGAATGATTGGTTTCCTGTATACTGTTCAGTAATGAGCTCATAAGGTAACAACAGCCAAGTTATTAGGTGGTGTCTTTTTCTGATCGGTCGCAGTGGGCAGATGGAGCATACATAGCAGGAATATTGTGAATGCCAAAGGGCTTTGTGCTGGCTGAGGGAGATTGTTCCAAGACAAATACACGCAACAGAAACAGATAAATAATGCTCCACACTTACAGACACCTAGTGGTCCGCACGCCACTAAAGTGTGAAGAAGAGGACACATCCGAGCAAGAGGGGAAATCATCGAACGATCAAGACAGAGAAAGAAAAGAAACAAGAGATAGATATAACCCGTGACAGGCTAATACATAAATATTGCTCGGTCTGAAAGAACTTGTTACATAAACCAGTAATATATTTGTATACACCACCTAATATTTATTCATATATATAAAGCGGGCAATAAATGTAGTAAACACGTTGGGCTAACTGGCCAATTAGGAATAAATCATTGTCGATGATTCGAATGGTGGTGCGCTGTGGAGGATAAACAAAATAAAGAATGGAGAAGGAAGCTGCAGCGGGGATCGCGCACAAATTAACATTTTGAATTATTAGCCTCCCAGTAAATCACTCTTGAACAGAGCTCTTGTCTCACTCTCGAGGCTATTATTTAATAACACGCTCGTTATTAGCCGGTATGTTGATACGCTCGAGATGAGAAAGATGGCCTTTCCTCAACCACAAATTACCAACTTTTGTTGCCTTCTAATTTCTTCATCGTTTCCTCACCTGACAGCCATCAACTGTTTATGAGCTTCCAGTGCATTATATTCTATTAAACTGGCTTCATTCGAATAGATTTCTGTTTCGTTAGCACCATCACTCACTCTGCTAGCTCTAATCGGGATCCCAACAAGGCTTAGCAAAGTAATGCATATTTTAGTAAGACATCATCCTGAATTTGGAAAAATGTTCAATCAAGAAAATCAAAAAACCTAACGGTTCATGTGAGCGTTGTTTTATAGTTGTGAACCTATTTTTAAAATTATGTATGCTGTGTATTGTACATTGTATGCTTGTATCTGTAACAAAACAAAATAATAAATTCAATTCAATCAATAGTATCAATTGACTCTATTGACATCCTTGTTGCAATGAACATTGGTTTGATAATTCTATAGCAACACTGAGTGGAAGGGTAACTTTATATCAATATCATCAACATTTCAAGTTCGACTATAATATTAAATTTTTAACTTAACTCCACTGTAAAAAAGCAAAAATACCGGAATCAATGGGTTTTACAAATTATAATATAAATTGAAGTAGCCTAAATCTTTCAATACAGTAGAAGCTCTCTGATCAGATCTTGGATTAACTGTCCATCAGATCAATCTAACTTTATCTAAGAATATGAAATCTTCAGCTGCGAAAATATTTGGTGCAGTTAGTAATGATCCAAAAATCGAAAATACCTTTCATATTACAAAAGATAAATTGAATAGAATCTCTCGGAAATGATTGGGAGCTTGTAAGGATGAGTTCAATTATCCTCGTATCGCCCATATTACTGTAATAGGTTTTCCACAGAATACAGTAACTGTATCGTGAATACTATAACGTCCCATTATCCGATTCAGTCCGGTCCGTTGGTGTTGGTTACTATACAAGAAGATCTCATAAAAGTAGTCATTGTTAATAATATTGAAGTTTCAACACAACAGCCACCTGCTTAATAGACTAGCCTCCAATACAGGCATGGCATGAATATCAATTAATCAGTTCCAATAATCTATTTGATAAATTATTTCCTTACCATTCCTTCATACTCAACCGATCTGATGTAGGTGCAATCTATACTGCAGGTACAATACTTACAACTCACTAACACAAAGGATCTTCTCTTTCACCATCAACTCCAACCCTCACAAAGAACCGTCAGGTTAGCATAAATCCAACGAAAATTGAGAACTGAAAAGAGCCAGCAATAATTGGTGTCCAGGTTGTATCGACCGAGTAGCATAATATTACAAAAGGCGGGTGAAAACGAATGGCTTATCCTAATAAAAGGAAAATTACCTATTTAAATTCAGCGATTCAATTTATGACACAGCTATTATTCTGCCCATAACGAGGCACTTTGTTTATTTATTTATGCATGTGGTCGACACAGTACGCCATACATTATTATATCTATAGACGCCATGAATTATATTGCGAGTGTTTGCACACGCGAGCGAGCCGTTGAAGCGAGTCGAGTCTCACTGCTCGCCAATGCTCGTGCGAACACTAGCGAGTGACTGTGTGTTAGTAACAAAAACGTAAATAACTATCCAACACTGCAATGTAATGAAGTCTTCATCAATGGCTGCCCAAAAAATGATAAACATAACTTGATTCCTGGTCCATTCACTGCTGGTACGTATCTCCCAATATCTTGCGTCCATGTCCAAACACCGCTCCGAGATATTGTTATTTCTGACACTATTCATAATGCACGCTTAGGCACGATATTTTCATATATTTTACAGTGGTGTGGCTGTTTTGTGTTGGGGGTATAAAAATTGAGCGGAAGTCATAAATATTATTTTCAAGGTTAGTACTTTTGAGAGATTGGCATCAATTCAAAATGTTTATTCGAATTGACAATCAGACCCATATAACCGTATAACTAATACATTCGATTAGTTTTTTAATGACAACATAACAACCTTCATTCACTTTTATTTCATTACAAATTGCTTTTCATGGTAATTTTGTATTAAATAATGGATAATTAATGGTATAGTCTGTCCAAGCAAAGAAGAGCCTCTGGCAAGATGGGGAAATGACTCCAGCTTGGTCAATATTTGTTCAAGAATTATAAATGTGGTCTTAATAGAAGATCAAATAGTTTCCTACAATTTGAGATAAAATTGATTATTTTTAAACCAATATTGACCGAGCTTGAGTCATTCTCCCATCTTGCCAGATGGTCTTCTTTGCTTGGACAGACTATGTTATACGTTCAAACTATAACTCATTCAACTTATAATTACTCAATTTTAATTGAAATAATTTCATTTGCACTAATAATACTGTCAATAATCAATACAATTTAAGACCCACCTCAAATAAGTACATAATCTATCATACTAACATTGAAAATATTAGAAGACAACTGATCATATAATTCAAGCACTAAAATTATAAATAAAATTCCTGAACAAATTATTAACTGTGCCAAGATAACAGAAAAAGTAAAAACAGATATCAATGCTTGGATCAAAATTAACTACTTCTTCTACCTTTGAGAACTATATTAAGTTAACAGGGAACTTTTCTGATTAGTGCGCTCACTTCTACTTGTGCTCTATCACATCCCTTTCCTAATCCTTTCCAAAAATTCCAAGGATCAAAAGCCTTCCTATGACATGGATAGCCATAGTTGGAAGAACTCTTGATCCTCTACCCTTCTTCACCACATAACATGTATAAATTGCCTTCTAATATTGTAATGTGTTCTCATATTTATGTTATTTATTCCATACTGTAATGTTTTTTTATTGATGCAATTAATTTTTATTTCATATTGATATATCTTATGTGTGTGTGTGAATAAATAAATTGAAATTGAAATTATTGAACTATTACGATTTGCTAGTTGACACTCCGAAAATAATTAATAAAAACCACATATTTTTAACGACTAATCATCATCAGACAAATATAGTAATTGTGGCTGAGTTCTTCTGATGTTAAAAACTGTTTCGTTTTCAAGCGCATGTATAGGCCTATGCGTGCAAACTACGAGTAGATTGGCATTGACATGAGGCTACCGTGCCCTCTTCAGCTATTTAATTACAAACTCTTCATAACACTCCATTAATAATTACTTGAGAACTCATATAGCAGGAGCAACAGCTCCCGATCAGCTTCATGCATCAACCAACTTTTCGACCGAGCAGCGCCGCAGCTAATTGGAAAATACTTCACAGCTCATAGCGTTCAGCTGGTACCCTATCCTGCCCCTTCCAAAATCACACTCCTGCACAGTACCCACTCATGCTTCGCAATGTTTTAATAGGCCTATGCTAAGCCCGGTTGCAAACATCACAATTTTAGCTCTACGGCTTTTTTGCTGTCCTTACAGTTTCTATTAGATTGAACAGAGCTTATCGAACAGAGGATGTGTATTTGCACATTTCATGTGCTTGCCAAGTTCTGTTCCATGTAGTAGAGTTTCGAATAAAATCGAACGTACAAAAATTGTGGTGTGTAACGGTACTAAAGGTGAGATCTGTTGCTCCCTATGTTTTTTTACTATCTAGAGATCACCGCACCTCTTTAATGACCTTTTAACTTGAGTTCCAAGCTAACTGATAATTTTATTTAATACATTTATTTATTTATTAGATACATTAAAAATTATACTGTTAGGTGAAAACACAGATACATGTCCTACATTCTATCTATTTATTTACTTTTGTCTTTCATTACAGGCGAAGTTGGGACTCGCTGGTCCTCTCTTAAACTCAACCTATTTTGTGAAATTCCATGTTTAGTTGTAGAGAAGCACGAATTTTTTATGTTCTACATGTAGTTATTGGAATGATGGGTCGCTAAAGGATTCCTGACAAACTCAACTCAAAATGATTGAATTTGATTTTTACACACAAGGAGAATTTCTTAGAATAGTAATAAATACTGTTATAATAATAATTCCACAAATTACTGCACAAAGAATATCTTGAAATATCAATATTGACTAAGAAATACACTTGAATGTTATATCGCTCATCAAGTGGCTCCTACACAGTATCGTCTGTAGTTGTCCAATGGTATGATTTCGATCAAAATCAGTATAGTGAAGGAAGTACTGTACATTATTGAGCCATGATCAATGCATTCGATTGAACCCTACTATTTCCTCAATTGAGCACACTGTCACTTTTCAAAAATTCAATATCAACTGGATAAACGTTTCTTTTATCAATCTAATAATGATTTGTAACAACATCGTTTATCTATTTGGCTTCGAAAATCTCATTCAACAAATCATCCTTACATGAAACAAAGAAGCCAATGAATCAACATTTTATTGCTACACCCACCAACTGGAAGAGTTAGGCGCGGCATTGCAAGTAATGTGACAACCAACAAATATTCGTATGAATAATATTTCCGCCAGCGATAATAGATAGGACGATATTGACATTTAGCGCAGAAATTTCAATGTGCACTGAACAGATAAAGAAAGTAGAAGAAGAAAAAGAAGAAGAAGAAGAAGAAGAAGAAGAAGAAGAAGAAGAAGAAGAAGAAGAAGAAGAAGAAGAAGAGAGTAGGGAAGGTAGTGTAAAAGAGTGAAGAAGACAAGAGTTGAGAGATAAGGCCCACCTTTTCGTATGCACGGCTGCAGCGTTTAGGTCATTTTTTAACTGCCAGTTAATTATCTCTAGTTTATTATATTTAAACTTGCTGGCTTTAATTTGTTTCAAAAGCTGTTTCCAAACAAGTTTTCCCCGAGCCCTGGCCGGGTGTTAATACACTCTCACACACTCCCACTCTTTCGCTCTCTTCCTTACTTTATCACACTCTCTCACTCTTTCTCTTTCTTTCTCGCACTCCTTAATCCAATCACTGTTCGTTATTCATGTTGTCAGCAGCTCTCGCTAACTGGTTCTCTTTGTCTTGGAAGCAATTGGTTGCGTTTATCCTGTTGCACTGTGTGTTTTAGGAAGAGATGGACCCTGTGAGAAAGAGTGAATTGGGGAGATGAAGAGTGTGAGAAAGGGAGAGAGAACAAATTGGTGAGATTAGAAGAGAATAACAAAATACTAAACTGTATGTTCTGCTTTTTGAAAGAGAGACAGAATTAGAAAAATGAGAAAATTAGAAATAAAATTGTATTGTATTGGAGAGAGAAGGAACGAGAGATGATGACATGAAGTACTAGAAGAAGATGAAAAAAGGTGAGAAACAAATCAACTATGAAACGCCATGTGAATGAAGAAGAGTGGGCAATATCTATTTGTTGAATAGATATAGATGAAAAAAAACTTGAGCTGAATAAAGAAAACAGAATAGATATTTGCTTGTAAATGAAGTTCCAGATGAGAGACAGAGAAAGGATGAAGATTGAAGAGGGAGAGTCAAGGATCGGGAGAGATGGAATGAGAAAGAAGAGAAATGGGAAGGTGGAAGAATAATATTAAGGATCAAGACAAACAGAGAAGGATAAAGAGAGTAACTAATCATGAGGACAGACAAATAATATTAGAGGAAGTAGGATAAATATTAGAAGTGGAGGGTGAGGAAAAGTGAGAAGGGGCGATGAAATTAGTATAGGGGGAGGAAGAGGAAACAAGATTTGTGTTGAACGGAGAGAAGAGAAAAGGATAGAGTGAGAGAAAGTAGAGAGCATTTCAGAGGGATTGAGCTGTTGAAAGAGTGAGCAAACGATAAAGGAACGCGTGAGAGTGCACACCACATATAAAATCCAACCAACATCCTTACCTGATCGTTTAGCGATTGTTGTTTATGGACACAACCTGTAACCGCTCCCCCCCCCCCCGCTGCAACACCACCACAATCTCAAGAAGGTTAAATAAAAATTCACAGCCTGTTCACGCTCGCCTGTCATTTATGATTAATGTTTATTTAAAATTCTCCTCTTAGAGCGATCATCACATTCTCTTCTCCTCCTTCTTCCTTCTCCGTCTTTTGGCCGAATATTCTAATAAGAGACTAACAAAAGTCAATTCCCGAGCCGGGTTGGTAATTGGTCGAGAGCATAATATAATAGCCCCGGTCTCAGTTGAGATTTATCGCGTACGATTAAATAATTAACACAACAAGCTTCGACTGGAAAGCAAAGCAAAGCAACGCCATGTTTATCGAGACGTCCGTTTCCACCTTGTTAACATGTGAAATTTAAAAATAACATCGTCGATAGACACCCAACTCCCTCGAATTAATCGATTTCAACGGCGTTTATATCACTCTCAACTCTTATTTCTCACTCTGATCGCTTTAAATGAGTACAACTTTTCAAATACCGTACACATTTTTAGCTCGAATGGATTTTTATTGAACAAACACAGTAAATCACACAAGTTATAATTTTTGTAAGTTGTTATAGGGGTTAAATATAGTATGACAGTATGACTAATTTGGTAATTTCAGTATATATAATTATCTAATTTGGTTCATCTAGTCTTGTTGATAACGTAAAGTTCCAATATTCTACAAAACTCTTGGTTGTGGTTACCTAATAATTTTTAAACATATTTGGTTTTCATTTTTTTATGCTTTCTTTTACAAGTATTCAATTAAAATCCAGAGGGAGCACCATATTTTGAATAAAGTATACAAATAAATGTATTATGAATGAGAAATCAATGAATAATTGGGATAAAACCAAATGATACAAATTAATAAAGATAAATTTTATAGGGCCAAAAAATAAATATTTCTTGATTAGATGTATTGATTGTAGTTTCCAACACACAAAAATAATATAGGAAATGAGTAATAGTATTCGATAGCTGATACTCGAAGTACAAAAAATAGAATTTATTTTTCCCATTATTTAGCATCCGTATGACAAAAATTGTCATTATCAAGTCTACAATGATATCCGCATGAAAACGGATGTCGCGCATGACAAATTTTAAAAATATATTTTCCATATTAGATACATCATAACAGATTGATACAAAGATTGCACGCTGAGCAGTAGCTTTTTATCATGTAGTGAACAGAGCCAACGATGGATGATCGATTAGAGCGTGTAGCCAATATAACGAACACACATCTAATAAGCATAAACTGAGGCATATATCAATATCAAGGCCCGAACAAGTTGTCACTTTCGATCAAAATCGAGTAGCTGCATTCTCGCCTTCTCACAACCTGTTGGATGGTATCTGAGGATGAAGAGGAGGAGGAGGAGGAGGAGGAGGAAGAGGAGGACTGACTTTTGAGGAGGAAGTAGAGGAGGGTTGAGCGCTGGTGGCAGCATTGACGCGTTCTCACGGTATCATTGACCGTCGCTGACTCTCGATGGCTCGTTTATGATTCAACGTTAACGAAACTGTTTATAAATGTAACTTCGACATCAATATGTAGATGAACAACGTGTCAAGTCACGAGTTGAGTTAAAACAAACAAAAATAGAAAATTTGTCTACAAAGCCTATTGGATAGAGAACAATTCAATAAGAGGCTATTAAATTATTGAAAGTCCATGTCAATAAAAATTACCAATTAATTACAAAAAAATTACAAGTCCAATCAATGAAATATTATTTGATATGATAGTAGAGGGTAGAAGAGGGAGAGGAAGGCCGAAGAGACGCTGGTGGGATTGTGTGGAGAGGGATTTGAGAAACAGGGGAATGATGAATATGAGGACAAAGACACTTGGAGGCGACTGTCCAGAAAAAGCGACCCTGTATAGAAACGGGAATAAGCTGAGGAAGAAGAAGAAGAATTCAATGAAAATTACCAGTTGGGTATCAAATAATAATCTAGTTATGAATTGCAAAAATTACTTATCAGCATATCTTGTCTCTTTTCTCAATAAATTAATAACACAGTAACAAACTCCTAACAGCAGTATCCAAACTTCTAAGCCGAATCGTTGATCATTATCAACAAAATTGTGATGAAACTAGTTGATCGTATCAACTGTTCACCAAACTAGTTTGGTTAATTCAACGCATGAGGCGTTTGCACTGAGCGCGCCCGATTGTCAAAACAATTTGTCATGTGGCTTGCTTGGTGAGGCAGGGTGCGATCGCCACGCACTGATAGGATCACTTACCAATTTTCAACTGCTGGCTTAACCACCTCTTACCATCACCGTGGTTGCATGCCATCTCCACCATTATCAAACTGCAAGAATGATAATTGGGTGGTTGGTAGTTTGTCAAGGGGCACATTCTAGAACTGGCTGGAGTTGATAGTTAAAACAGAACAACGTTACCAAAAAGATAGTGAACGAGTTGATGAAGATATTGGATTACGATCGAATCATCATCAGCATCTAAGCAACACTAATTATCCATAAAACCTATACATTTATGGAATAATATTTGATTGTAAATCGGTGGTTAATCAGTGAAACGTGATATTTAATCTACTTTTATTCTGTTTTACTCTTCCCATTATTCTGGACAAAAGCCTCTCATTAATTTTCTCCCGAGTATTGATATGGATTGATACAGAATAGGTTGATAAATGATTATAAAGCCTTCATAATTATTGGGTGGTTAATTGAACTCGACTAAAATAAAAAGACAATATATATTATTGTCAGCTATATAATGGTGTAGCAACGAAAACCAGCAACTTGATTTTCAATAAGTCTGTGGTATGACAATATCTTGCCTTTTCATTTGATAAAGATAACAACCACAACCACAATATCACATCCACTACTACTCATCAAGTGCTAATTGAAACATCAGAGTATTTCAGTTCACAATTCCTTTAATTTTTCAAGAGAATTGTGATCATTAAACATCAGTTAAATAAAACTGATATTAAAACTTGAATAATAATTATTTCATTATCGTTCTCAAATCAGGAAAAATATCTATTTTGAATATCAAAAAATACTTGATTGTCACCTCCAACACCTCAGAAACTTGAAGGACGTCAAATCACTTTTTAGTCCAGTGAATGTCAGTCAGTCGCAGTCAGCCGCTTGCCTCTCTGATGAAGACGAACTGGTCGAATGGAAAGCCTCTACCTCCTTTCCTCAATTACTGTAGCTCGACCACTGGCGGCTCGTGCCCACGAAACAGGTGAAGTGCTGTACAGTAAGAGTTAAGGGCACTTCACCTGTTTCGTGGGTACGAGCCGCCAGTGAGCTCGACTCTTCTTGCTGCTATTAATACGCATTTCAAAAGTGGATAATTGCCGCTTGAAACCAGTTACTTGCAGCCAGTTGCATGTGTTTTATTGCACCGGTTTATTTACATTGTGTTAGCTTTTAAACGACTGAGGTAAAAATCAGCCACTCGAGTTATGATTACGATTATGGGGATGACATCGACTCGCCGGTTATTATCTCGAACTGAGAGTCGTTAATGAGGTATTGCAGCGTTGCCCCAGGAAGCAACATATCGTTCGCTCCTCTCATAAACGCGCCATTAACAAGACAACTACCAGAAAATATAGTGATAAGACTCATTAACGTAAAAACAAATATGAGTTATAGCCGACTTCAATCCAACCTGGCAACCAACCAGAATCGAAGAAATCGACTTTGAATATGTGAAGAGTTGAAGTCAATGTACTTACAGCGGATTGCACTAATGCAGTAGAAGAATTTTCTTGATTGTAGACTACATAGATTAAGCGCATAACTCAAAAATCATCTTGAAACATCAGAAGAAGTATCATTAGCATAAAGCTTTAAATAATTAAAACCAAGGTCCCCCTTTTTAATAAATATTTAAAAAAAGGGTACTTTGATTTTAATTATAGAATAAAGTACCCTTTTTTAAAAATTTTAAAAAAGGGTACTTCGATTTTAATTATAATCAAATATCGAAAAAAGGGTACTCTGTTTTTAATTATTTATAAGTTTTAACGAATACAGTAGCACTAAGAGAAAATAAGTATCATTAGCATGAGTTCAATGTCTTGAGAATGAATACAGATCTGATAAGGACCAATGATGGTAGATCGATGAGGAAAATCTTCTAGCTTTAAGTTATTGAACTTAGTGATAGGATTTAATTGTTTGGAGAGAGTTGAAGAGCACCAATCCATTTTCATGGATTTCCATCCATTTTCACAAGAACCGATCTAATTAGTTGACCTGGCTCATAAATGAAGCCAAAATGTTATAAATCTCTGTAAATTAAGGGATTTCCACTTCTTCAAGTAAAAACTAGATCAAACATCCCAAGTACAGGGTGACACAAACAAAACGGGAACTTTTGAAGTAACACGTACGTGAATAAAGGAAATGTAATCATTAGTTTTATTGCTGAAAATGTGAAGTAGAATAGTTGCCACTTATAGTTTAAACGAAAAAATGCCAATATTCATGGACAATGTCTTTGAGATGACGACCATTCAAACTTATACATTCCTGGAAGCAATCAAAGAGATTATAGCAGTGAGATTTCCATGTAAGCATGGAATGTCGATGAACTGTGTTTAACTTTTTCTTGTGGGGCCATTTAAAAAGTAAAGGATACGCTTCACGCTCAAACATCATGGATTTCTCTATTGTATATGATTCACATAGATGTAACTATTGATCAACTGATCTAATTTAAACGCAGTGACAGAAAAAGGAAAGTTACAAAACGTTTCATTGAAACTCATGTTACATTTGAATGAGTTTTCATGAGTTATTGGTTCATAAAAACAAATTAGTTGTACATATCTCCAAAATAATTCCATAACTGAATACTCCACTATATTTAAGTAGAAGCTCAAACGTGGAAAAAACATTATTACATCAAAATAAGTTTCACATAAATAATGAAGATAACAAGAAGAGACTAACATGTTATCCAACAATTAATCTTCTTTGTTCAATGATTTTGACTGGTAGGAGGTCGTCTATATACTCGGTATAACTGTGCTCAAATGTGATTTGTAATTCAAATTATTACTAGAGTAGATACTTACACACATACATTTACAAACATTATAGTAATCACAGTCAATGTTATTATTGATTTCCCGATCATGTTTTGAGTGGATAAGTTATTACAGGGCGTAGGCATTGGCTGCTTTCTACCGAGTCATTCAACATTAATTTATTGGCCGTAGTCTGTATTATTAGGCTATGAACTTGTCTCGACCCACAGGAGAAAACATTATAAACTCCGGTCCCATACATAAATTAATGCCTGAAATCGATTCTATTAAGTGATTGATTTTTGTAGCCTACAGTAATTAAGATATCGAGAGCAGTAATATTGGCTCTGACGCAATCAACGTGTTACGTTTGTTGCCTTCTGGACAAGGAAATTGACATTTGGTTCATATTATTTATCGTAACGAGCTGAGTAATTGATAGCACACAGATTGACTGGCAGTTCAATCAATCACGTTAACTCTGAACATAATTTTTAATTTGAACTGGAATAATTAATTATCCTCTACAAAATTTAACTATGAATAATTTACTCACTGATCTGAATTTCGTACATTTTGTTGGAACATTTGTAACGTAGGCAATCACGTTAAGTCTGACCATAATTTTAAATTTGAACTCGAAAAATTAATTAATCTTTACAAAGTTGAACTATGAATAACCAACTCACTGATCTGAATTTCGTAGATATTGTTGGACCAATCGTAACGTAGGCTATTATAAAATACTATTTTTCATTTAGGATAATATTATTAATTTTTTTTTAAATTAAGTTAAGTTACTCAATTGGAGACTTTCCTCTTTTTTTAGCAAAAATTCCTATCAAACGTACAAGTCATATTGAAGATAGCATATTTGAGAGTGGTTGAGGATGTCTTACATTGCTCAAGATACTATACAGGATATTTATTTATTTATTTTTCAAAAATAGGATAATCCCCTTTCTGGTACTAAAGTGGATCTTGGAAAACTGAAAATGCAATTTCTATACTCAGAAAACTGAACCCTTTTCAATCTATAGACATCTGAGAACATGTGATCAGTCAGTAATTGAGAATGAATGGAAATTGAATTAAAACTGAAAGAAAGGTTCAAAGGCTTTGAATTTTTAAAGGTTTCTCGAAAGAGTTATTATATTAATTTGTACTTAATTGAGTATTATTAATACTTGAGTAATTGAGCAGTATTGTAGATTCTGAACAATAGAGTACAAAGAACGAGTGGATACCAGCTCAACTTTTTAAAATTGCACATTGATTTCTAATTTGAATTGATATTAAATGAGATTTTATATTTCATATGCCATGAAATACCTAATTGGAGAAAAAATGTCAGAAATAACGTAATTTTGAGAGATTGAACAGAAATTCAGTATATAGTAAAACGTGAAATTCAACAATTCTCACTCGTGAAATTCCCTCAACAGTTCCAGGAACAAGGCAGCATCAGCTAACTGCTCAAACGTGGCAGTAGAATGGGCTAGCGATAAATAATCGCCCGGGTCCAAAAGGTGACTGCCGGTAAACTGTGTTTCAAAATGGCGTAAAACAAATAATATTCGGTGTAATCGTTACTCGGTTAGTTTGGAACAATGTGTCCGGCAATTAAAAAAAGAGATGAAAAATTGAAGGGGGCCGTTGAGAGGGGCAATCATTTATCCCCGGAAGGAGAGTTTGCTGCGCTGCAAATATCATTTCGGGAATTAGAGGCGATAATTCACTGGCTGCTGCGGGGGATCGTTAACGGCAACGCTAATTTAAAACCGTGAAAATGTGGAAATTAAGGGCTACAGCGTTTTGGTTTCGAGATTGCAGACGCAGGCGTTTTGCACGAGAGCGAGAGAGACAGAGAGCGGCTGCAAGTTGGTGCAGATTCTTCTTCCACTCGTTAAACAAGCAATATTTTTCCAACAAACTTACTCACACATTCCATCTCTCTTCTGTAGTCTGTCCAAGCAGAGAAGACATTCTGGCAAGATGGGAAATGACTCCAGCTAGGTCAATACTAGTTCAAAAATTACAAATTCTGTCTCAAATTGTTGGAACATTCTGATATACAATTTGAGACGAAATTCATGATTTTTGAACCAATATTGACCTAGCTGAAGTCATTTTCCCATCTTGCCAGAATATCTTTCTTGCTTGGACAGACTATAGCTAACCCTCCACCCTTTCTAAAAATCCTCTCCATTCGGGTGAAGTTGAATTCGCTCTTCATTCCCCCTTTCACCCTTCATCCTTACATTTTCTTGTCTGCTACACCTTCACTAACAATGTCCCTCTTTCTCTCACCCACTATTCCTCTCTCTTTTGCATATCTTTTTCTCATCCTTTCTCACTCTCTCTCTCAGTTTTTTCCCTCTTTATCTCATCTATCTTTATCTCTTCTTCTTTTCTCTCCCCAAGTCCATCTAAGTAAAGTTGAATTACATCTTCCCTCCCCCCTCCTCCTCTAACATTGAATTAGCGCCCATTCTTTCAAGCCTTCCCCCTCCTTAATCACCCTCTTCCCCCTAAAAATCCTCTAAAAACAAAAAAGATGAATCGCCCCATTAAAAAGCGTAACTTTTGAGAAAAATGCCATGGATGAGCCAGATAATAGGATAGAATACTCCAGAGGTGGATTACCAATATCCTGAACGAAGATGAAATAGAGCCTGTGCAATATTTGGTTGTTGTTGTAGTTGATCTAACCATAACTTCTGGAGTTTTTTTATGTTGGAACAAAGTAATTTTGAGTTAGCTACCAATGAACTCAAGCTCTTGAATATTTTCTAGCTATCATAGTAAAGATTTCAAATTTCTTTCATGAAAAATAGGAAATCGTAAGTCATGAATGTGGGCTGTATTTCTCATGAATATTATTCTCTTATTAAGATTACATTGTTATTCATCAAGTTCGTCAGATTGTCATATTTATTAATATTTATCTGGATAATTTATACAATATTGTGAACATCATGAAAATATTTCTATTGAAAAGTTATCCAGTTATACTATCAAACCAAAATTAATGCTTTATTCTTTTAAACTTTGATTGAACAATATTCTTAAAAATAATCTATATCTATAGAAGCGAAATGGCGCTGACTGACTGACTGATTCATTCATTCATTCATTCATCACCAGAACTAAAAATCCACTGAACTGAATGCGTTCAAATTTGGCAGGCATGTTCAGTTGGACGTTTAGACGCGCGCTAAGAAAGGATTTTAAAAACTTTTTAAGGATACGCCAAATATTTCAGCTTTTCTACAGTTTTTCGGCGTTTTCCTCATTTTTTCGAGAACCAATAGGTAGAAAATGTTGATATTTGATGGGCAGGTTCAGATAAGGTCTAGAAATGTTGTGTTGAAATATTTTTGCAATCCGTTCAAGATTACGCCAGTTTCAGGTTTTCAAAATTGTAGATGTGTTGCGGGTTGCATATCTTCCGCCTTGATACGACCAATCCTTACTGAAATTTAATGGTTCAGCGAGATTATAGATGAACTAATTTGGAAGGTATTGAATCAAGATTCAAACTATGTCCGATATACTTCCCAAGGTTACGCTTAATATTAGCGTTTTACTATTTTTTGTAATTTTCTGAGTTTTTCTTAGATTTTTCTAGAACAAATTGGCATAAAATGTTGAAATTGGGTAAACAGGTCCATATTAGGTGTAGAAATGCTGTGCTCAATAAATTTCGAATCCCTTCTGAACGGAGTTTGCAGGCAGCCTGTTCGTCTTAGCTGACACTGACAGAGGTTTTGCAGGCGAGCGATGCGAGCCTGTTTGACTTACTTACACTGCCTATACTGTTGGGGGTCCAGGGCGGAGCCCACTGGCTAGGCGGAGAAGGCGAGCGAAGCTTTATTCTTTTAAACATTGATTGAACAATATTCTTAAAAATAATATACAAATAAATAATAAAACTGCATGAAACTGCTATCTGTAGAGTCCAAGTAAAAGAGCAAATAAAATAGCATATTTCAACTCGATCAATCCAAATCCATCAGGCACTACATTCCAGCATGCACGCTCCAACCTAGCACCGCAGGAATTTCCTGAAACCTTACACAGTTTTCGAAAATAATAGTTCACTGATTGACAATCGCGTTCTGATTTGCATGCTGTTTATCCCATATTGTATATGCGTGATGTACCATTATGACTGTTTGGACTGGACATGCGCATGCGCAGAGCAACAGAAATTCTGACGGTTGGTGCGAGCGGAAAATTGACGCCGCGGGGTAAAGCTGCGTTTGAACCGCGTTTGGCTTGTTAATGCGCGATCATTTACCTTTGTTTGCTGATCTCCAGCAGCCAGTGGAAGGATACAGCTTCCAGCACTTCATTCCAGTCGAGTTTTGTCGTTCTGTCTCCGTCTAACATAAGGGGATCACCTTGTGTTAGAGAGAGATAGAGGCACACACTCCCTGCAGCCGTATCTTGCACGGGGGCCCTGTAATTTGCTCACTGGTCTCATCAATGTCTGCCTCATACCCACATACTCTCTCTTAAAATCTCACTCTCAAAATGTCTTTCTCTCGTATATCTTTCTCTTTCTTTACCGTACATTCCTTACCCTGGAGAATCATTTCAAAGTCTCTCTCAAAGTCTTTCTCTCAATCACACTACCAGTGTTTAACTCTCTCTTCTCCTGTATTTTTGTATAATCCTTCCTTTATCATCTCTACTCCTCCTGTATTTCATTTTCCATCCTTATCTAGCCTTCTGCCTACCAATTGTTTCTCTCTTTCCACATAGTATCTGTCTGGACACTAGATTGTACGAACAAAAGTAACTGACCAAATTACAGTAATTCCGATGCCCTAGAGATAATACAAAACATTCGTGAATGAGTATGCGTGCTCACTACTGTTTTTTTCTTCTTCTAATCTGTCTATTGCTGCTCTTTCATGTCTTGTAATTTCCATATAGAACAATTGAAGTTGAGACTTTTGTGATTTCATGTTTCGATCCTTGTTTATCCCATAAACAAGCTACCAGGTATATTGATGGAGAATATTTCATTCATTCATTTCCTTTTTTGGATGATTCTTTTACAATAATAAATTGCAGAAAGAACATGATTTCTATAAAGTTGACCTGATGAATTGAGTTGGTAATATAGATAAATATCAAGAGAAATCTTCTAAGCTTCCTACAAATCTTCAGGCTGATTACTTACACAAATAGTGAAAAAAGTTTCATTGGAGATACCCTCTGAAATGATTTGTAAACTTTTTAACAGTGTCGAATTTTGTACTCAATAAATTATTAAATGTTTGAGAGCTTCAACACTAGGATAAACATGATGGCCGCATACGATCGAGCATTGAATCGAAGTGACTCCATTCTTACAAATTTGATGAAAACGGTTCTGCAGTGATTGACCAATATTTGAGCGTTTTGTTTCAGATAAGATAAAATACTTCAAATTCTGCTAAAGGATTTTGAGATCTGCTGAGATTGCCAGTGGGAAACAGGACTTAGTACAGTTTTTTTTCACTGAAATTCTAAAATCCATCACATCTTTATTACGGTAAGCTAAACATTATCCTCTACCATATGTGCAATTTCCAAGTTGATTATCTATTACACCTGTCGTCAATCAACCAATGAATTTTATCACAATCTCATGAGGCTGACCCACGTCCTGAATCTCTGGGAGCCGGAAAGTTACTGAGGTGGGCGGACAGATTGGAAAATGGGTCTCCACCAGCACCACTCTTCAGGAGACTTCACGCTTAGCTAATTTTGAAACGCTTCTTTTCTGGGTATTTGGCAACTCAAAGGATCTCTGAAGAGGCTCGACTCTTGACGGCGTAAGCCGATTTTCAAACGTCAAATAAAGTTGGCGATGAGGCGGTCGAAGAGCCTTTGTCGTCAACAAGCCGAGCGTTTTGAGGATCCAACGAGCGTGGCCGAATCGATTTAGCCTCTTTTAGCAAACAGCTGCTTAGCCCTCACCCTCTCACACGCCTCTCACTCTCTCTCTCTCTCTCTCTCTCTCTATTTCTCTTTCCATTTCTTTCTCTTTTTCTCTCTACTTCTTTCTTACATTCTTTTTCTCACCCTCTCCTTTTTCCACAATCTCTCTTCAGATGTTGTGAATACAGAGCACAATACCGTCTTCGGCTCAATGCCACTTACAAATCGATACAGAACCTCATAAATTGAAAATTGAATTCCGAAAAGGACCAACAGTCAATAAATAAGGTATCAATTTCTTCGCTTCATGCTGTGACGATTATCTTCCAATGATATTATAATGGAATTGTAGAAAACAGGCAGCCGGGCAGCTGCTGTGAGTCAAGCAGAGAAAAAACTTTAAAGATTCTTTTTGATATTTGAAGAAAATTTGGGGAATGAAATCGTGATTTGAGAGTTCTCACTTGTAAAATTATGATTGAAAGTTTATTTTTCAAATACCCGAAAATATAATGTAATACTATACGTGTTTGAGTCAATGAAACCTTCTGAGATATTTTTTCACATACTCATTTATCGAGTTATGATACAAGTTTTATCGTTCCATCATCGTTCTCTTAGCATTGTTTTTTCAACATCGTTCTTCCCTATTGTTCTTTTGCCATTGACTTTCTCTATCAGAGAAATAATAGGAAAAATCAAATGAAAACTTTCATAGTTACTATAGATAAAACTGGATTAAGGATGGAAATCAACCCCAAGATAATTTGCGAATAAAATTTTTTCTTTTATTATATCAAAAGAACAAGTTCTATCAACTCGTTGACATGACATATCAAAGCAAATAACAATGCTCATTACATTGGAGCCTACTCGAATGGCTGAAATATAACTTTTCAATTCACATTTTTGTCATAGAATCAGTATTATACGCCTTTAATCACGAGAGAAACATTTCTCAGTATTCATGAATATTTTGCCTATGAAGGTAACCTTGTTGAAAAAATACCTTTTTGGAACTACAACCATGAGAAAAGGCTCTTAAATCAGTATTGAGAATTTCAAGTTGAAATTTTGTGTGGCCTGGTACGCGATTGTCCGTATAGGTGTTACTAGCCTTTCAGAAGTAAAAATGAATATCATGATCCATTCTGAAATAAATGAAGGGAGATAATAAGAGACAAAGTAAGAGAGAGAAGAACACATGTAATTTGAGAGAAAAAGAGACAGAATACCATGAAATGTTATCGGTGAAAAGCTGTGAAAAATTTAACGTTCGTTGGAATGTTTGTCGAAAACCATGTTGTTCTTCTCCCATTCGCTGACTATGATTGGTGATGAGACTGACACCTTTAAGTGGAATCCCAACGACACTTGACTCTTGTCAGTGACAGCCAGCAATCACCTTGCACCCCTCACCACTAAACATCATTCCAGGGTGGTTTCCTAATTACCACTCTAAAAGCATCGGTTTAGTTTACCACCCATAATTTTTCAAGTTTCTTCTTTCTCAAGCATTGCCGATCGTTACATTTTATGACATAGGTGTGTCCAGAAGTCGTTGAAATATATGGGATTTTGGCTCATAACGGAAAAAGCTCCAAAGGAGAACTTGAATGGTTTCTGGTGGGAAAAATGGATTTTGGAAGCATTAAAAAAAGTTTATGAGCCTCGGGTATCATATTATTTATTTTTGTATTCATGGATTCATATTGAGAGAAAATTTGAGGAATATTTAATTTTGATAGTCTCATTAAACTCAATCCATAGAATATTTTGTCCAAGAATGTATTGAAAATAATAGCTGAGAGTTTTCAATTAATTCAATGATACAATACAATAATTATTATTCTAAAATATGTAATACAACAGTATTTTGTGATAAATTTATTTATTCATGTTATATATTAATCCGATCATTTTTGAATAGCATTTTATTGGTAATTACAAAAATATTCCATTCCTAAACCAGTACCAAATATATTACAACTTTTTCCCATGATGGAATTAGCAATATACAGTATTATATTGGATCAACAATCCATACAAGAGGGCCATGGGGTTGACTCCCAAAAAAAGTATCAAACTCCAAAATGAAACAAGAGGTTGGTGAACTACTCCAGATATCGTTGAGTATTTGTTGAGCTGACTCAGAAACATTCTCTTTCAGCATTCGTCGATATGTTCTCTTTAAGCATTTACCGAGTTTCCAGGAATATCATTTCTAGCATTGTAGGACTTCTAGAGAATAGTAGGAATCTACTAGAAAAGTGTAGTGCTTTCGGCCACCCAAATGCGTGAGAGTCGGATCCGGTTTCTTTGTGGAAATCGGGGCTTTCGTGATTGTTGAGATGCGCTTCAAGAGATGAGTTGGAGCAGCATCCAGTCAGCATTCATGTCAGAAGGAGAGCAGCGAATGCCAAGTTCGTCATCACTGTGATGTGGAAATGCCACTCTACTGCATGTGCACTACCGTAGATATAGTAGACCTACTGATATGTACTATATGTATAGTATATAGTATGTAGGCTACACTACTTGGTCTTTGGCACTACATACTCATGGTTGAGTGTTAATGGGAGAGATGTCTTTGAACATCCCTCTCCAAAGAATGGACATTTATATGTCTAAACTCCGCCATTTTATGTAGATACAGCACAAATTTATATTACCGTTAGCTTATTAAATCCTACATCTGTCTCATTTTGCAAGTTTTCATAGTTTATAATTAGCCAACTTATGCAAAACCATAATGTAATTAGTGTAACTTTCATTTATTTTTATTCTTATAGCATAGGATTCGAATTATTGTATTATGTAATCTACATGATAAAGTGATTGAATCTGAATCTGAATCTAACCATAGTATGCGCTCTGAGTCGGTGAAGAAAAAAGGAAGAGCTAATTGTGAATAGAATTTGAGAGTAGAAGAAGGAGCAGAAATGTAGAGTAAAGGCAAAAACGGAAAATGAAAACAACATATGAAGATTATGAAGTACGTTGAGAGAAACGAAGTGAAGGAATTATAAAATTTTCAGTGGAGTTGTTGCTGTACATAGGTAATCCTCATCCAAGCTGTAAAAATTTATTTATTATTTTTTTGTGAGGGTGATTTTTTTTCTTAGGCCTGTGCGTGGGTAATGAACGAAGGATGATGATGAGAGATGAATGGACCTACTGCTTTAGGTGGGTTCCGAACCACCGGGAAGCGATTTTTGAGGCTCATGAATTGAATTCAGAGGAACCGGTCACCATTTCAACAGTGGTGGTAGAGGCATGTCGCTCATCTAATCTCACCGATTAGACGCTCTCTACCACTGGGACAAACCGCTTCCCTTATTATCATCGATTATGATTGTAGATCATGGAAGATCTAGAAAGGTATGAATGAATCGATAATACAATAATAAGTTCGAAAATCAAGTATGATTATCAATCCGTAAACGATTCTGGATAGGAAAAATGAATCTATTGTACGATAAGGCGATCATCTGAAAAAAGAATATCTGAAATTACGATTATGGGAAGGATAAATTAAACAACTAGACGATCATGTGAAAAGAAAGAATAATTATCTAAAACTACTTCTAAGCTTTTCAAAATAATTTCCACCTTAATAGGCACAAACCCTACATTTACAACGGTTTTCACTCAATTAGCGTGCTATTACTCTCGACTCGTTCAAGCGTTAAGTCCAAGTGCAACACTAATAAGCGTTGAACATGCAAAGCGCCTTGCAACTGAAAACAGCACAAATAGTTGGCTAAACGTCGAGCGGCAAAGACAAATAGAGAGATCGAAGCTCGGCCTCATTATTTTCGACTATTGGCTGGATCGTAAACACTAACCAAGTGCTGGCTGAGGGAGTGTTCACGATTTGCCCGTGTCGGAGTAAAACTTTTATGAATATTGCCGGGTTCAAATGGGCTGCATTTAGTGCAAATACTGCTCAGTGATTTTCTAGATAATTATCTCTGACAACTGCAGTCCAAAGTCGAGATTGGAACGCGGATTCTTGACATTGTGATGGAAGAATCAGTTTTGTTAATGTTTGTACAGTATTCTATTCACCTCCTTTCCACTACCATGATTCACTCCCTACCCTACACCATTAATCTGAATTACAATATACAAATCGCGATTACTGTTTAATGATTTCGTTGTAATTTGATTTACTTATCATTTCACCTGTATGGAACAATGATTATACACTTTTATTGTGTTGAACAATATTATGAGTATAGGATACATACTGTATGATTATGCATACAATTTGTGTAATGAGTGATGAGTGAGCTATCATTGCAACACACGTTTATTACAGAGTTAGTGATTAAAAAGATGTGAAGACATAATTTACTTAATTTTCTTTACTCCTTCAATATCAAATTTCATTTCTCAGTTTACAGGGATGAACTTTTGATTCCTACTCGGTAATGACAATAAAGATATAGTGTTAGCAGATTCTGATATTTTTCACAGTCATTAATCATTGATTATAAAATTGATGGTAGTAATAAACTGTTTTTCAAAATTATAAAATTCAGTTCAGGTATACACAGAATCAATGTTATTTTTTCGATTATCGAGTTTTAATTTTATGTTACTTTTTGAATCTACGTATGAAATTTGATGAATCTGAATTTCCATTGCTTTCATTTCCACCATGTCTCATGGAAACAATGCTTTGTTACTTCTTTCAGCCTTCCCAGGGATTTCATGCCCTCCACAACATTCCACTAATTCCACTAAACTGTGGGAATCTTTTAGGTGGGTTCAAGGTGGTGGGCCAATTTGAAGGGTTAGACTATCGTTTGAATACGCTTAGTGTCTGGTTGAAAATAATTAGTGAAGCGTGGTAACTGACTTTCCGCTTAAGATCGTCCAATCAATGAGACACAAATCGCATCATGCCTAGAGTACCCTTGGCTCATTGTTAACAGTTTAAAACCCAATTATCGAACAGTGGCAAGGGACAATGGTGGAAAATGATGTTTTTACTAAAATGTCAGCTGTTTTGTCAGTGTGAAAGAGGTTTCATTTTCATTTGAAACCAACACCCGCCCCTGTCTATTTATCTAGCGGCCTCTCTCACTGGCTGGGTGGCCGCTACCATTGTAACCGAAACCAGGGGTAATTTGTGAAGATGAAAATGTGCGCTTGGATAAACACTAGTGGAAGAGGTGATGTCTTTCAATAGAAAGAATACTGTCGGCTAATCCTCGCCAACTTTGAACCCATTTCCAGGCAACAATTGTCTCCTGGCGCAGTTTAGAAATCATACAAAACCAAGAGACAGATTTTTTCTTCAATTATTTCCTAAAATCTCTAGCAGAAATGTATTTTCGAAAAAAAATATCTCGGGGATCTTGACTTTTCCAATTGGTATTTTTGAGGATGAATTTTATTATCATGAGAGAATCTGATTTATAGTATTATTCTGAGAGATAGCCAGGTGACAACCCAAGCTTCTCCTTCTCCAGTTTTTTAAGTGCATAATAATTGTTCTTTAGTAATATTAATAGCTCGTTATAAATTTTCAATTCATGGCCAAGTGTTAATGGAAAGGATATTATCCTTTCCCAAGAATGGACATATATAGGTCTAAACTTCGCCTTTTCACTTAGATAACTTACACTCCTTATTCATTTTGCAGAACCTCGAATTAAAATTTGTATAAATTTTTCATTCATTACTTTAACGTTTTTTCGTATTTTTAATAGAAGTTTCTATTTTGTGAAATTTTCAGGATAAGTTTGTTTAACTCATTTATATAACAATGTAGAATCTAAGCCGAATTTTGTTATCTATTCGAATAAAGTAATCTAATCCAATCTGATCACCATATAGTCAGTCAGAAGAATGCTTATCCTGTGACTCATTACTGATGATAACTGATAGTGATTTAATACTAATAATAACTAAGAGTAATCAGAGTTTCATCAGAAATCTACTTGCAAAGTGCTCTGATTCGGCGAAGATGATTGTAAAGTTTTTAACAAATGAAAGCTATAACAATACTTTGCTAATTTTCGAGAATACAAGTAAGGTTCTAAGACTATGAGAGTATTGATCAACAGTGATAGATATTAAACACACAAGGCTATAGTCCTATTTAATATTTCTAGAGAATATTGACTTTCAATAGTGACGCAATAATTTAAAACTCGATAAATGGTCATTCATTTTCTGTCCATTGAAAATTCTATCTATTATATGAATTATTAAGAAAAGTTTGTTGACAATTTATAATTTTGTAATAAACACTCACTCATTCTATTCTTGCATTGATCCACTTAGAACTAAATGTTTGACAATGGTATATGTGTCAGTTCTTAAAAAATGAGAATTCTGTAGATCAAAACTATTAAATTCTCGAGATTCATGAGTGATCTGACAAATTAATCTATTCGGTGAACATTGACGGGCCTGTAGAAGACAAGAATCATCTCTGTTTCGAGAGACATGATTGAACGAGGAAAGATAACTAATGACGGCCACATTCACTGGCTGATCGACAACCAAATGAAGATGTGTTTACAAAAGTGGAGACTCAAATTGATTCTCATTTCAGACTGCCACTTTTGTCTATTAAAATCCATTCAAACTCGTCTGTAGATGAGCTCAGCCTGGCTCGTTAGTTTGATTGATGGAGAGAAGGCAATGATGCAGCAGCAGGCTTGATGGTATAAGGAAGAGTGAAGGGAATAATGAATGAAGCAATATCAAAGGTGAGGATGGCGGATGATCGAGTGTCTTCAACCAGCTGAGATCTTAATTCAGGTTACTGACAGGTAGTCTAATCATTCCTGTTTCATAGCAAACGAGGTGTTTAGACAAAATCCTCGAATACATTTTTCTACATTTTTCAATCTACCTTCTTCATCTTTCTTCCCTCACATCTTGATCAAACCTCAAATATTCTCTTCTTCTTCTTTTTCTTCTTTCCCTTCCTCATCACTCATCCTGCTAAAGCGATAGCTCAAATTACCTATAGTGATATTACTAGATACTAGTCCGTCTGATAGATTGATATTAATATGCAGATTGGCTACAAATTTCGTCGAAAAATATTTATGAGTCTGTCGGAGATTGAGGAATGAAATTACAGGTTGAAACCATGATTATGGCATATTCCATTAGATTCAAATTGCTTAACAAATCATCTTATTTTTCCAGTGTGATTTTATAATAAATTTGATTAAAAGAGAGCGATTATCACTCGAGTATTTTTAAAGTTTCACTCTTAACGCTTGCAAGGGTTGAGTAAATTGTTCTTATTCGTATGTAATGAATCTACTGAACTCAAACATAGGATTTTCAACAAGTTCAATTAAAAGTTCATTATGAAAATGTATAACTGATGCATGATAAAGTATATCACTAACCAGTGTCAACAACTATATTGAATTGAAATACAATAGGATTACTTTTTTATTGATATAAATTGCTCGCAGCAGTACTATTTCAAATAATAGGCTATATTATTTAAGAACGATTTCAAGTTGAAATCTCCAACTAGTACTTCGTGATGGGTATTAATTTAACAGGACAATCAAACCAACAATTGACTTTCGTGATACTGGGAGATAAGGCAGCAATAATTCCGGCAGACAAATTTCTTCAATTCTACTTCTATTATTTTGAAGCTTCCACAAAAGAGTAGCTTCCAGCATTGGGAAGATAACAACTCACGCAGTAGGATTAGTGAAATTCATTTGAAAAATAGAAAGATTAATTGACAAAGAGAGAAGTTGTGAGTGAGGGAGATGTTAAAAGAGAGTGTTTGTGAGAGATTTTTGTTGGGGTTTGACCAGGGGTGGGCATTTATTGTTCAGGCTAGCTACTTGACTAGGATGTTCTCTCACTCTCTCTCTCTCTCTCTCTCTCTCTTTCTCCACTTGAACAGCCGTAATTAGGCGCAGTTAACCGTGGTCGTTTAGCTGATGGACAGGACTTAACCCGCGTTAATATTTAAAGTAGAGAGAAAAAGTCTGTAATTTTCCCAGCTAACAGCACGCAAGCCCAAATCTACTATGCCTTCTCTTATTTTTTTATTCCACTTCTTTCCCCCCCCAAAAGAGGGGGGCCCCGGGGCAACATCTCTCACGGACCCTGCACCCAACCCAGCCGAACCACGATTGTCGAGGAATCGTTCTATTCCATTATCAAGCGCCACCACGATTATTTGTTGTTGGAGAAAATAGAGCAATGAATCTCGTGATCTAGTAATAATTGAATAATAAGCTTTATTTATATTTTTCGAACAAGATAGAACTAGTGATGGTAATTAAAAATTTTTACCGAGAGGTGGAAAATTTACACATTGAAGATGCAAATAATAGATTTTTCCTCTAAAAAGGAGACGGTCTTGAAGGAAGTTGACTTATATAGTGTTATATCTTATAAAACATTTCCTTATACCTCAACTCGCATTATAGCTGACGCCATGAAGTTAGGCGGTTTCATCTGTCTCTTGTACGTAATGTAACAGCTACTGACAGCTACTAACAGCTACCAAGAGCTACTAACAGTTACAAACAGCTACTGACAGCTACTAACAGTTACAAACAGCTACTAACAGCTAGTAACAGCTACTAACAACTACCAACAGCTACTAACATCTACTAACAACTACTAACAGCTACTAACAACTACCAACAGGTACCAACAGCTACCAACAGCTAACAACAGCTAACAAGAGCTACTCACAGCTACTATAACGCATTTATAAAGCATTATTTGTTCTCTTTTCTGGTTTCAAAAAGTATAGGTATACAGGCATAGCTAAATGACAACTCTAATAGACAAAATCAGCTGTTGGAGCAGATGAAATCGACCAAATTTTTGCTGTTTCCTATAACCTGTCTTCTCTGTTTGAATTCTAAACGTTTTCTTGAACCGGATGCATTAGTTGCAACAAGACAAACAAAATGACCAATGACGGACAGGAGGGTATTAGAAGATCCCCGGACTTGGCAAACCAACGGTTTTATGAGGTACGACAGTTCGCTGCACGAATATTCAATTGAGTATCCGGATGTGAACTGATAGTTATTTGCACAAAACAAGTGGACGATTCCAAGAACTGTACAAGGGAACAGTTGGCGTATCTTTGTGTGCATTATGGCGCAATATATGACATCATACTCTCATACACATTAACACAAGGAGCGTTGCAGAGGTATAGTCTGTACAAGCAAGAAGACAATCCGGCAATATGGGAAAATGACTCCAGCTCGGTCAATAATCGTTCAAAAATGATTAATCTGGTCTCAAATTAAAGGAAACATTCTGATCTACGATTTAAGACTAAATTGGAAATTTATGAACCAATATTGACCGAGCTGTAGTCATTTTCCCATCTTGCCAGAATGTCTTCCCTGCTTGTACAGACTATAGTTAATGTGAACGCGATCTCTACATGTGTGAATAGTGCAAATAATGTGTTCAGATGCAATCAGTATGCGCCTTGGATTTACATAGGTTTCCGTTCTCCCTCTTAACGACATCCTTTACTTTTCTCCTTTCCTCCTTTTTCCAGAGTTCTCCTCATTCCCAACCGTTTATCTAAAATATTCTGTATCCTCTTCTTTTTTCCCACCTCACTCATCAATTCTCCTCTCCACTTGTACTTCTTCTCCTACCCTCATCCCCTCAAAATCCAATTTTTCCCTTCGGAATTCTGCTCTCCTTCATTCCTACTGCTTCTTTACTTCTCCTCCTCTTTCATTACCTTTTCTTTCTATATTCCTGCCCTAGCTATAACTCCCCTTCTTCATCCACATAATTACATTTTTATCCCAACTATTCTATCCATTTTTCTCAATCAGATATGCATAAATGTTTAACTTGCGTTCTAAAATTAAGGTTATCTTTCCTCTCTTTCGCTATCTTTCTCTACTTCATTCAACGTACTTCTCTCCCAATTCTTGTATCCTTTCCACCCCTTTTTCTTCTTCACTTCCCATTTATCCCATCTCATGCCATCCCTTCTTTTCTATTTAATTTATTCGTCTCAACCACACACGCAAAATACTTAGGTCTATTTGTGTTCTAAAAATAAGATTCTCTTTCCCTTTCCTTAGCTATATTTCTCCACTATTTCTCTCCTACATTCCAAGTAGTTCTCTTCCATCTCTTGTATCCATCTCTCTTCCTCCCTATTTTCACTTTCCATTCATTCCATCCCTTCTATTATATTTCATTTATAGTCTCAACCACACATGCATAAATATATAGGCCTACTTGTGTTACAAAGATAAGATTCCCTTTCCCTCTCCTGCGCTATCTTTTTCCAGTATTTCTCTCCATCATTCAAAGTACTTCTCTTTTATACCTTTTCTTTTATCCTTCTTTCCCCCTACCTTCCTTCACTTCCCATTTATCCCATCTGACCCGCAGTCATCTCTTGTACTTCTATTTATTTCACTCGGCAAAACATGCATAATTGTATATACGTGTGCTCTAAAATCAGATAATGTCACAGCTATCCTCCCGCTATATTCGACCTTTGCCAACATCTTTATTCCCATCCACCCATACAATAATTATGTACTGTACAATCCAACAATACAAGCCAACACCTAGCCTTTAACATCGATAACAGAGTGAGTTACACTCTGATTCTTGCGCTGTGTTGTTTGTCAACTGTTGACTGTTTTGTAGTAGATTGAATCAAGATTTGCGTAGGATGTTTTCACTAATTGATTTGATTCGAATGTGCATGTTCTAGTCTCAACCTCTTGATGAAATTTGGAATTATTGTGAGCATGTTAATCTATCCAAAATCCGACAATTCACAATTTGACAATTTAATTATTCAATATCAGTCCAATCTTCTAAACTTAAATAATTTTATTTTTTTGCGTATTTTTTCTTGTGCTATGAGAGCTATAATGAGTTTCCCTTGTGCCCTCACATACTGTAACCTTACAATCAATAAATAAATAATAATAAATATTGCTCCATTGTAAGCCATTGCTCCATATATAAGCCCATTGTAAACCATTGTGAGCTATTATTCCTCCATGGTAGAAATGAACCATAGAATGGCATCATTGATTGTGAGGTGTATTATGAATATTGTATAGAATCCATTTGTTACTTATTCATTTATTTGGCAATACAGTACACTCAACACAATAGATAGGCCTACTTTTTAAAAGTATCCGTACGCTTTTAGTAACTTCTTTAAAATTTAAAATTAAATTACTTTTTAGATTGTTATTGCATATTATTTTTGTCATTTGTAACCAAAACAATTGTTCACCATATTTCTTAAGCATGAATTTAGTCCTAATAGATTCCTATTGTGAAAAATAAAAATATGCATTTGGCTTTCGTGGTCGGGAGCTACCCTTGAGGGTAGGTTACACTAGCCTTTGTTACATTCTGGTCACCCATCCGAAAGAAGTCCATAGCATTTGTAACTTAATATCACGATTACATAGCAACCGCTCTCACCGAGCAGTCAGATACACAACACATTCTATTGTGAAATCAAACAACTATTACATTCACAAACAAGAAACAACAATAACTTACGGTTGGTATAGAATATATTACTTACAAGAGTTATAGCTACTCTAATGAATGTTCCTTAGTCAGTGATTCGAACCTTCATTGCCAACAAAGGTACAATAGAAGAGACTTTCATTTCCTATTTAAGGCTGGACAATTAGCAATGAGATGTTAATCGTTGACTGTCTGGCTTTTTATCAGTGCTGCTTGTTCGTGATTTGTTCAATTGTGGATTAAGATAAGTAACCGCTTGCCATCGTTTAAAACGGGATTGATAAATTGAAAAAGATAACGGTTAAAAGTGTAATAAATAATCTAAACAAGGCTGCGAACGCGCTTTCCTTTACTGGTTATTATAGCCTGTAGTCTGTCTAAACAGAGAAGACATTCTGGGAAAGACAAGATTGGGAAATAACTCCAGCTCGGCAATATTGGCTCAAAATTTATAAATTTGGTCCCAAATAGTAGGAAATATTTTGATCTACAAGTTAAGTCCAAATTTATAATTTTTGAACCAGTATTGATCGAAGGACTAATTTTCTTTTCTTACCAAAATGTCTTCTTTGCTGCACAGACTATAGCTGGACCGGTCCTAATGTGTGCTGGGTGGGAGGGGGTGTGGGATAGATCCTCTTCTCCATTAAATAATGTCTTAATCAAACATTCTTCCCTACAAAACTCGTACAAGATCTGGTAATCGAGATAACAAACGTTTTTTACTCCATTGACTGTTAAATAATGTTAATATATTGAGTAGCGTTTTGTTTGGAAGAAACCAGTATTGGATAATCGATTTTTATCGGTATCATTAATCTGGGATAATTCTATATTGTAACTCTTGAAAAATTATTATGGGTGCAGTTATTGGAGAAATAGACTCTACAGTGTTTTGAAGATCTGCCCGGCAAAAAATTGGATTTTAAATTTCTAGGAACGGCGGGTTTTCAATCAAATGCCTGAAAAATAGAATGAGTTGTACAATAGGATATTACAAGCAATGTAATAACTTCATCCCTAAGCAATAGTTTCCTTACCCACGTTGTAGGGGCATGGAATTTGTGAAGATTTAGAGTTAGAAAATTAGGTTCAGATTTAGAAGATTTGATTAAGTATTCTAGTTTTAATCGTTAATGATGTTTTGGAATCAGAAAATTTGTATATATATAACCCATATGGTATATATATATATAATGAATTCAAGTTTATCTGCCCGCATCAATCTCTTTTTCATCTATTTCAGAATTCAATTGCCCACACTTAGCAATCTATTTTCAACTTCTATGTCTTTTGTATTTTATCGATCCATCTTTTTTTTTGCTGCGGATGATGCCCATATAAGTATTTAAATTTACTTGTGCATGGGTAATGGAGTGTGCGAGGGTGATTTATGAGGTGCATAAACGACCATGCCTCTGGTGGGATTCGAACCCACGACCGGGAGCGCTAGCGGACTGAAGGTTGTAATAACGCCCCAGACCACTCGGCCAACCCGGCCGGCATCTCTCTCATCTAAATGCATGCTCTGATCCAATTTCAAGATGTTCTCTAAGCATACAGGTTGTCCACACTCTTCAACTCATTTCTAACAAGTTTTACGTGTCCTTTCAATTACAGACGCTGCTTCCAACATTACAGAAGAGTGAACTTGCAACGATATTATCGTCTCTTCATATTAAAAGAATCAACTTCATACTCCCTTATAATTCCAAACGGTTGTCTTTTTATTGATACACGTTGCTTCCCAAGGTTACTATACTGCCCTTGATTGCTTCCAACATTGCAGTAGAGTGAATTTGCATCGAAATTATCGTACATTCATATTTTTAAAGAATAATCTTCATTATTCGTCCTCATAATTCCGTACCGATATTATCGTCCCTTTATATTTTTCAAAGAGCTATCTCCATAATTCCAAACGGTTGTCTAACGCTGCAAAATGGATTAAGATGGATCGTTCGATGACAATATTACTTGCAAGCGCTGCAACTACCGACTGCAGCTCGTTCCCAGGTCGGCTTCTTATCAGCTGATGGCCGTCACTTCCTCGTTTCTTCATGACCGAGTCCGCCCATCGCTTCAATTTGCATTGAATCATTTACTTGCGAGCGGCACTCATCTCGGGCGAAAGCTCTAACTACATCGCAACGATAAACATCAATGTTATGCTAGTCTGTCCAAGCGAGAAGACATTTTGGCAAGATGGGAAAATTACTCCAGCTCGGTGAATATTGGTTCAAAAATTATAAATTTGGTCTCGAATTGTAGGAGACATTCTTTTCCACAATTCGAGAGCAGACTTATAATTTTTGAACCAATATTGACCGAGCTGGAGTCATTTTCCCATCTTGCCAGAATGTCTTCTTTGCTTGGACAGACTATAGCTATTCGTCCGTCTCACCCTGCCGTACCTATTATTTTCGAATAAATCCGAACACTAACCGGCAAGTCATGATAAGCGACCCCAGAAACTATTCTTCCTAGTACATCCCTGATCGTGTTGTGTCTATAACGGCAACCATTACCTATCGATAACATTCTCTTCAATCTGCAGCGTAACAAAGTAGCCGGCAGTCTATGATTTCTTAGATAAACAAACGTTATCCGCTACAGAAGCAATGAATTTAATAGAATAATCGATGCTGCCTGAAGGATACCTGCCAGTTATAGTGAAATTCCAGTTGCAGGTATGCTACCTCATCAGAAACTAACGGTGGTTTCATGAATGATTGTGAGCTCAACTGCTTATAGGAACTGTATTAAATTTGTAGTACGAATGATTGTAGTTTCACTTGTAGTGGATTTTGATTTGTTTATGGACGATTTTGATTGAAGTCACTTGGATGGAATTCAAGTCTGTTTTAGGGATTACTGGTCAATTGGATAATATTATTGTACAATCCATTGCATTAACCGAACAACGTATAATTTGACAAGTCTTTTAATTTATTGTATTCATATTCATTCCTACACTATAGGTGTATCATCTCAGGTTGTACTCTTTAATCTGTAATATTCAATTAAGAAGCGCTGTTTTATGTCTCGATCTGATCCAATTCAATATTAAACTTCTTCAATTAACAAAAATCTTTCATTTAGTAATTTGATGGAAATAGATCAAGAAGATGTTAGCGAACGTCAACCTTGAACGTTATTGTTGGCATTGAATTTAAAATCACGATTTAGACGTGGGCTCCAGTACAAAAAATATTGTTATGTGGATTTTCGAAAATTGTCACTCCAAGTATTCATATATTCCATTTCCAAGAAATACAAGTATTATATGATAAGAATCCATGAAAATTACATCCACTGGAAGGTTCAGATGTAGCCTATCTGTTTAGTACGAATATAACTTTTTATAGGATTCAGGAGTATTATGAGTCAATTTAGTTTGAACTTCAACAACGAAAGATACTTATCAGCAACGTTGCTGTTTCCTCATTCATTTAAAAAAAAATCTATAAAATTACATTAGTTTTGGTGGAGAACTTTGGATGAAATAGTTTTTCTATCCTCTGTCTGTTACGTGAGATTGAACTATCGAAAATGATTTAGAGTTTACACGGGGCTCTTAATAGCCAGCAGACTAGTAGTTTAGTTCCAACCAATACTTTGAATTTTTTTGAATGATTTGTACTTTTTTTTGTAAATTTTCAGCTCTTTTGAATAGGGTATTAATTTCCTATATATAGCTCAGGTGAACCTTATTATATAGGCTACCTTAAGTATAAAATATGACATTCAGTTTGAACTCCAATTTAGAACTAAAATTAAAGTTTTTTCTATTAAAATTTGGTGATAGTAATATAATGAGTAGATAAATGAAAGGTGAAACTATGCTTGAAGAGAATAACATCTTGACTTTTCAAGGACTGCATTGATCGCCTTCTACAAAGATTGGTATTGTTTTCAGACGGGAAGTCTCCAACTGCATTGACTGGCAACAACTATGAAAATGGAAATCGATTAATCATGAGTCTGGTCTGTCTTTAATGATGCACCACCATTAATCTGAGGAAGTGTCACCTTACACAGAACTACCAATAAACCATTAAAAGTTTTATGAGGCATTGTTCGTCCGCAGACGACGGTAGCACATACTGTATAATGGCTACTGCGCGATCATTAATATATATGGCTTATAATAGTTGTGTAGTGGAGAATGAGCCTTGTTAGTATTCAGTGGAGATTCAGAACTACGTCTGACAGACAAGACATCGTTTGAGTAAAGCCAGTTATGTTCCTATATCTTGATTCAAACATGGTATCATCAGCGTACTAGTCATGAAAATCATCGTCGTCTTCATCATCATACTTACTATTATCATAGTCATCATTACCATCATCATCAACATCATCATTCAAGCCCATAGTCTCAGGAATAGTGATGTTATACAATGAAGGATGCATGGTGCGGAGGAAAATTTGAAATGCAATACCTGAAACATTGTTCTAATCACGTGTAGACACGTTGATGGAGCAGTCATTCTGGCCAGGTGTGGCTTGGTTTGTCACTCTTTCTCTGTGTCACAAAACAAAGGGGAACGGTGGAGAGGAGAGTTGAGAGTTCAGAGGGAAATGAGAGTGAGAGAGAGGTATATTTCATATTTTATTTATTCTTTTCCTTTGTCAAAATTGTATTAGGATAATAAACGAGTAATGGAGACTATAGGTTTAAATGGAAGAATTGAGTTAGAGTGTTAACGATTGTTTCATTTTTCAATAGTCTGAATTAATCTGCTTCGAAAGTTTTTTATGGCAATTGAATGCTAGAATTCGTTTATTTCCAGTTCCTATGTTTATTATTCTGGGAGGCTTTTTGATTTTCCTATTTGAAAATCATTTTATTACATTTGAAGGGGATTGTATAATGACGTCCTGGTTCTGAAATAGTTCACAAACTCTCTTAAATGAATAGAGAGAATATATAAATTGAGAATGAATATAGAGAATCTTCAAGAGAGAAAGGGTTCCTGAACTTTCAATAAAAATGTTCTCAATGCTCTTGTACTTGTATAGCACTGGCGGCTCGTACCCACGGAACAGGTGAAGTGCTGTACAGTAATAAAAGATACGGGCACTTCACCTGTTTTGTTGACACGAGCTGCCAGTGTTGTACAAAGTACAGTACCTCTTCTCAACATTCCAATCTAGATTTTCATGAATGTGAGATTTATTTCACACACATGGCTAACATAACATAATCTTTCAACAATATGGAGAAAATCACGATTGAATATGAACCAATTGATGTGAATCGTCTACACATTTCAAAAATCTCACACTCTGCATCCTTTGGCTACCCAAGACCTAATTTTATCAATTCTCAAATAAAAAATTTCTTGCAATCACTATGCTATTTACTATTTGCAGGTGTCAGGTGGCTCAACATTTTCCAGGCAGTCAGGCTTGCCAAAAATACAATAGTTTTGGCAGTCGAACGAGAACAATTAAATTAATAGGCAGGTAGTCTGGAACAGTCTTGTACATTTTATTGTTGCTTCCAAGTGGATTGGTCGCTACGTGAGCATTATGAACGGTCTCGGTGAAGTTTTGAATATTCTATTACACAGAAGCACACCAACTGTCTCTGACGTTTAGGAGTTTAAACACGAAGCGGTCACAAAATCGGAGGTGAGCGCCTGCATTCTCAACAAGCGTTTGTAGCGTTCCTCAACAGGAGCTTAAACCTTTTACGACAAAGAAATGCACATAAATTTCGGCTTAATGTCATAATAAAACCAAACTAACGGAAATGAACTGTCCCTTATTTCAACTCGAAACAGATTGTTCAACAAGAAAAGCTGTAATAACAATTGTGTGGGCATGAGATTATTAGTTTCTTACCGTATCAGTAGCACGGTAATCTGGAAAGTGTGTTTAGAATGATATTTCAGCGCTTCAGCCTGCTTGGTTTCAACGTGATGAAAATTTCTGATTAAGTCACTGCAGGTGACATTTTTGTGGTAGCTAGGCTAGTATCATGGATCATGGTTTGTTCGATCATAGATATTTTCCTATATTGAAAGTAAAAAAAAATTCTCACATTTTCTAGATTTTTCTAGATATTTCACTGCTAGAAATCGGGTGACAACAGTTTCTTACGAGGGGAAAAACTTGCACTTTGGTCCCTTGATGCACGAATATGTGTCATTTTGATGAGTAGAAATAAAAATGCATGACTTTTGAGCCATGGAGGGCACATTAAAGAATGAAAAGAATAAACCCAGATCAAACCAGAAATGCAATTTGAAATAAACCAAGGCTTAGTTGAGTCAAATTTTGAAACAAAACCATAGGATCTAATAAAAGGAATAAAAATAGCTACTACAAATGTCATTAAATGATAGGCTATTGTATATTGTATAAATTATCAACTAGAATATTAAATTCATAAGATCCAAACATCACCTACTATACACCGTAATTTTACTAATTTATTCCCGTAATTAGGCAAATATCCCCCCTTTTACAACTGAACATTCCCTTTAGTACCTTATATTATAGATCGATAGCTTTTCTAGAATAGTTATAAAATTCCTCTATAAAAACGGTGCGGGAATCACATTAACAGCTTGTTGAACTAGAATAATCCCCGGCCGTATATTAGAACACACACAAGCAAACCAGCCTATGCTCGAATTAATGTAACTTCCTTACCGTAAAACATTGTATTCCCCATCTTAAACGTGCTATACGTCAATTAGTAGACCAACCTATTCTCATATAAATGTTACTTCCTTACCACAACACATTGTGTTCTCTATCGTATACGTGCTACGTCAATACTGAATTTACATTTATTCAAGTTGTGTAGCTATTGATGGCTGATAATCTCGATAGTGGATTGGGGGTGGGGGTGTAAAACCGCAAAACAAACATAGTAAGGCAGGCAGGCGGCCCTAAAGGTGAAATATTCCGTGAAGATCGACAAGTTAAACCGCGTATAATATACGACACCAGGCAGCGGCTTTGTTTTCATAGCTTGTAGCATATAAGAGGACGGTCGGCTCTATCATTATCTATAATCAAATTTGAAAATGAAATGAACGCTTCTCGTCGTTGCCACGAACTTCTGTTGTTAATAATAATCTGTTGAGAGGGGGAGGGGTTTGTGAGGAGGAAAATGAAGGAGAGGAGAAGAGAAAGGAAGGGTGTGAGGGGGAGTAATAGAGGTGGAAAGATGAAGGAAGAGAAATATTGTGGGTGAGGGGGGATAAGAGGGAAAAAATGAAGGGGTTAAAAGAGGGAATGAAAAGGGTGATGGGGAAATGATGAGGGGTTGAAGGGGGCACTTACGAACCCATCTCGTAGTTTTAATTCACTCAACGCCGCCTCAGTCATAGTGAACCGGGCAGTTGACCGGCATCAAATCGGACGTAATTTATTCCTCACGATTCACGACAGAACAGGGCGGCCATCATTATCTACACCCCCCCCCCTTACACCATTATTCATCATCACGAGTGTTTATTATACATCGCACCACCCAGCCAACTAACAACTGCTAATCTATCCTGGAACCTACAACTTTGGAAAGAGCTAGATGTGCGGTTTTTGCATGGAATTGAACTATGTACGAATAATGGGTGTTGAAAGATTCAGTGTTCAGTTCAATCTGAAACGGTATTGGTTTGAAATAAGATTTGAGCTCTGAAAGATTGTTGTTGCTGAGTAATTTTGAAGCTAGTAGAGTTATTTGTTAAGAAACTATTGGATGAAAAAAAATCATTAATTAGGAATGAATAATTTATTGTTGATCATTGGTTTGAAATAAGATTTGAGCTCTGAAAGATTGCTGTTGCTGAGTAATTCTGAAGCTAGTATTGATTTGTTCAATGTTTGTCAAGAAACTATTGTATAAGAAAAGTCATTAATCAGGATTGATTTGTTGACCCTTGTTGATTTGTTTATTGTTTGTTAAGAAACTATTGGATAAAAAAATCATTAATCAGGAATAATTTTATTCATCCAATAGTTTCTCAACAAACAATAAAAAAACACCAAGAGATAAGAAAGCGCTAACGTGACACATTGTATTATACATCAATTGGAAACAGAATCGCTAGTGATAAAAATCATCATACACAAACCATCCCATTACCTTGAATCATGGGCAAATCTACTACTTATTCACAATCTACAGGATAGAGTTTTCTCCTAGACAATCTACAGAGATACAAACTAGAGATTGTCTCTGTTGAAAATGGTAGAACCTTCCTTAGATCTCGGTTAAACATTATTGGAGTAGATGTTCTACTCAACACCATACCATGATAACGTTTCCTAGATGAATGCCTACTGTGTCTATTCTACCTCATCTCACACATCTCAAGAATCCGTTGTTTATAAACGATGAATTTCAAATATTTCACAGATTAATTCACGTAAAAACTCTATACAAAGAGGAATATGAAAGAGAAAGTAACTCCAGCAGTTTGGTACACTATAGAGTACCTATAGAGCTCCCTATAGGGAACCATCTTATTTCCACTATATAGTAGAAGAATTACAGGAGAAAACTTGGGAAAACTTTAAATTTGAAATTAAGAATCATTCCATTCATCAATCTATTTTCCAAACGATGATCGCTTGGGGTGAATTCTGAATGGAGGTTGTTCTCGAACATGTACAGAGATAAAAGCAAATAGCTATGGTAGTCTTGTAGGGCATTAAGGAAAGAGTTAAACAACAAAAAAGGTGAAAATTGCAAGTTGGGAATTGTCGAGGAGCGGAGATAAGTGATGAGGAATATGCTGATGAGCTGAACAAGTAGTATGTATTTGAAAATGATAATGTGATGGCAGGAATGGCGTCAGAGCAAACAAAGTACACTCATGGGACGAGGAGTTGGTGAAGTGAGCAGGGTCGAGTTTTTAGTGGTTATTAGGAGCGTCCCGTCCAGCCTGTAATTGACTCATATCCCGATGCCCATAATCACTTGGCTTAAGTAGGGCCAATATAATATTTGATAGGCCAATTACCTGTGCGTTAACAAGCAGTTTACGTTCTCCTTTGGACACGATCAGACTGCTCCCTCAACTCCCTTCATCCTCCTCATCAACTCCTCCTCCTCCGCCTCGTCCTCTTCATCATCATCCTCCCCCTCCTCCTCCTCCTTCACCTTTTCTTCCTCCTCACACCCCCAAACAGCGTCGAGGCTACTGGCCTTGGACCATCTCACCTCACATCGCATCTTAGCTACGATGATCAAAATGCAGATGCAGCATGCTCCAAAACGCCCCTATAACAGACAATCGTGCAATGAATAGGAATCAATGGTAGCTCACATTGTCTGGAATGGAAATTTATCCAAGCTAGGAAATGAACTGAGCAAAATGATTGAGCATAGGTCTAAGGAGAATAATAAATGAAAATAAGAATAGGATACAATGATAAACTAGATAAAAAAATAGGAAACTGATTACTGATTGGAGGTGTCAATCTATCACCAAAATGTGATGATAAAAAAATTCTATTTCGTGTCAATCTATCACTAAAATTTAGTAATAAAAAAATTCAATTCCGAGTAGTAAAATTGACAATATTCAATTATCACTATAATAATCACTGTTTGAGTCTCTTACAACAGTTCTAGTTGAAGGAACTGATTATGAAGTTTAAGTTTTCTCGACATTCCAGTATAGTAGTGGAAAGAAGCAAAATTCTGAGGCTGATTAGTTTCATATTTGGAAAAAAACATATGATATGAAATTGTACCAGAAGTAAATAGGATCAAACTAAATGACAGAACGTGACATGGTTCCAATAAAATATAATTGATTCTGAACGCCTGTTTAACTTGAAAAATATTGTGATGGTGCTTCAGATTTAAGGACCTCGCACATTTGTTGAGTGTTTAAAATCGAACCCTCTCACCACTCAATATCATGCAATAATATTGACTGGATAATATATATTGTTAGCTCCCATTGATATCTTGAATCGATTATAATTTTATCAATGATTGTGTTCATACATGGAAGAGTGCAACAAACGAAACCCAAAACTTCTCCTGTTGAAATCAATACAAACATACAAAAATCAGGATGTCATATTTTTAACAAACATATTCACTAATTCTTCACAAAATCCAAATTAGAAGAATTTCTAATTGGGGAAAAAATTGTATTTAGAATTATCCACTTTTGTTTCAGGTCTTCTCTCCTCAAGGAAATATTCCATATTTCAAATCAGATTAGTGGAGCGCGTGCGTGAGCTTCGCCACCGCCGAAAAGCCTTGACCAGCTGGTGAGGTCTGAGGTGAGGTGTGATGAGGTGAGGTGACAAAGGAGCATGAAACAGGCTGACAGCCGTATCGATGGCAACCAACACGTGGCAGTCAAGTTTTAAGGAAGCCGTAAAAGAAGTGGCCGCGATTCTTACAGAATGTTAAGCCCGAATCAACAACCATCTCGAAGCCAACCATGTTGCAGTCCAAGTGAAGAAACGAAACGAAAAAACAACCAGCGCACTTGAAATTGATACTGAAACTCATCCAAAGATGATGAATAGGGTGTCATTACACCATTTGTTTGCGGCTTACACGCTTGGATGGCTCTCCCATTCCATTCAACATTCTTATGTACGTCTTTTTTCAGCCATCCGATTCACTTACATCATATTTATTAAAATCGCTTTCCTCCTTCAACCCAACTCTCTCTTTCTAACCATTATGCTTTGTGTGTTTGTGAGTGCGTATTTTATGAATTTATGAGTTAACTGTGCGTGTTCACTACTAAGCACCTAATTTAGTCAGTACATGCTCAAGTGCAGCACAGCACAGCACATACTCCAGTTGAATTTCCAGCTGGGTAACAGCGAGTAGAAGAGACAGGTAAGATTGAGAAGGAGTGAACCAGAATAGAGTGAGAGGGAGCGAGAGGGAAGTGAAGGGTAGTTGGCTAGCTGTTATATTTAATTGCGTCTTCCGCTGCTAACAACACGTTCTGTAACATAACAAACATTCACACCATCTAAATCTCTCCCATCCCTGAGAGGATCAAAAAAGCAAGACAGAGATGCTTGCAATGTGAGAGAGAAAGAGTGAGTGAGAGTCGACCAGCGAAGATCCCACACCTGGGCACCAACAGGTAATCGAAACTCCAGCTGGGATTTGTCTTGTTGCTTTTTGCAACTCTTTATAAACATCTCTGTTGTGGCTGACTTGGACAAGCTTGTTCTGCGTTTCGAATGTACACGCCTGAGAAATCGCTTGCCTCGTACGACGTGCGAGATTAATTCAAATTATCAAATGAATTTCAAATTGAAACGTTTTGAAACTGATTGCCTTGTATGCGCGCTGCGCTGTGTACCGAATAGATTACGGTGACGACCACTCTGCTGTGCTGCCAGCGCCTACTCAGTGCGCGCGTACGTACGTGCCAATGTGTGCCAGTATGAGATTGAAATAATAAAGCCCCTATTTACTCAAATATATATATTCCTATATTCAAATGAATGCTAGAACGGTTACAAGTTCATACTAAAAGGTTATCCAAAATCTATTATTGGATTTGTATTATTATAGATGTGAAGAAGATACATAATATGATGCAATACAATTAGGAAATACAATTAAAGAATTAGGAATCAAGAAGATTCATTCTTTATGTTTTCCTGTGTTGATGAAATGATGATAGTTTCCACAAAGCTCAGTAACATAACAACAAGAGGTGCCATTCAAGTATTACATGAATTCAATAAACGAAAATGCTCCAGCATAAAAATTAGCTTATACTTATAACATATAATTATAGTATAATGTTAAAATTAAGCTAACAAACATTTCAATTTAAGAAGTGTAATTGAAATAAAAGTTTAGTTGTCACTAGGAAGCCACCCTAACCGAGTAGCCAACAACCAGGTAACATTGACAAAATAATTAACACAAATTAATTAACAAGAAAAAAATACAGTCCCATTTTCAAGTCCATGCTGTTTCACAATCACAATGCTGTTTTCATTTCAAGATAAAACTGTACATAAACTGCAAAACTCTAGTTCAGTTGGCTATTTTCACATACAATACATCTAAGTTGATGTTATTGGAGAAAGCCACGTCCCGTTTGAGCAGCCCTCAGTCCATCAACTCATTAGCGGGTGAATCGGGGAGGCAGGTGAATCGATCACGTTCGGAAGGCAGGCATACTTCTCAAATTAGCAGGTCGTTGTCGTTCAGTAATTGAAGTCGAAGTTTATTTTTTGATTGGTTATCCTGCTCGTCTTTAGATAATGGACTGGACAAAGTAATAGCCACAGATGAAAATTATCCGTGCTGGGATTTTATGATGACGGAAATTCCAGAGGGAAAAAATGAGAACGAGTTAATGCGAACACTTTACAATCTGCTCAGACCTGAAAACTGCTGTTAATGTCCGGCACCTATCCACTCTAACGATGAACACCTCATCATTAAATCCACTACAGCCAGCCACTAAATAGCCACAAATTTCAACAATTTTCGAATATTATACCGATACAATTTATAATGGAGCTAATTTCATACATCAGACTCAAACGACTTTCATCGTTCCACCTAAATGGTCTTTAAACGATGTAATCGTCCATCTGTTTACTTTACATAGCACATAATCGCCCGACATGTTCTATTCCATCCCATCGCCTCCTCACGATTTCAGACAATAATGTTTTCAATAGGTCGAACCTATTAGTATTTATCTTGCCTTCTGTGGCACAAATTGTTCGGTTTTCGAAAATAATGGCTACCTTTCGTGGTAGCAGAAAGCGATTTAGTCATGGAACTGCAAATCTCATCATCGTGAAAATATGAAAATAAAACAACGGTGTAAAATATTCTTTCAAGAGAGGTTTGATTAGATTGCAGTTGGAAAACATACAATATCAAAATTCCTGCGATATTCTCCTGCTAATATAGATCATACCCTTATTATGATTATAGGGGAAATTATGATTGAACGTAAAGTATGTGACACAACAAATCAAAATACCTAGTCCATAATTTAATATTATTGAAAGTGAAAGCTCTAGTACTCACTTGACAAACTACAACCGCTTATCTATAAAATGCCGTTATCCTGAGTGATAAGAATCATTATAGCTCGATCATAAATAATTTTATTAATTATTTGATAGAATAATAAGGGATCCTACATCAACAATATTATTTATTCGGAGTGTTTTCTAACCTCTGGAATAATTAAACTGTTAAAAGTCAGCTGATCATTCATCTACTTGATGTAACATCCTACTCATGTCTCTATATCAAATAAATAAATAAAAAAGTTAACACTAGCTTATATTATATAGAAATTTAATTTTTATCACCTTTTATATAAATTAAATGAATATTATTAATTATTAATTAAGAGTTTGCTGGTTCATACCTGCAATACAGTAAGCCTACCTATCTATTGCATTGACTATAATATATTTGTTTAATATTTTATGTTATCTCATCCTAAATGTTATATTGGCATATTTTCGTATTATTAATCTATATTCATTGATTTATTATTAGAAATATTTATTCATAATTGCAAGCATGGTTCACCTGACTCAGATGTGACGTCATGATATTTAGGTATGAATCTATTTAATGCAAATTAAAAATAATTATATGTTGAAAATCAACCAAACTAGGCCTATTGGTTCATGTACGATATTATTTGTTATTATATACCTTAGATTTAAGTTTTTGATCACTCAATTTATAATTCTTCAAGGATTTGTGAACTGGTCATTGGTGATATATTTAATTCAAATTTGAAACCCGCCACTGCTATAGACTCTGTTAACCAATCACAGACCAGATAGACGATTTACGTCATAGCTAAAAGACTGATTTTCAAAAATTGAAGAAGATCAACTTCTTCTTCCTTTAACCCTCTTGCTTGAAGCATCTTGAATGCAAGTCATGTAAATGTAAAATTTTTGAACTATTTAAACTGGTGTTAAATTTCCCAAACTGATGAGCCAACCGCTGTACCATTTATTGGAGATGAAAGCCCAGCAGCCAAATTGATGAACGAGTCCAGACGATGACAAAATTTTCCACCTGAGGGTCCACGCCACATTCGCCGGTATACAGTGAGTCGTAAAATTTATTAAATGAGATCTCAAGTGCGCGTATACCCCAGAGCTCTTGTTAAAAATCAAATAGTGCAGCTAATAGGCTGAAAGTGGGGGAATTTATTCAAAGAATAGGTGTACACCAATTTAATAAAATAATCTTGCAAGTACTTCAATTGAGAAATTTAGTATAGGAATACATGTCTCAAATTGCCTAGACTAATAGCCGAACCGCATGGAACATTTTATTTGTCAGCTATGTACAAGCCTTGAAATTGAAATTGATGAATTATTATATGATATATTTCTATTAATTTGTTATATTGAGATTCCAAAATATATGTTTCTTGTTGGCCTAAACTGGGTTACAATCTTATTATTTAATAATCCTATTATTCTCTGGATAAATTATTACAATATTTATGATGTGGCAAGAATAGGAGGAGTTAATCTCCAAAATCTCTTTGGAATTCCGATTTCTGAGCTTATACTTAATGGAAATATATACACTGGATAGAGCATGTACATTTGCTCTTAAATTATTCAAAAAAGGAACCCTGAGATTAAGAGCGTGATCACCATTAACACTGGAGTTTCACAAGTAGTACCAAGGAATTATTAGATATTGCAGTACCACAAACTGCTGGTATAATTATAATAATGATTAATTCAAATGACCATTTATCGCTATATAAATAGACAAAGGACTTCTGCAACTGAAAACATTGAACAATATTTCTCGCCTGCTATTTAGTATGCTTAATATTGACCAATGTAGTCTACTAAATAGAAGGCGAGAAATAGTACAATGGTCAATATTTGCAGTTGCAGAATTCCTTTGTCCATTTAGCGATTAATGAGGATTCGAACCAATTACACTATTATTATAGTACCGATGGATTCTCTGTATTGGATACAAAATTGGCTTTTATTCAACTGCTACCAGTTCCAGTTTGAACTTCTCCCAGATCAAGAATTATCAATGATTGAGTTACCAGAAAAATCGGAGGAATTGAATACACAAATACAAAACACATAACAGTTGCATATAGATATAAAGTTATTTCCTATGTTATATGCTATAAACCTTAATTCAATTACTCGTTGAACAGACCATAGAACCTAACGGATTGAAAGTCTATTTTGAATTTGGTGCTGGGACAATTATTCACTATTTGACACCAGTACATTGTTCCTTTCTTCAGCCTACTTGAGTATTTATGTTGTTATAAGCTTTACAATAAGCAAAGCGTGCTCAGGCATAATACAACAACCCATTGTGGTAGTTTAAAAGTCTTCAAGTGAGTAGCACTCTAGCACACAAAGTGTTGATTTGTTTATGTAGAAGATAAGCTCTCAGCACTCTCTGGTCGTATCACAGATCTTGATCGGGTTGAATCGCTTCATCATTGCACTCGATTAGGCTCATAATCGAAACCTAATAAAGATGCGCCTATTTAGATAGAACGAGATACGGCTCCACTACAGGTGTGTCAGTCATTGTGTAGTTCAATCTCTTTCGAATAATATTAAATTGGAGCTACTGTATTTGGGCGTTTTCTCTTTAACATTTTATCTCTCTGATCATTATTTTTTTATCAACTTTTCTTCGTATTCGTGTTCTTGTAGACTGTAGAGAATAGGTTTCTTTTTGGGCGTGGGCTTCAACTACTCGATTTACAAGCGATAGCTTCTTCTATTTTCATCTCCTCTAAAGAGTTGTATCATTAAAAACCCTTGTAAGAATTTAAATTTTTATCATGGCGTTATATTTCTTATCATCTAGCTACGTTCAATTACTCAATAAGATACAGTCATGAAATTGAAATATACAAAATTACAACCCGTAGAGGATGTTAATATCTTTGATAGAATAAGTTTCTTCTAGTACAATAATAGGTCTTCTAGTACACCTTGCCTCATCAGGGTGCATATTGTTCTATTTTTAAGCAAAGTTTTGGAAGACATTTTCCCAGTAGCAATGCAGTATTTAAATAATATTACCGGTGTAAACAAATCAAATACTTTTAAAAATATTTTGTGAAAAATGTGACTTCAAAAAATGTAGAAAAGCCTCATTCTAGCGAATGACAAAGGAAAATTGATTTTTCTCTAATCACTCGTTGAATCTCAGTGATAGTAGTTGTCAAGGTAGAAAGAGAGAAATCGAACATTTTGAAGATAATTAACCAAATTATTACAATTTCTGCTCGTACGAAAATACTTTTTTCAGCAATATAGATAGAACGCTCAGCTCATCGCATAATTCAAGCTTGAATGTGCCAAATAAGTTATGAGACAACTTAGCAATCTCAAAGCACGATAAATCACAATCAGCAAATAACCATTGACTGTGGTGTTTCACGACTTGTGTACAATGATAATAATCATAGATTGATAATGAAGACCAATTAGAGAGTGACTTTTCTAAATTCCTTTTTCTTTCCCCCTACCAATACAACTACATCCTCTAACAAAGATCCGTCCGTACTCTTTACCTGGATATACCTGAACAAATTACCTCGAGATAACCACGTTTAAAGTAATCACGAACCGCAAAAAAGGTAAACGTTGTTGTATGATTTACACCTCGATAATAAACATGTCGATGTATTAGATATTCATTGATTTTTCTCTCGACTTTGCCGTATTTCGAATTCCAAACAAACAATCGTAAAACAATCGATACTTTCGACTTTTGACCTTTCGATGTTCAACAAGTTTTGTAAAAATTGGAAAAGCTGCTGCAGTCTAGTCAATTTGATTGTATTATGGCGCAAGTTATGTTGTTGCAGCATGTTGATTGTAATTTAAAAGACGACAAGAAGAGGAAAGATGGAAGCAGTATAATATATCAGAAATTAAAATGGGACACCAGGAGAGAAATTGTAAAAAGCAGTTTAAACAAATTACTTTTGTAATGAGAAGCGGCGTATCAACGACGGTAAATAAACATCGGCTAATGTTGAAATGGGCATAGATTATTGTTTCTGTGGAGAAAACAAATAAAAAATCATTCTTTTTCACGGTCTTGGAGAGAAATTAGTTATTCCAAATACAGTAGTTTGATAATAGATGGCTGTTACATCGTGAATTGTCAGAGTTGAAATCACCACTGAAAAAACTAAAATTATAAATTGTTTCACTTAATTCACTTCACCAATCTTGATGATGAGAAAAGATGATAATAATTGAAAAGGAGAGGTATGATCTAAACAACGTTTTTCTAAGAAGTTCACTTCTTTATAACCCTTAATGAAGAATTCTGAATGTTATCCTTGTAACCAAATCCAACCTTGATTCAAGACATTGATGAAACATTTTTTATCAGTTCATCCTCAACATTTTAGAAATACAGTATTCTGAGTATTGGAAGATCGTCTTCAAATCAATTTTATCCCTATTCATAGTCGAACATGAAATACTTTAGTAAAAAATAACTAAAACCAATCACAGAACGAGATATTATTAAAACAGAAATTCAGTGATAAAAGTTGCCCTGAGATAAAGGAAACACCAATTTTATCACATACATTTCAAATTATAGACCCTCTACTCATATTAAATTGAGTTCAATTTCATTCAAATTACATTCAGAACACCTTTCGGTCCCCAAATACTTAATCACTTATTTAACATTCCAAACTCCTCAGTAATTAACAAATAATGAGCCGTTTGTTCACTAGATTCCTTCGTGATCTATTAGTGCGATCTTTAATTAATTTGGTCGAGCACCAAACTAAGTGAGAGTCATGACCCAAGTTGATTTTTCCTGCGATAATGGAATGAAAGACACAATTAGCCCGACAGTACAGCCGGTGTCAGTGCAAGGCGCAAGGGCTGTTTTTAAGGCGGAAAGTGACTCTCTCACTCACTCTGTCTCTTACTCACTCCCTCTTTCTCTCTCACACACACACACTCTATTTTTCTCTTTTCCACTTTCTATGTCACTTACAGCCGTTCTCATACTCCTTGCCTATCTTTTTCTCTCTCTCTTGTTTATCTCTCATTTACTCACTCTCTCTTTATCTCGTATAGCAAGAACCGACCGGGTGAGTGACAGACAGCTGCAATTAGTAGCAACACTCACTCTCTCTTTTTATCTCACTCTAGCAATCCCTGTTGCAGTCCGGCCGAAAGAATCTGGAGAGCGAAAAACAGCTCCACGGCTCAACGTTAATTGGCAGCTATTAATTACGTAATAATACAGTTAACACTTGCTCGGGTTGGGCTCGGGACATGCACAGGAACAAAACGTAGGTCGGCCTAATCATTAGCAACACAATTGGGTTCGGTTTAGGTACTTGTTGCACGGTCTACTACAGGAAGAGAGGCAGCACAGGAACTCATGCAAGTAACACAGGAAAACAGGAAACCAACACAGATTGCATACAAGAAAGCAACTGAGAGTGCATCTGAAATTGTTGATAAAAAAATTGTTTATAGTGAAATTCAACTAGACTTAGTAAGTTACGGGATAAAAGTTCTATTTATTCTCAGAGCTTTTATAATAATTATGAGATTAGGGATTTATGTTATGAATACCGTTCATTATTGTTGGTTATAAAACCTGGGCTTGAATTGTTTGAATACGGTTAGATGATTGTCATTTGTTGATCTTGAATTTGGTTCATTTCATACAGTAGTTGACTCAATTTAGGCTATCAGAATTCAGTGGCAAAATAGATTATTAAGATTTTTTTAATGTGAAAGTAACTTTCACACAATACTTTAATACATACAACTTTGAAGAAGACTCTGGCACCATAATTACTGAGATTTTGAAAATACCGTAGGCTAAAATGAAATGAACTCAGATCACATTTACTTGATCTGACTACTTTAACTACCATATATGTAAGTTAATATACAGTATAATGAAAGTGGTTGAATGCATGATATAGAATTCATAGTAAATGCGACATTCTAATTTAATACTATAATTAAATTACAGCTTCAGTTCAATTCAGTCTCATTGTTGGCTGGCTCAGCTTTGAACCTTGCACTTAATTCATAAAGTAGGATTCTGTTATTCAATGCAGGTGACAGCCGACGACTAAATAATTTTGCATAAAAGCATGATAAAGTCCTGAGAATCATAAGCAATACGATTGTAACCTTGCATAATTTTAACATAGAAGCAGTTAGCTTCTATGCTTAGCTTCTATCTTATGCTATAGATAGCCTAATCACTTGCGGGTTGCATCAATCAAAAGCCTACCTGCTGGAACTGATGAGATATTTTGTCTCAAGTGATATGAAGCAACAAAATTTTTCCAGAAAGAATAATATACAGTACTTTACATGAAAGTATGTTATTCATAGCACTATTAAGTTATATAGGCTATCATTTCAATGAAAATAAATCCATGAGTTTGATTAATTGTGAACAAGAAGATTCTAAATCCCTTCCAGTCACATTAAATAGTGTTTAAAAAGTCTAATTTGCGCTGAATTCTAGTAAATATGATTATTCAAAGTATGAAAGGGCGTTTTACACTTATCAGTTACCCAGAATATTTCAAGGTCTCAAAAAGTAGTTTATACTGATTTTAGCTCATAACTTACAGGTAAATATTACAGTGAGTATGTATGTATGTATGTCTGGCTCAACAGCCCATGAAGGGCCTATGCCTACCAGCTGGTTGCCAATTTCAAATTCACTCTACTATACAGCCCGTCCAAGCTAAGAACACACCCCGGCATGACGGGAAATTGGCCCCAGCCTGTCCAATACCGGCCCAAAAGCCATTAAGTACAGTGAGTACAATAATTTATTATTCTATAGTCACTGTGATACATAGAATAGATGAAATGTTTGGATTATATTACTTCATATTACTCAAATAAAATTAATTATTTGATAATAGAAGACATTGGACATTGTAGGCTTCTAAAATTGAAAGTTCCAACTCAAGATTTCCGCCATCTTGGATTTGTAAAAATTGTGAGATGATGGTACTTTACATGATTCTTATATTGATTTCAAAGGCAAAATAAATTGAGGAGATTGCAATAAAAAATACTTGAAATTACACTAAAAAACACATTTGAAACTTTTTCCTACTTTTCACACAGGCCCAATGGTAACTGTAGGAAAAATTTAATGTGTAACTCGAGCATAAAGTGTTATTGCTGCACTCGAGAAACGTTTTTCACTCGCCTTCGGCTCGTGAAAAAACTGTTTCACTCGTGCAGCAATCCTTCACTTTACGCACTAGTTACACAAATAACTATTTGTTAGAGCTGTTCAATGATGTTAGGGAACATATTATTTCTTCTGCATGTTTGCTTCAGAGAAAATGAGACTTTTATAAGATCTGGAATTTGTTCTGTAATTTTAGATGATAGCTGATAAGAAGCCACAAGGATGGGGGGATAATATCAACTGGAAATTCAAAGAAGTTTTTAAGTAGTAAGTAGTGTCAATCTCTTTGTAGCTGATGATAGTAGCAATGGTAGCGAACGTTATTAGCTAATGTCAGAGATTTGCACAGTAGGTATAGGCATAACAGAACATTTGGTATGTCCAAAATTTACTAGGATAGAAATAATACTGAAGAATAGAATCATTGAGTACATTAAAGTCTTCTAAATAGATCTACTTGAAACAAAATGCAAGAGTATAAATACTGGTCTGAGTCCTTAATTTAGAGTAATAAATCAAACTTTAAAAAAAATTTCAAAAGAATCTCAAGTCTCAACTATCTCTATATATAAACAGGCTGCATAACAAATGATTCCAGAGTGAAAGTTCTATTCCCATTTACATGATCACAACTCAATTTCAACCATGAATTTGAAGATTTATCAGTACAATTTCAATCAACACAGAACAATTCTCATAACGATAATGCATTTGAATCTGAATAACACCGACATCAACCAAGATACAATTGAATTCACACTGAAAACAATTCGGCTCGCACAGAAATTAGCTTCCACTTCAACCCAAGTTTGAATTACACCGATAGGCTATAATCCGTCCAACATCAATCTATATCTATAAAAGCGAAATGGCACTGACTGACTGATTCATTCATTCATCACCAGAACTAAAAATCCACTTAACCGAATGCGTTCAAATTTGGCAGGCATGTTCAGTTGGACGTTTAGACGCGTGCTAAGAAAGGATTTTTAAAACTTTCCAAGGGTACGCCCAATATTTGCATTTTCCCAAAGTTTTTCTGCGTTTTCTCAAATTTTTCGAAAACCAATCGGCAGAAAATGTTGAAATTTTGTGGAGAGGTTCGTCTAAGGTCTAGAAATGTTGTGTTGGAATATTTTTGAAATCCCTTCAAGATTACGGCAGTAATCAGATTTTCAAAATTATAGATGTATTGCGGGTTACATATCTTCCGCCTTCATACGACCAATCCTTACTGTTATGGTTCAGCAAGATCATAGATGAACCAATTCGAGAGATATTGATTCAATTTTTCATACTATGTCTGATATACTTCCCAAGGTTATGCTTAATATGAGCTTTTCACTATTTTTCGGAGTTTTTCTTAGATTATTCGAGAACCGATTGGCAGAAAATGTTGAAATTTGGTAAACAGGTCCAGATTAGGTCTAGAAATGCTGTGTTCAATAAATTTCGAATTCCTTCTGAGGTTACGCCTGATATAAGGTTTTATAATGTTTGGAATCTGCTCTTTTGTTTATTCCACGGAAACTACTGAACTAAATATGTTCAAATCATATACCCAGGTTAAGCTTATATTACGTACGAACAACTGATTCAGAACAATTTCTTAAAGTAACCCTATATGATGATCAAAGAAAATCCTTTCGAATGAAATTTGCTAAATCTGTTTGACTCACACTCCTGATACTGTCGTGGGTCCAGGGGGCGGAGCCCCCTGGCTAGGCGGAGAAGGCGAGCGAAGCGAGCCTGCCGGCTAGTTATAATATATTTACAACATCAATATAATTTACACAAATCCAGTTTCACAATAATTACAACAATAATTTACAACATCAATATAATTTACACAAATTCAGCTTCACCAAAGTATGCTCAACATATTTTATATTATTTATGCTCAACATATCAGTACCCTAAACGGGCAATCGTAGATTACATCAGTGCACAAGACTTTGGTAGCTGTGGGACACGAATTCAGCTTCACTAAAGTAACATTAATTGTATTTAAACAAATTCAGTAACACCAAAGTATGCTCAACTCGAATCCAAATCACTAGGCCTACCCTAAACGGGTAATCGTCAATTTGATCATTGCAGAAGACTTTGGGAGCTGTGGGACAGACAATGGTATAGCGGCTGGACGCGTCTGATTGTCTCCTTGAGAAAGGACAATAAATAAGCCGGTGTCGACTGCGACTGGTCGCTAGTCAGTCGCTCGTCAGTCGTCAGCCGATTGACGTGACGAGTGCCATGTAATGGACTTTACAAATAAGGCCGCCTCTGCTCTATACCGACTCCCATTAAAGCGCACTGTTTCAACTAACGCCGACCAGCAGACAACGGCTACAAATTCAATAAATAAATAAACGCGCCTGTCGACTGATGAATGAACGCTCAACACTGGTAGCGCGGCCTCATAGTAGTTGCTCACTTAGTAAAAGTTCACTTGCTGCTTCAAGCCTGTCCCCGGTAATTGTTCAGAAAGATTCTCTGGAATCTTGTTGTGTATTGTACAATGTAGTTGGTAGTCAATGACGCTCAGCATGGATTTCAGATAACCTGTATATGGATTCTTCGGTTAGTATTTTATTATCAATGGTATTTTGGTGGAATGTGTAACATCCAATATGTAACATATGTTAAATGTGTAGCTGATTTTGTGAAATGATTGCAATGTAATTGGTTGAATCTGTGAATTGTAGAAAATAATCAATAATTGCCAGCATGTGTTCTAGATACATTGTCTTTTTTACTGATTTAATGGGAGTTGTTTTGATAGGATTTGTAACATTTTTCCAATAAAGGAAAAGATCATTGAACAATGTTCTTGATGGTAAATAATGCTTGATGGTCATGGTCATACATCAATAACAGACAACATAATTTGAAATCAAAAGTGAACATCTCAACTACCTGTTGAGTAAAACTGTATTAAATGAAAAGACGTTGTCAAACGACTGATTTTCTAATTAAATCAGTGGTTTGACAATATCTTGTCTTTTCATTTATTATGGATAACTATCACAATATCACCTTCAAAACTACGCAAAGACCAGAGAGTAAAACTGTATTTTTCAGCTATATGTAGAAGAAAGAGAGTGCTGATATTTGCCAAGTGATATAGAACGAGAACAAGAACAAGTTAAGAACAAAGTATAAAAAGTAGCCTATAGAACAAGTGAAGGAAAATAGTGATATTTGCTAAATAATACATGCATAAGCTGTAGCCTACTTAATTCAGTGTAGCCTATTTACTTCAGTTGCGCTTTAGTAACACTGGATTAAGGAGAGTCACTTGTGAAAATATTCTGTGAACCTTCAGTTTGGATTTCGGTTGATTCCATAATCAAATTCAAATTAACAATAAAAATTGTTCCATGGTCTGGGAAGTATGCTCTAGAATCACCATCTTATTAACTAAATAGCAATATTGGCTATTTACGTTTTCCTCCATGGAACAATTCACAGAATTTATTTTTATTTATTTGCGGTTATTTTTCACGGTTATTATTCAATTCACGGTTATTTTTCTGTTATTTTGATAAGTGAAGAAATGAAGATTTAGAGTTGATACACATTAACAGCTTTTACTCATTTCCTGTACTAGTTCTATCCATTTTCATTAAAGCTATTGATTATATTATTTTATGCTTTAGGCCTACAATTACTACAGGTTTTTCAGAAGTGATAGTAGGTAGAACAATTAGTACAGGCTTTAAAGAAAAATGTAATAATAATAATAATTACGGTAGGTGTGAATGATAGAGCTCCAAGTTTATTTTGATAGGCTGTAACGTATGCGGCGCTATATTTTTATTTCTATTTTTCTATAATCTTTTTCCAAGTTCTATAGTCACTGATGAGGGTCCGCTCTGCCCCTTAGGGGCTGGAGGCCCTATAACCACCGCAGTGGGCGGATGCACTCTGATTTTACCCTTGTCATCATAGTGGATATTGACAGCTAATTATACACTTAATGATACGGTTAGTCTACTAATAGCTCTTCCAGTAAATTATACCTGGCTACGAACAGAACAGGTCAGAAACGATAATGAATAGTAAGAAATTATACTCTGAAACCAGCTTCTAGTTTGCCTTTTTTGGTTTACTCAATCACAGAGTATCTTGTTGGAGGCTAGATTGATGAGGAGTTGTTTAGGAATTTCGAACCTTCCTACCTAGGAATTAATCTAGAGAAATTTAGGAGAAAAGATTTTTCAGAACGTATTTTGTTATTCTCAATGTATCTCTGTCGTAACGGTTTCGTCGTGATTGATTGAAATTAGAGGAAGAAGATTCTTCAAAATCAATTAAAAACTTCTTTATGAATGGATCATTCTTGTTTCTTATTAGATATTTGTGCATTTTTCATTAAATATGGAACCATTATTAAAAGATGCAATGTTGAGGGTTAGCGTCAGGAAGTCATCCAGCTATAGAAAACCTGACACAACCAGGGAGGAGAAGTGGAAATCTGATGAATTAAAAGATAGTAATTTTGTGAGACAGGAATGCTGAACCGGTATAAAATGAGAATAGGCAAAGTCAAATAAAAAGATCAGAGGAATCAGAATTTCGTCTAAAAAATTATGAATGTAATTATTATAGGGTACTGTTACCAAATGTTATAGGCTAATTTTATTAAATAAGGGTACTCAGTTTGCCATGAAAGACTCGAATATAGCCTACTTTCAGAAAGAGGGGCATGAATCCTTCTATTTTTATTTCTACCATATCAAACTCTTGATCATTCACTGAAATTTTTGATACTAGATAGATTTGATACTTGAAACTAGTTTGTTCCTGAAATTAATCTAATGTTCATGAGAACCTTCTTGCTGATGAGACATATTCATCTCATTTTCTCAATTGTGAAATAAAAACACATAGATTTTGTCAATTTTCTACACTATTCATTGGTACACGACAATGGTTTTATGACCACACAGGTCACATTTTCAAGCTGACTAAAACTAAAACGGAAATATTGAACAGTTCAATATTTCCGTAATCTATGTGTCTTTATTCCATCATGGAACGTTTCTACAATATTGACCACAACTCAGATTTATTTTCTCAATTTATTCATATTCTTTCAACCCATCTTAGTCCTCCAATTCAATTCTCATTCAATCAATTTCTCAGGCTAGATTCTTCAATATTATCAACGTTTCTCCACTACTACCTATTCAACTTGGTACTCAGTTTTTGATGCTAGTGGGATTCTCTATGAAATTACCGATAACACCGATCTTATCAAAGGAAAGTTGAAAATTACAGTTTGTTGCCAGTTGAAGAAGGCTAATAAAATGATTGCGCATGAAAATTCGACGTCCGTCCACGCCACTTTGCATAGAGTGAGGTTAATATGGGCATGACTGACTTTTGCCCAAGACTGTATCACGCTTTGAAGCTGCAAGGCTGAATACAGCCTATAATTTGCACCTTTTTACAGCGCTTTAAGGTAAGCCGGGCACCCTCTATTTGTACACACCTAATAATGGAGGTACAGTGCTCGACCGCCGCAGATGCATTATACAAATATTTGCAACAAAAAAGAGACGTCGTGAGGGGGAGGGGAATGGGAGGAGTCGTGTGTTGGCTAATTTATTGTGAAGACGGCGGTAAAGCGAGGAGGTCTGCTGAGTGTAGTCTGTCCAAGCAAAGAAGACATACTGGCAAGGTAGGAAAATGACTCCAGCTCTATCAATATTGGTTCAAAAATTATAAATTTGATCTGAAATTGTAGAACGGAATGTTTCCTACAATTTGAGACCTCATTTATGATTTTTCAACTAATATTGACCGTGCAGGAGTCTCATTTTCCCATCTTGCCAGAATGTCTTCTTTGTTTGGGCAGACTATACCAGACTGGCCATGAAGAGCACAGTGCTTTGTGGTCTGACATCAGTTATTCGCTCATATAAGTAGCCGTATTACTTGGCCATGAATAGGTGAGAAGGATGGTCATCCTGAAATCCTTTTCGATTTACCACAATAGTAGCCTAAAGGGTATTTTACTGCTCATATTTTGGTAATCGATACTGTATTTTGCTTGAATTTGAACTTTTCTCGATATTAGTTCGATAACCATTATTTACAATTGAGACTTTAGTCCTAAATGGAATATAGGACAATTCCTTCGAGTTTGATTATAACGGGTGATCCGTATAAAGCGTAACCAAAATTTTAAACATTCGAAACCGGAGGGAAATTGAGTTTCCTGTCTGTAGGAAAGTTTGTGTTGGCAACTATAGTCCATTCACGATGGCTTGAGACGAGATAAACAAAAGCTCTGCATGTGTTTGTGTGCGATTAGAGTGGCTTCTTTTTAGCCACGACATAAACAAGTCACAGCAATGCCCAAATTCCGAATTTTGTTTTCAGGACTGTCAAAGCATTGACACAAAAACTTCTATTATAATTGTTTGTTCAATTCAGGTTCATGCAGTCGAGAGACAACCGATACAAGCAATTTGCCAATGTGTATTTATAAAAAAGATTACTTAGAGATACTTATTCTGAATTGCCTACAACAAAATTCGGGATTTTGGCATTGCTGTGACTTGTTCATGTCGTGGCTAAAAAGACGCCACTCCAATCGCGCACACACACACATGCAGTGCAGAGCTTTTGTTTATCTCGTCTCAAGCCATCGTGAATGGACTATAGTAACATTTTGTAACATGTTAAGTATGTAGTAAAGTCATCATCTCCTCCCTTCCACCTCCTATCCATGTCCATCAGCTTTAAGAAACATTTTAGTCAGGAAACTCAATTTTCCAAAACCCAAAAATAAGTTCATGATTTGATATCTCCACACAGAAATATTGAATAGTCAATACAATTTATTCTACATAGATATATTATATCATCACCTCTCAAATCTTATTTCTTCTCATTATCTCATCACTAAGCAATAACTTATTCTTGTTTTCTTGAAAATTTCGGCCATCACCATCATAAATTTCAATTTATTCACAATAATTTATACATTAGAAATAACTCAATCTTGATTCATCCAGACTCCATCACAGCACCTTAACCTTTTTATGAGGGTGATAGAGTAGTGATAGAATAACTTTATCTAATCAGCACATTAGTCCTAGATTCACTCCTATTGGAGAACGTATCCTACAATGTACAGTATTCTTTCTGCAAACATCACCCCGCTGATGCTTCATAATTGCAGTAAGTGATCACTTTTCAATTTGCACCAAGAACAAACGCTGTCGGGGTCGGTCGGGTTGGCGCGCACAGATTTTCCAGCTGTTCTTTTTCCCTCCATAATTCGAGACAATTGGCGCGCTTCGAAGAAAGCTGCTCGACAATAACAGCGATCGTTGGCATAATTCCCGATTATTGGCTTTGAAAAACACCTTAACGCCTTTTTAGGATATGTTATTATCGTTCATACCTGCCTTTCGCCTTTCTTAGCGCCTTGTACAACAACGTACAATTCACACCGCGAAACAATAGTTTTACGACGGCTCTTTGTTTCAATATTTCACTTAACTCCCTCCGGGACAAAGCAAAGCAGAGTGAAGGTCTTGCAAATATTTTCCGATAGTCGAACACTCATCCTCTCTTTCCTTCGTGAACTTTGTCTGGCGAATGGATTCATTTGGTAAGGAGCACTCAGCAAACTGTAGAGTTATGTACTATAGCCGAGAGATCCCTATACTAATCTTATTATCATTTCTATTTTTCGAACCGTTAAAATTAAATTTCATCACCTTCAATAATAAAATAATTATAATAACTGAATGGAATGATTAATATGATAAATAAAATAATAGTTGCCGGCCGGGTTGGCACAGTGGGCTGGGGCGTCACAACCTTCAGTCCGCTAGCAATGCCTGGTCAGGGTTCGAGACCCAGTTGTGGCATGGCAATCTATCACCCACGCACAAGCTGAAATGCTTATGTGGGCATAATTCGCAATAAAAAAAATCAATAAAATGGTTAGTAATGTAATGATTAATAACTGAGTAATGCCTTTCTCATTTTCATACAATTCATACCAGATTGTAAAGAGAGAATTAGAAGACAAGAATATTGAATTATGTATTTTATACGATTCAAAGAAATTCACAATTATTATTATGATATGAGATATATATGGTCGTTAAATGATTCTTCCTCATGGAAAGCTAAGAAAAATATAATTTGATATGCAATATTGTGGAAGTTGAGGTACGAGTTAAAACAGTCATTTTGTGCGACAACAGAAAACAAGCAAACTTGCAAGATAATTCACCACAATCTTAATGGTGAGATATCATTGAAAAATCGAAAGCAACCTGATTTTTCAATGATTGATCTATCTTCCCAATAATCGAACATTCATAATATAGGAGCCTATTCACATCTAGTCAGTTTAACTTAGGACCAAAAAATCTTTTCCACAAAATCAATCATCGAAACATTAAAAAATCCCAGACCATTATTACTTTCTGAAGACTGACAATGTAATAATATTCATACATAAATACTGGACAGGCTTTTCGGAGACATTCCAATGGTAATATTTATTTCGAGGCGTCGGGCAGCCAGTGCCTATTGGCTATTAAACGACTGTCAAACGTAACGGATTTATGTAATCGAACAATCGATATGAAACGTTGGTTAGCACTATATAAAGCGACATAAAATATACGTTTGTGTCTTCTTAAACAAGCGAGCGCCAGTCAGTTTAATGGCCGCTGAGGGCGCAGTGGAGGCGTCTCCCCGGCAATATACAAATAAGCCATAAATTTGTATGCTTAACACGTAGTCGAGACAGTTACATCGATGCAGTGCTCCGAACCACGAGGCGGAGGCTGATGGCTGATGTGCTCAAATGCAAGCACACTCTGCTACTCTGACGGAAAATGGTAAAGGGAGGAGGAGAAGAAGTAGAGGATGGAGAGATCGATGATGAAAGCAATGTGTTGATGGAAGGGAGGTAATGGCAAGGATGAAGGAAGGATTAGGGGGAAGGAGGAGAAGGACTAGATGATGATGATAGAGGATGAAGCAAAGGATGAAGGGGGGATTAGGGAAATGGAGGAAAAGGGAGAATTTGGAAGGAAAAGAGAAAAATAGTGGATGATGGAAGCAAAGTAATGATGAGGATCAAGAAAGGATTTGGGAAAAAGAGGAAAGGATGAAGAAAATAACGAGGGGATGAAAAAATTGTTGAGTATAAAAATTAGGATTAGGAGGAGGAAGTTACCAATTCAAAACTAGTGTTTATCCCATTAACAGAATCTGAATGGAATAGACAAACAACGAGAATGCTAAAATATTTCTCAATGACATAATGATTTTTGAATAGATTGACTATCTCACATATTGAGATATCCCAGTTTAATAAAGATATCACTCAATAGCAAATATTATCCCGTAGAACACCAGAAATACCTGATATGAAATTTTTATTATTGAATTGCGTGCAGAGTAGCCTATGAACAATAGTGTTTACAGCAACGTCATAATATCTCAATTTTGAATTGGCATTCTTTTTTCCTTCTTTCCTTGTTCTGCGCAACATTTCATCAGAAATTTTCATTAACCATCAAATAAGAATAACCATCAACTTATCTCTATTCACTGCCTACGCAGCACCATTTTCCACTGCAACCTGACAAGTTGATCTTGTGTGGGTGCGTATATATCATAACCTGACATTGATATCAATTATTATCCAATTTTCCTCATTGATACAACAATTAAAATATCAAAGATACTGAGTTTGTAGGCTACAAACAAGGTCATTAGAATCACTGTGTCATAATATTGGAATATTATAATGTCATGAAGAATAATTATAATGGAATAGAAAATCGTAATAATCGTACACCCATATTAATTGTATTTAAATAGCCTACTATCCTTACTTACATATTTCAAATCTTCACTAAAACGTCGGAAGCGACTGATTACAATAATAATCCGGTACAGGATACAGTATAACATAGAGAGAGTCTTTATATAACATATAATAGCATAATATGATTCCTCAATTAATCAAAGTTACAAGCAGTTATTCATATTATTGTTAGAGGCTACAAACAAGGTTATTCAAATCAGTGTATCACAATTCTGAAAATGATGATTCATAATAATAATATATCCACGTAGTTACACTAAAATAAGATTTGTAAAATACTCAAATTTATTCTAAAACGACGGAAGCGTCTGATTACAGTACTGTAATAAGGTGGTACAAGATATGTCATTCAGGCAGATTTCTATGAATGAAAACCAAATCGCACGTCAGCTGCAGGGCGAAAAGACAAGAATTTCGAGACGGTTAGTTGTGTTGTGAAATGTTGAGTGAGCGAGCGCGGGAGGACAACCTAAACGATTAGGGAGCGCCAAAGGAAATGCTCGTTGAATTAGTCGGTAGTTATTTCAAATCGCGCGCAACCTGTTATTATTATGAGTTTTGAACCCCCGAAAACGGATGCGCGGTCAGTAGTTGACGTGTACTGCCTTCAACTTGTCGTCTCGTCTCGTTTCTACCCACTTGACTTGCAGCCCTCTAATTTCAGGTGTCTACGCATTCACGCCCAAAGTGTTGAAGTGGAAAGCTCATTTCAATGATTGACATTCGTTGAATTGCGTTTCTCTCTCCCCCCTTAACGACTTTCCCATCGCACATTAACGTTTTTAAATGTAAAACAAAAACCCTGGTTTGTCTGTTTGTATGTCGACAAAAACTGGTTGGCTCTTACATGTCATTCATGAACTATATAATTCATTTTCTTAGATTATTTGACCATGAACTATCATTGAATATCATTGAAATGTAACCGCGCCAGTACGAAACCCCTAGATGGTTCTTATATAATTATGTCATTCATGAACTATGTAATCTTAGATTACTTGAATATCATTGAAAAACAGGATAAGGCCAGATGCAACCCTTTCTTGTATGTAATTCTTGAACTATGTGATTTATGATCTTAGATTATTTAAATATCACTGAAAAACATTATTAGACTAAATCAAATATCATGAATTGTTGATTATGTAGTCTATTTTGGTTAAGCTTAATATTGTTGTCTACTAACTCACTTGTAGAGGAATAATGGTCAACTCCTGTTACTGTACTTATTAATCATTTGGCTTTTCAGTATGCTCTATCTGCGATTATTGTTCATACATGACTTGAAAATGATTGATACAATTGGAAGAGAGCAGGAAATGTTGCCTAGTCGGGTACTTTAATTTACTAACAAAAACAACTATAAAACAATGTACAACTCAGTCTTAGTGGTACCACACCTTTCTAATTCATTGGCATTATAACAAGAAAACATAGAAGCGAAAAGACAAACATGGATGTTGAGTATAATCACATTTATTTTGATAGTTTAATAATTTTTAATCTATCTGTAATCTGTGTATTTCGATCAAAAGTATTTTTCTCTCTACTGAAAAGTGAGACAAAAATAATTTTAATAAATAAAATTGTTTAATATTTATTCTTATAACCCTGTAACCTCATGTATGTTCACTCTGTGAATTACGCAGTAAGAGAGAAACTTATAAAATGGCTAGCACTGTAAATGTTTCTGCAAAATACTTACTTGTCAATGTATTTACTACTTATGAAGGAGAACGAGTCAAACTGTCATAAATGTTGTTATCCTGTGCTATCTGCTGAATAAAACTACAATGGAAATAGCAGCTAGGTAGGCCGAATAGGAAAATATGATTTTAAGGTTAGAATGTTATTAACAATGATATTATCCCATGAATTATTCAAAGGCTATAAGTTTATTGTATCAAGAAATATAAAATTGATTCATATGGGTTTATTGTGAAATTTCTTGATTTTTCAACTATTCCAACTTTAGTTGGTATTTTCTATGACAATACAATAATAAGTATTTATAACAAATATTTGAATGAAATAGTAGGCCATAAGTACAGTAGTTATCTTAATATTTAGGTTACAATTTGTCAAAAATCAATAATAAGATCTTTTATTGTCTAATCAATTTTGCAATAAAGCACTGAACCTTTATGTTACAAAGTTCATGAAATTAAAAATCTAGACTATGCCTTCCTACCGGATGTGAGTCCTTGTTCCATGCAAATTGCAAACAATCTAATACGGTATCGTATATGCAACCCGCATCGCATAGTATGTGACAGAATACTTCGTATAGTTCTTGTATAACGAGTGACCTTCAACTTGTCATTATTCATCTCACATGTCATACTATTGTATCCGTTTAAACTTATCAAGTCATATGAATCACGCCAAAGTACTCTTATCTTCAAATAAATGCATTTTTGAAAATTATGCTCGAACATTCCACACATAAAAGCAGAGTCATGCTTATTGATTGATATTGTGATAATCGTATACCTCCAACTGGTAATGGTACAGTGACTTGATAAAAGACTTTATCAAGTCACATTAGGTAATGGTGATCACCTTCATGAATTTTTACAAAAAAATGAGAGTGATGAAATAGGGTTGTGTTGGTAAGATTGATTGATTGATTTCATTTGGTGAGATTGATTGGTTTCATTTATGACTTTGGGACTCATGGTATTCTTCACCAAACAAAACTTTTACATTCCCCTTCCAACAATTTTCAGATTACAGCAATGTGTTTGAATGAATTTTATCTCAAAAGAGTAATAATTACTGACTTACTATTCAATTATTGAATCACAGTTTCTTATAAGGTCGTCAATGAATTAATAATGCTATGAGTTTATTTAAATTTTCTTAGCTTAATGGAGAGCAAAGAAATTTTAACTTAAGTGAACTGAATATTATGGAAATTGATTATGCTAAATATTCACTTCCCATGAAAAAGCCTTCAAAATCATCATGTATATCGAATAAGAGTGTCACTCATATACTCACAGACTAAAGCCATCGACGAGAATGTGGAAACTTTATAGGACAATTAAGATTTCGATCAGCTCATGTTATTTGACTGGTCGACGTATTTTAACATGTCTGAGACCTTTTGCCATCTGTTAGTGCATTTTTGTTTGTTTTGTCACCGAGAGACGAAGGCGTTATTCACCGGATAGCTTCTCGCTTGGAAAGTTATCACCCAGATCCCTTCGGCAGATTTTATCTCCGCGCTTAAACATTTTTATCACGTCATTGAGTGATGGACGCAATAAAAATGCACAGTTATAATAGTTCAAGCCGCCCCTCAAAAAAGAAATTCACCCGCACTCCTAGCACCCCCATTTATTTTAAGGGTTGATCTGATAAATCCAGTTTGGTTTTATAGCGCATAAAAGTGAGTGCTCAGAATTCATGTTTGCCTTAACTACCTGGCCAACAAGCACACTCTGTCGGCGAGAACCAACATTAATCTGGCCAGATAAACCAACCTACCATGGCTAATAGAGAGCTCGTCGTAAAATAAAGCAATTCTATTCTATTGCTGTTAATAGTCCGCCATAAAGGGACAAGCCTAGTTCTCCTGTTTACAAGCTAATTAACTTTTTCCCAATAAATTCCCAGCCAATGAGAGTCTTGAGTCGTTCTGAATGAGTCTATCGAACAGTCCACTACAACAACGCTTTATTCACTCCACTAAATCTCTCATCGAACGTTATCCTACCCCAACCCCTCTGTAACAAGCAGACAGGAAACGATAATTTCTATTGTTGCTTCAACACTGAGAATCTATTAAGTATTATTGATCAATTACATTTTTTTACATAAATTTTAAAAATATGTATATAGAGACTATAATAATATTATTGTAACTTGACTCTAAGATCGTGATCCTTATGTATAATGTATATCCTATAAAATTTATTTTTTTCACTAACCTTCGGGTCCTTTATTTTTCCGTGGGTAGGAAGAATTTCACCTGTCTAAGTTGGTTTGCCTCGGATTCGGTCAGCCGGTAGATCACATTCGGTTACGTACGTCTCACTTGACACTTTTAAATTTCCACAAAAAATTCACAGCCTATAATCACTTATGCACTTTTGACCGTTTCTCCTTGCCCGCCCGAGAGAGAGTGAGTTACAACCCCTTTCAGGAAGTACATTCCTTACTTCTTCTCAGAGCTTCTAGAAGTTTCTAGAATGGGGTGGGGGATGTAAATTTTTTAAGAGAGTGAATTTAAATGAGGAATGATAAAAAAAATTAATTGTTTGCTGAGGTAATTAATTCAGAAAATAATATTTAAGAGAGGATTACAATTACAATAATAGCTTATAATATAATATAATATTTTTGGCGTGCCAGTAACAGCTGACTATAACTTGCCGGTTTCAACAATTTGGCTATCTTGAACTATGAAAACAATGATAACAAATTGAGGGTTATGTTGGCCACTATTATTTACTAGAATGCCAAACAATTGTGTAATGAACAATAAATAATTAAATTTTAACCATGAGCAATAAGTTTTTGACAAATATGCAGGTGAGTGTTCTTATCAATGCTATCAGATTGATGCTGATTACTTAGGGTTTATCTTTATTTTCGGCTCAATTGGCCTCTCCTGAAATGCAATTCCACAATCCCTATTGTTCATTATCAGGAATAGGTCGTCTATAGATAATATAGTGAGAAAACTTTAAAGATAAATTACATAAATGTTCTCTGATATTTATTTTATTGCTCAGTCTATTCTATCATATGTGCTTTGAAAATCGTATAGGGGCAATATCATTGATACTCTCAGTGATAATAATACAGTAATTGCATCTGTAACTGATGAATGAGATGAGAGACACTGTGGATATCAACTTGATCGGGTATGAATCCATGAGCCTATCATTACTGTAGTTCATTCGTGGATAATATTCCATCAAATCTCAAGATAGTATCAGAATACCCTGAATCTAAGTTTGTCGAATTGAAACTGAAATATCATTGAAAGTTGAGTGAAAAGATATTAATCTTAATCATCCACAATACTCTACTCAATATATCTACAAAAAATATCAAAACTTTGAATGGTTTTGAAAGCCCACCCCTCTCAATCAACGCTGAAATATTAAATGATTTGTAAAGGATTATCAGCACGCCACTTTTGAGCTTTTTCACTGGCACAATGTTGGTTAGTTAATATTGAAATAAACACTTAATAAAACTGGCATTGGTTAAGAGAGAACAGGTTTCGACGACCAAGATGGCCGCCAATTGAGAGAGATGATGAGGAGGAGGAGGAGGAGGAGGAGGAGGAGGAGGAGGAGGAGGAGGAGGAGGAAGAGGAGGACAGAAAGAAGAAATGCAAGAGCAAAGTGATTGTAGCTGAGATTGAGATGTCCAATGGAGAGCATGACGACGCCTGTTGCTAGAGCCGTCTGCTCAGAGCAATAAAATTTCCAGGCTCAACAATAATTAATCACCTCTTGCTTGTACACGGAAAGAAGACTCCTCCACGACTGTAACCAGATAGAAGCTTCCTTAGCACTTGAACACTCTAGCGAACTTTCTATCTCTCCCTCTTTCTTTCTCTCCTTCTTCCTCTTTCTTCCCTCTCTTTCACATTCTCCTGCACGATCCTCTATCGCCATCCTCCTCTCGACGATTAATCATAATGACTCATGCTTCCTCCGCAGCCACAAATCTCGTTCGGCCAACAATTCCAAGACTAAATAGCTCCTGGCAAGTCTTCCGCTCAATTTCTCATGTTGGTTTTGAACGGCCAATTAATGGAAATTGTTGAGTGTTGTTCTAATGCCAGCCAAGGCAATAGAAAACAATTATCATTGTTTTTATGATAGGTGTCTATTGTCGATTGCAGGATGCAGGTGGTGAACCAGATGAGTACTTGGGGTTGGGGTGGAGTTGTTAGTTCAAAAATGAATTGTTAGCATCGAAAAATGTAATAGGAGACAAGTTTAATCTTATAGATAACTATGGATCGAACAAAGAACATTAGAAAGACATCAAACAAAAGAATCGGAAACATTCAGAATAGGCTATCATTTCATAATTTATTTACAAAATTGAAATACAATAGGATTGAACACAGACAGTCCAAAACGTATCTTCTGACCAATCTTGATCAAATAATAATTAAAATAAAGGTTATGTACACACAGTTTCAATTGAAACTTAAATTATAAAAAAATTTCGACTTCTGAAGCTGAAAAACTATAAAATTAGAAATTTTGAAGGAAGTTACAAAATTAGAATAATATTATTTAAAATATTGCATTCAACTGATTCTGGAGATATAACATATTATTATAAAAAATCTCTGATTATAATAAGACGTTTTGGACAATAATTATTGAAGGACTCAATGTTTTTCAAAATCTTGAGTATAAAAGATGAAACTTCAACAATACTCAAGAGGCTCGACTAGACTGAACAAATCTACACTCAAAAATAATAAAACTAATTTATGGAGGCAACCAAATTTTATTGAGGCAGCTAATTTTGTATTTATTACATTTTACAAATCCATAAAATATAGTTCTTGTTGGAGTGTAATTTATTCTCATATTGACTTTATTGAATTTTTTTTACCTCAAACCCCCGTGTTCATTCATCTCCGGTTTCATCATCTTCAGCATTCTCTTCATTATCCTCACCAGCATTCTCTTCATTATTCTCGCCAACATTCTCCTCAGATTTACTCTCAGTATTTCCTCCAGCATTGTCTTCCTCTACTTCTTCCTCTTCTTCTTCGTCTTTATTGTGTTGCATCCATTCGCATTTGTCATCTTCGTAGCCTATTCCTGGCAAGGCGTTCACGCACGGATTATGGAAGAAGGACTTCTTACCATCTCCCCAAAAATAAGGCTGTAAGGGATACAGTAGCGATTCACTATTCATGTTGAAGAGTAGAAAGTTGGTCTATACTATTGTATAAGTTTTTCAATTTTTCTATTTTCTCAATCTTTGAGATCTATTCTAAACAATTTTGAGAATTACTTTTATGATTACAATTTTGTGATCGAGTTACTGTTATCCTCAAAAATAATCTGCTATACAGTAATTGTACGACTTTATATTATGTGTAATAATCACAATTCAGGTGATGTATTGACACGATAGCTCTGAGTTCATATTGATAGCCTATTATAATAATTATTAAAGGAAAAACTTGGGTTAGGGTTCAATGCTTGAGAAAATGCAAGGATTGGGAGAATGATTGGGAAAATCAATGTGAAAATGTACAAAAAAGTTAAAAACGAGCTAATTTGGAGCATAAAAATGAAAAATGTGGATTATAGTTAGCTCATGCTACTTCAAAGAATCAGTTTTTATGCCTCCTGAAAACTATGGTTTTTTGGCATAAGGAAGATATTTTCCGGAATCCGGATATTTTTCAAAGCATGTCGATAGTGTTTTGATATCTAGATATCGATGGTATTTGATATCTAGATGGAATGCTCTCCAGATATTGACCGTCCCCAAAACTTGAATGATTATCATATAGGTATAATCAATTATACAGCCCCTATATAATCCACCTTCTCCATGTGATAAGCTATTATGCATTATTGATATCATATTATTTTTACAAATATTGTTTTGTATATAGAAAAAAATGGAAAGTATGTAATGGAATAGACCAATATTACCTTCACCCTACGGTACATGTATTCATATTCAACGTAGGGTGGTCTGGTGTGTTTGCTCTCCTCCATGAGCAATGTAGACAGTGACAAAGCTATGATTAACGGCAAGCATATTAATAACGTTATAGCCCTCCACTTTTTCCTAGCGCTCTCAAACTCTGATTCTTCTGAAATGAGAAAGATTTCGTTGAATAAATACTTTGATAAAAATACTAAGCTCGGAAACAAACGCTCAATGAAAAGCTTAATTATGGAGAAAATCTATAAAGATTTCAAAGAAATAAATAAATGGATACTTTGATGAAAAATACTAAACTTGGAAACAGACTTACGCTCAATGGGAAGCTTAATTCAAGAGAAAATCTATAAAGATTTCAAAGAAATAAATAAATGATTACTTTGATAAAAAATACTAAGCTCGGAAACAGACGCTCAATGAAAACCTTAATTCAGGAGAAAATCTATAAATTCACTCTTCAAACTAATATTGTTTATTAGATATTGAATTCCAACTCACTGGCATTTGAGAAAATCTCTGTGACATAAGCTGCTTGCTGAAGTCATCACGGCACTCCTTGTGTTGTTGTGGAGGTGGACAATTACATGGCTTTTTCTCCTCTGCTGGTGGACATGAAGTGCTAGGCTTTTTCGGGGATCGAGAAAATAGTTGTCGAATGAAAATGTTTCTATTTTGGATAAAACTTGTGAATTTTGAAGTGATCATGTTCCTGAAATGTTTTGTTTAGAGAAGTTCAGTGTGGAAGTGTTAAGTGGGCCTAATGTGAGTGTAATGTGATGTTTGTAGTAAGACCAGTTGTATGAAAATAATTTTCATCCATGAACAGATGACCTTTATCATGATGAAGTAAACAGAGTGGCGAAAGGTTTAGAAAAATTCATTCTTCGCAGTAGAGACTACTATGACTGCAGACTTCATCAACTAATTCAGAATCTCAGGTTTTAGGGACCGAGAAACCCCGAATTTTTTTCTCCAGGACACTTTTTCTGCTATATTTATTCAATTTTCATTATGATGCCTCGGCTTTCTTTCTCACTACTGTGAAAAACTTGATTGGCCACTATAAAGAAACCAAAAATTTGATAATCAGTGATTGAAAAGATAGAAAATTAATAGAATGTTGATAGATAGAAGTTTATCTGCGTAATGAAAGATTGTCACTAGGATTGAATTCATGTCAGAATTGGAAATTTATAATATTAAATATTTGATAATGAAATGAATAATGATAATGGAAACAAATTTTGTTTTCATTAGATAAATACCCACTCTTTCAGCGCCAAAATTAACAATCAAAAAATTATTATCTGCTTAATATCGTGCTGAATTTTAGAGGAACTTTATTGTTGAACAGTTGAACAAAATCTGAAGTAAGCCTATTTGATGGGGTAAAAGTAAATGGAATCATGTAAAATCGATAATCATGTTAGGGAACATAATAAAGTGATTAGATCGCTGATTTTATAAAGTATAATGACTATGTGTAGCCAAATGACCCCAAAAGGTTTTGCAGCTATTATTGTTTGAGGTCCCATAAAGATATCAGTAGAGTAGGCCCTATCTATTAGGTACCTAGAAAGTAAACCTCAAATTATTGGATACTCCTGAATGCAATGAGCCTGAGCTCATTCAAGTACATTTTTGTTGAATTATTTCACATTGATGGAAATTGATATTGCACTCGAATCTCGAACTTACTCTCAGTGCCGGACTGGCCAGGTCGGCTAGTCGGCGATCGCCGACGGCCCTAGGCCCTAGGGGCCCAGAGGGGCCCAAGATACCCTCAGTACAAAAATTAAAAATTTAATGGGCTGCAAAGATATTAAATATTTTGTATTGAATTTAATAAGAAGTAAATAATTTTCTAACCTCTTTTGGGAGATTGGCTGTCGTTAGTAAAGACAGTCAGTCGTTTCCCATCTCTGGAGGAATATTAATTGTTGCATTACACTCTAACTGATTAACTGCGTGTTATTCAGAGGTGTTCTGCATCTTCACTTGGTTGTGAAGACTGGCTTATGGTTGAGAGGAACGACGTGCTAACCACACGTTACCTTTATCCTGGTTGATGATTATTTGCCTGCTGTATGGCCTGTCCGGGCTGGGAGGGGGTGGCTCCGGCTCGGTCGGTGTTGGTTCGGGGGCTGTTAGTTCTGTGAATTTATGGCTTTTGGGCCGGTATTGGTTGGACTGGGGTCGTTTTCCTGGCTTGCCGGGGTGTCTTCTCTGCTTGGACGGTCTGTATAGTGGAGTGAATATGAAACTGGCTATCAGCTGGTAGGCCTAGGCCCTTCATAGGGCTGTTGCGCCATTGACAAACAAACAAATCATTTTTTAATAAATACTATTACAATTCAACAAATTTTCCAGACTTTCAAGGCCCTTGATTAGAAATGAGGGCCTCCCATCACAAGAGAGCTTGAAAGGGCCCCTTAAATGATGAAATCCTTCTTCATATAATCTTCTGTGAGGTGTTCGAGTCTAGTGCCCAGAAACTAAGGCCAAAAATTCTTCAGATCTCATTTTATGTGACCCTGGGGGCCCTGCATTCTAATCTACGACGTACTCACTGGATCCACAATAATCTGCCTATGAGTGTGAATATCGAATTGACTAGTTACTAATAGAGCATTTGAAGTGTGTAGACTATAATACTGATATTTTTCTACATGGCAACATGGTGATTTCATAGCTTTTTCTTTAATAAAAAATTTAATATTATTCAAGTTTCTATTGCTTTATTTAATGATTTGATTTGCCTCATCAACACCCTCAACACTATAAGTTCAAAATTTTCATTATTATTCCTGAACCAAAAACTATGTATTCAAGAAAGGTTATACCATAATCTCATTTGGAGTTCATCAACTTCTTTCAAGATTCAAAATATAACTATAGTTGGAGTGCAGCTTGCTTTCCATCTCCTACAAATTTTAATTTTCCCAATTTGATTTTATCACTGTTCACTGTAGAAAATGATTGCCGATAGAAATACTGTAACTTACTTAATTAGTGCATTTATAGGCTAGAAACTTTCGAAGATATAGACCTAGAGTACATTGTTCTTGAGAAAATTTCCCCCTGTCCGGGAGAATACTTTAGTCCACAAAGCGAACTTTGTTTATGAATGACACCGTCAGAGTATGAATATTGATTGATTGATTATTTATTTGAAGTGCTAGGTCTGGAGAGACCCATTGCACAAAAAACAAGAAAGAATACAAAACAAGATAAATAATAAGTAGGTATTACATTATTAGAAATTATTTGATACATTCTAAGATTAACAATAAAGTTTATAATAAATTAATAAAGATAATAAAATAATAATAAAGTTGCTTAGGCAACTTATTAGAATAGAGTATGTTATCAAACTGCCCTTTTGTAAATAAAATAACTATCTATATCTATAAAAGCGAAATGGCACTGACTGACTGACTGATTCATTCATTCATTCATTCAGCACCAGAACTAAAAATCCACTGAACCGAATGCGTTCAAATTTGGCAGGCATGTTCAGTTGGACGTTTAGACGCGCGCTAAGAACGGATTTTAGAAACTTTCCAAGGTACGCAAACTATTAAAGTTTTTCTATAGTTTTTCAGCGTTTTCTCAATTTTTTCGACAACCAATCGGTAGAAAATGTTGATATTTGGTAGGCAGGTTCAGATAAGGTCTAGAGATGTTGTGTTAAAATATTTTTGAATTCCGTTCAAGATTACGCCACTTATTGCGGGTTGCATATCTTCCGCCTTGATACGACCAATACTTACTGTAAATTCAATGGTTCAGCGAGATTATGGATGAGCTAATTTGGAAGATATTGAATCAAGTTTCAAACAATGTCCGATATACTTCCCAAGGTTACGCTCAATATTAGCGTTTTACTATTTCTCGGAATTTTCGGAGCTTTTCTTGGATTTTTGAGAATAAATAGGTAGAAAGTGTTGAAATTTGATAAACAGGTCCAGATAAGGTCTACAAATGCTGTGTTCAATGAATTTTGAATCCCTTCTGAGCCGAATTTGCAGGCGAGCGAAGCGAGCCTGTTTGTCTTAGCTTACACTGACAGAGGTTATGCAGGCGAGCGAGCGAGCCTGTTTGACTCACTGACACTGTTGATACTGAGGAGCCCCCTGTTGCGGAGCCCCCTGGCTAGGCGGAGAAGGCGAGCGAAGCGAGCCTGCCGGCTAGTTATAAATATATATTTGCAGTTTGTTGTTTGTATTACGCCAAGTAGATGAAATAATTCATTAATATCAAATTCATGAGTTAAGTGGAGTTTTGAAGGAATAAATTACAATTAATTTTAATAAAAGTGGTATGAAAGGATTTCTCTTGTTTGTGATTTGAATCAGTCAAAGGTAGGCTCCTAAACTACTCTGAATGCTGTTTTCAATGGCCTAATTTTATAAAAACTTCCCGGGAGGAAAGCCCCCGGACCCCCTTTTCTATATCAGGATGATAAATAGAGTCATAAAACTGATCAAGACATCCAAACACTTGATTTTGAAATTAAATGCATTTTACAGCTCATGATATTATATATACTATTGTACATAAAAGAGGGAGAAGTTTATCAGATTGAAGAATCAATACTACTATACTGGTAGCCTAGAAATAAAAAGACAATTTTCATCAAGATAGGCCTAAAGTATTTTAATACTGCTGCTCATGATTGTCATGTTTAAGTTATTATATTTCTACTGCCTGTATCTACTTTATCTATACCTACCTGTATCTATATTACACAAATATGAATTAGGTACTACAATAATAGTAAATGAACTGTTTAATTAGAAAACTTCCAACGTATTTAAAGAAAAACTGCAAACTCCTACCCCCGTTTCCATTGAAAATAGTGTTGTGGACAAACTCCCCCCCCACAACCCCTCTTTAGGGGGCCCTTACGCGAGTATAGCCGACGGCCCATATCCTAGCCAGTCCGGCACTGCTTACTCTGACTTGCTGATTGTTTGAAACATTTATTTATGCAGTATACAGTTTGACCCCTGAGTTAGAATTCCACAAAAGGCTTCCTCCTTTCACAACCTTTTTTGAACAAATGGTATTCAAATCATGAAAATTCCTTTTAATAACTTTGAATATTATTATCCAGGTGCATTTTCTATACCAATAACAATAGTCTAGAAATAAGAATCATGGAGAAAATTGTTAAAAATTGGAATTATTGATGACAATGATAAAATCTCCATTATAAAAACTCTTCAGCAACGTTATAGGCTAAGAATTCAACTAATTCTCATATCGATTGATGGTTTAAATATAAAATAGGCCTATCTCTATAAGCAGGATACCAACAGTTGTTATCCAAGGCCCCAGGACATGTGCAATACAGTACCTTGAAAAATGCAATAGGCTCTACACGTTTCAAACATTCATGTAGAGGCACCCATATCTTTAACTTATCAATTGAAATGAACAGCAATCCTATCCTACAACAACCAAGTCAGGTCTAATAAAAGCCCGTGTACTCAGCAAGTATGTGGGCTGAATCGTATAGGTGGGAGGTTGGGGGTGGTTTCATCAAATGTGTAAGGGGATTGGATGGATGCAATTAGCCTGCAAGCACCTAGAAGGCGGGGTCTTACCAACGCCTCCCCTCCCCTCCTCATGGCAATGGCAAAGTGAATGAACTACACGTACATACTTGTTTTATACTCACACTTTAAAGTGTGGCTGGAGCAAGGATTGTAAACATATCTATGTATATATTTCCATGGGCTGGAGTCGTGCCTGAATGCGCCGCCTATGCATGCGTGAGTTAACAGTGTGAAGTAGTTTGTGTCAGTAAACAAGTGTGAACGAAACGAGTATGCGTCTGTAAACAAGAGAACAGACACTATCTAGTAGGATGTGCTTAGGTTCATTGAGTGAAGGCTTTGGAAGCCAGACTGCTTTTCACGAAAAAGATTGTGCAGTAGTTGTTAGTAGCTGATTTTATCTAGTAAGGAGCATATGGTACCTGAAGATATTTAATGAATGGGTATAGATAGTTTTGGTTGATCTGCAGAAAGCACTTTTTTAATATCAAACCATGTGAATAAAGTATGAATTTCGATTGTGTGGAGATCCTTGCGGGTAGGTTCCTCCTCGTGGAAGTGTAATTGGTTAAATACTTATCACACAGTACATAGATAATTATTATAATATTATGCGGAGAGTGCAATTTGACCGTCTCCACTTTAAAAACAAGGAGGATGCTGTTTTGTAATAAAGATACGGTGAGAAGCAAAATGATAATAAAACTTCAAAGTTTGTAGCAAGTATCCCACTTCAAATAATCATGTCTGGACTTCATGAATCAGCAAGAAAAGAAATGCTTGCATTAAAGTACATAGCTTCCAACATATCAGTGGAACCATAGGCTATGAATAGCTCTCAAGAATAGCGCCAGCAAGGAATCAAGGATGAAGTTCCACAAAACAATTGCGCGCTCCTACATTACTTGATGGAAGAGAAACACAGGTTCTATTCTATCGTACTGAGAGTAGGGATGAGCAAGTAGAGATAAGGGGTAGAGGACGTCTAGGGAGAGATGGACAGATTACAGAGGCACAGAGGTTCGAAACACACATAAGACAATAATGCCTAAAACGTGGAAAAATGAAAAGTATATAATGATAGTGTTGGAGATGTACTATAGTGGATAATTTTACAATCAATATTATCATACAATCAATATCATCAATATTATAATAGGTGGTTGATGAATAATGACGTAAGTTGTGGATCTGTATATTAATGCATTTAATTAACTGCTGGGTAGCCTATTGGTAACTCGGTGAGAGTGATCTATCGATGATCGTGAAAAATGTATATCACGAAAACTGTGAACTGCTATTGGATGGGTGACCAGTATTTGGCTAAGTACATGGCCGAGGTGAAACTACCCGTAAGGGTCCCCCCACCATTAAAAGTCAAAAGAATATTTTTTTATTAACTACTCTGTTCTTTCCTGTGTAATAATGCAACGCAGTTTTACAATAGTATATTACATAATGAGTGTGGGAAAGGCGTTTTTACATACAAACAATTATGAAAATAATTATGAGTTTGTAAACCTTCCCACACGAATTATGTACATTTTTTCGTCATACTAGTCTGAGAAGGATTTATTAAAACCCCAAACAATTAAATACATTAACTGAAGCCAACATAATCTCAACACAACAGCTAGCACAAGCACAAATTGAAACTGTCATGGCGGCTCGTTCGACTCATTAATTCATACGATAGAATCAAGTGAAGGATGCGCAGGGCCTCACGTGTTTTTTTGGCGCCATGTGCCAGATTTTGGATTCGCCTTCCATTGGACACGCCTCCAAGCTTCGTCTACGATCAAAATGGCCAAAAACATCGGTTAGAAAAGTTTCCAAATTCAACCAGTAGATGGAAGCAGTTAATGGGTGATGTTTCAGATTTGACTATTGGACACGCCTTCATGCCTCGCCTGCTCTTTTCTTATTGGTTGACAGAGTTTTGTGAGCTCTGTATTAGAAAATGGCTGCTAGCAAGAAAATGATGATTGGTGTTTCACAAACAAAAGATTACGCTGATTTACTATTGACAATCTTGTTTCAAAATAATATTTATTTATGTATTCAGGCTGGTAAGATTTTATCAAGTTAGTATTTGACGAATTTATTTATAGAATTTAGACTCAGTTTTACTTTTATCGTGTAACTCAGGCCAGTACTAGATTTAAATAGTTTTATGCTGTAAGAAATGAGATGAAAACATGATTTTGCACTCCCATCTTATAGCTACTCATTAATTCTATTTTTTATACGATGAATATGATGAAATAACTCAAACTATTCATGATCCAACACCGACCTCTTGCTAGAAAAAGTTTGAAAAACTACAACAATTCGGTAAAAATATTAGCCACTTTATTCCCGTGCTTCGGATGGAAACGTTGAGCCGTCGGTCCCGGCTGCCTGAAAACAGTCGTTAAGTCATGTCAGAGGCCCTGAAATTGACCAGGAGCGACCTGAAAACTCTGACACCAGACCTGAGCCAGCCAGGTTACACGAATATTATTTTTATTATTATCATCATTAGGCCTCTACGATTATTATATGGGGGAGTTTTTATCGGGAACTGGCTTGTGATTGGTTTTATGTAAGATGTTTGTCACCCAACCATAGAATTAAATTCAAGAGGGGCGTTTCTTGGCTTGCTTCATACCTTGATCGTGGTTTTTCAATTGATCAATTCATTATGATGAATGAATTTATGCAGAGAAAATAATTTCTTGTGGATTCAAATTGTCAGTAAAATAAGTTTTTTATAGAATAGTGGAGAATTATTCTAATAGACAAATTGACATTTTCAAAATTCCCGTTTTGCATCAGCCGCCGCCGCGCCCCATTGGCCGTGGCGCCCTGTGCGGTCGCACGCTCAGCACACCCCACGCGAGGGCCCTGACGGAAGGACTTATCTGTAATGAGTTACAAGATCGATCAATATCAGAAATCCCGAGAGTTTGAGAGGGTCATAAATTAAATTGGTGTATTTGAATTTATAAAATTTTGCTGACTCCTGAATGAGAGTATGAGGTTAAATACAGTAAAACGCATTAGTGTTAAATACAGTTATGCACAGTAAAATGTGTATTGAATTATTGTATAAAATAACCTTTCAACAAATTTATCACTAAAAGATTTTAAACTCTCGTGCTATGTTGGAAGTGACCATGCATTGTTTATATTTTAAACATAGAAGAAGAAACTGATAACATGTGTATAAAAGAAAAGTAACAAGAGGAAATTGCATTGAATTACTCTCTATTTCTGCCTGATTTCTTCCTTGAACAGCGGCCATTTCACGAATCCAACGAATCAGGAGGCAGGGAACAAAATCTTTACGCCACCTGACAGGTCTTATCACGTTCGTTTTTTACAAGCTTCTGATTGGTCGAAACTCTAAATGGTGTACCATATCATTGGCCAATATCACAGCTATTTATAATTTTTATTGGCGTTTTCCATCATCAGCATTGCCAATCCCACTCTTCCAACTTTCTCACTTTTCCTATTTTTCTAGTTTTCCACGAGTGCATTGATACTGTGAATGTCAGCATTTTCCAAAATTATGAAAAAATTATTTCCTCGACTCGATTTACAATAATAAATATATAATTTATATAAATATAAATTATATAATTTCAGTTATCACTCACTCTATTCCTATTTTCCTCATATCAATATTAATAATAAAAATTATTGATATAAATATTGATGATAATAATAAACCTGTTACCAACTCAGCAAAAACTAATATTATTGCCATTACTTGTTAAGCTTCTTCCTCAAGTCACAATCCCAAATACAATAAAAAATTAATGGGATTCATATTGATAAAAGTGAATACTGTTAACACAACACCATTCACGATGAGTAATAATAGAAATAAATGTTGTCTCTTTTTCAACTGGTTTTTACTCGGCTAGCTGTTGTAATAGGTTCGTAGCGATGCATGTAAATGTTATCGCAAATGGCCGAAGTAATAGACTCAACGCTCGGCCTGTCAGCATGATTCGGTTAGCAATTGATAACAGTGAGCGCTCGAAGCCAAAGTATATATTCTGTCCAAGCGAAGAAGACATTCTGGCAAGATGGGGAAATGACTGCAGCTTGGTCAATATTAGTTCAAAAATTATAAATCTGGTCTCAAATTGTAGAGCACAATGTTTTATACAATTTTAGACCAAATTTACAATTTTTGAATCAATATTGACCGAGCTGGAGTCATCTCCCATCTAGCCAGAACGTCTTCTTTGCTTGGACAGACTATACCTATAATATTATGTGAATCGGTTTTTCTATCATCCAGCAGGAATTGATAAATTGGTGGGAGGGGAAATTACCGTGCAGCAATGCAGGAGGCGTGGCTCAGTCCTCATGAATAATGCTGGCCATAGATTGTCAATCGCGGTCCCGTTTATAAATAATGATATTAATAAGGGAATAAGAACGCTATCAGTATGATTCATATGGACCAATTATCGGAACTGGACTCGGATGTTGTGTGTTTTAACGCTGAGCCCTGCTGGCGCTCATAAACCATCCGTGTTCTTCACACACATCGCGAGTGGTGGGTTGGGGTTGCGGCTGCTGTATTACCTTGAGGATGAGGATGCCTTTTTCCAGCCTTGGAAGAGTATGTAATTGCACAAAATGCAATGTGACAAGGTCTTGTTGGTTTCAATTCATGATCAGTGAGTTTGAACAAATTATTTGAAATCGAATTTTACATGAATATTGGGAAGCATTATTGGTCCGATTGTTTAAGAGTCATTACAAGTTTTCCTGTCAAAAAAATGTAAGTTGTATTGTTTTTCGTGAATTTGATCAACTCATTTGCGGCTATAACTCAACTTGTCTTTGTGGTATGAAGGCTTAAATCTTGATTGGATGTTGGTTATTGGCTGGTTGAATTTTCATTTTACAGAATTTCAATACAAAATAATACACTGTTTATGAAAAAAAGAAACAGACAATTGCCCAAAACTTCTTAAATTCAAGTAAATAAAAAATAGTCAAAAATTTTCAGGTTATGTCTAAATTTCAGCTCCTATCAAAATTTCCACTCCATGGGAGTAATAATAATTGATGATCTCTATTTTAAATATTTTTATCAGAATTTGAAAAAATACGTTTTGGACTTTATTGTCTGTGTTTTTACCCTTTATTGTAATTTCTTGAATGAATGATGAATTTTGAATTCAAAAAAATTATGGACACAGCGATATACAATAATCGTAAGACCATTTGATACATAATTATGATTGCTTGTTTGTGAATTTTCTATTCTAAAATACATCAAAATCAACAGTATGCAAGATTTATAAGCATGTGCAATTGATACCTAATGGGATTTTTGATTCGTGTTCAGTATTTCCGGTTTACAATTAAACTCAAGAGTTGAGAGTAGATCAATTAACTTTAAAAGTTGGATCGTAGTAATTCTGATAAGTACATTTTAGATTTAAAGAATGAGATACGCTCACTTTTCCTAACTCTTAAAATACTGAATGGTGCAACGTTCAGCATTATTCATAAACTGTATAATGATCACTATTTTGAAAGGATAATCCCTGTTGCCTAATGTTGCTATTCAGCTTATCGGTCACGTAGCCTACCCTACACCATGAATGATTTGTAGAATTTAAATGGCGCCAGTGGATATTTGATCAAGATTAAAACATCCAACTATTTTGTCAATTGTCAATGTTCTAGCTAGTTGTTAATGTACTTGAATAACAATGGCACCCAACACTATTCACCGCACTAGTTGACTATCAGAATTCTACAATGAAAGTCAGTACAAGACCTGCATAAACTATTTTCCATTCATCAGATAGAGGTGATGACGCATGCTCATCAATCTTAAAGTGAAATGCTTGGAGTGAATTGTTAATTCTATCTGGTATGGAAATTTGGTATAAGATAGCATGAATTACGTAAAACATTGATCAAAATTGAGGAGAGTGCATTGGAGAGTGAGTAGAAGGTCTTGAACATCTCAAAAAATGTTCAACATTCTCAATTTTAATAGTAAGTTTGAATTGATATAATAACAATTATAGTAGCTTTGGGGAACTGCAAATACAGAAGTGAATCTTCAGTTTTAACCTTTGAAGAACATTTTGTTATCAATTATTATTCAAATTCAATTCAATTCAATCTAGTCTCTATTAACTTCCTATTATTCCTTCTCTACTTATTTATCCTTCCACCATCATTCGTTTCTTCCTCATTCTACTAATCCCTATCAGTGATATTTAGAACAAGACTGCTCAACTTTTATGAATCCATGCACATCTTCTTGACTTCTTCATTTAATATTTATTTTTCTTCTTTGAAAGCTATCGTCTCTTCCACTCCCATCTATTCAGCAAAGATAAGACAGTGCACGAAAAGTTATTGAAGCATTTTCTCTAAATTCTACAGAAACTTTCATAAACATAAACTTCATAATCTTCTCTTATTTCTATTACCATCACTAACTGTACTCTACAATGTTCACATACTAATGTTTAGATAATGTTTAAAAATGTTAGATAATGTTAAGATAAAATTTATCTAACATTTCTATTCCTTTAACAAATGCTATCACCGCCTCCTTTTTTACCGATAGATTAGAAAGGGGTGAACATTAAATTTTAGTCTACGTAGACAATTAGACATCCCTTTCCTCCTATCACCTTCATATTTTACAATAAGTTTTAGTCTGCCTAGACAATAAGACATCCCTCTCAACTTATCACCCTTATATTTTTCTCTTCTGATATCTTCGCCTCCTCCTATTTCACAGATTAAGGGAAGAGGAGTGCACAATAAGACAGTGATAGTTTCCACTCATTTTCCTCTCTTATTATCTTACTTTTATTCCTTCCCTATCGTCATCATCATCATCATCATCATCATCATCATCATCATCATCATCATCATCATCATCATCATCATCATCATCATCATCATCATCATCATCATCATCATCATCATCATCATCATCATCATCATCATCATCATCATCATCATCATCATCATCATCATCATCATCATCATCATCATCATCATCATCATCATCATCATCTTCTTCTTCTTCTTCTTCTTCTTCTTCTTCTTCTTCTTCTTCTTCTTCTTCTTCTTCTTCTTCTTCTTCTTCTTCTTCTTCTTCTTCTTCTTCTTCTTCTTCTTCTTCTTCTTCTTCTTCTTCTTCTTCTTCTTCTTCTTCTTCTTCTTCTTCTTCTTCTTCTTCTTCTTCTTCTTCTTCTTCTTCTTCTTCTTCTTCCCAGTACATAGGAGTGTACATCTGTACAATAGTAAACTTGATAGTCTCCTCTCATGTCATTCTCTTCCTTTTTTACTATTATTTCTTTCCTGCCATCATCGCCTTCCTCTTTCCAGTATAGAGGAGTGTACAATAAGTGACTGCGAGGCATTGGCCAGCAATTTTCTTTCGACACATTACTCTCCCCCTCCCTCCATTCTTTGCATCAAAAAGGAGAAGAAAAGCTGGCGTATCATCATTAGCCTATTATCGTTATTTGGAGCTCGTTTATAAATATTTTGGCGATGGACCGTGACCGTGGTGGGGGCGGGGCGGGTACTTATTCTCATAAGTAGTTTGGACGTTGTAATTTCAGACGTTACGAGCGAAAATAAACACCACAGGCATCGCATACTATCGATCTGGACTATCGATACTTTTTATCTCGACCTGCTTGACAGGACGTTTCTTACGCCATTCTTCATGCTTCGTAAAAGCTGCCTGCAAGTTAATTGCATTAGGCGTTGCGCTTATTCGATACGAAAATCCCCCACCACACCCCGCCATGTTTGTTTTCAGATGACTCGCGAAGCTACTAATCTCAAGACCCACCGACCTGGCCTCACCAAATTACTCGGCCATAAAATTTATGATCTTCCGCACCGTGGGCATCTCATACTACTTATCTTGACCGTGCTATTTCAATAATTACATTGGAGGCAATCATTATACATTCGGGGGTCTGGAAATTATAATTATACCATGTTATGAACAGCCAGAACAAATAAGAGTCGGGTCACGTGTGTTGTTATGCTTATACACCTCTGAAACTCTGGAAGTGGTTCTTGAAATGGATAAATATTATTTGTAAAGTAACAAAGTTCTTCGTAAATTGATATTTAATCCTTCGACCTTATTCGATATTTCATCGATACTAAGTTGATTTAATCCTTTGTAAATATTTTATACATTATTGTCAAGGTATTTAGAGGCATATTTAAATCTACTAACATTGCATTACAGCTACAACTATACAGAGATACTGAATTATTTTATTGTCTTGACCCGCCATCAGCTTGTAAATGTCAAGTGTCTATTAATCTAGTTGAATGAAAATGTAAATTATAGTATTTGGAATCTCAACACATTCAGATTATTCCAAATTTCCAATTCAATTCAATAGCACATTCAAGTTCATACTGAAAGCATTAGTGGATAAAAACATGCATTTGCTAATATTTTTGTTGAATTTAAGAATATTGTATTTCTTGAACAATATGGAATAATAAGATGTTACAAGACAAACGTTAGCTTCAAGCAGCTTTATAAAAGGATTGAATCGTATCTTCTGACTTATGACAAACTCACATGGAACCACAATCACACAAAAACGTTCCATCGAAATTTCAAACAACACAATCTTCTAGTTTACGCTTGCTTGACAAATAGCATTTTCACCCTTTACGCTTGAACTATGTGGATAGTGTGTGTACAGAAGACCACGTTAAGTACCGAGAGACGTGCCTCGTTGAGGGCGTGTACGCTATTAGTTAGCTACGGTGAGAAACGCGTGTTGAAAGAGTAATGGACAGAGAGAGAATACGCTCCAGTAGTGAGCTAGAGTGAGAGAGAACGTGTTGGGATGGTAGGCTGGTTTACGGCCCAGAAGGGAACTGAAGTGAGAGAGAATACGGTCCAGCAGTGAGTTAAAGTGAGAGAGAATACGGTCCAGCAGTGAGCTAGAGTGAGAGAGAATACGGTCCAGCAATGAGCTAGAATGAGAGAGAATACGGTCCAGCAGTGAGCTAGAGTGAGAGAGGATACGGTCCAGCAGTGAGCTAGAGTGAGAGACAAATGGTGGGCTGGTTTACAAGGAAACTAAAATGAGAGAGAAAGAGATGGTGGGCCAGTTTAGTACCCATAATCTATAATTCTGTGAGGAGCGAATTACGGCTAAGCCCGAGTCGATATCAACTCTTCCAACAAGATGAATACCTCTTAATAACAATCATCCATAATACAATCGTTGTAAGCTACGGCTTTGCTAAGTGCAGTGCTCAGTTTGTTTTGGCCGGGCTAAGTGAGTGTTGGGAGGACAGCGTGAACTACATCTCGTCGTAAACAAGAATCAGATCGAACGTGGCTCGCGGTTACAGAACGGAGAGGGAACGATGGCGATTCTCTTTGTTGAAGAGGATGTGCTCGGCTCAAGCCCCAGCGGCACATAGCTCTACGATCACCTTTCTCTGCACTTATACTATAATTAATATAACTTCCGTCCAACATAAACACGTAAAAGATGAGGAATACAATGTAAACCAAGTCAAAAATTACATTATAGTTGTTGAAGTACTTCTCCTAGTCAACGGTGTTACTTGAACAGCTGATTGATTCTACTCCTTACTTACCATCATCATCATCATCACGCAGTAGTCACGCTTTTGCAACGTGTTTACACTCAGCATCATTATTCACAGTCACGCGTGTTGAATACAATTTTTGCACGAATTGAAGTTAAAGTCGTATATGGTTGTGTTGCTGGTCAAGAGCAAAAATTGATTATGATACTCGGCAACAGTGTTGCTGATGAGATGATAAGTGAACCGTCTTGGATAACTGAAAACGGATATCTGATGGAAATAGCGTGAAAATTGTGGGAAAGTCACTTTGTTAAATTGGCTATATCACAGCTATAACATAGTTCAATTTCAATAATACAACTTACTATCCTCTATTGCTGGACGTACATATTAATCTTACCAAACGTTGACTGTCATAATTGGATGCGGTCAAATCCAAAATCTTTAAGATAATATTACAGTACTTCTGATAAAATGAGTTCTCAGATCGAGTACATTTATAGAAGGATCGAGCAATAAATTATTATGAAAACGTTTTAGAGAAGTATAACAGTCAGATCAGTCGTCTGAAATCTTTGTTGTGGTCTCTCCGACCTGTGAGTTTCTACGGCACAAGTCCTCCAATGTTTTTTAAAATGTAGTCGAAATCCAAATTTCAACATTTGTGTGACAACCTCTATCTTATTCAACAGTGATTTATAGAATGACAAATTATGTTAAATTTTTTAGTATTCAACAATAAAATCTAATAATTTCTATATGGACTTTTCTATAATTGATCAAAATTCTTGTAATTTAAAGAGTTCACAAGACAGGACGTATTAAGGAAACCAATTAAGTACACAATAAGAGCCGAATTCAGTTCTACTTCAACCAAAAAATACCCATCTGCGGTCAGACGTTGATCTGACCTTAGGTTACTGAGGGCATGGCAATGCAAAATATGTTCAATGCTAGATGGGCGATAGAGCTAGAGCTGTCGATGGTACAAGGGTGGGGGAGGAGGAGGAGGAGTACAGGGACGATAGCAGTTGGGAAAAGGATTAGTGGCGAAGGAACAACAAATATAATATATTAAAGGTTTACAAATGGGCTGGAGAGCTCTATAATTAGTTAATCGCCGGAGCTCAGGAGACGGTCGGCCATAACTTAGAACTGAGAACAGCGTGCGCCCGCCATAACTCCTTTACTTCTTCTCTCCTCATTCTTTCTCTTCCTCTTCCTCTTCGTTCCTCTTTTCCACCAAATCATCGTTCTCTAGACGACCTGCTAAAAGGCAACCTTCAACAATACATAATTATTCCATATATTTTACTCTTTAGAGAAGAAGACAGAGCTAAAGTTTGAAGGGTGAGGAGCGAGAAAGAAAAAGCGATGAAAATAAGCGGGCATTAAGTTAAGTGACTCGATCAGTTAAAGGTGATCTCTGGCTGAATTGATGAGTTGAATAGCTCATGAATAAAGACGTGGGGAATTATATTTGTATATCTCGCAGCAACATCAGACGGGAAAAGAAAGCCACTTCCACAGTGAAATTTACAGCTATCAGATTCGATCCGATAATTGAATTTGTTAGTGAGACTCATAATTGGCTTACACACACTAGATATTATTTTGCGTGGTAAGGTATTTAGAATAATACAACAGGAAAGTATTCAAAAACAGGAGAGTCATTCTCTAAAAATTGGAGTTTGGACTACTCGGAATTGACAAATAAATATAGTATTAAATAAAGTCTCTTCAAACTCAATTTTGGCTCGTTTGAAAAAAATAGAGTGGCAGAACAAGAATGATTCTGAGTAAATGAGGAATTTGTTTACAAAACAATCATCCAAATCCACACAAAATTTCTATATTGAAAACCACCGGTTCAGAAGACAAAAAGTCAACTGATAAAGTACGAAAATAAACAAATGATAAGCGAGCTCTGATGGAATAATATAAGAGATCCATTCCTTTGATGAGCATACTGGATACTAGAGGACTTATTCCTTCGGTCAGAATGATGTTGAAACCTCCAATCCACCTTCACATATACGGATGAAATGTCTGTCTGTATCACGTTTGGCAAAAGGCCTATCTCGCTAAAATTTCAGTACTAATAAGAAAATCCACTCTGTGATTTAATCGAATCTCACAACTGAGTCTACAAACATCAGTTTAGTTGTGATGAACTAAATGATGATTAATGATGAATAATCATCACTATTCCTGGGATAAGACAAGTAGGAAGTTTCATAAAAGTAAAAGTTGTTGCTAGTCAACAAACCCTCATATAAATGAACAGGGGGACATAGTTGTGGTACTCAAGGTCTCAAGAATATTCATATTCACACTAAAATTTGGCCATCGTTCAGGTGAATCAGGAGATAAAACTCCAATACTCTTCATATAACTCGGTAGGTGTATAAGATGATAAATTAAAATATTTAGACTAAGTTCCCCTATCACTTCTACAATAATTAAATCAAAATTTGGGAAAGACGTTTTGGACTTTAGTGTCTGTGTTTTTACCATTTATTGTAATTTTTCAAATAAATAAATAATCTTTAGATTGAATAATTCATAGATCCAAACATCCAAAGCTATTGAATAAAATTATTATCACCGAACGTTCATAGAGATTGATCCAACACAATATCAATATCAATTAGAAATCTATTTATCCACAATAGAACTCTTCCAGAGGTAGCTACAGACTACAACCATGAGATGCTGTATGAATAGTGTTCAATTAGGCACTAACATGGGAACAGCATTCAGGTGGCGTATAATTTGTCATTCATCAATTTCGACATTAGCATCGCGGGATTGCTTGGACGGGTATTCAAATAAGCCGAGCAACGGTTGGTCATTCGTCAACATCAGCCACCAAATTAATTCCATGGCAATCTGCAGCAGCATAGCATGTATTAAGTTCCACTCTATTAGTGGTCTCATCTCTTCGGCTGTATAGCGCCTCTGGGCCAACGCATACAAGACGTCATTTTAGAGCAACGTGGAGAGATCGCCTTGTGTTTGGGCTCAGGCTCGCAGACATCTCAACTTCAAATGAGAGACAGACGTGGTCCACTATCAAATCAGAATGACGGATTCCTGAAAATATTCTAAACGATAATAGTTATTCATTTAAATAGTCAATGCTAATAAGGCATGCGTGTTTTACTATCCATCTATTATCAGTGTCATAGATGATAAATAATCGAACTCGATATTTGTAGTCTAGTATTTAGAGGATGCTTTCTAGTCAATGATCTATTATATTGATAGAGTCAGGGACATTGCGTCAGGGTCATGAACATCAATACAGTTTGATCATACTCAAGATCAATATAGAGTTTGGTATGGAGATAAAGGTCATGAGCAATAATAGAGATTTACAGGATAACATCATGGCTTAGATATCTTAGTAATTCAAATATGATTTAATTTTTGCTCCTGAAGTATCTTTTGCTCTTTACATCAAGATAAATATGAACTATTCATAATAAATTGGTGTTATGAGTCATCTTTGTTCATCATTATCATCGAATAAAGGATGCAGTAATTTACACAAGTTCCCAACTTTCCTTTGATAACTTTACTCCAATCCTAGTTAACGGAAGGGATTTCAACAACAGCGCAGATACTATCTTTCAGATGAGACGAAAGACAGTAAAAACAGTAGACGTCTTCTCTAAACATCGCCTCTCTGCCTTCTCATTACCCATGTACAAGTCTGGAGCTTTACTTTCAGAAAAAAATCACAAATCAAACGAAAACGAACACACAGCCTCGAACTGATCTCGAGGTGGGAGAAATTTCAACGTGAGTAAATAAATACAAGATTCAATAAAGCGTAGCGTCCAGTACCTATTTAAATATACAGAAATATCGATTTTCGTTACTATCGGTCGTGATCAAACAAGATAATTTGATGCCCACATATTCAATTACCCACACCAGTACTCTTCATCCAATATATGATCAGCAGACACTTACAAACATTATCTGTCGATCATTTTATCGGACACTTGGAAACCGCGGGCTAATGGCGTGAAAGCGTGGAACACCATGATGTTGTTTGAGAAAACACTCCGCCGCAATGTAAAGTGTATTGTAACTACGTGTCTTCTCAGCTTGTGTGAACTGTACTTTATTTAGCACCCACACGTTGAGTGAGGCCTGCAGCGACGCCATTATGTTTGAATAGACACCAATTTGGGGTAGATTGAATGCTAGTTAGATTGGGTGAGGGGGATGAGGGAATGGCGCCCGCACAAGAAGAAAAAAGACGAGAATATCGGGTTTTAGTGCAGTTAACAAGGATGGGGAACGTCGTATAATGCTGATAATAATGGTGAGTGATCTCGACGATTGCATCTTCGCACTATTTGCTATTCAATTATCGACGGCGGAAGAATGGAAGATGATAAAGAGGTGGAAAAGGGGAAAGAAAGGGGAGTGGGAGGAGTAGTGGGGGGGAAGAGGGGGGTGAGGAATGGGGAAAAGAGGAAAAGTAGGAGTATGAGAAGCTGGAGAAAAGAAGGTGAAAGATCAAGTAAATGACGATAAAATAATGATTGAGAAGTTAAGAAAGAGATAAGGGAAAAGGATGAAAAATGGGAAAGAAATGAGAGAGGGGGTGAGAAAGAGGATAAGAAGGAGGATGAGAAGAGAAAAAAGGTGTAAATCAGGAAAATGACGATAAAATGATGGAAAAGATGAGAGAGAGATCAGGAAAAAGGAGTAGAGATGGGAAAGAAGCATTTGAAATGAAAGAGGGGGTGAGAAAGCGGCTAAGAAGAAGGATGAGAAGCGGAGGAAAATAATGTATAGATCAAGAAGATGACGATTAAATGATGGGAAAGATGAGAGAGAGATGAGAAAAAAGGATGAGAGATGGGAAAGAAGGATGAGAAATGGAAAGGGGAATAGAAAGGAGGAAAGGAGAAGGATTAGAAGATGAGCAAGAAGGTGAAGTTCTGGAAAATGTCGATAAAATAATGATGATGTAAAAGATGAGAAAAAAAGGATGAGAGATGGGAAAGAAGAATGAAAAATGGAAAGAGGGATAGAAAGGGAATAAGAAGGAGGATGAGAAGCGGAGGAAAAGTAGTTAAAGCTCAAGAAAATAACGATAAAATTGAAATGAAAATGATGATAATGAGGGGAGAGAAGAATGAGAGGAAAAGAAGACGTGATTGACCACGGCGTCGCTGGAAATTACCCGCCGCGTTTTAAATTACCTGCCAAAGGTCACACATATCCGTAATTCTCTCTCCCTCTTCTTTCTTGAGCGCTCCTTATCCATCACACAGTTTACATGTCAACGCCCACTACAATATTGACAAGTGCTCAATATTTTCAACCTCCTCGATTATCATAATATTTTAAAAGCTAATCAATCAATTTGATCGGTAATTTGTTGAAATTTTTCAAGTTTGAGGTAATAAATTACTGTGATTATCAGCCCACATCAGAATCAACAAACCGAGACTTTTTGAAAAGGCAGGAAAGTGGTGTGTATATCACAACGTATGAGGATGTGAGAAATCATTGAAAAGAATACAAAATTTATAATTCAGACCAATTTTACAATAAATAAATAATAATTTTATTTCCTTAAAAAACAAACAAAAAACAAAAATGAACAAAACAGCAAGCAAATGTAATGAGTACAATTTAAATTTAAATCCAGTTAGTGTTTAAAGAATTAAAGAATAAAGTTTCAATTTTTTATTTATTTTTATTGGAAATTAACCTACTCAACTATGGGAACCCCATGTGCTAGAGTAGGTGTAAATTTTGGGTGGGGGTGCGAATACTTTGGTTAAGTGAGCTCACATACTGTTAGACATACTGTTAGAAATAATATTTTCTATGTGATGTCTTCCAGTTGTTAAAATCCACTTTTTAACGACGGCTTTGAATTTTCTTGGGTGTTCTATCATCTTGATGTGTGCAGGAAGTAAATTGTGGATTTTTGGTGCTAGGTGGTTGTAGTGTCGTTGATATGTTGCCTTCCTAGCAACGTTTGTGATCAGAAGGTTTCTATTTCTTGTGTTATGACTGTGGTTTCTCCATTGAAAGTTTTCCGGTTTTTTGTGTAGTCTGCAAATGATTTCCAGGGAGTAGAGCTGTCTTGCATCCATCACTCCGAACTCATTGTATAGATGATCTGATGGGTAGCGAAGTGGTTTCTGCTTAATAATTTTCATTATCAGTTTTTGTACTTTTAAAAGAGGGTCAAGGTGAACGAAGTTTGTCCCTCCCCATCCCACAATCCCATAGGTAATCAAAGACTGGACTAAGGAATAGTACACCATCTTCATACACTTCTCATCTATCAATGTCCTCAGCATTTTGAACTTGTAAATAGTCTTTCTCAACTTTTTGCATAGGTTGTCTATATGATGGTCCCAGCGCAGGAAAGAGTCCAGTATGATTCCAGGTAGGTTGGGCAGGTTATTAACAAGTTCACAAAAGGGCAGCAATCTAGGTGTCTTTTTTGTAATGAGAATGTCATATTTCCTATTTTACTACTTCTAAAACTAATGTGTAGTCGAGACACACGAAAGACTGGCCAACACTTTCGATTTGTTTTTTAAAATGGAAAAGTAGGATGTTTTCAATATTGAAAATTTTTTGAAACGTGTTATTCTTTACGATGAACATTGATATTCAATGAGAGTGGGCATCTCTAGGATCACTCACTGCATCTAGGGCAGTAGAGATATTTCTATCGAGATGTAGCTTACATCTCTATAAGGTATCTGTGAGCGTCGGCTACTCACATGAATATTTATAACAAGTTATTTAAGGACAGGGATATTAGTAAATGTTCTTCTGAATATTTTGATTATAGGATATCCTACTTTAGCTACATTTTGCCTCGCCTTGTGATCTCATGAAAAAGTATAAAATTTAATCACTGATTCTTATAAAGCTGACGCCAAGAAGTCAGGCGGTTTCATTTGATCATTGTGCGCTCCAACAGCTGATGTTGTCAATTTGAGTTTTCATTTAGCTATGCCTGGATGATTTTTTTGAAATCAAAAGAGACAATAGGTGCTTTACATTAGCTGTTGATAGATTACATCACGTACAAGAGACAGACAAAACCGCCTAACTTTCAGGTGTCTGCTATGCTTCTGCTGTTTATTGTATACCGTATTGCACTATTATACAGTCTATGGTATAATAGTGTTCCTTCTGGTTTCTTGCACTGGCGGCTCTTGCCCACGAAACAGGTGAAGTGCTGTACAGTAAATAATACGGGCGTAGTATTTTGTATAGTATGGTAGTATATTGTAGTACTGTATTTCTTACTATAGTATAATATTCTCATATTTCTTACTATGAAAAATACCACTCACTGAAGCGTGCAGTGGTGGATTTCCCACTAGGCACACTAGTCTAGTGCCAAGGGGCGGCACGTCTCAGGGGGCGGCACAGCTTGATGGCTTGATTGCTTTGGACGGTTTTGTAACATAATTGATTTTTCAAATATTTTGCAACTGTTATTAATTAATAGCCTAAACACATTTTTTCATCTATTGCTGTTATTCTAATTCTAGATTCTCAGTCTAGGAACATTGATGGGGAGGGATAAGAAGTTCTTAAAAATGCGGATTTAAGCCTACAACCATTTACAATCACATATTGAACATATTGTACTTAATAAGAGATAAATATTTAAAGTATGTAAAAAAATTATAAAACTTTTGTTTACAAATAATAGAACTAATAATAAGGCTCAAAACTCTTAAAAAATATAGTTTTAGAGTACTCTCTCGGAAGAAATTTTCTCCCTGGCGGGAGAAATCCATCTTTAGTCCACCATAATTGATTATCTCTTGTTAATGATTGTGGCAGGAGGTATGAAATTGTAGACATTGCTAAGAAATTGTAGACAAGCTGTTCAGAGTCTGATAGTGAATAATAAATCATTGTTATAACTTATATGCTTTGGCAGTTCGCACTACCAAACTACCAAAATTATTTTTGGTATACTCTCCAAATCTACCCATAGGAGCCCGCACCACAAGCTGAGCCTAGGGGTCCACCGATCCTAAATCCGGCTCTGATGCTTTAGGGGGGCGGCAGTCAGAATAGTGCCTAGGGGCGGAAAATTTGTAAATCCGTCCCTGGAAGCTTGTACTTAAAGAATCAATTCAAAAAGTTGAAATCACATGAGGTAAGGTGAGCATCAAGTAATAAAGCTTTTAGTGTAAATTGAAAACGATACGGTGAATAACATTCAAGTAGATGAGGGGCATTCAATATCGATCTCATTTTCAAATGGGTTTCTGGATGATTATGTGACCACTCCATAAACCACGGCTATTTTCAATCCAATTCCAATAAACGACAATGCTGTAGTCGCGCACCAATTGAAGACGGTCGCCAACACTTTCTTATGTTCTAGAGAGAAGCCTTTGTTCAAATACCGACTTCCACTGAGTTCTTAATGTGTTGAAAGGCTAATTAGCTTGAAAAAAGTAGAAATTTTTCAAATATAACAGAGAGAGTCTTTGTTAATAAGTTTGCTTCATAATAATAAAAATGTGAACGATTGGTTTGAACTTGACAACATCCTAGTTTGGTGTTCAAAGGAAGCCGATCGACTTTTGGAAAATTCAGTCGACTGATTTGAACCAATAACACACTCTTTGATCGAAAAACTTGAAATAGCTTACTTTTCGTTTGATTTTGAAGTCTTATGGATTGTAATGATTTGTTGTAAGAATTTGATGCCTATTGTTTCTTGATAATAAGAAGTGACTTGTTACAGAAAAAAATCAAGGTAATAGTTATAATAATAGCCTACACCTTGTAATTGCAATTTAAAGCGCTAAAATTCACTGTCATGAGTGTATCCATCACTGTAGTGTATTATTTTTTATTTTCCCTATATGATGAAACTATCAATTTTCATTGAAACAAGCCCTTGCAATTCACCAGAGAATGTTAACCCTGATAGGGACTTTCACAAGGAAATCGTTTGTTCGCATGTTATGAATATGAGTCACTATTTTCAATTCTGTGAGACTAGTGCTTTAAAACTTGCAAAATTCATTGGCTTTTCTCAAGCATCATTTCCACCAAACAAGCCGTTCTATGCTCGTGCAGGACGGATTCACACTTTATCGAACAGAACACAACTGGAAAGAACACACAAAATGCACAGTGCATGGGATGAGTTGAAGGAAATATTTATTATCAACATATTCTTCTCAATGGAAGGTACTACCAAAACTGTCCATCTACCAATTTTTGGTAATAAGTCCAAATATTTAGGTTATGCCACTCCAGTTCATTTCATTTATTCCGTTCTTTTCTTATCGGTCTATTGTTGATTGGTCTCACCTCTTCCATCACTAAAGCTGTCACACTCGTTAAAAGCGAACATTTTGTTCTGTTTTGTTCGAACAGGTATGAATGCACCCTAGTCTCTAGTGTATAGGCTAAGTCATCTTAAAGTTAGCTAATACAGTACTCTATTTGTATTACAGTACAGTACAGAAGTATTGTGAATTTAACCAGCTGAAAGGATTGGCTTACAAAATAGTTCTCTGATTATCTTTGAATCATCCAAGGATAATCTACCTGAATATTGTATTTTGTTTTCTTCAATATACACAATATTGATGGAGGCATATCAATAAATAAAAAGAACGATACAGTTTATACGTCATTATCGTTTATTATCTAATAATATATTTGGCACATTTTTGCTTTCAACATACTTTCAATACATTACAGCTTTCTACTTCAGACAATATTTACAAAATAGAGTAGTAAGCTAACATTGAAGTCAATATAACCACAATAAGTACAGTATTCATGTTAGCATTTCCTGGAGTCACATAATAGCGACATTATACACTTAATAAAATTGTACAATACTGAATACTATGAACATGATTTCATTAGAGAATTTTACTTGATTCTTATAGCTGATTATTGCCAAAATGAATTGATTTTAGAATAATAAAATAATTATTGAAAACTAATTCAATTATGATATATTATTACAATGAAGTCTTCGTCCTATGAAAATGTAATAGATTTAGTTACAATGGAAGTGTCATATATTTGTAATTGATTATCGAACTAAAACGTTACTAAAAAGAGTATAATGAATAAAATTTGAATAAGTTTGTGCAGAATAAAAAATTAAATAAGACAGTATTGTATTAAGTACTAAGTAAACATGAACATGAGAAAAAAGTTTGGAGTAGATCTTCTAAAACAGTAGAACAGTTTCTAAAATAACACATATATTTCATTTGAAACAGTGTTTCATATTTTGTTTTTAAAAATTATCAACTCCAATATTGTACAATGAAAGTGACTATTTCAGATAATAAACACAAGATAGATTACACACAAGTTATACATTTTATTGTAAAGAATATAATCTATATTTACAATGAAAAATTTTATATCGATTTACTATCATCAACATAACTTACATAACTATACTATTTACATGATAACGACTGAGATACATAATTACATTAAGTACATCTCATTCGACTTTACAATATTATCTTAGAACACTAATATTATTCACAAGACAACATTAGGCAACATTCATAATAAAAGGAACTTGACTTAATCTTATTTTGTGAGAGGGTTCACCACAACAAGTTGCTCATAACTGATTTTAGGAATTGACATCACTTGATTCTAATAATATGAGAGAGGATTTATACAGTTTTTTGACAAAATATACAACCGTAACATTATTGATAATAGAAAAAAATCTGTCCGGCAAGAGTGTTAGTTGTAGGCTATTCAGAGTAGATAATAAACCTGTTGAAAACATTACAATTATTCTAAACAATTATTCTCATGAAAGCAGAGAACATTTAACATTTCATAGTATTTCGTAGTTCGCAGTTCATTCTCCAAGCCTTCATTCAACAGTTACTTAAAGAAACTTTAGAAAAAAACAATTTGTATAGTGAAATATGAGATTAGAGAATGAAAAATGCATTCAATGCACCAAAATTTAAAAAAACTTTCTATAATATGTAAAAATAGGAACATGAATTATTCCACAGAAGCTTGTGAAGAAAAATAATATAAGTTACCAAGGGTGGGGTTAAAAACAAGATTCCTTTGCTCCGCTTGAAAATGTAAAAATATTATATTTTTTATTTTAAAGAACTTAAAAGTCTTGTGATAGCTGTAAATTTATCAATTAAAGTATTCATTTCTTGACTTTTTAAATTTATTTTAATTTGAAGCTTTTCATGTATTTTTTAGTTACAATCTTATAAATTGTGATTGAATATGCAAGATACTTCAACCCAAAAATCACAAGTAGTCATTGTTCAGGGTTTGAGAGATGTAAAAACTGTATAATTGCGTTAGTGTTCTGCACGTATCAGACATTATTTCCCCAGTTTCATGTTATTACAGTAGCTACAATTTTGTCTAATAAACAATAGAATCCTTCAAACCAAAAGCTGATTGCACTAAAGAAATTACTATAAAACTCACAATTGAGGTTCGATACCAGCATCAAACACACGGATTCAAGTAAGTATTTTTTTAGATTTATCATCAATTTATATAAATGATAGTAAATACAGAAACAGGTTTGTCATACACAGTTATCACAATAAATAGTATTCCTTGGAATAGTAAATGATAAATACAATATAATGAATTAATACATCATATTCCACATACTCCATATCCCACACATCGTCGCCTAAGCAGAACTCTACACACATCACCGAGATCAGTTTTAAGAACTGTAGTCCTCGAGATTCAAACCCAAGTCTTCAAACGTTGGCGGCAGAGGTACGTTTCTTTTTGGAAAAATAAAACCTAAAACAATGTATTTGATTAACAAATAGATCATATTGAAAAAGTTGAAAGAAATATAATGTTGTGAGTAGTAAATATTTTTGATTGTCTAAAATTGATTTAGTCGAATTTTTGATTGTATTGAAATAAAATAATATAAAATACAAGTTGAAAGAAATATAATTTTGTGAGTAGTAAATGCATGTATTTCTTTATTGTTGAGTATTGGAATAAATATAAAATATCAGATTACAAATTATAAAATAATACTCATAATATTCATGTTTATAGCAAATTAGTATAATAAACAAAGAATAATTTCCTGGTTTCAGGTTTAGCTCATTACAACAGTTTAAAAGCATAGAGTGGAAACTATTTTATTACAAGATTAACTTGAAGAGAAATCTGATTGTTTCAGTACAAATAATCATTTAACCGAGCAATTTTGTAGTATGCAAAAAAACCTGATCATATTAGTTACCATACTTCACAATATTCTATTATGATTAACTCTTATCAACTTGAAAGAGAAGATAATAAAAATTAACATTAAATGGTTTTTACTCATGATTATTATTGATAATGCAAGCATGTTCATGACTATAATCTTCGAGTCGATTATTCGTTTACAGAATATTATCTCTTCAATGTTATTTGAACATTAACGTGCAATATACATTACAAGATTAAATAGGGCCTTATATAGGCCAAATATAGGGCCTTGATGAATGATTATATTGCTCGGTATGAATTTAATAATAAATTATGATTGAGTTTGAGATTTATGATTTGAATTCTATTGTGAAAATTGAAAGAGTAGATTAAAAAGCTATTGAGAAAATAATTTGAAGTGATCAGTGATCATTTTCGTGGTTGGTTTTCTTGATAAACTTCCGAAGTCTATTGATACTCCAATGTACTCAAATTAGAAAATCATAATAGTTTTTTTATGAAAAGTTGATCTTTAGAAACGTTTCTACTGCTGGCAAGAGGTTTGTCAACTGGATTCAACTCGTGAGTTGGGGTTTCATAGGAGAATAATTAGTGGTAGAGTAGCTGTTGGTATATCAATTAAGTAGAGTAGGTCCACTAGATACAAAGTATTGCGCGAAATACGCTAATAGTAAAAACTCTACCATATAGGAATTTATTTGGGAAGTTGTCAAAAACTAAAACATTTAGTAGAGTAGTATAAAAAAAATAGTAGAGTATCTTCACAATGAGCTCTTATGTTAACACTCTACCACAAAAGTAAAGTAGTAAAGTAGAGTAAAGTAGATTAGTAGTTTAGTAACTTGATTTTTAGCTACCATGCATTCTACTTCAACAAAAATATTTTAATGTAACTTTTCCATCGGCTACCATGCATTCCCCTCTAACATATTGAAAAGTAATAGAGAAGCTTCATCATTGTATAATCATTTCACTTAACTCTAGTTACTCTATCTTGTGAAATGTAGTCCCTGTATCCCTAGATAGAGTTATGGACGTACCAAGAAAAATAATAAAAAATTATGTTTTCACAAAAGCAATTTTAGGATGAGTTTTAACAGAATAGTTTATACTTTCCAGTGATCTCTACCACTAATTCCTCCAACGAAACCCCGTCTTTAGTATGGTAAGAACGTAGCCTATTACTACACAGAGGCCTTGAGGCTCTTACGTTAGGTACATCAACAGTCTCTACCGTGGTACAATTGTCGCACAGGTAAGTCTTCATACCGGAGCCGGGGCCAGTCGATCCTCAGGCTACGTTTCTGATCCCGACGAGTATCCGTCTGTATCCCTGGACGAGGAATGCCTCTGCTGGAGAGACATGGGCTGTGGATGACTGTTTGGCTGCTGATTTTGCTGGTTTTGTGAATTTTGCTGACCTTGCTGTTGCGACGTCTCCTGTTTCCATTTGTTGACGTGGTGCGAGTTCTTATTGGCTGAGGCGGCCTGCTGTTGTGCCTTGGCCTCCTCTTCCTGTTGCATTCGCTTGTGTTTCGTTCGTCGATTTTGAAACCACACTTTCACCTGCCAACAAAAAAGACAAACACTTGGTTGAAATATGAAGGTGAATGTGTGGAAAACTGTGATATTTTTTCAGGTTTCAAAAAAATTTACAATTAGCAAAAGAAGAAACCTCACAGACAATGATAAAATGGTTAATCAATACTTGGTTGTAATAGAAATTTTTAATGTGAATGCCCAATTTACAGAAAAATTGTAAACGTTACAAGTTTCAAATAAAACCCTTGTAGACAGTGATTGATGATTATTGGTGACACCACATTCATGTGTAATTTACAGAAAAACTATGAACGTTTCAGGTTTCAAAATAATTGACAATTAGCAAAAACAAAAAAACCTCTAGAGAGTGATCTGAAGTTCTCGAATTTTGAACTTGATTATTCTTATTTATATTCTGAATTTTTGTTTTTAATAGGGCCTATTCGAGATGGGTTTGATTGCAAGCAGAGATAATACAACTTTTTTTTTTATATGGTGGTTTTTATAAAGATAATAGTTGTTGATCTATTACGTTACAACGATCAGTTCAACAGGTATTTACAATAATCGTCCTCATATTTGTATCACATATTACTCATGTACGCATTATTCTCAAAGTAAGGAAAATAATTTATTTAAATTCGATGAATCTAGAAAATCGGAAATTTAGTCCAGTTCCAGGTATGATTTTGAAAGAATTCAGAGGTATTGATCTATATTTCATACTGGTTGAATAAAAACCAATTTATCACTGGGTTTGATGAGGAATTGATGATAGTTTGGAGACTCAAAAATTCTATCATTCAAGTTCCAATTCAATTAGAGTAGTTCAAATTCAAATGAAATAGGAGAAATTCCCATCAACCGTTAAAATTAAGTCCTAGTTGATAATCTTGAAATTTGTGAAACAGCGATTAATACAACCCCTCCTTCATTCTCCATTTTGGAGCTTGTTACAGCAAATCTGCTATAATCGAATGCCCAGAGCAAATTTAGCAAAATGCCCGCCTATATAGGGGCCTACAGTGGCACCATGATGATAATAATAATAACGGGGTGGCAAGAGGGTTATTGCATTACGAAATTGTGTTTATTTAGCAAGATGGGTTTGGCGCTACCTAGGAGGTCTGCTGTATAATACGGTAGTAGCGTCGGGTCCGTTCCATTTTCTCCTAAGTACTTTGGGGGGTAGGGGGGTTGAGTCGTTTAGGGAGGAAGCTGTGCAGCGTAGAACGGTGCTTGGAAGAGGTTGAAAACGAGCTGGGGCTCCAAGAGGGGTGGATAATAACTAGAAAGAGAGAGAATACGGAGATATTTGTAAGAGTGACAAAGATAATCAGAGGGTTGTTGCCGAGCTAAGTGCCTGCCCGAGAGAAGCAACTCTTGCTATAGGCAAAGGGAGTTAGGTTAAGAAGCATTAAGGGAAAAGGTCTCTGAGCACTCACCCCCCCCCCTTTATCACCAACTCGAGCGTCAGCCAATCAACGAGCAGAACAGCACCGCCGGGGCCCCGGATTAATAGGGCCAATCTAATAATGTACTTCCCTCTTCTCTTACCATGCACAACCTTCCCTTACTGTACTTGGGAGCGCAAAGTCATAGCTGTGTAGAACGTAACAAGAAAAATTTAGTTTTACAGTAAAATAAATATTTCTTTCTTATTCGGAACATTAGTATTTTGGATATTCTAGTTTCATTCTAATTATATTGGAGTGAATTACTTGGAAAAAAAATATTTCGGTTTTAATTTCAGCTCATATTATATGACTGGTCGAAATTGATGGAATATAATGTTAATTTTTTCTAATTCTTCTGGTATTCAATTGCAAATCAAAAAACATATCAATTACAACTGTTTTCTCATGAATCTCAATCGCTAAAAAATCAATGATTTCTTTTCTTTGGTTCAAACAGACTGTTTGTTGTCAATGGTCAGTGCTGAGCGCAGTACAAATGCAGTTATAGGAAAAGTTTTCAAAAATGTCGGAGAGTAGTTTCATCCTTGGAAAATCATGTGGATGGAACATACGAGTCAAGTTATAGGATCTACACATCTGGACTGCTTGATTATCATATTATTCAACTCGGATATATAGGATTAAGTGGAATTTTGAGAAAAAGGCAGGCATTGTGTCACAACGAAAGAAAGCTGAATCATCACTATTATTGCTAACTAGCTTAAGAGACCATTAAGTCTCCACGATTATTTCCAGAAGTATTATCTGTAAGAAATAAATTCTGCTATTATTATTCAACGATGATTATGATCAACGAGTTTATAATAATGAGTATATTCAACGAGTTCAATTTTCAATATGTGCTAACAAAACCAGTAACCAACAAGCAAAATAAATTACTGCTGGTAAAATTACTGGCAAAAAATGCTGGTAATACTATTACCAGCATCAATGGATGCTGAAGTGTTTCAAGACACCCTATTTTTTCTGAAGTTGCAAACAATATGAAATATCGTTAAAGAGGGAAATGATCTTTAGCCTTCAGATAAAAAAAGAGTTTGAACCAAGTTTATCACGAGCCGAGCTACATATTCCTGGAAGGATTGGCAAGAGCCTCTAGAAGTTTGCGACAACAAAAAGCAGTATAACGAAGTACAGGGTTGTGAAGAGAAAGGGGGGAAGATTATGCTTTAGCAGGGTATCATCTATCGCTTGAACTTGGCTTGTTTGCAGAGACATAATGAAAAACGGAAGGGTTGCGAGCGACGAGAGAATGTTGAGTGAACGATTACAACGGATGGTGCTGCTTACTTGGGAGAGAGGAAAGTTTGCGAAGTAGGAGGAGTGGGGGTAATGGAGAAAGAGATCGGGTAAGTGTTCCTTGACGACGATAATAGATTGAGGCTATTATTCCAGCGAAAAAAAATGTTTGGCAAGTGGAGTGAGCGAGAGAGAGAGCATTAATAAATGACCGGCAGTGTAAGAGTGGAGACTGTTAAGGGGTGGATTGAGCGTTAATGCATTGTCATCATCACTATCGTTAGCAGAGCAAGCGTAACCGTGGCGACGCTCCAGCCAATCTTCTCCTATATACAGGATGCGAGTCTTCCCTTTGCTTGGCAACGACTAGTGAGGGGAGGGAGCAACCCTCGAGTGAGCTGGGCTCAGTTCTCCCGGGCTCGCTCCCCCGCTCCTCTATAGAAAAGATGGGGAGGATCACCAGTTAATAGGGTGGATCATTTTCACCCTTCCCCTCCGCTCGTGTTTCCATTTTCCTCTAACTTCCCCCTAAACTTCTTGCTCATTATTATTATTATTATTACCATCACCGACTTCTTCTTTCTTTCTCGCAACAAAGATGTCCTCCGTTCCCTTATTTCCTCCGTTCTTCTCCCTCCCTTCAAAGTTCTCTTCTGTTTCCTCGTCGGGATAAGATGTATCCATCCACTTTTCTCCGCATAGCACGGCGACTATGTGGCTTCTGTAATCCCCTCCATCAACTTTTCTGTCATCCCTCGAAAAAACGCACGCTCCGATTATTATTCTTTCCAAATTGACTTTTCCTGCTTCTTTATAAGCCGTGTCTCGGTAACTGATGAAACTCAATAGCGATTAATCTTAGAGATTCAGGACGTGATGAATCTTTCAAGGCACTTCCCCAAATTATTTTACGCTTTCATGAAGAATTTACACCTTCAAGAAAGTTGAGGGTAAGCTTACATATTCACAATTTTCAAACCAAGAGATCTTCAACTTCCATATTCCGTTTTATGCATACATTTTTCAGAAACTTCAGGATTGTAGGCTATAGTAGAATTGTAGAAACTTGAAGGCGCTATTTGATTAGAAAATATCAGGCTATCCTTAAAACACTACAAATTTATAGGTTTTATTTACACTACCTCTTCTTATAGGCCTATTCAAATTTATACTCCTACCTGGATCTTATTGCAAAATTCACATAAACAAGTGACATTTGACTAAACAAATTGAGATGTACCAAAATAATTGATAAAAATTGTACAAATGTAGACAAACATGTTACATGCATCTTTGGATAACAAATAAGAACAAAACTAACAATTGAGAGAAAACCTGGTAGAATGATATCGGTGTAGAGAAGATAAACCTAATATTGGATAACGTGACTCAAGATCAGGAACAAAATAATTGCGGATGAACTAGCAAGCTGCGTAAAATAACCAGTGTTGACACTAAACCCAGGGAAATCTTTTCGAAGCCCGCAAAACAATAAGCAAATAGCGGTTTGCTGTTGTATTTCATTCTGTTGTTGGTTTAATAGTCTCTCAGGCAGTGGATGGGAAAAAGTGTGCAGCATCGAGAAAGTTTTTGCCGACCGTTTCAGAAGCAGTAACAAGCACTGGTAACACCTCTGATGGAACAAAATCGCGCACAAAAACGATAAGCCCGCTCAATTCGGCATTGTTTGCCGATGGAATTGTTATTTGACAGGCGAAGCAAACAGTTTGCGGGTCACACATCACACACACACTCACACTAGCATCCATTCAGGAGCACATTCCACCCAACCATCAAACTTGTTTGCTGAGTGAACATCTATAGTGGTGTCTTTTTTAGCAAGCTCTCACGCTGCTCCTTTATAAAACAACGGACGATTGATTTATTATTATTATTATTCTTTTTAGACCTGATAACCGTTTCCAAAATTGGATCCTGTATGAGATCTTGTCAGAGGTTTAACGAAATAAATTAATTGGGAATGAAGAAGATTTTCAAATCAATTTCCAGTGTCATCAATCATCTGCAGAATTGCGTATCCTGCGTAGTGCTTGTCAGAGATCAGGAAAAACGAATTGCAGTGGTTCATAATGAGAGAAGCATTCTCTTCAAATTTAGAAGTTTAGAATTTTAGTTGAGAACATTATAAACATATTTGATATGAACAATGATTGAGAGAAGATTTTCCTAATTGCAGACGTTATCTCTAAATTTTGATATACTTTTCAAATCTTGAAAATTGTTAAGACAATTGAAAGCTCTTTAATTTTATTTCACATCATAAAATTGATAGGAAACGTTAGATAGTGCAATAAAAATTAATAATAAGCACGATTTATACACATAATAATAGCTTACTGCATCTTATCTGGAAATTCATTTAACTATTTGTATCAAAAAATGAGATTTTTCTCATGGAGTAAGGGTCCATGTAGTATTGTAGCAATGTAGCAATTATATACTGTTATGGTAACATTGTAACAATTGTAACAATGTATACTCTTGTAGCAATGAAGCAATACTACTTTGGCAATTTCAATACAGTACTATTTTAGAACTTTATAAACATATTTGATATGAACAATGATTGAGAGAAGATTTTCCTAATTGCAGACATTGACTTATTATAAGTTTAAGAAGTATGAACCAGCGAAGTTTTGGTGTAGATAAGTGAAAATTACTAAGATCAGTGAAAAGGAAGTCTCTCCATATCCACTGCTAAGATATGGAGAAATAACGGAGAGGAGAGGAAGACAAGATGAAACAGAGAGAAGGTAAAAGGTGAGCATATAAGGGGATGATATGTGAGATACAATCCGCGTTATTGTTCAGAGGTGGAAGGATTTTCGCATCCTGAAAAGTGGTGAAAGAGCTGTGGCCGTCACCCCGAAAGAGAGCTTTATTGCGGTATAAGCTCGGATTTGCAGAGGTGCAAAAGGAGTTTTACTCCGCATTTATTTTTCGAGGACGCTTTCGGGATGGGGAGAGGGAGGAGAGGTGTGAAGAGGGTTTTTGTTTATGAAACGACACGACACCCATTGCGGAAGGGTGAGGAGGGGGGTTAAGAAAGCCGCGTCTGTCATGCCGGATTGAAAAATAATATTGACACAAGCCGTGGGGGGATGAGAGCACCAATTTCGCCAAGGATCAACTTTATATTAAACACTGTAAGGTGTTTGATCTTTGGCGTTGCCTGCCACCTATCTCCCTCATAGGTATCATCGTCTCATTCACTTATTTCATTATCTTCCTCATTCTTCGTTACTCTTTTCATGTAGGTGAATACATGTTCACGTTATTAAAATGTAGGAAATGAGTATGTGTGTTAGTTATGCAAGTTTATGAAATGTTTTTTGAAATTAACGATTACGAGAAAAACGCTTTGTAGTAAGGGTTTGATTCATTAAATATCAAGGTGAATTGAGATTTTTTCTAGATGCTCTGATGGAGTAAGAGGGAAATATTGTAGCCTAGCTATTAGAAGGAGTTGATTGAAAGAGAAGAAAGAGGGAAATCAACACATAGTAGACAGCCTGAACGAAGCAAAAGTTGTGAGAACACTGAGTCAATACGTGGTGATAGAAGGGACTGTGCCCTCTTATTGCAATGTCTTTGTTACTGAATGGAGATAACAGGAAGTACAGCACAAGTAGCCGGATCGTTTCCGTTGCCTAGGATACGGGTCGAATGGCAAGGGCCAGAAAACGGAGACTCGACTAAAGAGAATTAATGCACCGTAAGATTTATCTCTTCTTTCCTTTTCCTTATTTTTCCCCTTTGCGAATCAACTTTGATTCAACAACAGCTATTATTTTGTTAATCTACTAGTTTTATGAACAGTAGATCTTACGCAGCACTCTGCTCATTTAACCTAATAGCCGTGACTACAGAGACAGTATACTCAAAGTGTGGACATTGAGAGTCACATTTTTTATTGGTTGGCTCGTTCGAGTTGATTATACTTCTGCCAAGTCTCATTAGATTCACATTATAGCCATAAGCAAAACATGATTGTGTTGTATTGAGATATCCACTTCTCCCTTATTTTTGACTTTGCGGAGGTAAGTCGATAAAACCGTCCATAACAATCGAGCTTTTCTAGTCAAGATGTTATGTTGGTATTGGAATTACAGTTCAACCATAGAATAATAGACCTCTCTCTGATAATAATGAGAATAAAATATCCTCTTTTATATCACGTTTCACTACTACCAATCCCTCTATCAGTGTTATTTTTCAATGTTTTTAAAGCAAAATGAAACAGTGATGAACCATTAGACAGTTACATTCTACTTCATGATGAATTAAATTGAACATCTGTACCATCATGATCAAGAACAATCAAGCAAGGGTGAAGATAACTAATTACCATACACGTTTTTCAATCAATTGAGGCAGCAATAATAATTTCATTTGATCGATGTGACTAGCCTTTACTTACAGATGAAAGGGTAAAGTACCAGCTAAGTAGGATAACAGAGTACTGAGAAGGGTGATGTGGAATTACCCTCAATCGAAATGACAATAGATGCATTTTGGACCAATAGGGTGCGAGAGAAAGACTCCAACGGTGGACAGATGGTGTATTGTAGTTTGGATTCACCCCAAAAGTATGTACGTATTGAAAGAGGGTTGTACGCAAGACTAATATATGTGGTGATGATCGCCATTATAGGATCAATACGGACTGTACTGCATGTATGAGACTGTACCATATTTTGAAATGTCTCAAGTAATGTGTTGTAAGTTAACTCACTAAGTAAGTCATCTCCCAGAATTTACATGTCATTAAAATATTATCGTTCCACTTCTATTTCAAGTTTTTTTTATTGATCTATTATTATTATTATTATTTTAATCATTTATCATTCTACATAATTTTTCGCTCTTAACTCACAATGGTTTTTAATCAAGAAGTAATCAAATGTGTACACAGTTGAATTTAGCAGTTGGAATCATTATTGTATTGTGATTAGAGGCAGAAATAAAATGTCTGTGATTAATTCGATCATTGAAATAATTTTACTTGTTGACAGTATTACTTGATCAGAAGTTGATTTAAAACAGGATGTTCAAACAAGCTTGATTGAGAAGACGTATTTATTTCCCAGATATAGTCTGTCCAAGAAAAGAAGAGCCTCTGGCAACATGAGAAAATGACTCCAGCTCGGTCAATATTGGCTTAAAAATTATTGATTTGGTCTCAATTGCAGGAGACATTCCAATCTACACTTTTAGACCCAATCAGTAGTTTTTGAAACAATATTGACCGAGATGTAGTCATTTTCTCATCTTACCAAAGGCTCTTCTTTGCTTGGACAGACTATAGCACATAAGCTTATTTCAAGCTAAAAATTTAGTGGATTTTGAATTGATATTTGGAGTTTGATCAAACCAGCTTGATTCAAACTTGTTTCAGGCTGTAAGTGATCAAGCTAAAAGTTTCAAACTTGTAAAAAGCTGGAATTATCAATATTGAAATCAACCTTGAATGTTCCAGCTACAGTCCAGCTTATTTCAAGCTGTGAATTCAGTGGGTTTTGAATTGGAATTTACAGTTTGATCAAACTAGCTTGGTTCAGGCTGTAAGGAATCAAGCTGGAAGTTTCAAACTTGTAACAAGCTGAACTTTTTAATCTTTAATAATCAACATTGAATGATCCCGCTACAGCCCAGCTTGTTTCAAGTTGTCTCTCTGGAGACAAAATCCTTAGCACTATCACGTGACTAACTTATGAGTTCATTTAACTACCACTAGTAGCGCTGTGTCAACTTTCAACTTTTGAAGCGTATGTTTACCAAATTTACTTCCATATTATTTTGATCAACTAACTTATGAATTTTCTAATACAAAACTTTAAATTATTCATTAACATGTGAAGGTTAGTGGAATACATCTATTTGACTTTATTTTATGTAGAATATAATTTTAGTATTGTCCAAAAGTGAAGAAGTCCACATCTTTACAACGGGTTTACATCTTAAACAACTTAACAACCTATACAAGTTGGTTGTTAACCCTAAATTTTCTTGAGCTCATGCCTATCAATCCATCAGCTATAATAGCTACTATTGGCCTAGTAATTTTGTTTTAATTTTGCTTCAAAAATTTCAAATATTGATAGATTACAAATTTGAATAATAAATTATTTCTTCTTGTTCGATTGTAGTTAGCCTATTTATATTTTGATTTCTGAATACTTTGCTTGCTATATTACTCTCCTCTTTCTTGTTCAAAATTACTGTGATGTATTGGAATGTATAATCATGTATTTTATTATGATTTGTTATTCTTGTTCTTTTTCTATTCAGGGCCGTTCGATTAGTGTAACAAGTAATCATTGTAGACGTGGGGAATGCGACGGTGTCGTCTTTTGTCATAAAAAAATACATACAGGCATACATCATGCAGCTTTCAAATAACTGTTTTATTGAACAATGTGGACTGACAGAACAATTCATTATTTTTTGTCAGTTTTGTGAGTGGATTCCATTTGTATTTTTCTTTCAATATATTATATCAACATTTTCTTCACGGTAGCCTATTCTTTTTTGTATTACATTCCTTTTCTATAATTGGTCAATATGTGTTTAATATAACAACAGCTTTACTCCAACTGGATACATATCAAGCTTGGATGATTATACTTGATTCCAGATTGAACTTTCAAGCTTTGAAGACAGCTTTAAACGTGGTATCTTCTTAACTTAAATTCAGCTGTATTGCAGCTTGAAGACTGTAAGTTCCAAGTTCAAATCCAGCTCTTGTTGTATCAACTCAATTCCAGCTTGAACTATCAAGCTTGGGTCATTTAACTTAATTCTAGCTTGAGTTCTCAAGCTTGGGTCATTTAACTTGATTCCAGCTTGAACTTTCAAACAGCTTGAAACGTGGCCACTTAATAACTTGAATTCAGCTGTACTACAGCTCAAAGACTGTAAATTCCAAGCTTGAATCCAGTATGTTAAATTGAAAATTCCAGCAGGAAACCAGCTGGATCCCAGCTTTTTGTGCTATCTGGGATAGTATTGTTTTTCGAAGTAGCACTGATTGGGAATCAATGCCATACCGAAAATAAGTTTCAAGCTCATTTATATATTGAATCAGATGTAATAAATCCCATTGTTGTGGAACATATTCTTGATTACCCCTTGAATATGATAGATTAAAAACAATAGTAGATCAATAAAGAAACTAGCTCGAACTACTTGAAATAGATTGGAACGATAATTGGCAAATGTTGCTAGACATATTCTTGATTAACATGTGGTGTTCATCATAATGTTATCACAACAAACATCCTGCAGAGCAAATAATTAATGGCGGATATAGAATTCGAAGATTGCTGTGTTACAATATGAGATTTGAATATAACTTTGTGAAGATTCGTTACTTGGTAGATATTAAATTTATGATTCACCTATAGATCTTACTGAAAATGAACAAGAATAATAACGTAGATAAATTATTTCACTCGTATAGTTTAGTAATTATTAGTTTCAAGAGTTTGATTTTGGGTTTCATTAGAAATTAATTATTAAACTGACCTGGGTTTCAGTGAGACTAAGCGACTGGGCGAGCTGTTTCCTCTCAGCACCAACCACATAGTGGTTCTTCTCGAAGGCGTGCTCCAACTTAAGAAGTTGACTCGGACTGAACGCTGTCCTTATCCTCTTCGGCTTCCTGAATGGCTGCAGGAGGAATCCTGGAATGTCGGGTCCTGCAAATTACATCACAGAATTATTGTTAATCGATAAAAAAAATTACGCAAAAAATTATTATTAGTCAAGACAAATTAAAAAAAAAATGATGGATCTTCATAAAGGGATATACATAACTCACAATATTGCCATTTTGTACGGGTCTGGGTCAATATATTGTGACGTTGATGAATAATAATGGAAATCCCTTTAGTATTTTTCATTCGAACACAATGCTGTTTCGCTTTCCTAATGCCACGTTTACACCGGAATGTTAATAACATTTGTTAATAAATTCTTTGAATAACGTATTATTATAAAGACTTATATATTATATAACTTATTATATGAAAGTTATTAACATTCCGGTGTACACGTGGCTTAAGAGGCATTCTCAAGTGTGAAATGCTTCTTAAGAGAGCGAAACATATAGTGTTCAAATCAAAAATACTAAAAGGGTACTGAGATTCAGACTTTTATTTATTAATAAGACTCATGATAGTAACTCATAACATGTAAGGAGGAGAAAGGATATTATTTCACGTTATATAATGGAAACTTTATTTTATTACTCAAGTACATGTAAAATGAAACCATTTGTTCCTCACATATTTCGAGGCATAGTGATTTTCTCTGCGTTTTAAACTTCTCAACAATATTAATCCTAGTAAGCAGTCATTCTCATTGTTCAACTGCTTGAGAACATGAACAATGATTATCTTCCTTTTCTCAATGCTCAAAATTCTAAACACTTCAGCACGTGGTATACAAGGAGCTCATCTCTCTGTCCACAACTCCCAGATAAATCAGCTTATTAATCTGATTATCATATGTTAACTGAATGTGAATAGGTCTAGGTGTGCTCCAAAAACACTTTTACCATCTCACACACTATCTTCGTCTATCCTTCTTTTAAAAAAGGGCGGAGCAGCCGTGTAATGAGAATCTAGAAGCTCGTTCACAAAATACCCACAGGCTCAACCTTGGCAAGCAGCCTGTATAAATCAGAGGACCATAATAACATATTATAATGCAAGGGAGTGGAAGGGAAGGGGTTAAATAGGGTGATATTCTTTTTCATCTCTTCTGATACATTTCCTTGATCTTCTATACAGACAAAGATCGAAAACGCAGTCAAATTATAGTCTGTCCAAGCAAGGAAGACATTCTGGTAAAATGAAAAATGACTCCAGCACGGTCAATATTGGTTCAATAATTTTAAATTTGGTCTCAAAATGTAGAAAACATTCTAATCTACAATTTTAAATCAAATCTATAATTTTTGAACCGAGCAGGAGTCATTTTCCCATCCTGCTAGAATGTCTTCTTCGTTTGGACAGACTACACCATCTCCCCTGTACGATGTTCTCTGTCTTCCCTATACATAATCATTCATCAAATAAACAGAAAGGAAGCCTAACCATGTTATCTACATGTCACATCTAGGTTGAAAAGTTACCAGTAGACAGATAAAATTGATATAATTGCAGACCTAAGTATGGTTATTGCTATTCAACACTTTCTAACACACTCAATGACACTCCAACACACTTAAGCCCTTCTCAATACCGATTTACAATACAGTGAAACAAGATTTATTTGACCTTCATATGATATTTATTCTTTAAAAACTCCAACATCAGGGAAAATATAATTATAATTTCATGAAAACGAATAGATGAAGGGTGGAGTCTGGAGTCTGGAGTGGATCTGTACTAGTAGCGACGCTCGGAAATAGAACTATAAGGATATTTATTTGTAGTAAACATTCTGATCTACAATTTGAGCTCAAATTAAACATTTTTCAACAAAATATTGATGGAGCTGGAGTCATTTCCCCATCTTTCCGGAATGTCTTCTTTGCTCAGACAGACCAAGGTATACTTATATAGAAATAGAACGATATGAGGCATAGAACTATACAACAAGTATACATCCTCATAGTTATATGCGATTGGTATAGAAATACCCGTATGCAGAAATACAACAAATGAAACACTTCATTTGTTCGATAGGTATCGTCATACAAGTGTGTTGGGAGAAAATATCATAGTATAGCTCTAGGCGATCAATATAAATGAATAAAATAATGAAAATATCAAATGTACTACTCAATCTGAAGTTTGAAAATACTATAGGCCTGAACTTAGATCGCAAAAACTGAAGAAAGTAAACAAGCAAGAAAAACCGCTTAGGGAAAAGAGAAATCTATAGAAAGAGTTATGTGAGAGAGGAAATAAAATGTGTAGCAAAGCTCAGTACACACATAGCTTTTCTATGGACAGCAAGAGTCGCCTTCCTAATTGGTGCACCGGTTCGCAATGCACAGTCAGAGACAATGCAACAAGAAAAATAGAAGGAACAAGATTCGTGGAGGATGCAGAGGGGGTTAGTACAATGCATAGGATGGGGTATAGTCTGTCCAATCAAAGAAGACATTCTTGCAAGATGGAAAAATTACTTCAGATAAGTCAATATTGGTTGAAAAATTACAACTTTTGTCTCAAATTGTAGGAAACATTCCGCTCTACAATTTGAGACGAAATTCATAATTTTCGAAACAATATTGACAGAGCTGGAGCTCTTCCTCACCTTGCCAGAATGCCTTCTTTGCTTGGACTGACTATCTATCGGTTGTTCCTCACTAACAGGAAATTGACCAATTAGCCTCTGCTTATAGCAGCCGCATGTACCAATGCAACAAGACTCGTATGTCCAACCGAACAGGAAAAGAAAAGATAATAGATTCTTTTGGACGTGCTTGCACGCAAGACTCTTTCAATTTATGCACTTTTGGACAGTTGAAGCGAATTTCTGGCGCTTCGTAGGATCAAAGAGCATTAGAATCATCCCTTTCATTAATTCAACTTCCTTTCATTTCATCTTATTCCTTCCTAAATTCAATTTTTGACGTTGTATTTGTGTGATTCGAATGTTAGAATTAATTTTTTTACGGTTGATTGACTTTAATAGAATTTTTTATAATGAAGGTGTTTATAGAACCAAGTTCAAGATACCTCTAGGTGAGATTTGAACTTTAAATTGATAAAGTCCAATTAATAATCAAAATAACTTATATCCGAAGCCAGAGATTTGATCAAATTTGAGGATTAGATCTCGAAGTAATTGCACAGTGCAGGTTCAACTAGTGGTAAATCAATTCGTTTGCAAGTTTGTTGTGTGACTATACATTCAGTTTTTGTTATTTTTATCAAGTAGCCTGCAGTGGAACGTCGATAATTCGGACGTCAAAAAACCGAACCGTTAATAATCCGTATTTGTCGCCAAGAAATATTTGTCCCGTTTTCCCTTGCACTAAGTTCTCTACTGGATAACCAGAGATGAAAGGATACATTATGTATTGTTTAGCGAAGTGAAGAGAATATTTTTTTTGTATTTCCTAATAGAAAATATTCAATTTTAAAACAGTTTTTCCTCAAACACTGGCCCTTTTTGTAAGATAATTTCGATAATCCGGTTGGGGTCCGGTCCTAATTAATCCGGATTATTGACGTTCTACTGTAATGGTTATGTTGGACTGAATTAGAGAAGATTTGGCTTTGGTTAGAATCATTCAAGAATATGCGGGAATTTGTGATGTTCAGAAATGAGAAAATTACGTGTTTCCAAGTATTTCCGAGTTCATCTCATACATAAAACACACGGCAGCATGGATTGAATTCCTATTCACTGACAACAACTGACCTTGGCTGCACTAATGATATGTTTATTTGGAGCAAGCTCGTCCATGATACTCAAGGGTCGGACGGATAGCCAGCGGCCGCCAGTTCTTGTCCTCGCGTGTCTCAAATTCAAGATGGCGGCCGGCGGTGTATTCTCTTTTTCATGGTAAAACCACGGACAAATTACACGTTCAGTTGAAGGCTTGCTCCGGCTCTTATCGCCCCCGGTCTTCGTTATATTTGTGAGTCTTTTTGTTGTATTATCATGTCATTTGTTTCCCAAACTCCACCCATTGATCACATTGACGGAACTTGAAGATTTAAAGTTCAGATGGTCTTGATGGCCCTGAAAATAAGACTGATGAATAGAATAGAGTGGAATGACTTCTTTATTGTAATTATGTGACGAAGTTTAGGCAGTAATCTACCACTTAACAACGAATAAATTGATGATACTCAATCTGATTAAAGAAGCCTATTTATTAACCGAGGTTGATGAATCCTTTTTGCGAGCTTAATAATTTAGATAGATTATTACCATTCACCACATAAATGAGATTCACATTTATTTAAATCAAGTTGAAATCAAATCAATTTTTTTAGACGTGTCTTTAATCTCTTATTCATTGGAACTGTACATGTTCTGTGTTGTTCGTCACATGGGTTTAAAACTTTTTGGGGGTTGTTTTTCAACATTGGCTTTGATTTATTTCAACAATTCCAAAACTTCATTATTCCAAGTTTTTGAAACGGTTCCATTAGACAATCGTGTTTTTGCTCCATTAATCCCTTTAAAAAATTATATATTTCACAGATTTCAACTCAGTTTATTAGCATGATCAGTAAAACACTTCATCATAGTGCTCCATATAACCTGTCTAAGAATGGCTGCTCGGCTATGAATTGCTGGTTGAACATTATATTTGTAAAGCGATGTGAACCCATTTAAAGCATCCTACGCGTTTTCCACTTATCGCGAATCTTTCTCACTAGTTGATAGTTCCACTTGAATTATGGCTTGTCACAAGGAAGCATGCGCTTTAAAATCGATATGGACTCGAACAAGCTTTTCAAGATGCTCTTTATTATTCATTTTGGTTGCAGCGAGGCGAGAATCTCACCTGTGGATTCACTTTTAATGTGAGGTTCTGGCCAAGCAAAGAAGAAACTCAGGCAAGATTGGAAAATGACTCTTGCTAGGTCAATATTGATTCAAAAACTATAAAATTGGTCTCAAATTGTAACAAACATTCTTATCTACAATTTGAGACCTAATTCATAATTTTTCAATAAATATTGACAGAGCTGGAGTCATTTTCCCATTTTGCCAGAATGCCTTCCTTGCTTGGACGGACGGTATATATTACTTGCCACGTAGAATCGCTGTTGATACTAGCGGTCTAAACTGTTTATTGCTGCTATGATGGATGAGAGATCATAGCTACACAAACAAGTCGTTTATAAATCAATTGCAATGGATATTATGGAGATGAGAAGAGTAGACCACGAAACTATTTACACCTCCAACACTCATATTCTCACTCCGATTCGAAAGAGAACATTTCCCGATGTATTTTCAACTGTCATCGCTCACCGTGAGGCTGTAGGCTCCTTGAATAGTAACAACTTGACCAGCCAAGAATTTTCAATAACTATGAACGATGCATATGAGATTATGATCTATTTGCAATAGGCTATTCCATAAATAAACTTCACGCTAGAGACAAAGTTATAAACAGTATTGAAAATACAAATTTTGAACGAAATGCTGTAACTATAATGTGAGTTCAATTTTTACTCAAAGTTATTCAAAAGAAAAAGGGCATATGCAATTATGCATCCGCCGCAGACCACACATAAACGGAATTAATGTAGGCTATTCCTATTTGAGTGAATAGTAGCACCTTCATATTTATTTCAGAATCAACAGTCAAAAACTTAAATCAGCTTCAAAAGTCTTCATGCAAAATTTATTATTAGAAGGATGAATCATTAATTTTAAAAAAAGGTATTCATTGACTTTCAACATTTATTTTGAAATCGCCCAAAAATGTTTGGCCCAAATTTTATATGATATAGTGACAGACTACTATAGGATAGATACAGATCTCAAATCTTCATGTTCCCGGAAGATGTTAATTTCGAACGGAAAACAACAAAAAATCATTAAATTATCTTTTCAGTTTATAGATGTGTGACCTCATCATTAACAGGTCACGTAATTGCCCATTACTACTATAAAATTAATTTTAATTGATTGACATAAGCTACGTTGAATCGATCACTATTTCAGAGTAACTTATCACATTAAATTACATCTGAATTTCAATTACGTCCGTAAATCAGAGGAAGATGAATAATTCGACTATTAACTTCCACGAAAAATTATCAATTTCCATTTCCGCTGTGGCACGAGTTATTTGATATATTACTTGTCTAGGACGTTCCAAGAATAAATAAAATTATAATTGAATTGACAGCTATGGAATAGAATACACAGTGATCTGATCACCAGAAATAAGTGAGAAGGTCAAAAATGAGTAGTTTCATGACAGGAATATGATGTAGGCTACTTTGAGAGAATAAATATTTCTTTGATTATAATAACTTATCTCATACCAAACCTCTAAAAGTCTAGATCAACATCCATTTCAATGCGAATATTCACGGAAATCTTTTTGAAGTTGACAAGATTGAATAATTTTGTAGTTGTTACGGGAAATCCATTCAAGTTTCAAAATTAATCCTAAAATGTACAGATTCTTAGTTTCAAACCGATCTTACAACTAGGCTTATACTCAAAGGCTACAACAACGTTGAGGACTGTTTTTCTTATCCTCTTCACTACAGCTCTTCATCAATTTATATGTTTCTTTAATTTAAAAATAAGTATTGAGACTTCGTTAATAGCTAGTGTCAACCACCCTAGTGTCAGCTTTAGACTCTAACTTTGCTCCACCCTCGTAGCATCAACATTATCCGATGAAGGTGTTATCAGCAAAAACAGATTTTCACTGTTTTAGAAAGGTAATCGAGCAAGGCGATAGAAAACACCAGTAATGATAGTAACAATTTCTCACTCCTGGATAGGCTACTCAATCATGACAGGGCATCATCTCAAGATGAAGATATTAAGCACTAGGCCTAGTTACAACTAAGTTTCAGCTCTCGACGAGTGTTTGCAGAGCTCTTTAGGAGATTGGAAACGCTCACAGAAAGCGTTGCTGATAGTTGGGAATAAGAAAGAGAAATGCTTGAAGCCAGGGGCAATCATCAGACAGGTGTATGGATAGTGGACCAAATGATAGGTTACAGTAGTAAGTGATGAACCTAATGCTGATTGACATGGAAAAATATTTCGCAATTAGTGAAAGGTTACGATGAGTGGGTACTAGGCTAGATGAGCTCAATAATGGCTGTCAGAATAACGATATTAGTTGGCCACATTTCTCCAAATCAGAGAGTGAGGCGAAGATGGTGTTTGCAGCGTCATACATCCAATCTCCTCCTGACCGATTACACTTCCTTGTCAAACCACCTTAATACATTTATGATGGCAGAAATTAACGATAAGATACGTGTAAACTTTTATTGCCTAATTACCACGGCCCAAATCCTAAATTATCACCAACAGAAAACATTTCTAGTGGATGGTTCCTCTCAAGTGAGCTCCCCTCCTTCTCAGAGTGATCCTACTCTCGGGCATTTGGTCAATTGCCTTGATATATTGCACCCGTTACCCGCATGTAATTGTATACTAGTATCGACATTCATCTTCCAGTAGCCTTACTATCAACACTTCCACAGTCATCATCCTGTAGCCTAATGCCTATTGGTCAATTCGGAAGATTGATAGAATAGATGAGGGATGAGACCAATAGAAATGGAAGATGAAATCTACACGTGGTATAGTAGATAGGTGGATTGAAGTACTTGTGAATGATGACATGCAGTTAGGTTGGAAAGGCTTGATAGTTGCTTGTCTATAAGAGATAATAGGAAACCTTCCTAGTTACATTGAAGAGGGATATGTACGCTTGTGCAATAGAAAGAGATGCTATACAAATGCAAAAAAATGAAGAGGCCTATACTTTGCTTATCATTTATTCCTGATTATCAAACAGATCATGCTACATCGCCTTTAATTTTGATAATCACATGGAAATCTACGAGTTCAAAAGACTTATTATCAAAGTTTTTCGTTAGATTCTGCTCAGCCATGTCTGTCCTCTGAATATGATACAGGTATAGCTCGACAATCAACCTCATTATCGAACAATGAAATCAATTTCCAGCTCATCTCAAAATAAGCCTGCTGAATTGCGTGAAAATAGCGTTCGTTCAATTTAAATCAGGCTCTATTGTCCAATTAACACTATACAAAGCGAAAAAATACACTTGAACCGATCGAGCTGATTGATTCCATATTGGGACCTACTACGTTGAAATCCAGCCATAACTAGAATGTAGAAGCCGTTAATTTTGATGATGAAAACGTTAAGAGGAGATGCAAAAGTCAAGAGTTCGATGGCTAAATGAATAGTCTTGGAATTGGGTGGTTGTTGGTTGCAGGGGGGGTTGTTGAGGGAGAAGGTTGATTTGTCTGACGTTGAAAACTTGAAGTATAATCAAATTAGCAGGGATTTAAACCAGCCTGATCCATAAACATGTGGAGTTTCATTTATATGCAGTAGAGAAACAGACCAGACAGAAGGCTATTTCGCACGAATATTACCTGTAATTATAACGTTGGATCACGGGTAAGTAGTCAGTTTATATAATCGCGGGTATTTTCCTATTCCGGTCAGCTTGCTTTTTACTCCTAACTACTTCCATAATATGAGGTATTATCAGTTGCCTTTTAGGTCCGTAAGAGCTGATGTGTTCAGGCCTATTCTGGCTCCGACAACTTCCTTCGCCGTTAAGGTATATCATTAACACTGTTATAAGAATAGGCTGTCTGCTCTGCTCAGATACGATGCTGGCTCCAAACCTATCATGTTACTTGGCATTACAACCACATTCTGCCCATAAGATGGAACGTGACGCTTCATTGGCCATAAGTAGCCTTGTTCTCTTTCACGACTCCCCTATCGATCGAAATTATCTTACACAGATTGAAACAATAATATGCTTGTACAAACATTCATATATTCCATACAAATTTCCCCCATGAGCGATAGTAATCTAGAAACAATCTGGTAATCTCTTGTAAAAAGCATGATTCAATTTTCCATTTTATATGCCGAATAGACTTTAAATGTCGAATAAATATTAAATGTTGTTGAAATGTCTAAAGATTGAATCAATTCATAAATTTTAAATATTTAAATATGTACACAAAATGCCTCATTTAACCTAAATTGAATAAGCTCTCTACAATCAACTCCAATATTTCTTACAAATTTCAATTGCCTCATGTCTCGACAACATTTAACATATATTATTTCTCAATATTTCGGACAAATATGAATTATAACAAATATTTATGAATAACAGAACAAAGAATAAGTGACTACATTGTTCCCAAAAAACTAAACAACCTAATGAAACTTGGATTATCATATTCTCATGAGACACGTCAATCGTTGAATTCTATGAACATTAATATACTATAAATAATCTTCTCATCAATCGACATTACCCTGCCGATTACTTTATTGCAGTAATATCCCTGATGATTATTAAATGGGAAGACATAAGATAAAATCTTGTGAGCCATCAATCTCTATCTAGCTGGTATGGTAACAGGGCTTTCCTGTTGTGAGGCCATTGTTCGAAGGGTGTGATGGGATCGGGTAGCGATTTAGTTCATTATTTCGACACAGGGGTGCGGCCGCTGCACTGCGTCTTTGCCCCAAAACTAACAATGTTTCAATTATTATCATCTCGTCGACGCTTAGAGGAGGTGAAGGGATGAGAAGAAGGAGGAAGAGGAGAAGGAAGAAGTAGAAGAAGAGAGAAATTGTCACTGAATTCATCGTCGCATTGTGTCCATAAAGAACGCGCTGGCATTGTGAACGAACTATGGCTGACGGTTGATCCCGATCCCAACTGACTATATAATATAATAATGGGAGGGGGTGAGCCACCAGCGAGCCTTCTCCCTATTCTACTAATAACAATAATAATAACAATGGAGTAGCTTTTATAAGCAGACCAACCCTGTTTGGACCACAAAAAAGTCAACTCTGGGTGCGAGCTGCAGCCTGCTGCTCAGCTTCTAAAGAAACAACTAAAAACAGTGTCAATCAAAAAACTATCGACTGGAAACTTACACGATAAAAAACAACTGACGAGGAAAATCCCGACTAAAAAAGTGAGAATATCATAACACAAGAGTGTTTGGACCGGAACTTTTTTCCTGTTTGAATTGTAAATGAGATAATAGCCCGGCTATGATACGTGTCAACAGCAATCATATTTGAAAGATTGAAAATGATGAAGCCAATGACAACAAAACTAAATTGGGTTCTGCCCGGGAAAAACTGACAAATCGAAAACGCCTTTTTAAACGCGTTCTCAAAGTTTTCGGGCATAATCCAAATTGATATTATGTCTCATCACGATTCCTAGACCTTTTTTGTCACGACTTGAATTTTGAACCAAATGAAAATAGCCGTTGTAAGATCCATCACTGGTTTTTGTTCTATTATCCCCTCTTTAGTTTTTATAAAATACAGGTAGCATTCAACAGTAGAACAAAAAAAAAATTTAAATACCATTCTACATAAAAAATTGTTTACTAATTTATTTTATCTCAAGAACTATATTCATTTTATTATTTTTACTAATTCGTTTTTGTCAGCATTCTTCATGGTATGGAAATATGGAATGCACCATAGTTGAAAGGAGCATGAGAGAAACAATAATATTATTACGTACGACTTCACTTTGTAACACATACTTTTGAAAGCTTTAAAGCATCTTCGCTAAGGAGCTCTTCCTTCAGTCGCTGATGCATTCACAAACACATAAAAGAGTGTTTGAATATGATTGTAAACTCTGACCAGTGAAGCAGAGGAGTTGGGCAGTATAGATTTTGATGCATATATTGTTAAGCATATATTATAAATATGCGTATTTTGTTTAGGAAGGTGAAGCCGTGACATTAATATTAGTGATGGTGTGCTTGGACGCTTTATTTATAGCCTTTGCTGTAAATCTAACCAGTGCTAGAAGCCTGCTCGTGGATTACGAGCTGAGGCAATAGCTTACACAAAACAACCACACACAAAAGCAATAAAAAATTGACAGTTTTCGCTTTGTTGATATGGTAATCGCCTTCACAGTGTATGGCTTCGGCTGCACAAAAATTCACCACCCATCCATACAAGATAAATTAAGAATATGTAATTGAGCTATTCCGATAGAAAGAAATCAGAAATATTATCATACTCAGTACAAAGAAAATTATATAAATCTACCCTAGGAGCATAACATGAAACCATGAGCTCAAGAATTTTGTCCCAAAACCATACCGTATTTGTATTATTTCCATTTTTCAGAGAAATAAATATAGCCTACTTGTACTAGAATAGTACTCTGGCTAATTCACTGGTGCAATTGAATCATAATAATCATATTATAGAAGTGTTAAAAACTGATAGTTGAAATAAGTTTACCGTATGAAAATCTTCTGTATCACAGTTGATCCCATTCCATCAATAAAAAATAGCTAGCAGCCATCAAATCCCTAATGATCCATCAATTGATAATAAGGGTGGATTCCAGATATTTCTCTTCACCTGTTGCTAACCCAATAAACTGGAATGGGGCTTAGATCCCAGGTAGGCGTAATTTTAACAGGGCAACAGACGCGGCGCAGTCAATCCTCAGCTGAGGGGCTCGGCCATTAGTCAGGCAATAATCTTGTTGAGCGTTAAATATTGTTTCACATAAATTAAAAGGCCCTTGATTCATAATCGGTTTAGTTTTTCTGCTTGTTTCTCGTTTTCGGTCAAAACTAATAGACCCGGCCGGCGGGTACAGCCTACCTGATTCTCATTAAAAGAAGATGAAGGTAGACAGAGAGCTTCTAATTACCCCACAAAAACTCCCCCATCGGGTTGGGAGAATGGTAAAAGATGATTAGAACTCCTTGCAAGTGTTTAGTCGTTCCCTAAACGAGCGTGAGATAGGCCGACAACGAGATGCTTGTTTGAAAGGTTTCCACATTTTTCACCGTCGACCACGAGGCATCCTCCTCACGGTGATATCCGCCCTAATCACAATAATTAAGCCGGCTTAGGCTCACATCAACTTTCGACTAATGGACAAATGATTATTGTTGTACTCTGTTTTCCAGCAACGAGACGCAAACTACCGTTCCCTGTATGGGTTGGCATTTACTCGGCTATCAATTTAAAACAGATCTCCAGTCCGTTATTGTCAGAGTTCTGTAACGCAACCGAACGTTAATCTAGTGGCAATAATGACTTACTTTGTTAGTAACCCGGACCAGCAGCAATCAACGGCTTAAATTATAACAGCAATCAAGTAGGCAGCAATTGGATGATTACCAACTTATTCTCACAATCGGGTGCTACCAAATGTGATATGGAGTGTTGCATCAGTATCAATCACTTTACAAATTAACGAATCCTCCAGTTGGTAGATTTATATTCAACACGTATCACTCTTCAACTTCTACAAATAGAAAGTAGAAGGAATGCAGGTAAGTTAATCTATGATCTACGAAGAAGAGGATCTAGTCCATAGTTTTCATTTCAAGCGACAGAATGAGATAATGAATGTTACTGAGATAGAGAAGTAACTCGTTATTCATTTCGAACTATGTATTCATTTAGAACGCTATGATTCAATACAGTTGACTAATGAAGATAAATTTAATAATTGCATCAAAAGTTAATATATCCGACTGGAGATTACAACAGCAAAATAGGATATTCATACTGTACCTATGTGTCATTTCCTTCAATTTTAGGATTACTAATCACTCTCATCAAAACTGGAATTACGATTCCTCATCTCCTCATCAACTAAAATTCAGCTAAACTTTTACTTGGCGTAGTGATTATGGAGTTGATCACTTTCATAAGGAAAATTTTCATAAGTTAGCTGAACAGCGGTACAAATTACTCTATTCACTGAAAATTAAATTTAAAAAAAAATATTAAAAAACTACAATACTTGGTGAACCTTTCTATGGAAAGATGATAATTTACGATAACAAAATTTATGTCCAATTTCCACTACATCCTCTCATCGGGAATGATAACTGTATTAAACGATTTATCATACTTCCATACTACTATGGAAGATATTAGCCTGTTTAGCAGGCTCTATTGAATATTCAAAGCCTAATTTGGCTTTTGATGATTTGAAGGGTCTTGAATAAAGTGGACAACTGGGCCCATACAAAAAGAACAAACGATGGAACAGGGATGGACAGCAAAGGTAAATAATAAGCGAGTTGATTGATTTCTTACAGAAGATAACTTTGTTGGTTTTTAGTGGTGGCGATGATGATGAGGGGGGGGGGAGCGCATAATGAAGACCTTACAGTTTACAAGAGTCATAGGGTGATAAATGATGGCTCCGTTGTCAGAGCTTCTTTTTCAAAGAGTTCATTAGCTAACGCCTTGTCTGGCTACAGCATCGATTCGGTCGGATATATCGATATAAATATCGGCATAATTAGGCTCCGTTTGTTGGCTGTCAATCAATCATTGGCTGGTTAGAGGCTGGCATGCGGTCTTGTCTGCTGCCCTCTCTGGAGAGGCAGACCAATCCGACTCCATTTTCGGCCAACACTGAATGCGTTTCGCACACAAGGAAGCGGATAAATTTTTGTAAACTGTGAAGAGTGTATTGTCGGGAGCCAGATTCTCATTTCAATAATAATAACGATGACAATAGGACATCACAATGACCCTCTTTTGCAACTGTCGAATAGTGGTCCATGTTGCCGAACGTGTTCTTCCTTTCTCTCTCTGCCTCTATCTATTCATTTCTCTCCTTCTCACTCGCCCCTATAACTTCTCAGCCACGAACCGAAACGCTTTCTCAACGGTAGCCGATAGCGGATAATACGCGGATCATTGACAGAGTGTCCTCTGAGAAGGGAACAGTTGATGAACATGTCACACTGAATGGCCCACTTGACTTCGATGCCATCTGCACGTTGGGATGGCCACATTGTCAATAGGATTTCTAAATATCAGTACTGAAGGTTTCTAATCCAAATGTTATTTCTGAATATAACTAGAAAATAGGAGAATTCTTATCAGGATACAAGCCAACAATCAAATTAATTACTGGAAAATTTTCAGACACTCACTGTTTTAAAAAGTCTTTTTGAATAAAAATTAGGCCCAACACCTCCATGACCGATGTTTATTGTTTATCATAATTCGCATACAAACGCACGCACACAAGCCTTGTTATTTGAAATAAGTTGTAGATAAAACAAACAACTAAAATCTCAAACAGGTCTAGTACATCAAGATGTAACTAATCAATTGGAATTTCATTTTATTTTGTAATAGAATTCTCTCATGTTGTTGAATTTTTATTATCGAAATTTGGAAAAAAGACATTTTGAACTTTATTGTCTGTATTTCATCATTTACTGTAATTTTTCGAATAAATAAGTTTAATTTTCATTACATATTTCTATAAGATTGTTGTGAATTTTTATTTCTGCCAATAAATTTTCAATTACTAGTTGATCTTCTGTAGAATGAGCAATGGAAAAGAAGTGAATGCTCCTTTCAGATAGTTGGTCACAAATATTAAAATTTAGAGTGTTATTATTGGAATCACATTAACATCCTCATGTAATATTTCATGGAGCAATTGATAGATAGAAGACAAACCTATTAAATTCTTATGAAGCAGAAATGAGAACAACTATGCTGTACCAGTAAATTCAAAGCGTCAGGTTACAAGTTTGATCAGAATTATCGAAAGCCTAGGGGAGAGGTATAATAGAATCAGAAACAGCACTGAGATCAGCATCTAATCACATTCATGATATGAGAAAGGAAGCCGGTGATGAATCGCAAGCCATTATTTGTCCGGTTTACACAGTACACCATACAATCTATCTATTAGCAATTCAAATAATCGCAATTTCCAAACAACTATCGCTCAATCCAAGTCCAGGTTGCAAGATGAAGATCGTTAGCTATTGAAGTGAACTGTTGCTAACCGAGCAAGAGCGTGGCTTTCTAGCAGGTCAACTTCATGATTTCATGACTGGTATTTGCGGAACGAATCCATTTAGTAATTTCTATTCCGCCGTCTATCGTAAAGATACTAGATTTAGATAGTTAGATTAATAGAGAGGCAACAGCAGCGTAAGAGACGAAGAAAGTAGAGGTGGACTGAATTGTTATTGCTTCCTTTTCAAATATTCCCTGGTCGGTGGGGATTGAAGAGCAAGGAAGCATAGAATAGGGGAACAAGTTAAATGGAAGGGACGACTGTTATCTACTTGTTTGTGGTGCGCTCCTCAAATTCTGTTTCAACAAATGGGCACCATGCAACTCACCCTAGTTCAACATGTTTATAGCAACTTGTTTACTCTGCAACGAAGCTTGATGGGAAAGATGCCTGTACGGAGTTTGCGCGGAATAGAAATGTGAGGGTAGCAACTGATGATTTTATCGATAGTAAGGAGATGAAAGTAGCGGAGAGAAATATTTCTCTCGTGGATCAAGGTGGGGATTGTGTAGAAAAACAGAGCGACACTACGTTGAAAAAAGAGAAAGAGACAGAAAGCTAGAGAGAATGGAACATAGACACCCGAAGAATACCTTCAGTAAATTTGTCATTACACAACACTGATTTCTAGTCCAAAGAGAGATAGGAGAGTTGGAACAACAGAGCTCTATGTATAGTTCATCAATCGTTGCAAACGATTCTCTCAGTTATGTCTCTCTCCGGCCGACTTGCTCTTTTAAGGGAGCGAGCGACATGTAGTAATAAGGCTTCTTCACTCGGGTTGACGCGGACTGTTTGCACAGAGCCAGTCAGTCGTGCTTGGCCGTTCTTCCGCATTTTCCCATCATCCGCCATTTTGCTTCGTCTCTCACAATCGTTCAACTTGATCGCAAGATGTGTAGGAAGAGAGGTCAAATGTTGGATTGCTTCTTTATGTAACAGGAAAAATCGAATACCAGAAATTAATGAGCCGCATTCTGTAGTAGGAGTGATAGATGGAGCTTATCAGTCGATCGGATTCGCTGTACTCTAGTATTCCACCAATTAGCCTATCCTTCAATTTGATACGATAGTAGATTTTTGAATAAATCAATAAAGCTGTTATAAATTTAGGAGACATCAGTTTTTATTACACTGGAAAAATGTTTCACAAACTTCTTCCTCAATGGAACGTTTCGAGTTTATTGGCACAGCCATTACAAGACACAGATTGAATTTTTCAGATGCTTTACTTATTTTATAATGCTGATCACGGTAAAAGTTAGAAGTTACAGCTCACTTACAATTTGTTTGAGCTTGTTTGCTATATTTTGAATGTGTTCAGAGAGTAAATAATATGAATATTTCCATTCTTTTCTCTCCGAATGTGCTATTTGAGTGTCTATATTGTACAATTATTTGAAGTGGGAAAGAAAAGTAATTTTAAAGTGGTGACTTTTCTTTTTTCAACTTCATTTTATATTGGGTCAAACAGATAGGAATAAAAACTTGTAGAACAGTTCAATTCTACTTCAATTTTCAACAATATTGGTCTTTCAGCTTTATAGTTGATCTTTAAAAAGAAGAAAAATATTGTTTTCTATATCATTCCCTTTCTTATAAACAGTTTTCAAAACTAAAGCTCAAGTGAGTTCCAGCAGTTGAAATATTTAAAGACGAGATACTTTTAAATTGGTGTTTGTAGTTAATGTTCGTATCAACGTATTTGAAACGTCTATTAGTTACTATTCTTTCTTCAAGGCATTCCACCTCGAACCGAGCAAACAGTTGTTTGGAGAGGCCTAATCGCTCCACTTAGAAAAATGATACCTAGCTCTAATTTATGCACTACATGATTTAAAAGCGTGTAATTTAAGGGCCATATAATTTCGATGATATCGACCAATTAACTGAATAAACATTTTCAACACGCTAAACGAACGAGAAACAACTAGTTCGCCGTTGAAAAAAGGAGAAGAGGGAAAGGAAGGATGAAAAGAAGAAAAAGAAGAATGGGAATCGTGAAAAAAGGAGGGTGGGAGACGGAATCAAACACTGGGTCTTCTAAAAAGAAGAATCGTTAGAAGAGGTAAACGGCAGAATTATGTTTCCGATGATAGCCACCACTTGGTTAAAGTCTCTTCTTGTATCATTGAACAGGAACTGGTCTTTTAAGAAAAAGACTGAATAAAGCATAAGAAGCACACGTAAGCCTGGGGAAGGGCAGGCTGCTACTTTTCAAAAATACTCTAACAACATAATTGATGTACATGGAATGATAAAGTAGGAAGGTTCAAGTAATAAGACAAAAACGATGAACTCGTACCCGAGTTCAAATTCGAGAAAAAGGTAGGAGAGCCAACACAATGAATGGATTGAATCAGTTGGTAAGAATAGAGAAAATTGGAATGAAAATGAAAAAATTATGGAAAGATCAGCTAAATTTCAAAGTTAAATAATATTAATAATCCTAGTTTTCTGTCATCATAGAGATAGATAGATAGATAGATAGAGATGAAATAGAGATGGAGATAGTCATGATTACATTGAGAAAGAGATGCTGAGATAGAGATAGAGATAGGTAACCATATAGGTTAGTAATATAAGCAAAGCCTTTCCTCAATCAATATGGGAAGGAAATCTTATTTTTAATACTGCTCCCAGAACTAAAATTCCTTAGATTAATATTATTCTAAATTGAATCAGAAGCCTTCAAGACTGGAATATGATCAATCTATCCTGATCAGAAGAAGTCACAAACATGACAAAGGTGTTTGAGAACTAATACATTTTTAAAGTCGTAATGAATGCTGTAGAAGAAGGAAATAATAAGCACGAGATTTTTCTTGTCTAATCATAGTTCTTTCTCTATCACAGGAAATATTAAAGTCCAATAATTATTTGGCATAAAATAGAAATCAGAAAAGGCCTTATCATGGAATGTTCTGTACTGGGATTACTTGGAAACTATAGGCCTAATTATTGCAGTTTTTGGAAAGGAGAGTAATGAACGGATATTCATTATCATTCATGAATCACATACTTGGTCTATCCAAGTTTTTTGTGGCAGTTATTCACATAATCATTTGATGAGTTATTCATATGAAGCAATTTGTCATCACAGTGTTTCCTGTGTGGATTATTTTCGACAATAAATTATAATTGCCGAATTATTCACATTGGTATCAATTTCCTCTCATTGCAATTAATCTTTCCGCTACGCTCCCTAGTGTGGGTTCAGTTCAGTTATCAAGAAGCAATACTATCACATTTTATTAGTTTTCATTATTTTTATGCTTCCACATTCTTAGATATCAAATCTTATTGAATTTCTGATCTGAAGAACATAAACCTCGATTTATCTGTATGCTAATGAATGGAATTTATACAGTCTATATTACAACTAGTAGTCGTGAACATGGTATTTGTGTAATTTCAAATTTCAAAGAACTTTATTTGAAATAATACAGTAATATCTGGTACCGAGCTTCGCTCTGAAGCTGCGGCCGAACTGTTGAATTACGTAAAAGTTATTGTAAAAAAAAATCAAAATTGATATTTGTTATTATTATTTGTTGTTACAATTGCGACTTATATAAAGTATTTTAAGCGAAGGTGATATGTGGATGATTTTGTTTAGGCTACATAGTGAATGTAGTGCTGATGGTTGAACACCTCTCACAATTTTTTGGCATGAACATGTGTTATAGACTTGAATGTAACTCCATTTACTCCAGCTGGATGGTTTTGGTCAGCTAACGATAACAGCCATTATACGCAGTACTTGGGATTATGCCTGAATAAGGAATATTTAATTCTTTTATTAATCCTGCCAGAGAGCTTTCCCAGGCATGAGACCTGGTACAATCTTATTTTTCCATCACAGTTATATTACATTTCGAATTTTGAGGAAATCGTTAGAGCCGTTTTCTAGATCCGTGGTTCCACATATAAACATACATACATACAGAAATTACTCGCTTAAAATAATAGGATTTCCAATGTTCTTCCCAAATAATGTGCTTGTTTTTGCAAAAAAACTGAGCCTTGGCTATCCTATAGGAGATGTTGCCAAGAGTTATGGATCTATTTGATGTGGTTGGATTAGAAGCTGTCTCTCATAATCAATCTCTCCCTTCCCAATTTGATTTATTCATCTTAAGAGTATTCAATTTCATTCAATTTGAAAATATTTATTCTGATCTCACTGTTTTCCATGCAACTTTAAAACGGCATTCCATCAAATTGAAATTGAAAATAAATACAGAAACAATTTATGATCAATTCAAGAGAATTATGGCATGTTGAGTGACGTAAGAGATTTTATCCACTCTATCAAGCACTGAGATGAAAGAAGTTGAGAATTCCAACATTTGGTAGATACATTAGTCACGTTAAGTGAAGAATGCTACAAGAGTTCACAACTTAATTTTGAGCATCGGATGCGAAATAGCTGAGGAATGCTTGTGCTGCGATAGCATGAGAATTATCCTGTCTGGTTTTGATTCGGCGATGAACAAGAAAAAGAACAACAGACAGAAGAAGAGGTATGTGGAGTGGGTTTTTCAGTGAGGGGGAGGAGGGGATGGAAGCTGTTTATGAGGTGATGCTGTGACCACTACTCCTCCTACTCCTCCACCTCCACCTCACTCTTCTTCATCACCTTCTTCTTCAACCAGACGATACGAAGGAGGAATGAAATGAAATCAGTGTTTAATGTATACGGCGATAATCGGTCCAGTGTTGAGAAAAGAAAATATGATGAACAAGAAAAAGGAAGATTGGGAGAAGAAAGAGAAGATCGCTTGCCTTGAGGGCTACTCTTCTCTCAACCCCTCTCCCCCCCTGCTCCACCCATCAAATCCCCCAGCATCCCGCAGGGCTTGAAACAAAAAACTGTAAAACATGCTGTTATCTGATTCAGGCCAGGTAAACACACAGGCCCAGAGCTGTGAGTACAGTCACTTCCAAAAACAAACAGTCAATTCCTGCTCGTTTAGCGCGCCTCCAGTTCAACTTTATTGTATCAGACAATTCTAAGTCATTCATCTATTATTCCATTCACCACCCAATTATTATCAATAGCTTCCAATATGCATACACGATTCTACACGCCCTCAAACTCCGAGTTATGGAATGCATGGGATGAGTCAGTGGAACTTGTTCAATAAGCTATAAAGAGAATTAACTCCAATACTCCGGATCCTATCGTGAAGAGTTCATGATTTCGAAGAGTTTATCCAACTCACTCTGAACTACAATTCTATATCATTGTCATAGCATATGATTTCGAAGAGTCTATTCAACTCACTGTAAACTTCAATTTCATATAATTGTCAAAGAATAAAACCATCAATTCCTGCGGTAATTCCACTTCTTATTAAAAGTGCATCTGAATTCTAAATCAAATAGACTGCATGAAATTTATTATTCAGAGTATTCTACATTTTTGTAACTCATCAACAAATATCATTGGATATTTATGACAAAAGGATTGATAGAAGCATTTTTGAGCATTTTTTATCGTGTCAATTTTCATTAATAAATGTTCAATCTTCATTTATCATCATCATATTTCATCTACAACTACATTAGATAAGAACTTAACCTAATTGAGTTAAATGGGAATATTGCAAGTTGTAACCTACTGAAGATATGAATACGAGAGAATTTTTTTAATGTAAGTCTTTTAGGAGCTGAGAAAACTTGTAAGCAAGAATATTATAAAGTGGGAGGGATACAACAAAAATAGATAAGGGAGTTCTAACAACGGTGTGCAAGAGATTATTATAACGATTAGCCAATTAGATTTAGGAAACATCTAGAAATCTCTCGGTGAATTTTAATTCAAGAATGAGATATTAGTGTACTGTATTGTAAATAATTATTGTTGAAGCGCGATTGAGATGGTAGATAGATAAAAGGCAGGTGGGTTGCCGTCTCCTGGGAAGAGGTGCTGGGAATGGGAACGAGAGTGGGTACCAGGGGGGGGTTGAATGAGGGGTAAGGGGGTAAGAGTGGCGCTGACAGCCAGCAATTGAGGAGGAAAACAAAGCCTGACTAATTGTTTCCGACTTGAGAGGCGAATAATTAATTCGCTTGTAATTAGACTCTCATTATCGGCACAAACATTCATCAGGCACTGGACAAGGCCCTGGTGCTGGAGAGGAGGGGGGAAGCGGCCCACAACCTTTTGTGTTTTTGTTTCCATCCATTCTCTATAAGGGGATATAAGTCTGAATCCGATTGTCTATCTCTGTTCTCCATCTTTTTACTTCTCAACATGCTCATTCATCATCTCTTTTTATTGGTTTCACTTCTACCAACAGATCAACACCCTTCTTCAAATTTGAGTATTCTCTGCAAAGTGTTCATGTTTGTGAAGTAACAAGAACATTCGAATACAGGAGTAATTTTGAAAATTCTATTTTGATCAGTCTTTTATTTAAACTTTACATTTTTTCACTTAATTATTATTCCTTATCCATAATATAGGCCTAAAATAATATATTACTATTATAATGATCTGATATGTGTTCATATATGTGTTCACGGTATATTTTTTTTCAAGAAGATACATTTATTCAAAGAATACACGAGAAGATACATGTATCAAATTGAACCATCAAATTAGATCGATTTGCATAATTATTTTTGCATTGCTTCATTAAATAGGTGTATCAACTTGTGTTTGGTCTTGAAATAAAATTGAACCGTGGACAAGCGACTCAAGAAAAGTAGATTTGATTTTTCCTGGATTATAACAAATATTTCAGTCTAGGTGTTCCCCAGTATCACTGATAGAAACAAAGTATACCTGGAAAGAGAACGGCGGTCAAAGAATCAAGAAAAAAGAGTAGAGTGGCAATAATCAGTGGAGGTGTTCACAGTAAAACGTTCATTTTAATTACCCTCCTCTCACTGCCTCTTATCACGCCTTCCATTTATTTATCTATTCATTGTTGATCACCCCTATATTAATAAATAAGTTTCAGAGGCTCTCCCATCTATAGTCTGTCCAAGCAAAGAAGGCATTCTGGCAAGATGGGAAAATTACTTCAGCTCGGTCAATATTGGTTCGAAAATCATATACTTGCTCTCAAATTGTAGAAAACATCCTGATCTACAATTTAAGACCAAATTCATTAGTTTTAAATCAATATTGACCGAGCTGGTGTCATTTTCCCATCTTGACAGAATGCCTTCTTTGCTTGGACAGAATATACCTTTCAGTTCGGTTCTCTCAAGGCGTACTGAATAATAAGTGGTCTTCCCAGCACAGCCTGAGTCAGACTTGCTCAGAAAAAGTATCTCTTATTCCAATTTCTTTTCTCTCTCTCTTACAACTGTCTTCAATTTTCTGTCCTCCTCTAAACTGTCGATGAAACTAAATTATTGTTCAGGTCTCTTCGCCCCAATGCCCACAAATCGCGTAGGATAAACAAACAACTTCTATTAGTTCCTTTCGCCTATATTAATTGCTTGTGTGAACATCAAGCGTTTTTCTATCTTCTTGTGATGTGAATTGAAATTATTTATAGGTTAACAAATTATTGGAGAAATATAGTTTCTATTATTGTTTATAAAATGTCCTTTGACACTTCAATCTGCTGACCCAGAAGAAACCCATTATAGATGAAGCTCATCTCATGCTGCCATTTAACCACTGGTAAATTTAATTTTTGGTTTCAACAGTATTGATAATACTGGTCAGAATATCACAAACGATTCAGTTCACAAAAGAACCAATAAAAGGGAGCTTGAAGATGAAATTTCATGAAAAATTGGAATCAAATCTACTACACTAACCACAATCCAGAACAAATAGGATTGACTTTAAACGTAATCTTATTACTTTAAAAAAAATGATACAGCAGTAATTGGTTGAAGACTTCAGGTATAAAGTTGAAGACTTGTAGCGTAGTTCCAGACAGTAAGGTTGAGAAGCTCTGTGAGCAGAGATTGAAACTAGTGATACGACTAAAGACTTTAAAATAAAGCACATAACAGGTAATAGTTGTTGGATTGTGTTTTTTTCTGAAGCCTGGGATGGATATCTTGTTAGGATAAGCGCCTTTTAACGAGTTTAACTTATTTGACCTGCGGAGCTGCGCGATCGGTGGCTGTCGACTTGGAACAGCTTCACTTGTGCCGGTTCGACTTCAAGCCACACGATTTCTTGAGTCGACGAGATGCTATCAGTGGCCAGAAGCCGTGCCCAGAGTCCACAATGAAGTCATTACCGAAATGAAATTAATCCCCGTGAAAGTATTCGCGTACGCACACATTCTTTCTCAACAAGGGCATCCTACTCACTCTTATTCTTTATCTTCTTTCCCATCAACATTTTCTCTCATTCTTCATCTAGTCTCATCTTAATTATTTTCCAAGTATTTTTCATCAAAATTTCCTCTTGTATAATATTACTCCTTTTCTATATCCCCTTCATCTTCGTCTTCTTAACCATCTTCGTTTTAACAATAAATTTTCCATCCTCTCCTCCTCTTTAAATAATCTTGTTCTACTTTCTTGCTATTTCTCTCTCCTGTGTAACTTTTTCGCTATCCTCTTCTTCTACTTATCCTCTTGCCCTTCTTTTGCATTCTTTTCTTGTTTTCTACCTCTAACTTCCCTTTAATGCTCTCCTCTCCATGTCCCTATTTCCTACAATCTTATTTTTCACATTCTTCATATTAATAATTTTCATTCCCATCCCCTTCTGTTTTCAATATTTGAGAATCTTCTAATTAATTTTTTTGTTCTTCGAAGGTTTTATCTTCATTATCTCCTTCCGTGTCTTTCCTTTTTCTTACATGAAATATCAACTTTCCTCATATTTTTCTTCTCCTACATATTGCATCATCACCCGCGGCTTCTTCTTTTCATATTCTACTATCAACACAAACATTTCTCCCTTTCTCATTTTCCTTCATCTTCCTTTACCTCCATATCTACTGAGCCTTTCGTCCCCCTTGCACCTATTTCTCTCCTTCCTCTTCTCCTTCCTCTTCTCCTTCCTCTTCTTCTTCTTCTCCTTCCTATTCCTCTTCTTTTTTCTTATTCTTTTTCTTCTTCCTCTTCTTCTTCTTCTTCTTCTTCTTCTCCTCCTCCTCTTCCTCCTTCTTCTTCTTCTTCTTCTTCTTCTTCTTTTTCTTCTTCTTACTATCCATCTTCCTCCTCCTTCTCTTCTCCCTTATACCTTTCGTTTCAACAACACCCCGTTTCAGAAACAACCCGTGAATAGTAGTTTAATATAGTCTGCCTTATCAGCACTCATTCATCTAGGACTCACAGATGCCTGGCCTCTCCTTCCTTTCTTTGCCCAACACATCATATTTGAAGGCTACTCCTCTAAAACAACAAGCATCGTCCTAATCAGAGAATAGCATCAACATCATTATGCTCGTTTAGTCGGCTACAGTGAACGCCTTTCGTCTTTGTTGTCCGAAGCGATTTCATCTTAAACTTACCACTTTACTTCCCAAAAAGATGTAACACGCTTCTAATCTGCCCAGTTATCCATGTGAATAATAAAGAAATTAAATGAGCCTCGGTCAGTAACTGTTGGTAGCCGATCCTGGTATTGTATATCTATGTTCACTTGCTTAAGAATCCCTTCGACATTCCAATATGATGACTGAATTGTGCATCTGAGTACGAGCTAGCATATTTGCATATAGTATACATATTACATAATTATCAGAGAGTTTCAATGAGTAATTCAGTTCGTATTCTATTATCATTCCATGAAAAATTGCCTGCTCAATATGTACTGTACATCAACGAAAATTGATGATTCTTTGACAAAACATAGGACACGGCTCACTTTCAATGACGATTCAGAATACCTTTCAGTATGTTTATAATTATTATTCTGTTGTTACTCAGAAACAGTTTTTCCAGGTAATATTTTTGTCTCTATTCCATCCAAAACATAAAATTGTCGATGTATGTTCTTGAAGTTTAAAGAATGAATTCAGTAAGAAAATTAATCGAGTTGTTAATCTATCGGAAAATACGCAGTTAAATGAGAATAATGTGAAATATCTCCATTGTCAACTAAATGAACTGATAAATTAAACTCATTTCATCCTTCTTTCATCATTTCATCAACGAACGATATTTAACACTAAAATTTCTCCATGAAAGAATTAAGTGTACCTTCTGAATTGAACACGAGAGATATACTACGAATTAATTCAGAAGCATATATCAAAGTAGCATGAAATACCATACTGGTAATATAAAATCCTACCAATCAATTGATAATTATTGTTATTGAAATTGGGATTGGCCAGAATAGACACTGTGGGTCCATATATCACACAACTAGTTCAGGTTACAAATGTTAGCAGTTCTTGTAGCCATTGGCACTTGATGATTAATGTAAAGTGAAAACCGTATCAAATTCAGTTCACATTTGAACACAGAACTATAGCAATGCGACCATTAAACTGTAATTACCGCAGAACAGACGGCGAGCGTAACATGGACAGACGCAGATATCAGTGACAATTTAATTAGTGAGCGAGCCAATTGATTTGTTAGCAGAGATCCAGTTCTTAAGCCTCAACTTCAATAACATAGTCTGACAAAACGAAGAAGACATTCTCGCAAGATGAGAAAATGACTACGGCTCGACCAATATTGGTTCAAATATTATAAATTTGGTTTTAAATTGTAGATCAGAATGTTTCCTACAATTTGAAACTAAATTCATAAGTTTTGAACCAATAATGACCGAGCTGTAGTCATTCTCCCATCTAGCCAGAATGTCTTCTTGTACAGACTATATCACAATGGCTGACTCTGACAACGACAACCCGTTCTGCGTTCTGTAATGAGAATGAGCTATGCTGCTCTCAAACTACGATAGTGATAATAACAGATGATAGGCTAGTAGGTAATTACACCAAATTTTGTCCAAGGATCACTGAACTACTTTATTTGCCATGTGTGTTAAATCTGTCAATGGTTACCTTAAAATGTTACCTGAGTCGGTTTCTCCAAAAAAGTTGATCTGAATTTTAGTAAACCATCATTATTAACCTGGCGTTATTAAAACATTAATATTGATAAATGTGACAATACACTGACAGCTGATATAGTTTAAACTAAAATTTCAGGTCAACGTTTTGGAAAACCCGACTCTTTCTAAAAATCCACTTTGCTCACGTTAATTATTATAAGTAGAGTAGCAGGCTATTATTTGTTAATCCTGCACGAAAGAGAATAACGGTTTGGTTCCAGCTGAACTTTTTGATGACAATATCTCCGACAAAATTCTAATTCAGTGTTAACAATAGTCAATAGCCTAGTAGATAGGAGAAAATTTCTAATTCAAATCAAATCAAAGTTAAAAAAGTATGTTTGATGCACAGATTTACTGAGTATAGGAAGTAAATTGATAGCTCAGTAAACAGTAGGTTAGTATTTTAATATTGAAGAACGATAATTAAAAAGTTGGATTGAATTATTGAATAAACATTTTTTTAAAAAGCAAGAGAGTTGTGCAAAAGAGTCTAGTTCTTTGAATAGTTAATTTATATGTATTGGTTGACAGGAGTAAGATATGCAACCAGATGTACACTCACCAAGGAAAACTACGTACGATTAGTTTGGAAATGTTGTAGTTCATAATCAATAATTATTGTGTTCTCACCTGCAAGAAAAGAAAGAAAAATATTATTAGAAGATAAAAAACGTTTAACAGGTTGAATATTTAAATGATAGTAGATCTGATCGAACATTAAATAATAGAAATCAAATAAATTTTATTGAAGTTGTATAGAAATCAAGTAATAATGGAAACACTAGGATTTATCAAATTCAGCTTAGCTAAATTTGCAGCTCTAAACTTTTGACACGGTTTCGAACGTTTTAATAGGCTTATCATATGCAAACAACTATTAACAGACAACAATAATTGAAACCCAATGCTAGGAAACGTTTAACGTCCTAATAAGACACGAAACCGCAAATATCTAATTAGAGCAAGAGAGATATTTGCAGTAAGAAATGAGCTAATAGCTATTCAAACTCATGACCAAAACTCATTTAAACTGTACACATCCTAGTTTAACAATCACTAGATTAACCAATTTATGTCTTATTTATACTTTTAATTACTTGTTTGCATGCAAAGCTGCATAACATATCTCTTTGGATACATTGGAAGGCTATGCTATGGATTTCAATCAACTAATAGTTTTCAAGAATAGCTACTTATTGCAGTATCAAAGATCAATTTTAGAGTTTTCATTTAAAATTTATATTACCGGTACCAGCAATCTTATCATTGTTGGTCATGAATTTACGACCCAATATTCAAAGAATACCTCAAAAGCTTCATCATTTCTAGCAATAATAATGTAGGGAATATTGTTGAGATTTTAGAGTAATGAATTATGATTATTATTCATGATTTATATTCTGGGATAGTTAAATCTGGACAAAAGACAGTGTATACTGTCATTCAAAACTTCTAGGGAAGATTTCTCTATTATTGTTCATTGACCATTCAATAACCGATGCTCATTAAGGTTGAGGGATTGTTCGATTAAAGTTTCATAGAAAAACGTAAAATTTATTTGAGAATATTTTTTTAAAATGAAAACCTACCCCTCAGCAAACAATCATCAAGTAATTACCAATGGAGGTAAATGAACACCTATTCCTAAGCAAATAAAGTTGAGCCTGTGCTGCCCTCGCTTTGCATGCTAAGAGGTAATCATCAAGTTGAAATCAGTTTGACAAGGCGCTTGCAATTAGTGGCTTAGCTTTACCTGAAAACCAACCAGCACTTTCCTACAATATTTCACGTCGGTGGGAGGAAGCGTTTTAGGTTATGTTTGGTTGTGGCTCGGACAAGAGCAATGGTCGGATGAGACACTAATGTTTTCATCGCCCTTAAATGTTGTCCATCTGATAACCACCCCCTTTCTCCATTACAACCCCTCATTACACGTGATAGTTCAACCCCAAATCACCCCTTTCTCGACAAGAAACCAATAGAACATTCGAGCAAGGTTTTTAAATTCTTATCTGAGAACCCGATACCAACTACTTAACCCTCTTTTATAAAGCAGATAAGCACTTCCCACTCAATCCCAGACTGTTTATATGTATGACCGACCCCAATAAACCTAACTACTCACGATAACATGCTGATTATCAGGTCTAATAGTTCAAGAGGTGACAGACTAACGACTCCTCTCAAATAAGTTACGGCATAATGAGCTCAAATTATTATTTATCTGTGAATCATGACAGGAATACTATCGAGCTTTCAGCAAGATTCATTGAGCAGTTGGCAGAAAAATGTGTTTACCTTGGAGGGCCACATGCAATGCAACAAACTATGATTATGATGTGAATCTTCTATGAAACTATTCACAAAATGATTTGCAGTCTTGTTCGAAGAACCTGAGATGGGAAAGTCCGAGTAGAACAATTCTATTTCAAGTTTTTTAGTATTTCAACACATTATAAACATGTAGTTCTATGCAATGAAAATCACTTAAATTAAATTGTTAAATGTTGACTAGCTTGATAATATGACTATAGAACTTTCTTCCCACATCGAAATATTGTTTGGAATCAACTACAGTTTGAAAACTTGCTTCAAATAGTACGTAATCTGACTGTTGAAAAGTTTAGATGGACCATTAAAGCTGCGTAATTGTATCTTCACGTTTTCTCTGCTATAAGAAAATTTTCTAGCAACAACCAACTCGAGTTTTTAGGGATTTTTACAGTCTCTGGGCTTATTTCACATACAAGATCTACTCCTTCTTCACCCAAATTTTGTTTCTAGAGAAATTTAGGTAAGTGAAAACAAAGGTTGTTAGATCCACAAAGTTTCTTTAAAATACCATACTCAAGTTTCAATGTTCCAATTTTTAATGCACCCTTTGTTATCACTTACCTAAATTATGGATAAGTTCCACAACATCTCTGATAAAAGTGTGAATTTTGTTCACAAATTTCGAAGGTTATTCATAGTTATTCATATTATATGAAAAACTTGTAATGAATATTTATAAAAGCGATGAATTTGAATCCTGATTACTGCATTTCTGTCCCACTCACTAAACAGAACTGACTAAACTACAAGTAGTACTTAAACCGGAGGGATTTTCTGCACAAAGTAATAACTCAAGTTTAGCTGACAGGGTTTCAAACAATGCCAAATGCGTGAGACGTGGCTTGCCATCTTCAGAGCAGACTTTGTTGAATGCCAATCGTTAGCAAGGAGTCATAAAGAGAAATAACACTTGGGAATGATGTGCATTGCCAAAAGGTTTACATTGTTTTAAGAGTTCACGACTTCCAACTGGCTAGATAAAATCGGTTCGATAAGAAAATTGGTATTCACTCATCAAATTATTTGATACAATAATTAGCACTTTAATTTTACTTGTGCTTGGATAATGAAGAGTGCGAGGGTGATTTATGAGCTGGTACTCACCATGCTTCTGGTGGGATTCGAACCCACGACCAGGTAGCGCTAGCGAACTGAAGGTTGTAACGCCCTAGTCCACACGATCTACCCGGCCGGCTTATTCTCTTCTATTCTTTAAAAATCTCAATAACTAAAATTTGAATTTCAATCAGAAAAGATGAATACTATCTGAAGGGAAAATATAGATTTACAAGTAAAATAAGTAATGCACATTCTACAATAAATTATAACAAAAACTGAAGCTCAATTTTTTTACAAAAGATTTTAAAACATTTACAGTTAGTCTTAGATTTCATCTTGAGGTGGATATTAAAGGATGTGTCGAAACTTTCAAACTACTTAAGGATCTCTAAATAAATTCTGCATCATTGATAAAACTATTCATGGCACCGAATGCATGTCAATTGGAATAGAAAAGGTGATTGCATGAAGCCAGCTCCTCATTCTCACCACTATAAAAATCAACAACATGCTCGCTAACTAGTTAATTAGGTTATTGTATGGTTATTGTATTAGGTTATTGTTATGTCTAATTAGCAGGTGTTCAAGACGTACCAAACTGTCATCAACAAAACTCTTGTAGCTCAAAACTCATTTTCTAGCTTTGTCAAGCCCTTCATACTGAACAATAATCCGCTTGCCATATGACGCATGTGTTAATTACAGTAAAATAATCCTTATCGGTTATCATTCAACATAAGTTATCGAATATGTGTTGAAAATATTTTCAGTTCTCGTAAGCTATAAATAAAATCCGTTACAATATTTAATTCTAAAATCACAAAATATTTTGTGAAACTCGGCGGCTAAGCCAAGCTAAGCTAAGCTAAGCTTAAGCCAAGAGATAATTGAAAAATCTTCTTCCTTGAATTATGAGAATGAATAGAATGTACAAATCTACGATCAACTATACTAGAATCACACATTGATAACAAACATCCAAACATCAAATTCACAACCACCAGCTCAATTAACTCCCAAATTACTAGCTCAAACACTTGAACAAATAGGCCTACGACAAATTCTATCAAGGTCATTCCTGATAATTTCCAAAATTCTATTATTACGATTATTGATATTGACAAAAAGTATAGCTGACACCAAAACGTTAGGCGGGTTCGTCTGCCTCTTGTACTTGATGTCACCTACTAACAGCTGATGTGATGCATCCGTTTTGATTTGATGCAAAATCTCTTTTGATTTCAAAAACATGACCTAGGACTAGCTAAATGACAACTCTTATTGGCAACATCAGCTGTAGGAGCGCACAAAGAGCAGATAAAGCCGCGGCGTAAGCTAAACAAATTTTACTTGTTTTGCGTTTATTTTCTCATTCATTGGTGTGAAAATTCATGTTTTTAGTTGATATTCGTATTTTCCGATTTAATGATAAACCAAAAAAAACGACAAATTTATTGATATTTTTGGCTAATGTAGAAGTTTGAGGAAATAAATTATCGGCAGTTCCATGATAATTGTATAAAACTATTAACACAGCGGACTTAATCAGAAATCCTTCAACATGTGGTCAAAAAACTTTTTTTGCCAATCAATTCGTCATCGATTCCTTTTAACCAGTTGAACAATTCTTGAGCTTCGGAAGACAAATTTCCGAGTGAAGCTAGAAGTAGAGTTGAAAAAATTAAAGTCGTCCCCAATTTTTTGTCAGCATTCTGTAAGTCAGGTAGACAAATCTCGTGTTTTGTAGATCCATCAAAGATGTTAATTTCTTATCACCTACACTGATGTCACAGTTTAACGTCAAAAGCTTTCACAAATTAATTGTGGACATTGAAGAAAAAACATATAAATTATGTTTTATCGAATGATTAGTCGAAAAATGCATCAAGTCAGATCAACTAAGACGACTAAAGATGTTAGATTTTTTTGCTAAGGATTGAGGATTTATCTACTTTATAGCTTAATGAAAGGCCTGTTCAAATCCTCTTAAAGCCATGTTATTTTCTTCTTTCTCATTTAAGCGATTATATGAGAATAATTAATCAACACTTGTATATGAGTTACAATTTTAACAATGTTCAATAGGAAAATTTCTAAAATTATTCCATTGAAAATGAATTTATTATAACTAAACTGAACGTTCTCTGCAAATACTCTATCTCGGACTAACCAAGAGAGAGAATGGTCTTCTTTTACTTCATTACGAAAGAAACAATATTATTGTCAAACCGTGGGAAATAGTTTTCTATTTCGAAAATTTATCACTTCACCGATTTCAATGGCCACTTGAAATTTGAGTGTCCACTTAATTAGGGCCTCCCATCATCGCTGCTCATTTTGACAATACAATAGGCTATTTTAAGACCCGGGTAGATTTTCTACCTGACATTCAAACTCAATTTAGATAAATTAGAACCACTAGAGGATCAACTTGCAACAGCAAACTTGTTGAGAATGACAGTTGAATGGACTTATGAACCTATTTCCAATGAGAAGAGTGACCAGATTATATAGATTCTACGGAATGTTTCTATTATAGGAGCTTTCTCGACTTAGAAGTGTGAACATAAACAATCGAAACATCGCGATTTTTCGAAACAATCGCAACTAGAGTTGGGCCTATTATGTAGGTAGGACTAAAATTAAAATAACTATTTTACAACTAAACACACTAGAGCAACCTAGTAGAACCTCTATGAATATGTCAACTTATTAGTTTCAGTAGTTTATCAATGAACGAGTGAACTCAATTCGAACCCAAAATAAATGTCGCATGTCGTATAGTCCATTACAAATCAATATGTATGAGGTATAACACTGAGATAAAATTGTTGAATGATATATTTAGTTTTTATAAATTCTACTTGGCTACTACTGGTAGGTCCTAGTTTATTTCTCTAACTAAAATGCCTATTGTTATGCTATCTGGTACTTGTATGTCACCCAAGAAAGCAGTACGCATACTAATAGGGCAGGTTGTGTTATTTAAATTGTAGTGGATCCAGCACAGTTAAAAACATAATAGAAATATACATAATGGGCTTATCATTCATTCTTAGTCAGTACTCGTCGCAAGTTTCCTCAATAATGTTGTTAGGCTTAGAACAAAGGACGGTACCTTGATAAATAGCGAAACATGACATAATTTATAATTGAACATTTCCACCAGCATACGTCACGTATTACTTCATACCCATTATTTGATTACAGAATAGCTAAAAAGATGTAGGAGAGCTTGAGGTCCAATCAGGTTTGGAACATGCTTCTTCTTCTAATTTTGCTTTGTCTCAAATTTAAATTTTAGCTAACGAGATAAGCATTTTTTCGTTCATGGGATAACTTTGATTGATTTTGAATCTATCAATCAGAAAAGGCAATGATTATTGAGCTTCATACACCCAACACTATGATGCTATTGAATAAAATTAGCAAACTGAACTAATTTTCGCAATTTAGGCCTATGCTGGTATTCCTATTTCCTATTTTTCAATTGCTATTATTTCAATAGATATTTCATCTAGATATTTCATGAGATCTAGAAATTTCATCTAGGAACCTGAGTTATTTAATAGATACGGAGAGAAGATGAACACATTTCAGACTGAATGACTAAAGTCTAGTGTGATATAATGAGACTCCTAGTTTCCATTAAACAAGCCTCAAACTCAATGTAATAGTTATTTTGTCTCGAGAAGTTGAATACTGAGCCGAACGCTAAAACCAGACAGCATTATCGTGCAGTAGGATCTATCAAATTATTTCAACTTTTTCTAAGGACAAATAAAAAATATGCTAACTCTATTAGATTAGATCTATAAAAAAACTATTGCACCGAGTTGGATAGAATTAAATAGAATAGATAGAGGATAAAAAATAGAGAATTGGATAGAATTGAATAGCTCTTAAATAGGAGTTATAAATCAATCAAATTGGAGAGCTCATTAAATCGTTTAGTTTCCATTTCATCAGCCAGTTGAAAGTGAACCTTTCACCAGTTGGCTGATATCTTTTACAGTATCATCAGCAACTCAAGTGTCGAAAGAACAGTGTTGTCACGGCGCCGCTCAGCACTTAGAACGTGTGAAACGTTCTTTGGACAACTCCTGCCTCCATCATTCACCAATTACACACGCAAAATTACCGTGGATTACGACTCCATTGTACCGCCTTACTAGAAATTGCCACTCGACACCAGCCTATCACCTAACACGCCTGGCGACAGCAAAAAAATGACAGGCGATCAACTGTGAAAAAGAAGTTGCTCTGTGTGAACTGCGCCATCTATAATATAACATTTCAAAAAAAGCCAACCGGATTTTTTTCGACAAATCCTCGGTGACAAAAACCGAAAGCAGTCAACATTTTAATTTTTTAATATGAGGCGCTCACTTAATTAACACCCGCTTTGAGAGTTATTGCCGCTCCTGTGAAGATTCATTTAAAACCGCCAAAAACAAGAACGAAAATGGATTGGAGTGTTTTATAGTTAATTGCTTCTGAAGGTTTATGGTACAAAGTGTTTCCTTGACTCATTTATTTGATGAAGGTTTATAGTTATGTTATGGGACCTATGTTAGGTTATTGGCTAAAGGATTAGCTAAATTAGTTTTCTTCTGTTTGAAATCCTGTGATAATAATTAAGGAGAGATATGAAGGATTCAGAGGTGAATTGGGAAAAGAAAAATATTATATACAATTGAACAACTAATCTAATGAAGAATCCAATTTCTCATTCGTCACACAATAGCCTCGAGACATTTTGAGTTCATTAATGTTTAAAATTAATTACAACTACTGTTGCAGATGATACTCCTGGTATTGTAAGATTGTAGTGTTCAAAACCTTTGAAAAATCTTTACTAGTACATTGGATTTTGAAATATGTGTTATTTATATTTTCAAAAAGGGTTCTACTATTTAAACCTATGTGATAATGATTCAACCGGATCGAATTTTGTTTGTCAATGGCGCAACAGCCCTACGAAGGCCTAGGCCTACCAGCTGGTTGCCAGTTTCATATTCACTAAACTATACAGTCCATCCAAGCAAAGAAGACACTCAGGCAAGACGGGAAAACGCCCGGCCAATACCGGCCCAAAAGCCATAAATTTTCAATAGGACCCACAGCCCCAGAACCAACACCGACCGAGCCGAAGCCACCCCCCACCCCACCAGAATAATCATCAACCAGGATAAAGGTAACGTGTGGTTAGCACGTCGATCCTCTCAACCATAAACCAGTCTTCACAACCAAGTGAAGATGCAGAACACCTCTGAATAACATGCAGTTAATCAGTCAGAGTGTAATGAAACAATTACTATTCCTCCAGAAACGGTAAACGACTGACTATCTTTACTAACGACAGCCAATCTCCCAAAGGAGGACCGGATCGAATTACATTAGAAATATCTTCCCTTCAACATGAAATTTCACAGAAATTCCAATGGAACTCAGGAAATGGAACTCCAGAAAACAATTGGTACTAGATTCCATAAATTGATCACATTATTTCTGCCTTCAAATCCAACATTTCAGATCCTTTTTGCATGAATATGAGATTAAAACAGGTGAGAATGAGAGACCAGTAGTTGATATTCAAAGTGCGCCAATTATTCGATTTAACAAAGCATGAAATATTGTGTTAACAGATATGTAATAGCCTAATAATTGAGCCTAATTGTTCATCAGTATGCTATAACACTTTGATCAATATTCATAGTTTCAAGTGTAGAGTAGACAGCTATCACGTTAAAATTAATTACCTTTTTAATCAAAGAGCATTCTAAGTCATTGGCCTCAATAATTCTTGCTCGTGGAGCATGAAGTTCGTAATGTGGCATTAGTTTTTTTTGTTCTAGACGAAAACAAAATAGGATACTTGAACAAGTGTGAGCCTCTCAATATTCCATTTAACAGGGGATGTAGGCTAACCTAAATACACCTGGAATACTTTACAATAGAGATAGCATAGGAAAAAGATTGATTTAATCTAATCATTTAGGATATTCCTTGCAATGTGGATTGTGGAATTCGACAGTAAATAAATGCTATTTCAAATAATAAACAAGGGCGACATTGCGGCAGGCTTTTCTAGCCTCAAGGATTCTTTTCTAGATTTTTACCTTGAGGATTATCAATGGAGTATCAGTTAACACGAGAATTATAAGCAATAATAATGCGAATAACTAATAACTGAAACTGTGTCTTCAATTGCAAATAACAGGATAATGTTTGGGAGGAAGATTTGGCTTGATTCTCTACAAACATCCAAGATTAATCCAGGAAGTTCACAAAATATCAAAACCATCCATCTATTGAATGACTGCATTATTTTAATACTCCACTCACATATTTTAACAATAGAGTACCATAAGTTATTTGTGGGGTGTTTTTAATTTTATTGTTACAGTTCGTCCAAGCGAAGAAGACATTCTGGAAAGATGGGGATGGGGAAATTACTCTAGATCGATCAATATTGGTTCAAAAATTATAAATTTAGTTACAAATTGTAGAAAACAATCTTATCTACAATTGGAAACAAAATTAATAATTTTCGAACCAATATTGACCAATTAAGCTGGAGTAATTTTCCCATCTTGCAAGAATGTATTTTTTCTTGAATAGATTATAGTTGCACACACATTAATTAATTTGTGTATGTACATGTATGCTACCTTAAAAATAATAGAGTATATATTAAGTCCAAAATAAAATCATTATTTAGCTCTACAAGGAACATTCAAGTATCCATCAAGGATAATATCATTTGATTATAATTTCACTTAGTTTATGACAATAAGTAGCAGATCCCATGAAGAAACAACAGAAGAATGGACAATAGAATAAATAGGCATGAATGAAACAAAACCATGAATTACGTTACGCTATCAAAGTTGCATTTAGTAGATCCACATAATTTTCCAAACAACCTTTTTGTTCCTTTCATAAATGGTTTTATAATTCATTTTTAAATATCATTTCAAAAGAAATTAAAACACAGCACACAATATTGCTATTTGGCTGGTTGGTTGTGCTGGCTGTGAGTTAGATTCTGTTGTGTAATTTTGTAATTAGCGCAAGTTTACGGTCCGTTTAACTTTTAGTGTTGTTCCGTTTGGTATGTCCTACTACCTCGTACGGGTTATTTCATTCCAGATAATTACTTAGCAAAGGTAAACGGGAGAAAGCCAGCTAAGCGCAGGTCTCCAACACTAGTAATCACATCCCCATATGATAATATTCAATCTACTCAACTACCACTGGTCTTTCTCGATAACAATCTAGCGGGCGAATGATGGCTTGCAACGATTCTTCATACACAGCGACTGTCAGCACTCGAAAGTTTAACGAGTAACATGAAGTCCTATTACAAGATGAATCAAATTAACATTTGCGGCAAGCACAAAATTTAATGGGCGACATTAAGACCTATTAAATGAATATAATTAACATTTGTGGCAATGTAAGCATCATATTTTATGATGATAAAAAAAAGCTTGATGAACAAATCACAGAATTTCACTTCAAATCAGATAAATTTAATGGATTACGATAATCACGTTGGAAAATATATTCACAAGAGAGGTTGGAGTAGCGAAATATGATTAGTATAAGAGAGCCGGATACACCACTTTCAAAAATTGAAAGAAGTTCAACTATCAACTATCAAGAAGAAGTATCAACTATCCAACTATCCTTCATTTATCCATTTATCCTAACTATCCTTTCTCTATGGTTCAATGCAATAGATATCGTTGAAAATATTCAGCGACAATGTAGATTGTTTTGGGTTCCGTGCGCTCATATTGGAATATGTGTCAATTAAACTATAGAAAGCTTGATCATTGCAAGCACAGTATAGCATAGCCACTACAGCTGCAGAGATTAAGGCCCCCTCAGGAAAAAACCCAGATAAACTTAAACATTGTAACCTCTTTTCTCGAATCCTTAGCAACAAAAAACAAATTCAAATTGAAACATCAATCACAATAAAACCATTATTCAGCAACCATAATGAGGCGAACTTAAATAATCTCTCCATTATACAGTAAATAAATTAGCTTACATTCAAAACAGACTGTCAAGTTGTTAAAGATGAATGTGGACGACGTTAGTAATAACGTCAATTTAAATTTATAAATTTGGTATCTGATTCTTCGAGCTCTCTTTTTTCCAGCTTGGTTTGGTGTGTCGTTTATCAACAGTTATAATAGGCTGCAATCTAATGTTGTTGGAGTAGAGCGCAATGTAAACGATGTTTGTAATATGTTAATTTAAATTCCTGTTGCTCGCCAAAGAGTGGAATCGGTTGTGAGCTCAACGGCCGATTTGCATAGCTATTCAATTGTACATTGCTGGGGTTCAAGTCCGAGCTGTGTGTATGCACTCATTCAGGTCAGGCAAATGTCACGCTAGGACCGGACCGGACCGGACCACAACTCACGGCTAACGCTCATCTGTCAAAATATAACATTGCCAATGTGTTGGCCACGGGTATCGGCGCGACCGGATTTATTATTTCTATCCAATTTATTCAGGATGACAATTGTATGTAGTCACAGAAACGAGTGGGAGGAGAGAGTAGAACAAAAATGAACAATGAGTAAACGGATATGAGGACTGGAATAAGAAGTAGAAACAGAGAAGAATATTATAAAGAAGAAAAATAGGAGGGTACCTTCATTCAATTATTGATCATAATAGGCCTACTCTATCATTTCAAAAATCATAATAATATGATTATAGCTAGGATAGAACAACTAGATTGATCAATGAACAAAATAGCAATAAAATTACAAAGATTAGTAATTGAGTGAAAACTTAAATATACAGATATGGTAACTAGAAAATTAATATAGTTCAACAATAGTATTACCCGATGGTTTAGTGCAAAAAGTATATATTTTAACATTATTTTAATAATAGGTTTGTTCTATTCTCTCTTTACTTGGTCAATGATGGATGGAAATGTAATCATATTGTTTCCTACTAACAATACAATACTGTAGTAGAAAATTACACTTTAAGATGTTTTTATTAGATAATAAGGTTATGTAGGGAGAGAGGGAAGTGAGAGAATATACGGCTAGAGAATTGTAGAAAGATTAATAATACTCGTAATAAAATGATAATATAATACATAAATATACTGTATTATTTTTAATAATGATCAACTGCTAAAGCTGTGTGTCCACGGTTCTACTGTATTTTTTATCCAAGGAGATATTCAGGCAGGATGCATTAGAATTAGATAAAATTCAAATTCAAATTGGAGGTACTGAGTTGTATCGTTAATAAAACGTTAGTTTGCATTTGTTTTTTCAATTGAAACATGTATTCTGTATATTATAAGACCTTTCCATCAAAATTGGGATCGAGATAGTGAAGGGCATGTGCCTGTTTTTTCTTTCCCTATCATGATTATGATTGTGTGTGAATTGTCTCTCTCAGAATAAATAAATAAATAAATTATGGATAAATGGTGTTGTGTATCCATTCTTTTTTCCACTTTTACCACTTTTGACTGTTCAGTCTGAAGACTACTATGTAAGTAAAGTTTATTTCCACATAAAAGTGATTTTTATTAAGTTTTAAATGGATAAATCATCACAAAACCAAGTAGAACCATGAATACACCGCTTTGCTTCTTCCAAAATTATAAATATATTGATTATGGATATCATAAATGAGTAGCAGATACGAACATATTATTTTGTGCTTGGCTCCACTACAGTATTAGCTTGGTAAATACTATGAACTTTCAAAATTGAGAACATTATCAAATAATCGACAGCATATTGGAGATATTTGTTTGTTCAACAGCATCATAGATCACCGATATTGTATACATACCATGCTCATCTACAACTCTAATAGTGTACTTCAGTGTTGTAATAGTACTTATTCAATCAACAGCTTAGAATTAGACTATTGTTCGATTTTTATTGGGAAGTTAATCGAAATTACATTATCGATTGGAATAATAATAGCGTAACCCATCAATGGCAAGTGTTTATGTCGCTATAGGTACAAGCTGGCAATTGTCATTAAAAATTAATTTTTGTGTTTCCTAATCGTTATAATGAACGTCTGTCCTTGTTTTGTACATTAACATGCTCTAGTAATTTGAATAATGATGGTAAATCGATACATACAGACTTGTCTAAATGGGGAAAATTCATATGTTGTATTGTAAATTCTCTTATTTTCATGAACTGTAATACTGAATATGTGAATGAAATATAATTTGATTTGAAATTTTCATCGAACCAGCTAGAAGTTGATTGAACTAAAAGTTGAACCAGCAAGAAGATTATTCCGACTAGAATGAGCCTGATCCATCCTAGACTCTGGTGGTTTACTCTAGGACCTAGAGTAAACAAGAGATTGAATCATCAAGTGTTTGAGGGCTGAATTTAGGAGGAGACTGAAAACCACTTCAAAGTTCCTACAGAGACTACTAATACCTAATGATTTACTATAAAATGGGCGTGAAATTGATAGCAAATTTGAAGATTATATCTATCTAGTTCTTAATCATTAGAAACTGGTTGAAAATAGATAAGGGAATAATAATTAGGAACGAGTACGATTTTCATATGTGCTAGCAACCACTCTACAAGTCGGTACACTCACACAGATACAACGATACAAGGAATATTTTTCCGTACCCGAATGATGGCAATCTATCAACTATGGGCTGTTTAGACTGCTTTCGTCACGAAAACTGTGGACTGCTCTTAGATGGGTGATCAGTATTTGGCCAAGTACACATTGGCGAGGTGAAACCAACCCGTGAGGGTTGAAAACATCAACTGTTTTAGAATTTAGAATGTAGATGAATACTTCAAAATAAATTGGGAAAGATTATAAAAACTACTATTTTTTCATACTCCATACGCGATTAGTAAATTTATAAGAAAGTACCGGTATGTAATTGGATGGTTTATTAGTTTAGAAATAGAAGATCGAGTAATGTAACTCTTTTCAAAGGCTCATGAACGGGTAATCATAATATCCGTTGATAGTTGGATTTTTCAATATTATTCTATCTATTCAATTAGAGAGATTATCATGACCTTACAATCTGAATGTGGAATATTAGAGTTGGAGAAAAGATCAAAACGATCATACAGGGGCCAAATGATCAAAAGAAGGATTCGCGAGACAAAGCTAAGAAAAAAGATTTGCAATCCTTTTCGACTACAGAATAACAGAATGTGAGATAACTATAATGCGCGATCAGCATCTGAGCCTTATAAAAGCTTGATACGTTTTTGACATAAGCCAATAAGGTAGGATTTGATACGATACAATCGTTCAAATCGTGATGAATTATAATTATAATTGCTTCGTGATAAGTTTCATGGATTACAGTGACAACTAATCCACACAAGCGGGGGAGGAAAATGATCTAGCAACAAGTTTTTAGATATCAACGCTATGCCCTACCGAAGCATACAACAAACTAAACGTACCTGCCAAACTTCCTGCACAACATATCGACTTGAAATTACTCACTAACAAAGATGCACACAAAGCAGCGGATCCACGGTGACACTGGATGGGATTTCACGTATTCTACCCCCTAAGCACTGTTATCACAACAATAATGATGATTATTTTATCGACGAGTTAAAGCACTATTTTTCGCTTCTTCCACACAGGATCCGCCACTTTGCACAAAACACATAATCACGAGCAGAGCAGAGCACACCACTATGGAAGAATAGGTACATACCTCCAGGAAATCGGTGTGGAAATATGCGGCCGGTCCTGGACAGCAGCCACGGGTAGAGAGGGTAGGTATCACGGGGCGGCGGATGGTGTCCAGGTGGGCCGAGGGGGCCTGGGGGCGGCGGTCCCTGGGCGTTGAGGGCGGCGGCGAGGTTGGCCGCCTGGAAGTGTTGAGCGGCGGCGGCAGCAGCCAAGGCCAGCTGATGGTGCTGGTGCTCGGCGTGGTGCACGAGGCCTGGGGGCGGCGGATGCGGCTGGTGCAGGTACAGTGACTTGGCGAAAGCGCCCGGAGGCGGCAGGGCTGATGGGCGCACGACGGTCGGCGGCGGCGACAGACTTGGCGATCGCGACCGCTGGCTGCCGATCGGACTGTCGGAGGCGGCACTCTGCTCTCCATCGCTGCGACTCGGCGATCCACCTCGCGATCCCACTATCGAGTCTATCGAAAATCCAATTTTGGGCTTGGAAGGCACCGCGGCAACCGGCGTCGGAGCCAGAGGCATCATCTTACCAAAGGCTCATCTCGTACTAAACACCACACACACTACCACGCTCCCGTTCCAACCGTTCCCGCCCAACCCCCACCACCGGCACTCCTATTGGCCGTCCAGCGCTGGCTTGTGATTGGCTGCCACACCCCTCGCGACGCTCCTACACCACCACAGCACACCTCACATTATTCCATAGACAGCGGCGGCAGCCTACGCAAAGCACAGTACAGCAGCCACCAGGTGAGTACACTCTTCACTCCTTCATCCCCACTCTCGCCTCCACTCTTACACCTCCTTGCACATCATGTGTCCCTGCTCACCACCTTGTCAATCCTCAAATTATTATTTCTACTCAACAGCTCTCCTATCATTACCTCCTCCTCCACCAGTCATTACTCTGCTCCCAGATTCTCACTATATTCTATCATGCTCTTCTGTAATTATTTTGTTTGTCCTTTTACTTATTACAACAATCAAGCACGCCTTCACTCATACTCTTCTTTCCTCAATTTAATCGTCATGTACTATTTTATGTAGGACGATTTTCTTTCACATTTATATGTGATGTATCATTCAAATAATCTCAGATGATAGAAAAGATCAAAGATGTATAAATTATGACCAATAGTCTACTAGCTCATATAATTTGCGTTGAATGATATACCCTAGATGTAGCCTATAGTAAATAGAAAACTGAACAATGCATAATATTCCTAATTTGTTTGAATAGATGAATAGACTCAAAAAATCATGCCACAATATGCCACCCGGGTGGCGAATAGACTAATATACTTTAATACTCTAATTCTTTCTCACACCGACTAAATAGGCTGAAGTTTACTCAAAATTAATCTACCAATACGAAGGTACATGAAAAAGCTTAGGTACTTGTCACAATTGAAAATATTCAACCTCATACTCTATTACATATTTTCATTTAGCTATCATGCAATAATTATCACAATATTTTTAATGGGATCTAAAATTAAATGTGAGCCAATTCCTCATCACTGATAAGGCTGACATAAACATATTGAAGGAAACTTATGTCTGTAATAGAGCAATGATACGAGTAATTCATTACGCTATTGAATTTTGATTTGAGTCAAGATTCCGCAGAAAAACGTAAATGAAACACTGCACTGTGGTGGAGAATACAAATCATAGATTAATAGTTCTCTTAATTCAGCTAAGTTCACATAATCCTGTAACACCCGTTTTTCCAAAATATAATTGACACATTATTTCCGAGCTCTAAAGGATGTTTCATGTTTCTTATGGAAATTTAAAGATCCCATCAAAGAACAATACAATATACAAGTCATTTCCCGTTCACGGCGATCACCCCCCCCACCCTTCCTAGGCCCCCTCATAGAAAGAGGGTGGTCAGTCATAATATTGTTCAGTTCAATACATTCTATCATGAAAATTGAGAATAAAAATAAATTAAACATAATATTGCAAATAATTTGGATGACTTGTGATTTAAGTGTTTAAATTTCCATGAAGTTAAGTGAGATTAGGTCTTTTGTACTAACAAGCCCCACATTTTGTTTCAAATAATTTCATCACAAAGTTTGATTGTGATTCAATTTCTCTGTTCACTGAGTGTTTAAAGCAAGTTCAATCTTTCAGGTGTTTGTAATTCCTGAAACAGTATTTCCCTTCTTAGGAAGCATTGCATATTAAGAGTCTTTCCTCGAAATTGTTCAAATACCAAAATCTATAAGCATGGTACAAAGTTATAATAGGTAGTCTAACTAAAATATTGAATAATAATCTGCTCCAAACACTTTGGATACAAATAGAAGTACCCTAACTAATTTAAAAACTAGTTTTAGATTAATAAATTTATCAACATTTTATAACTAGGCTATAAAGAGTGCTTCAAAACTCCCTATCAATAATCTAATGCATTGTTCCTGGGTAAGAAACATATCTAAAATCTAAATATTATTTTGAAACTGTCCCAAAATTCTCAATTGCTCACACATCCAAATGCCCGAATCTATGTTTTCACATTCCTCTATAAATTTTATAATTTTTTTGGGGCCTTAAGAGAGTATTAAAGTGGTCAATCCTTATGAAAAATTAGCTGAGAAATTCAATAAAACCAATTTGGTGGTTATTGAGATAATGATCAAAATATAAGCGGAGAGAACTCAATTTTTCAACTTCTAAGGGATGGAAATAGTATCCCTTTTTGTTGACTGGTTCCATCCATTGAATATTGATTTTTCCAGGTCTGTTTATTCTGCCTCAATGATAATGTGTTGAGTACCTGTCCTATTTAAACATTCCAAAGTTTATCTTCTTTACTGCTTTAAAAAATTGAATTTTAGCCACTTGTAACTTTCTCTATTCTTTATTTCTCGGTACCTACCCAGGTTTCAGAGTCATATATAGGAGAGCTAAGATGGCCATCACTTGTAATCATATGTAAAATTTCAAATTGGTCTCTCTCCTGGTTTTATTCTTCAAAGACCTGTTGATTGTCTCACAAATAGCTAGAATTCGATTTATTTCAGAAGAAATATTCAGTTACTTTCTCGAGACAAACAATTAAACAATCCTTCAAAAGACAAGCAATCTATTCAAAACTGCCTTCATTGTCTGTTTTGTCTCCTTGAAATCCTGATTTGTAAGATTTGGGTGCGTCCTAGAAGAGACGGCAACCGAGCTGATTCATCAAAATTTCATTCTCTACAATATTACTTGATTCGAAATACCAGTCAACAATAAGGTATCCTAAACTTCGGACAGTTTCAAAACACAGGGTTCGCCAATGAAGTGGGACGATTTGAATAAGCAACAGGTTGTTTAAGAAATTGTATTTTGAAGTTTTTTCATCATAAATAGAAAGTAGAAATTTAGCCATTTAGTGTACAATAAGTGAAAAATCATTTTTTGAATTTATCATCTTCCAAATGTCCTCCATTGGAATCTATGCACTTCTGCAGCCGGGCCTGGAAGTTTTCCTCGATATTTCGCAGCATATTGAGTGGTATTCCTCCAATCTCATCTCGAATCCGTTGTTTTAGAGCTGGGATAGTTCTGGGTGGATCGCTTTGATAAACACTCGTTTTTAAGTAGCCCCATAGAAAATGGTCATAAGTTGATAAATCTGGAGAGCGAGAGGGCCAGGGATATCCCCGTTTCGAGAAATAACGCGGCTTGGAAACAAAACATTTACAGCATTCATGGCAATTATCGCAGTTTGGCTTGTTGTCCTATTTGTTTGTTCATTCAATGGAATGCGTTTTTTCAATGGAAGGCGATTTCTGGTGTAAGAAAGTTATGAATCATTTCGATGTAACGCACAAAGTTAAAAGTGACAGCAAATTTACCCGTTTCTTTCAGGCCCAGCTCCAAATGTGCATAGATTCCAATGGAGGACATTTGGAAGGTGTTATATTCAAAAAAATTATTTTTGACTTATTGTACACTAAATGGCTAAATTTCTACTTTCTATTTATGATGAAAAAATTACAAAAATACAATTTCTTGAACAACCTGTTGCTTACTCAAATCGTCCCACTTCATTGGCGAACCCTGTATTGAGAAACTGTAGTATGTTTCTCACCTAGATCTAAAATATTGGTAGGGAGTTCTGAAACACTATTGTATGGCTATTCAGCTCCAAAAAATTAGCTGCTACAATTACCTTCAACTCTTCAATTTTTTTTCATTCAAATACATAATACCACAGCTATAACTTCGCAGTAATGGATTCTAGGTCATGAAACTCCATTGAAGATTAAAAATGTTTTTTTTTAATTCTCTGGAGTAACATTTGAGCATATAGAGAGTTAGCAAGTAAAACAGAAAGATTTGAATAAGTCACCAACTCGTCAAGAAAAAAATCAATTTCATCATTTATTAGTCATGAATATGAAGAAAAAATGTACTTCTAAATGTATTCTATTGGACAATAATAGAAAATATTAATTTCTGAATATAAAATTTGCGAATCGTCCTTCATTGCAAGGCATAGAGCATGTTGTTGGACAGATTTTCGTGAACTTTGGAGTATTGTCTGTTGAACAAAAGAAATATTTTGAAGGATTCGAAGGTTTTCGTACTCTCATCTAGTTTTTTAGATATTTCTTCAGTTTTTTCAAAGTTGTTTAAACATACACGTCTGAAAATGAGGTGATGATGCAAATCTCTAAAAACATAAGAAATTGATGTTTAGAATTGAACAATTGATTTCTAGAAAAAATACTTTATTTCTCTCATTGTACAGTGGATCGCTGTATTTTTTCCACATTAGTAACTTCTTCAAATTTTTCCGTTTCATTGACTAACCCTACAAAGGATGGAAAAGTGACAGAGATAAAAAGGCGTATTCTCATCTGAGAATCTTACTTCCAATGAGTCAAGATGAGGAATTATAAATTATCTTTTTCCAGTATTAAATTGGAGACTCAGATATGGAAGTTTTACCCCTGTGAGTCTGTGACTTCGCAATCTTCAACCTACAATTGAGTTGTAAATTTATTTCATTCTATGATAATAATAATTTATTTTTATTTTATTATATAAATTATTTCTTCATCTAATTCATTTTATTTTTCAATGTATTGAAAACAAAATTTTTGTCAACTTCTGGAAGGGGGGCATCTGCCCCCTGCCCTGCCTGCGTACGCCCATGAGCGAGTTATCGATTGTCAATGTTCAGTTGTTGATTGATTTTTGTTTGTTTGAAAGACCACTTAGGCCTATAAGAAAGACAATTATGAATTTTCATCGATAAATTACCTAAATTGGGAATCATAAATATTTAATTCAACTGAAAATATACGTTTTAAAAAGTAGATAACAAGCAAGTTCAAGATTGCAACCATTTTCACTGCCCTCCCCAACTCTCTTGATGAAAACATTCGAAATAGTTCCGATATCAGCCAGCAGATGGCAGTAGCAATTGAGTCAGGGACTTGCGTGGTTTTTTGGCGCCCTATGCGATATTTTGGCACAGATCCTTCTTGCCCCCCACCCCATTACCAGACAAATGCAATCCAACATATATTCAAAGCCAAACATGATTCAAGCTGCCTTGCATGTTCACATTTTTCTCATTAGCAATCGCAATGTTGCATGTGGTGTGGCAAAAAGGATTATAGGGCCTTGCTTATTCTAATTATGTATCCCAACGTATTGTTTCGTATTTTTATGTATTGGATACGTGATAAGCAAAAGCCTACAGGAATTATAAAAAATAGCTACATTGAGCAAAACTGTCACATTGTACCGTACGTTATCATTAAAATATTGAATTTTTAATTATTTATTTATTTTATTAGTTTGCTTGACAGGAAGGAAATGATACATGTGTTGCAGAAAAATATTGGGTATCATCATAAATATTTCATTTCACTGGAAATAAAGATGTTTTAACAAAAAATCGGAAACTCAATAACAAGCGTATTGAGGATTTCAGCCATTTTCACTGCTCTACTCAACTTTCTTGAACAACATTCGAAATAGTTCCAAATTCAGCCAGCAGATGGCAGTAGCAATAGGTTGCTTCGACTTGCTTCGACTTCCATTGGACACGCCTGCAAGCTCCGCCTACATTCAAAATGGCCAAAAACATCGGCTAGAAAAGTATCCAAATTCAACCAGTAGATTGCAGCAGTCGACGGGTGATGTTTCAGATTTGACTTGGACACGCCTTCATGGCCTGCCTGCTCTTTTCTTATTGGTTGACAGTGTTTCATGAGTTCTGTCTTAGAAAATGGCTGTTAGCAAACAAAAAAGATGGATGGATCATACACAAAAAATTATGCTGATTTACTATTGACAATCTTGTCCTAATATAATATTCATTTATGTATTCAGGCTGGTAAAATGCTATCAAGTTAGTATTTGAAGAATTTATTTTTAGAATCCATAGACTCAGCTTTACTTTGTATAACTTAGGCCAGTACTATAGACTTCAATAGTTTTATGCTGTATGAAATGAGATGAAAATATGATTTCACAACCCATCTTATACTCATTAATTAGGCTATTCTATTTTTTATACAATGGATATAATGAAATAAAAACTCAAACTATTCATGATCTAATACCAACCTCATGCCAGAAAAAAGTTTGAAAAGTTACAACAATCTTTGAAAATATTAGGGAGAAGTTTTTATCGGAAACTAGCGTGTGATTGGTCGACTGTCGAACTACAGTATAAGGTGGTTGTCAGCCAACAATAGAATTGAATTTAAGAGGGGCGTTTCTTGGCTTGCTTCTTACATTGATTGTGGTATTTTCATTGATCAATTCATTGTTATGAATAAGTTTATGCAGAGAAAATAATTTCTTGAAGATTAAGTTGTTGGTAAAATAAGTTTTTTATCAAATAGTGAAAAAATTATTCTAATAGCCCAATTGAAATTTTTAAAATTCCCGTTTTGCATCAGCTGCCGCGGATTCCCCTTGGCCGTGGCGCCCTGTGCGCTCTGATTGACCGACAATATAGTTTCAAAAAGTTCCTAAATTCGACCAGTAGATGGCAGCAGTTGTCAGTTGGTGTTTCAGATTTGACTTGGACACGCCTTCATGCCCCGCTTTCTCTTTTCTGATTGGTTGACAGTGTTTTGTGAGTTCTGCCTTAGAAAATGGCTGCTAGCAAGAAAATGATGGTATAGTTGTGCCAAGAACAGAAGAGCTGTGCCGCGAATGCCTCGAGGTATAGTCTGTTGAAGCAAAAAATACCCTCTGGCAAGATGGGAAAATGACTCTAGCTCAATATTGATTCAAGAATATTATAAATGTGGTCTCAAATTGTAGAACAGATTGTACAAACAAATATTGACCAGTCTGTTATTTGCTGTCTTTTTTGCTTCAACAGACTATACCGCGAAGCATTCGCGGCACATGCCTCGTACTGTCGATACGCGGCTTAAGCCTGTACCATTTCTTCCTAAATTTGGGAATTTAATTCCCAATAATAATTAATTTTAATGTTTGAATAATAATTCAAGCATACTTCGCTACAATCGCATTTCTCATCCAATAGAATGTAGGCCTATATAAAGCCTAACTCATAGTTTATCAATAATAATTATTAGTTGTAGCCTACATAAGGAATATAATACTTCGAGAATGTTGAATAATCACGAATGAAAAATATGTTGTCTGTATAATTATTACACTCAATGATGAGTGAACTACTGCAGATTTTGGGTCAAATAACTAGTAAAAATGCCGGGTTTATAAATAATAATTTTAAGAAATTCCGGGGGATGACTCCTGGACACTCCTCTTGGCTCAGGGGTATTCTATACCTCCAGACCCAGAGGCAGTTCCAGACACAAAAATGTGAACGGGCATCAAGGACTCAGATCCAGGGGCGATTACGGGTTGCCCCAGATATGTCTCCTTCACATTACAATTCAATACAGAAAAATTGTTTATAATTTATAAAATATAAAGTAGAATAAGATATGACACAATCCGTGTGCCTTCCTCCTTCCTTTTCTCAGTTTGTGGGAGTCATTCTTCGGGAAAAATATAGGCCTTTAAGTGAATTTAATTAATTGTTTAAGTTGATAATATTGATATTCTTGATGTCTTTGAAACCCCGTAATATTTTATTTATAAATAGTATCAAAAATACTGTGTTCCAATATAGTTACAATGATTACTCAATGTTGAATTTATTTTATTTTCATACAAAATGCCATCATCGAACGCTATTGTAGACTGAAGAAAATGTCAATATTTCATCTGTTATAAATAAAGGGTCCGTGGGTTTCTGCCCGGAAAATTCACAAAAAAGGCCTGAGATACCATATTTTTAGAAGTTTTGGACCTTATTCATGATAGAAATATGGCAACTTCTTCAACTAAAGTACCAAATTATAGGTGGGGACACTTATTTGACTTTATAATTTAATTTATAGAGTAAATGAACTGTATTATATGAAGATAAATAAAACTATATACTTAGATTTACTAACCTATATAGTAATTTGCTGTCACTTATAGTCTATAATCCCATACCTCTTCACCTTTTATGTTTACCTCCAAAAAAATGCTTTCCTAAAATCCTAGTACGTGGGTGGTGGGCAATAACCACAGTTGGATAGGCCTAAGCTTGCAACCCTCCCCTCTTTTGCATCACAATATTAAGTACCTAATATATATATTATTATTATTACAATTGACATTATTAGTACTCTTACTATACTGTCATTTTCTTATCTGGCCAGAATGTATTCTTTGCTCGACTAGACTATATAGTCCTGTAAAGCTCTTAATTGCACTTTACATACACGCACTTTAATTAGATTTTTTGATAAAATTTCTTATCTATAGCAGAATTGCATTTATCATTGTGAAGTAAGCCCACTTAGAAATATTTATTTTCTTTTCATTGCTACGGTCTAAAGTGTTATTTTTATTCAGTGGATGAATTATTATCTTGTCCGAAGGATCTTCTTGACTGATTTTTCAATCCATATTGTTATTATGTCAAGTTATAATAATAAAAATGTTATTATAGGCCTAGTTGATAAATTTGAAGAATATTTCTGGGCATTTCTTCTCAGCTTATACGAGTGTAAAAAATTGAGAATAAAATATCTTCTTGGCAATCTTCAATCTATAAATATCTAAATAAAAAAATCAATGTGAGCTTTGTGAGCCCACGATTTTGATTAGAGAATTGAAGAATCACTCACCATGGAAGAATTTGAAAACATGGAATCCATCGTACTTCCAGCAGAATCTCGTATCCGGGTGCAAATATAATTGCTCCACAATTTTTGTTATATGAGTGTCAACCCTGGAATTGGAATAAAAATTGAGTTCAAATGTATTTAAATAAATCGTAAGCTTTTCGATTACAAGAAAAAATAATTGAATAGAGCTGTGTAAAATACTTGCATACACATACATAGACACAAATTGGAATCGGGGGACCCTTTTTGGGTTTCTTATTTATTTAAAAGGAGTGGTTCATTTAAAAAACTACTGTTATTTCAATTTTACTAACATAAATTCATAGTAGCCCTAGAATAAAGGAAATACATCGATACACTTTACTTTTCCTTTAAAATACAATTCTCCACAACTTCTATTGATTAAAATGCTATTTCATATCCCTCTGAAAAATAGAGTAGGCTACCTATCCCTCAAATTGTGCTTTTTAGCATAATATTATTTTTAAGTTACAAAAATTGTTTTCATTAGATTTCTCAGCTACAATTTACACAGGAATGGATTATTTTAGTACCTGCATAAAACCTCTAAAAATAAGAAGATTACAGATTTTATAATAATCTATAATCTTCCACCATTGTTTTCTCAGCAACAAAGCCTTTCTGAGTTATTTTCTATGAGACTTTTTCACTTCTTGGTGTAAGGAATCAGCCTGAGAAGTTTTGCCCTTCCTCCATAATCATTACCCTATGCCTATATATCACTATCAGTGTTGACAAAATGACAATCGAATAGCAGTATCTAATGAAATATCTTATTTCTTATGGATATTGAAATATAAAGATAAATATTCCAGTGGTATTGTTGTTTATTATTCATTTATTGTTTATTCGTACAATATGTGAGCATAAAGGGAACCCCCCAAAAATTGTTCCCCAACAATAAATATAATAAATAATAAAGCTAATAGCCTCTTTAAAAATATAAGTAATACCGATGATTTGGCAATGAGTATAAAATTCGTTATTCCTATTGAAATGACAATTGAATAATGCTGATGAGTGCATAGTAGGCCTGCTGGAGTAGCAAAGATTGGAATTTTGACATTTACAATGTATTGAGATGAATTCATTCTTATGGAAGCAAATTTAGACAAGGAGTTGTACTGGAATCTTTGAGAATAATTATGTTGGTCTGTTTATTTAAGCATAATGCATTTTAACATGTCACTAGAAGTTACACATCAAGCATCAAGACTTGGAAGTCGTATTACTAGTATACTGTAAAATGAGAGACAACTTAACTTATTCATGTATTTGTATCTATTTTTCATTCAAACTCAACCATCTTTACCGTTCAATCACAAAATTATTTTTATAACAGAGATCCAAATACCGGTAGTTATTCTAACTGAATATTCGGAGATGACAATTCATTAAAATGATAACACAGATTTAGAACCCAGATTCAGCCCAATAGATAGTAATATATAATACTTTTCCAATGAGATAATGTTGTAAAATAGTAAAGTGAACTAATAGGAATAAGTTCATGAACAGCAGAGTAAATCACTGTTATTATAAAACTACAATTTGACATGATTACATTTCTACAATAATTAGTGAAATGCATTTCACTGAAAAATAATTGAAAAGGTAAATAACGTACCTTTACGCTTCACCTATAATTTGGCAATTGAAATATTTCGCCAAATTGAATTGTCAATAATGGGAATAAATTATTCTATCTTTTTGTTCAAAAGCAACAAGCAGCTAGCGGTAATATCATACAATTGTTTATATTTTCAAGTGTTATGTTTACTGTTTACATTGAAACTCTAGTATTGGGGAGGAAACTCAAGTTGATACAATGATATTCATACGTCAAGTGTAATTTTTCTCCATAAGTTTACATTATAATAGTTGTGTTGAGGGATGCGTCAAGGGAAATAAAAGAATCCATCAAAAATCAGGAAAGCCAACAAGTGATTTACTGAAGAAATAAAGCTGCAGTATATTAATTTTTGTGTAGGAATAGAGTTGAGGAAATTGATTTACACCTTTCAAACTAAAACTTATTCCAATATTCAATGCTGTATAAAAAGTTGAGAAAGTTCAAGCTTACCCTGATTCTCTTCACTATAGGCTAACTGGTGTTTCTCATCAGAGAGCATAATTGATAATAGGAATAATTAATTATTCAACAATCTTGCATGTTGAAACATACTAGATTCAAAATCTAGTTCAGAAAGCATGTACGTTACATGTCGATTGTGCTATTAGAGAGTGTATTGATGAATGCTAATTGTTTGTCATTGTTTTACACGCTCCAGATGCAAATAAGCAACCCACAAAAGCAATCATTATTTGTGATTAACATTTCTAATTAATTCCATGTGTGTGTTCTGGAACAAGTATCCAACATATATGCTAGCACAGATTGGATTTTACAAGCTATAGCCAACTCATTTAAAACATTTTACATGAATATTTTGTATATGACTGTATTGAATATGAATATTAAGCTAATACCGTAAATATAAATCTAATTATCTAGCTAATCCATATTTATTGTTTCTAAAAGGCTGAGAGGGGGTGTCACTATTGTACAAGTAGCCTATATATTGTACAAGTTATATGTTAGTTGATATAACACCAATAATAACAGAATAAGTTTTAGGTGAAAGTTCAAGCTATCAAATTTTGACTCTCGTGTTGAAAAAAGCTATAAAATTTCGTTTTCAAGTTATTTTTCTATAATTTATGGGAAGGAACACCCACTAGCCTAGCTTCAAGGAAAGTTAGTGCTTTCCATGGGGGGATTGGATATTGTAAATTCATAGACTGTGTTCAGAAGTGCTCATCAAATAACGTTTTTATGATTAAATTTTTCAGAATTGGGATGGAAAAGGAGTTTTTCTTTTCCTAGCGTTTAATCATTGTATATGTCTCTGAATAAATAAAATAATGAAGGTAATGATTTAAAATAAGTTGATGAATAACTTATGTCTTAGAAAAGAACAATTTTTACAATTCCATAAATATTCAATTAGTACACATGCTGTACGTTACTATTCAATTTATATTGTTAAATAATATCTCTGCTGTTCATCACATAGAATACGAACAAATACAAACAGCCAAATCCACAACAACCAAAAATCTTATCAACAGAAAATATGCATGGACAATAATAAAACCTTAATAATAATTTAAGTTTGAGTGGTGGAACGGACTTCTAGTCCTAACTCCACCTAATAAAGAATATTTTCATTTCATTTCAAAACAAAGTTGAGCGCCTGTAGGATAATAATTTCAGCACAATATTACTGTAGTATAATTTAAAAAGCATTTAACTTATTACATTGGTTTGGGTTTAAGTAAAATAAATAAACATGGGCACGATTAAAGCTTCGTCGAAGGTATCAATAGAAGCAACTGAATAACATTTCCAATATAATCTTAATCAACTTCAATTTAACTCTATCTACATGAGACTTTTTATTTATTTATTTATTCCTTGATAAAGCATTACAATAATTCACAATGTAGAAATATAACAGCAAAATGATCAATAACAATTGCAAATAAACATAAGGAACTACTTCCCCAAAAGAGCAAGCTCGAGCTTGGGGAAGGAGCAGCCGTACTTTGACTACTTACTTATTACCATTACATACATTATACATTACCTATATATTAAAAACTGAAATCAAAAGCTTTCAGTAAACAATATAAATCAGTTATGCTACAATAATCAATATATTTACATACAATATGTGTTAGATGCAACAAAAATAATTGTTCATTATAATATTGTTTTTGCATATTGCCTAGCCTAGTGTATAACATGATATAAAATGAGTAAAAAAATGAAATCCATTCAATTGGAATAATTATTATACTAATGCATTCCAGAAATTCTCGGCACTATACCAGCCATGAGAGTTAACCAGATACTTTTTCAAATGTAATACAAAGTTTTTTTGGGCAAGTAAACTTCTCAAATTACTTGGGAGAGTATTAAAAAATAATGGTGACAAGTAGATAAAGCTACGCTGACCGGCCGCAGTCAATAATCTAGGCACAGTAACCAGACCTGACTCTTCCCGTCAAGTAATAGCACAATCCGTTCTATTGATGAAATGAAAAAGTGATAGCTTCTTATAATATAATATAATATAATATGTTTCAAGTAGATCTGTCAGATCGTTAGTACTGAAAATTCCAAAAAAGCCGATCTGGTTGAATACATTCTATTCTTTTTCAGTATAATTTTTAATATTGAATTTTGTATTGTTTTTACTGGTTTTAAAACATTTGTATATGTACCACCCCAACCCACAATACCATATTGGAGCAATGACTGTGCCAGCGCATAATACACTATCTTCATGACTTTAATGTGCAAAACAGAACGCAACTTCACAAATAAATAAATAAGTTTTCTAGATCGTGTAGTAAGCTGCGACAAATGCACATCCCACTTTAAATGCTGATCAACCATTACTCCAAGATATCTAATACTGTTAACCTTCTCTATTTTATTACAATTATCTGAACACCCTAAATCTTACATGACTAAGACAATTTGGAGAATGCAAAACAAGAAACATATTAACTGGCTGATTTTGCATATTCAAGGAAAAAGAAATGTACTTTGTTTTGGTCAAATTCAGAGTCAGTTTTCTTCTATCAAGCCATTTTTTTACTTCTCCCAGTCCCCTAGCAGCTGAGTCATATGTGCTAGCCCAGTTTTCTTCACGAAAAATTAAAACTGCATCATCTGCAAATGACAATATTTTTCCATTGACTAAATTGAGGTTACAAAAGTCATTAATATAGATCAGGAAGAGACAAGGTCCAGTCACTGTTCCCTGCGGAATTCCAATTTTAACAAATTTATATCCACTAAGATTGTTATTGACTCTGACACACTGTTGCCTATTCCACAAATAACTGCAAAACCATCCCAGTTCCATATCCCCTAGGCCAAGGCTACGGATGCAATCAAGTAGACGATTATGGCAAACTGTATCAAAGGCTTTTGCAAGATCAAGAAAAATAGCTAATTGTCTCCTCCCTGTATCCAAGTTTAAGATTGTTTCTTGAACAAAAGCAGCAATTGCTTCCTGTGTTCCCATCCCCTCTCTAAAACCAAATTGATTTTTTGACAGAATAATATTCACTTCCAAAAATCTATGTAGCTGTCTCTTCACACATTTTTCAATTATTTTAGCCAGATTAGAAAGTAAACTTATAGGTCTATAGTTAGTAATTTTCCTTTTGTCTTGTGATTTAAATATTGGTTTCACTACAGTTGTTTTAAAAGAATCTGAGAAAATTCCTTGTTCAAAACTTACATTAATAATGTGTTTGAGTGGAGAGGCAACAATACCATTAACAGATTTTAAAACAGATACAGTAATGCCATCATGACCAGGCCCAGATGCACCCCTAAGACTCTCGATTGCCTCCACAACCTCAGTCTCTGATACACTTGCTTAAAAGCAAGTACATTTATGTTTTTATTTATTAAACTTTCATCTATTGGAAAATTACATTTGAATTCCTAGATATCAATTATTAGTCTGTTTATGATACCGTACTGAATAAGTAATGCAGTTCTGATCAACAAACAAGTGAGTGGACGAATTTCATTTAGTAAAAATCTAATAATAATAATGTCGAATAACGTATGCGAGGTGTTTGCTGCAATAATTTTATGGACACAAGCTAATATCCATCTATGTTTCAGGTTTGCAGTGTTGCAGCTAGGGTACATCTATGTTGAAAATCAAATCATAGAGTATCACGGAATTCTACTAATTAAATAAGATGTTGCTTTGTCTTACTCTAACAGAAAGCACTTGAGCAATTGCAAAATTTTAGACCAATAAAGCGATAATAAGGCGTCTAAAATTTTAGGCCGATTCATTTAGGTTCAACCGAACTAAACGGACGTTACCCACTCACACTCACAGAGTAGGTAACACAAACCACTACCCCCTTCCCAACACACAACCACTTAAAATCCTGGATCCGCGCCTGAATTGATCAATTTTGTCTCTTCTCTGTCTCCTCTATAGCCTATAGCCCTATACAAACAAATAGTCAAATGCACCCCAAATCACGTCTCTTTGGTAAATTTTATCCAACCAAAGTCTACGTGCAATGAGAGTATACGCTGATACGCGCTCCGTTTTTGCCCGAGGTCTATGCACTTATGCAGTGTGAATTCAAGAAAACCAATCACTATACTCTATACATAATTCACGATGACTTGATACGAAATAAACATACCTACAATATAAACGAACAGCGCAGCTCGGCTTCTATTTCTGTAGCAAATAATAGCGACAATAGCCTACGACACAGTCCTGACGAAAAAATAATAGCGGACACCTACGCATTGCCAATGTTTTTGGCTACGTGTCTATGAATAGTTGTTCAAGGTGTGTTTTCCGAAATCACGTGCTTAGCGTACATAAAATGAATGAAGCTACTGTACTTTCATACGGGAATTTCTGAAGCGTGCCACTATATAGCAGCACTACCGCAAACCACTATCACGGTAAATAAGAACTCGTAGGTTTCATTGTATTCTGGGCGCAGGTACTACTCGGTGTAGTTTCCCACCGTTATAATTTACCGTGATAGTGGTTTCTGGTAGTGCGGGTATCTAGTGGCACGCTCCAGAAATTGTCATTTCCTATTTGAAAGTATCATAGCTCATTTTATTTAGCTTCTACGAGCTTAGTTTCGGAAAGCACACCTTTATTGGATATGTTTTGTCATGGCTGAGGTAGCCACGCAAACTGATACGCACTCACACGCAAAAACTATTTATTTCGTCTCAATTCATCTTGAATAGGGTAAAGATAGGTGGTATTCAGTAAGGTAGCCTCGAATGAGACAACCAGTGAAAATATTTTATATGTTAACAAATTCTTTTGGCCTGTCTAGCATAAATTACTCTATAAATGTGGACTACTGTAATAGAATAGTGGCTTTAAATTTTTTATGAGGGTGAAGCCCACATGAGTTCATAAGCTTGTGCGTGGGTAATGAGATGGATGATAGATGACGATTGCTTTACGGGACCGACGGCTTATCGGCTCAGAAAGACGGAGTGGCCGTATTTATGTGAGTGTGCTGTGGTCAAAGAATTTTGCCTCAATTTCGCTTGAGACTCAATATTGCTTCATATCAAGCTCATTGAGCGCCATAATTCATGTTAATAGAAATAGGCCCAGTAACCGCCTTGTGACCAATTCAGGGTTGATATATTGCCGTTGGGGAAATAAACAGTCAAACATTTCACTTTCAGAATTTTTCCAAGGTTATTACAAGATTGTAGGATAATAACTTTGGAATTTTGCACATCTCAAGCATGAGATGAAATATCATTATTAATCACTATTTTAACTGATATTCTACGGTAAAACATTCGGATCAAGTTATCAATTCACAGTATTCAGTTCAGTTTGATTTTCAGAACCAAACATAATAAAAATCTAGAATAATTTTGAAGATATAGTATCATGGAACAGGAGTTTTGAGTAGTTTCTTTGTCTCGCCATGTCGATATCAGCTTCTAACCTAAAATCATCAATCATTAGTAATCTCATCACTGAAATTAGCTTACTTACATTACGATAATGTTAAACAACGTAGCCTACAAGGAAATTAAAATAATCACTGTAGGTTTATCACAAAACGTAGGCTACAGTTTCTATAATTTATTGATGGACGGAACAAAAAACAAAATACAAAAAAGTGGATGATGCCGCGCAAAAACTATGCCGCGTACCCTTCACTTCAAGAGTTCGGTATTTAGCTCGTCACTTTGGCAAGCTTTGTGACGCAATCGAGATGAAAGATAATCATCGATATGGCGAATTACCGACAATTTACAAATCTAACGATAATCTGAAAGAACTACATCGACGTTAACAATATATTGTTCTCGCGTAATTAACTATCGAGATAATTGAAAGAAACGATATGTCATTTATCCATTCATACAGCATCAGCAGAACTAAAAATCGACTGGACCAAAAACTGTTCGAATTTTGTTCGGTTGGTACGTGGCAAAAGTTGTTAGACGCGCAATAACCATTAACGAATTTAAAAGTTTCCCACAGATACGCGCAAAAACCTGCGTTATTAGGGTTTTTTGTAGATTTTTGCGAACTTTTTGGATGATTCGCATAGAGTTATCGGCACTTTTTGGAAGCTGATTCTACAATACAAAATGTAGATAAAAATATTTCCTGTACGAGGGTGTTCGAAAAAGCATAAGTTGGTTGTACCGCAATAATTACCGTAATGGTTAAAGATTCCACAATTCTCTTCAATTTTTATGAGATTATACTTTGTTGAATCTATCAATTCTTATCTAAAATGATAAGCTGAGACTGAGAGATCGAATAAAACAGATTGAAAGTTTCCAACATCAATGATTTGAAATGATGGAAAAGTATGCTAAAAACGTAATTTTCTACTTCTAAGAATATACACACAGCCTACAGTAGAACTTTACTACGATAATTCGTGGTCCAAGTAACCAGATTTATTATGAATTAGATAAGATTTCAAACTATGAATTATTAAAAAGATTATTTCAAGGGACTCAACTTTCACCACGAATTATAGAGAATTGCGTATTATAGAGGTACAAATAATCGAAATTGTAGGCCTATATTGCGCATAGAATATAGAGCTATAAATAGAATAGCTCCAAAAATTTAGGTGGTTGGCTAATGACTGTTATCAATTCTCAGCTCTGTCAGGGCAGTCGGCGAGCTGTCTGCGAGAGTACAATAAAACGAGAGTGATCCCAGCTACACTAATTTGCTTTCAAAGACAGCTTCAGGCTGTCCTAACAGAGCTGAGCATTAATAACAGTCATACGCCAACCGCCTCAATTAGGCCTACTTGCTCGAGCTTCGTTTCGGACTTATTATTCACCAAAATTTTTAATGAATAAAAGAAATATTACTGGCTCTGCCTCCTTTCTTGGATTGGCTGTCGTTAGTGAAGATAGTCAGTCGTTTCCCGTCTGTGGAGGAATATTGATTTTTGCATTACACTCTAACTGATTAACTGGACGTTATTCAGAGGTATTCTGGAGGAATAGTAATTGTTGAATTAAACTCTAACTGATTAACTGGATGTTATTCAGAGGTGTTCTATGCCGTTACTTGTTTACGGAAGCTAGCTTATGGTTGAGATGATCAACTTGCTAACCACACGTTACCTCTAACCTGATTGATTCACCTCTGCTGTATAGTGAAGTGAGTATGAAACTGGCAACTAAAAGCTGTTAGGTCTAGGCCCTTCATGGGCTGTTGAGCCATTGTCAAACAAAAAAATGATTCGCCAACCGCCATAATTTTTGGCGCCAGCTATACTTGATTAGTTGACCAGTATTTTGAAAAAAATGAGAATTATTGTAGATACTGTAATTGAATTCTGAAGAAAAAGTGTTCAGTCACTTTCTTGTCTAAAGCTCACCTCATAGCCTCATAAGTTTCAAAATTGAGATTTTGTCTTTCATTTTCAAGCCTGATAAGAAGTTTGAGTTGGTTTTTGATAAAAAAATAAACATTCTCTTCTTTAAAATTGAATCCCTTACAATGCCTATTGAGTTAAAATGCCGTTCAACGTTCAACAACAATAAGATTATTCCATATCCGTTTGAAGCTGAAAAATTAAGTTTTTAAGCATTATTTTTCTCATTATTTCAATAGTTGTATTGGAATGTATTACTTTTTTCTACAACTGCGCGTAAAACAAGATTTTACGAGCTGAATTCTCCTTATAAAGAATTTCTGAGGAGAATCTTCATTACGCTCGCTAACCATCTGCGCATGCACAGTAGAATTACTTTACGCTCGCTAAGCAACGGTGCATGAGCAGTAGAGTTACTTTATGCTCGCTAATCAGCTGATCATGGCTCGCCAAAAGTAGGTCAGGTGGAGTCATAACATAACCTAACAAAAGTCGACAATGTCTGATTGTACCTGTACCGGTAATCACACAAGAGTAATTTAATAGTTTGCAGTATTTGAGGACTGAAAAACTGTAGATTAACAGGTTCAAAAAAATATTTAACAGTTGTAAAAAAAATATTGTATGTAATTCGCGCGTAATGCTTCTTTATCGCTCTTGCAAACTGTTTTGCGCGAGCGATAAAGTCGCGCATTACGCTCTTAATACATAAATAGCTATTAATTAGCTTAATGCCATGTAATTTTTTGTTTGGAGCTCTTTCTCCAATCACACATTCGTCTATTTGCTGGAAATTAGGCTATAGAGAACTTATTTCATGTTAAATGTAAGTTACGTATTTTGAATCATGCAAATAAACTTTTTTTACTATGAAAGTTGCCTTTGAATTGTTTCAGTTGATGTGATACATATGTGTTCTATAATTTTGACATTCTCTTGGATGAGGACTATGATCTATTACACTAGAATTTAGAATATGAATTTCTAAACAAGAATGAAGATCAATGATGTCAATGATAATTCTTGGGAAACACGTGATGAAATCAATTGAAGATGAGTGTCAGAAAATTTTCTCCCAATAAAGAATTGTGCTAATTCATATTTTTTCAATATTATATGATAGATGAAACCACGGATTCTAAAATACTGTATTCTAGTATCCATGGATGAAGCTATATAATATACATACTATATATTCATGAACTTATTACGTACAGAACTGAAATATCATCTATTGGGAAATTGTGATATTGACTTAGGATTGGAAAATGTTCACATATTATTCACAGGCTAATTATGTTACACATGAATTGGAATGTAAAATAGATTTATACATAATTGAAAACTGATGGAGTTGATACTCAATTCTGTTTCAATAGATATTGAATGAGAGTTTATTCTGTGACATGACCATTTATGTTAATGTCTATCGCTCCTGTAATAGTTGTTGAGTGAGTAATAAAGTAACGTATTATTCTAATCCCTAATGAATAATTCCAATCACACACTCTACTGAGTAAAATAATTTCAAGTTTCTGTGTTACTTTTTACACTTTCTGTTCAGAAGATTATTACCTATTTTACATTATTCCATCTGGTTTGAACATACAACAGAACATTGATGAAAACAGTAGTGAGTTTTCTTCACTAATAATTATGAATTGAATATTCTATGAAATTAATTTCATGAATTGATACGCTTGAAAAATCAAATAATAGGCACATACTAGGTCATTTAGTAGGCCCACCTAGTTATGGAAATCTATTGTTTTAAAATTAAAAGTTAAGTAGCCCTTTGCATCCATCAGCAGTTGATTAATAATAGGCCTACTTTACATTGTTCCAATAGCCTGGAAAATAATATAGAAAGTATGACAGCTTTGTCGAAAATAATAATAATTAATGGTCGAAGAAAGAGAGGAAGAATCCCATTTATTGTGGAGAAAAAGAAGCATGATATGAATATTTAAATATGAATATAACAGGAGAATAGGCGTGAAGAATCCTATTTTGCTGTATAGAAGAATCATTAATTTAAGAATCCAATAATGATATTATGGGATTTATTATTCAATCATTTCTCATCATATTCGATAAAATAGAAAAATCAAATAAATAAATAAAGATAAATTATTTTATCAATTTGTGTTACATTCATTAGTCAAAATAAGTTTGATTTTGTTAATATCGTGGCAGATTAAAGTGAGCTAGTTATTACTAATTCCAGTATTTGCCACTTAGCTCAAGTGATCAACAACTATAACGTAATTAATTGGTTATTCGCTAAAAGAAGAAATTAGACTCAACTGGATCTGAATTGTTTGAATTTTATTAGATTTTTGTTATTTTTTCTAAACAGGATGCTCCAGATATCTGCGCTGCAGTAAGTACTGAGTTATAGGCCTACAATAATATTGAAATTACATAATATCGATTTCCATTGTATTTTCGTAGAAAAATCTGAGTGAATGGACTTTTTGAAAGCATGAATTTCACACTACCTTGCTGTCTAGGTATCCTATGGTGATTTTGAAGTAACCATTTCTTGAATTGAAAGCTCTCGATTTATGTAGCTATAATTTCTACAGTGATTTAACATTCAAGAGTTATCTTATGGGTTTGAAAGATTTTTAAGAAAATAAATACTTTATTTTGATTATATCAATTCTGCAATAATTATCAGTCATGATTAATGAGTTATTTGACTTTAACCATTCATTTTTCATCACTCAGTTTACTTTTTTTTAATCAATGAAGATAAATACTGCTTCAACAATTATAAATTCATCTAGAAGAGTTCAAAATCAGTATGTAACAATTAACCTACTAATTTGATTTTCTAAAATAATAAATTTCAAATATAGTTATATGTGAACGTGTGCAAAGTTTACAGCAGCTTCATGTTTTTTAGAAGAAAGAACTGATGTCGGAATATTTCAATTTCGGAACAGTTCAATCAATTCCAATATTTCATGAAAGAATATTAGAAATTTTCATAAAGGTACTTTATAATACGGTTGAAATCAATTGTAATATAGAATAGGCACTATAAAAATGAAAAATTCCACTTTTGGAATCTTAGAAAGTTTAAGTTTCATAATGCTTACATCTACTCATAACAATGACAATTGAAGTACCAATACCCATAACAAGTAACAATACAAAATGAAGTTTTTTTTAACAACTCACTTTCTACTACAACTTTATACTGTTCATGAGCAAACAAGTGAAGGATGATACCCAGTGTCAACTACAATAACTTCAGAGTAATAAATTGATGACACCCCTGAGCAAAATGATACATGAGCAAGATGATACAGCAAGCCAAATGTATGGAAGGAAAGTGCAGTGATTATTGAAATTAAATAGTAAATAAAATGAACTTGTTTCTAATTACTTACATAAACATATGCGAAATCATATAAATCACATCATACATAATAATAAAAAATCATATAAAAATTACATCATAATTATACATTTTGAACGACACTACTAAACATTAATCAATTTGCAATCATTTTCTTTACAGTGCTCAAATAAAATCATTACAGAAGTAATACAAAAAACCTATATAGTTATGAAAAACACACTTAGGACTAAGCTAAATCAAAAGATTCTTCCTTCTAAGATGATGCAAAATTTCTAGACCTAAAATAATGATTCCACTGAATCCTTTTTCAAAAGCCACTTCTTGAGTAAGTATTTAAAACGATTTAATTTATTTGCTCTCCTAATATCAAAGGGTAACATATTATAGACTCTAGGTGCAACATACAAGAAGAATCTTCTAAATTTTTCTTTTTTAGGTCTAGGTGGAATAATAGATCCTCCTGCCCTTAGAGCTGGGTGACTATAGAGCAATGCATCTCCGTACAGGCCACATCGCTCAAAAAATATTTCCAGTACTTTATAAAAGTATAAATATCTCAAGGGCAAAATATCTTTAGCTCTAAACAGAATCAATGAACTATGACGGGCTGGTTTTTTTGACATTACCCTAATAATAAATTTTTAACCAACTAATAGAGGGTTCAGAGTGGTGAAGTAAGCCCCTCCCCAAATTGTAATGCCATATTGCAACCTACTCTCAATCAGAGCATAATACAACATAGTTAGTATGTAATCTGAACATAAATTCCTCAAATAATAAAACTTTCTACAAGCTATAATTAACTGCAGCTTCAAATTACTGATATGAATACTCCAGCTCAACTGTGAGTCTATGGTGATGCCAAAGATATTTTACATTATTCACTTCCTCGATATGCTCACAGTTACAGTTGGATGTGCTATCACAGCTTGGAATATCGAAAGGTACTCTTAAAGAAAGTGGTTGCTGGTGAAGATTTATCAATATTATTTTGGTTTTACTAATATTAAGTTTGAGTGAGTTTTGATCTAGCCAGTAATTGATTATTTTAAGGTCTTCTTCAAGCTGAGATTTCAAGTTAGCGTCATTGTCTGCAGCATAGCAAAGAGCAGTATCATCTGCATATGAGGTGACCGTGCCGTTGAATTTACCATTGCAGAGGTCGTTTATATAAATAAGAAAAAGTTCACTGGATAGAGCAGAACCTTGTGGTACCCCATTCCCTATACCAGCAGTACCACTCAAAACCCCTCCAACCACAACCTGCTGAGTACGATCTGTCAAAAAACTTCTGAACATAAACTTCATTGCATATTCCTCTAATACCCGCATCATGGAGCTTTCTTAGGAGAATGGTGTGATTGACACAGTCATAGGCTTTTTTATGTCCAGGAACAGCCCAGCTACCCTTTTACTATCATTTATACCATTATAAAATTAAGAACCTGTCTCATTGCATCCTCCGTTCTCAGTCCTGCTCTAAATCCAAATTGATTGGAGCTGTAAAAATTGTTGGAGTTTAAAAAAATTTGTATCCTACTTCTAACTAGCTTTTCAAAAATTTTAGAAAAAGCAGAAAGCAGAGCTATTGGTCTATAGTTGCTCATGTTTCTAGGATCCCCGCCTTTAAAAATTGGTATAACAACAGTTTCCTTCAGTTGTCTCGGAAAAGTTCCAGTTTCAAAGCTCAAATTAAAAATGTGTGTCAGGACTTCTGATAAAGGTTCTTTAGATATTTTAACTGTTATTGTTGCAATTTTATCCTTTCCTGGAGATTTTTTTAATTTTAAATTGTCTATTACTCGTTGTATTCCTAATGGGCATGTGGGCTTGAAAAAGAAAGATGCGCTAGGTTTGTGATATTCAAATCTATTACTGAAAATTTGAGGATTAGGGGGGCTGTGATTTGAATTGAAATCAAGTGTCGAAACTATATTTGCAAAATATTTATTGAATTCATCCGCTATTCTAACTTTATTTGTAATAATTTCTCCTTGTTCGTCAGCAACTTCTTTAATCTCGATAGATTTCTTTTTTATACCAATGAGGGAGTCTACTATTTTCCAAGCCTCTTTTGCGTTTCCTTTGAGTCTAGAACAAGTATCCTGATAGAATTTCTCCTTAACTTCAGACAAATCTTTTTTTAATGTATTACAAAACATGTGGTATTCTAATTTCAAATTTACATTTGCAGGTTCTCGGGAGAGTTTTTTATATAAAAAATTCTTTTTTTCAATCTTCTTTAATAAACTATTAAATCCAAGGCTTTCTAAATTTTTTTCTTCTGTTATGACTAGTATATTTATTTGAGGATTTCTGTAAGCATGATTTTATTTCACTCATAAAATAATCAAGAGCAAGGTCTACATTGGAGCATTGATAAACATCAGACCAATCGGCCTGTTTAACTATCGGCCTGTATGGAATATTCTGGTTTCTGCGCCTTATACAGCTCAGGCAAAGAGTGAAAGGATTTTTAAATCATGAAAATTAATTTTGTAATCAATTTGCATGACTTTATTTGTATATTAAACATACTTTTTCATTGTTCTATAATGATAGAAACTTTGTAAAACCGATATAATTTTTTAACTTGCAAAATGATAATATTCAACATTCCTTGTCTGTTGAAACTCCTCTTTCTCATCCAACTGCTCACGTTTGTATCATATCTCTACTTCATCATGCGCCACTGCTCAAAAACAAGAGGAAAGACTACAGTGACACGAATAAAAAGTATCACAAAACTATAAAGAATGAATAATTTTTCCATTATTGATATCTAAAAAGTAGTAAACCATTAGGAATACGATAAAAAATTTCAAAACAATGTAAAAAATACTATTATTTACCATTCTATCAGCTATATTGACCCCTATCTAGCTCAGATGAGTAGGCCTATCTACTCCTAGATAGTACTGTATATTTTTTATTTATCATTCATATAATAAGTTACTAACACATGAAAATATTATGATTTGGGGAAGATATGATGAAAAACTATTGTAGAAAGATAATAAATTTAGCTGGGAATTGAATAAGTCAATGTGAAAAAACTGTATATTCGAACTGTAGAAATACTAACATTATAGTGCGCGCGCATCACTGAGTGCTGTCCAGATGTAGTCAATGAGTTCCTCTCCTCATAACAATTCAAACAACAACTGAAAAAATCATATATTATATATCATATAATCATATACAATTTTGCCAACTGTAGGTACTGAATATACCAACTCTGCAGGATGAGCGTAATTCCACTTAATAACAAAAACAAATGCCGGGCAGCACTCAGTGCTGCCACGCGCCCGCCGGAAGGTTAAATTTAGCAATTATTTTATAAATTCAATATGAAAATTAATTGGGTAATTGGAAAAAACTAATAAATTCCATTATTCTTTCACAATTGAGTGAAAAGAATGAAATGGTGCCCTATACGTTGTACAGCGTTGTCATGGAAATCATTATTGATGTAACAAATGAATAGTGTTGAACTACGAACGATGTGTTTGAATTATAATTTACAACACAAGAGCTCAAGTAATAAACATTCAGATGAAAATTAAAGGAATAGTATGATATTACTAAAATAAACATTTCATGAAAGGTACGTACGACAAAGAAATATCTAATTAAGTAGGTACTGAAGGCCTATTAGTCTCCTTGTTGAAGATTTCAGGCTACCGTATGAACTCGATCATTCATTGTTATGATAACAATATTTTACTATGATGAAAAGTGAGATCAGGAAAACCACCTATAGGAGATTGAAATTTATTATTTCTATATTTCAATAGATCAAGATTTTTAACATTCTGAAATGATATTATAAGGAATATATATATTTTCAATTTCAATAGGCTAGATATTGGCTTGCTGTTTAATACCAATGTTTTCACTAACAATTGGAATAAATAAACAGGATATTCTTACAATAAGCCTCAGATCCACTTCATCATGAATACAGAGTGATTATTGTACTTATTAATGTTTTAGTTAGTTGAACTGTTATGAAAAGTGAACATAATTTCAAGGATTTATGCTCGACAAAAATCTTTGCAACCCAAAATGCTCTAAACGCTCGGCACATTTTTCAATGGTAATTTTCAATATTGGAGAGATTTATGCACACATAAAGATGAATAAATATATTAAAACGATTTCACAACATAGATAATTATGATTTGATGAAATGTCACAAATCTTTAAAATTATTATTCAGAATTATTGAAAAAAATAGTAGGTCGTTCTAATCAAGGGTTGGACTTATGAAGGAAGTTATGAAGAATGGCTATTTGAGGATATTTAGTTATCTGAATAATGCATTTGATGATTATTGTTATGGACTTTTCAAGTCATGAGTGATAGAATTCTACAAGAATGCACAGTTTTATTAACATTTATTAAAATTATGGCTGTAATTAAATTTAGATTAAAACGATTCTCCTATTTTATAAAAATATGTGCTGTTTTATAGCCTGTTTCAAAATGAATACCGAACAGTTAATTATTATATACTATGATAATTCAATATTTTTTTTGGGTTATCATAGATGAATTTATTGAAGGACACTTCCTTACGGTACGCTATTTAATAGGCAACAGTAGAACAAATTCCAGCTTCAAATTGCTTGTTTGGAGATAATATTCTGTGAACTCTATTTTTCATCATGATATTCTGCAATGATTATCACAATCAATTAGATTATTCTAACTACTAAAGTGATAAAAATAATTTTTTTTTTTTGAATTATCAATTTAATCTACATCAAGTTGATACTCTTGGTGTAGACAGGGACAGATTCAATAATGTTCAAAATGAAAAAAATTATATTCAAAATCTTTAAATTCATAAGAAGCTTTCTCATAGCCTACATAAAAAAGAGATACCTAGTCGATAGAAAAGAAAAAAATCATCAACATGCACTTGTAAAAAAAGCATTATAATTTTTCAGATAGAATATAATATTTTTAGGTAGTAAGTTCATAAATTTAATAACTGCAATAGAAACAAAAAATATACCCTATCAGAAGCTCTTTTATGCATGATAATTGAAAATTGTAGTATTATTCAAATAGATTCTTCAGCTATTGAAAATCATTGTAATTAATAATAAGGATAATGTGCGTCTTTCCTATAATGCCAACGCAAATAATGTCAACATTGCAATTTTTAAGAATTATTATAGCATACCCATGGATATCTAGACTACAATAATTTTCATCTTTCTTGCTTCAAATAATTAATATTCAAGTTACATTGTACTTGGGCGAAAAATAAAGTAATTTATCTCTTATTTCATTCCATTTATACTGGAATACACGTCCTGAGAGAATTTCATTGAGTAATTTTTCAAGAAAAAGCGGATGGAGTGTAGAATTGCTGTGAAGGAAAAAAATCAATTTTTTTTTAAATTTGTGAATAAATAGTTCTGAAACACACATTACATGAATAAAAATTATCATAAATGTTTACAATTTTTAGATGGCAGGAAAAGGAAAGAAAAAGCAGTCGGTGGATGGAGGAGAGAAAAAAGCGAACAAAGCTCCGAAGAAGCCGATGGCAAGAAAGGGAGAAAGCAAGTCGAAAGTCAAATCACGATGTCATGTGGATATTTTCAATGAGCACGCCATGGAAAATGCATACGTCACATGTCACAATGTACAGGATCTGCTGCGGTGCAGAGGCTTTCCTTGGCCTGACGCTCAAAAGAAAAAGAAAAAGGGAAAGAAGAAGTAGATATAGCAAGTTGAGGTTTTAGATATATATTTGTTATTTATTTATCTGTTCAGTAGGCTTCATTATTTTCAATCTTTATTGAATCGGTTGCATAAATTTAATATTCGGTAGCCTGCAAGTAGAAAAATTATTCAGTTAAGAGATACAGTCAATCGCCCACAACTAAATTAATAATATCATTGGATTTAATCACAGTGCCAGTGTGTGATTATTAATTGTGTCTGTGTTACGTGAAATGCGGATTCTTAAACGAATATCTGCTGTGGAAGCCTTTGGATGAATTCTCATTCCATGGATGTATTAGTAATGGACTCTGAGATAATGATAAATTTAGCTTCATGGTATACATTTTCATATCATCGTGTTATCATGGATGAAGCTTTCCAAGCTGCGCTTGCTTTCTCCATCAATTCACTCAGTATCAAAACTAACACTCACTTTAAAATAAATGAGTATAGGATCAGAGCTTCGAGGATATAAAAACTTGTACAAAAAATGACTAGGTACCAATTTTATAAAAGTGACAGTTTTGTTGAAGATGAAAATTCTCACCATTGGAGATCTATAATGAATGTTACAATTAGCCTATTGAATAATGATCAACCGATCAAACAAACTATTTTTACTTAACAATAGAGTGTTATTTAAGATTCATGTTTTAATTTATAGAAATTTGATCAATTTTTGGACAATGTACTGTTGATCTGATGAGCTTTACAAATATCTCTATATATAAAAGCGAAATGGCACTGATGCACTCATCAGCAGAACTAAAAATCTACCGAACCGAATGCGTTCAAATTTGGCAGACATGTTCAGTTGGACCTCTAGACGCCTACTATAAGAACGGGTTTTCGAAACTTCCCAAGGGTACGCCAAATATTTGAGTTTTTCGGCATTTTCTCAATTTTTTCGAAAACCAATCGGTAGAAAATGTTGATATTTGGTGGGCAGGTTCTAGAAATGTTGTGTTCAATACATTTCGAATCCCTTCTGAACGGAATTTGCAGGCGAGCGAAGCGAGCCTGTTTGTCTAAGCTGACACTGACAGTGGTTTTGCAGGCGAGCGAAGCGAGTCTGTTTGACTCACTTACACTGCCTATACTGTCGGGGGTCCAGGGTCCAGGGGCTAGGCGGAGAAGGCGAGCGAAGCGAGCCTGCCGGCTAGTTAAAATATATTGTTGAAGTATTATTTCTTGCATGAGTGTGGAATATTTATTGAAAAAATGGCTTATTAAACGATGCGTTTGTCAGTCTCATCAGGAGAAAACCATATTCAATTATTCAACAGAGTTTGTGAATATAGGCTATATTGCTATACAATAGGCTATAGGCTATAAAATATATTGATGAATTTTCACAACCGACTTGCTATTGAGAAAAATATGAATGGTTAAATATTAACCGTCTCCGGCCTCCTCTCATTCCGAAATATGCTGCGGCCCGCCTCGGTCTACTGCACCCGCTACTCCGACAGACCTTCCTCCGGTAATAGAATAGAATATATTTATTTCGCCAAAAATTACATACTGTAGTTAATTACAAAATATGAATGATATATACAAAATGCATAATAAAATGTAAATTGAAATATATCTAAATGATTCGGCACAGCCAGCAAAGAAAACTTGTGCGCTAGCGTTGTCTTCTTGTGCACTCACACACTGTTTTTTCATTAATGGTGTCCTTAGGCTTGATTGAATCAATATAATTTTTTGCGAGAGTATCTTTTTAAAAATAATATCTTATCAATTAAGATTGAAAAGTTTTAAAAAAACTCTAACATTGTTATATGCACAACTATTTAAAAAAATAGATAATTATGAATAGCGGATATATCTTCAACACTGCAATAACAATAACACATGGAGTAATGGTTAAGTATTTACAAAAATAATTAGGGCCAATTGCACACGTATGATTTTGAACGAATCCTCGATAATTCATCAAAGATGTTAATTATTGAGCTCGATATATCCTCTTCAACCGGGATCAATTCAATTAGATTCATTTATTACATTTACAACATATTACAACTTGTATTATGAAATTCTTATTAATCATCACAACCTTTTTTAATGAGCTTAATATACACGTTTCAACTAGGATTAATTCAATTTATTTATTACTCACACTGCATACTACGCACCTATGTATTTATTATGAATACCTATTATTCATAAGAATTAACGGTGTTTTTAAACACACACAAGTAGTAAGAGTGAGGGTAGTGGGGTGCGCCCTAAAGTCTGTAAGCGTCAAGCGTGACGGGTGCAGCGCGCGGACGGAGAGTGTGTGTGCGGAGCGGAGAGGAAAGGGTGGATGGGAGAAAGTAGTGCGCGACGCGGAGAAAGAAAGTGGCGGTGGCTAGGGCCGAAATAGCGCGCGTCGCGGGCCGCGTGCCAAACGCACAGTCAGTTGACGAAGCCGTGGAGTGCGACGCGCGCAATGGACGTATCCGCCGATCCTCCCGACGACGAACACCTCGACCGTCGAGTCAGCAAGGCCGTCGAAGAGGAACACGCCTTCCTCGAGTACATCGCCTCGCTCCCAGCCATGTCCATAGAGAATGTAGAGGCGTTCAAGAAAAAAGAAACGCCCGAACCCGGTGTTGCTTCACACGACACGGTCGGCGGCATGGAAACGCTCGACAACCTCTACAAACTCATGGAACACCTCGGGCGTTTACGTCGCCAAAACTCCAAACTACAAAAGCGTCTCCAGTACTTGGAAAACGCCGACCCCGACTGTGAAGAAACAACCACCACCACACGCAGTCGACGATTCAGTTCCAAAACTAAAACCCTAACACGAACTATCTCCAAAGACGATGCAGCAGCCACCAGCACCACCACGGTCAAAAGCAAAGTATCAAAGTGGACCAAAGTGAAAGAGGCGTTCCGTTGGGAGAAGGCGTCGGGTGGAGTGCTGCTCCCGGAGGCGGCGTCGCAGGACAGTGGCCTCGGGGGCGGCGACTACCATCTGCGGCCCCCCGGTGACCGCAGCTCCTACAGTGTCAGTCCGGCCGATTCCCTGCTAAGTGGACCACCCCCGCGGCTCGCTTCCTCCTTGTCCACCTCCGAGGATGAACTCGAACTGGATCTCAGTGATTGTGGTGAGTGAACATTTGAATTTACATATCGAGTTGGTCATTAGCCATGTTCTATTAATTTTAATTGTAATGTTGGGTGGATGATAATTGAAATTAAATTTAAAATCATTCAAATTATAAGAAAATTGAAATAAGAAAATATAAAGTGTATGAATAAGTGGGTTGGGAAAGAGAGAACCAATGATTGCACTTCAATATAATCCATCACACGTTTTTGAAAGGAGATCAATACAAAATTTTAGTTCAATCTGATAGATTTGGATTAATAGATGAATGAAATTCTTTCCAATTCCTTTTTTATTGATGTACTGAAGAATTATTTTTTAAAAAGTATTAAATTTCCTTCTACAGAGGAACATTTTATTGTTGTAAAGGCAACTGACTTGTTATCTGCCAGGTAAATTGGAAAAACTTCAATAACTAAAGCTATAATAATAATATGAATGACGTAATTATTTCTAGTTCAAGGTCCATAGTACCTATAGGATCCTATTTTTGTAATCGTATAATAGAATATTATAGAATGTAGGATTCTGATTGATTTCATATGTCTTGTGTAAAACAAGGTTGTGAATAAAGCAATATACATACCTTATGTTGATAATATTGTAGAGGCTGTCTGTCATAAGTAGGTAACCTCTCTATTTCTGAGTGGTTTGATATGTAGTTTCATCTAAGTTGGTCGCACCTCTCTTTGATAATAATCATTGAAAAACAATGTGATTGGAGGCGAAAAATCACCAACATTGCAGTTCCATCAATGATAAGAATGTATACTGGATCTCTGTCGTGAAATCTGGGAAAATAAAAAATAACATTGATTAAAATCAAACGAACAGGAAAATTGTATAGTCTTCAAAAATTATTACAATTTTTAGCGAATGGAATCGATGAACTATGAGTAAAATAGAATATTTTTTCGAGGATGCTTTCAAATTTCATCATGATCTCCACTTAGTTACTCTCTTCTTCAAAAATGCCCATTCATCAATAGTTAATCTTCTTAATGCTTACGTTCTAACGATAATAACATAAGAGCAACAGAAGATTGGGAATTCAAAGGATAACCCTGGCTTTTTGGCATCCCTCCACATAAACAAAACCGTTGGTGCGTAGCGCTACGGCTCGCTCCATTTTTAATCAAAAATATTTACAGTAGTAGTTGAAAAAAAATATATGCACTTCAAACAAAAATACACACATACCTAAAATAACTGATTACATAGCAAATATATAAGATGAAATATTTTGAATGGATTGAAAAATTCTTGGTAGGATTTGTTTAGAACTTGAAACTCATTAGATATTCCAGTATAATTGAAAATTTTCCATCAGGATTCTAAACGCTTCTCGTGAATAGAAAAAAACTGTGCAAATCAATATTATACTAAGCTTATGATGAAATTAAGTTGAGCTTGACTCTAGTAAAATTTTGATGTTCAAAAATCATGATTTGATTTGATGTTCAAAACTTCATGATATTTTGAACTTGACAAACATTAATGAATTTGAATAGATTAATTTATTCCCTCTGTGAAAAATATTACCATATTACCATGAAAACAAAATTTCTCAACTTTGATGTAGTAAAAAAGCATTGGGAGTCAGAAAATTAGTGGAATTGAATTTAGGCAATTTTTCCTATTTAAGCAAAAATTCACAATACAGAGTACTCAGATGAATGATGATTGGGAAATCGATTCCCTATAACATTGTCTAATGCACAAGATATCACATTGTAAAGCCTATTTAAACGATAGGCTTTGGCCTAAAAGCCCACAAAGACAGATAATTAGTATAGGCCTACAGCTTGAAGAAAGAATATTCTTATAATCGATTAAATATGATAAAAATAGGCCTAGTTTCCAAAATATTTACCGAACAATAAAGCTTATAAGGAAAACCAAATTATGCTCATGTGAGTATGTGAGATTTCCACCAGGACACAATTTGATGATACTCATTACATACAGTTTAATGTTTCAATTGATAGCGATTTACACATTGAATCATCTATGGAAATATAGTTTAATATATTCTCAATATAATTTCGACCATATAATTATGCTCTATCAGGTGAGCATAATTTGATGTTCCTTAAAAATATAAGCCAATATCACTTAAACACAGACTATTATTAAAACCCGGTAACCTTTTTAGTACTACGCTGTTGAAAATGTTACATCGTTTTGAAAAGTTCAGAAACTGAAGTGAGATTCTTAATCAATTAAGATGCATTGTTGTAGAAGAAATTTAGGGCCACGTTACTGCATTTCGTATGGTTCAATGAATCGGACAATCTTCAAAGCATTCTATTATTGTTTGTATTCTAAATTTGGACCTTTTTTATGAGAAAAGATTCGCGCCAACCTTGGTAACACCCGTTTTCTTGTGAATTCAAGACTTTTTCAACAATGGATCAACCTAAAAAGCAGAGTAGTTTTCAAAAAAATAGAGTCGGACTGTTTCCACAGTTAAGTCGACAAATAGAACGATATTTCTGGATGGGAGCCAAACCCGTATTCAAGAACAAGATTATTCAATGTTTTGTGTCGATTCTGTCATCACACTTGAAGTGTTACGTTTTGCCGTCAGAGTCGATCGGCAAGTCAACGCTTAAAAATAGCATTCCACTTTTTCCATTCAAGTACACTCAAGATCCTACTCACATTAGCAAACATACTAACCATTTTTTCTCGCCTGAGCCTATCGACACAATCAATCTTCCAACAATTGTGGAATTCTAACTCCTAACAGCCAGTTATAGAAGTGGTAAGGGAAGCGGAAGGGAATGGTGGGTTCGAAAAACTGAAATAATGAGCTTGAAAATAGAATGGGGCAATATCTCAAGTTACTGTTCAGTCCAAGATATCATTCAACTACCCAATAAGAAGCTGAATAATTGATAGCTGTTTGTTTTATCTTTGATTTGATTCTTTGAATGGTTCTATGAGCTAGAATTACTAGCTGTGTATGAAAATAAATCAATTCATTCCAACTTTCTAACATAGCATATAATATATAACATTATTTTATTCTAAGAAAATTATAGCCTACTTGACTAGTTCGTTATAGCAATGCATAATAATATAATATGTTAATTGAATTCATTTATGTTATACATTGTATAGTTCAAAAATTATCAATTTGGTCTCAAATTGGAAAAAAAATTCCAATCTATAATTTGAGGCAAAATTTATAATTTTTGTGCCAATATAGACCGAGCTGGAGTCATTTACCCTATCTTGCCAAAATGTCTTACTTGCTTGGACAGACTATAGAGAATTAAGTTGTGTCTAAAAGTTTACACCGGAATGTTAATAACATTTGTCAATAACTTTTCTATAATAGTTATATAATTTATAAGTCTATATAATAATATGTTATTAACATTCCGGTGTAAACGTGACATTACATGCAGCAATGCAATGCATTTATTCACATTTTTATTACCCAACAATGGAATACAATTATCTTTTGTCTCACTCCATTGGTAGAGTGAAGATCTCTTAAAATCGTTGAATTGATACATTTATTGTATTGGTTTTATAACGTGTGATTCACATATAAAATTGATAATTTTTCAAGCAATAAATTCCAAACAAGACTTGTTTCAAATTATATGAAATTTTTGGGTTAAAACATGATGAAGAAGCCTACTCAAGATCTATTGCAATATTTAAAACTCAAATTATATTTTTCACTATAGAAATTTTTTTCTCAATTTTACATGAGAAAAAACAAAATAAATCTGCGAGCTGCCTTATAAGCATTTTAGCTCATCATACATGAATTAATTTTAGATTGAAAAGGGTAGTGATTTATTGGAAAAATAACGAAAATACAATGAAAAATATTCAAATTAAGATAAAATTTTGATCAATAATACAATATTCACAGAATTATTCATGATGATGATTATTAGATCTATTATATTACCCTATGTAAGTTAACAATAATAGTAAAAATATTTCGATTATACATGTATAATGTAATATTCACAGAATACAGTCCAACTGTACAACTGTTCATTCTGCCAATAAGGTTCCCCTACAATTAAATTATTCAATTAATAATTCATTACAAAATGCACAGAGTTCATAAGAATTTATCCACTACAATAAAGCCACATTGATACTGCAAAATCAAAAATGTACGAATTATTTACACTCTAAACATTGTAAAGTTTTCATAAATTGTAATAACAATAATTCATTTCTCAATCCAGGTGTTTCAGCTAAATGAACCAGCTCTACTGGTAGATGGCACACATGACTACAAATAATAATTTTTAATGCTGTCAGACGAGAGTGAAATCGCGATTAAAGTCAAGGTGTGAATGATTGAAACGCGCTGCGCTGCAAGATTAAGTCTCAGCAGCCGCAATGTTGACTCTGATCAACAGTGAAAGATTTAAGACAGTCCAAAAGTAGCGTCGAGAGCAGTGCGAAAATCGTGGAGGATGTGCTGTTTCCTTTCAATAATAATTTTGAAGCCATTCGGTTTATGTTGACGTGCCTCCAAAGAGGTCAAACACACTGGGGCGCATGCGCGTTTAAACCCTCTCTCTCCCACCCCAACAAGCAAATTCAGTCAAAATTTTGTTTTCGTCGACAAATTCAAAATACGACACTCCGCAAGCCTCCCGAGTTTTTGTTCAAGTTCCAAAACGACATACTAATACCATTATAGACTAGTTGAACAGAGTTATCACTTCCACTGCGTGATAATGCGTGTTGAATAAAGGAAACAACACAATCTAAAATTGTTGTATCATAGATTTATGGGGCATCCATTCCCTATGTTCAGAACATGATCGTGCGCGTGGTTACGCGTATGAGTGCTGTAAACTAGACGAGAATCTATTTTGGGATTCTGCGAATTGAGGAGGAAAGTCTACGCTGTCAGAATGTATGGGATACTTCACAGTAATTGGACAGCTTATTCTTCTTCTCCGAATTCCACAATACAATAAATTCAAAATAAGAGAGAATGAATTTGGCAATAATTTTAGAGGAGAATGTTGCAGAACGAGAAATACTTGGCGAATATCTCATTAAACAAAGTAGAACAATTGACAAATTGATAAAAATACAGACATCACCAAATTATTCTATCCACAAATTTATAAAAATAATATTTTACTTGTACTATAACTCAAATAGGACTAATGAAGAACGAAAATAAATCTATACTGTTTCAACAGAAGTTAGAACTTATTATTATTCCAATAATCTTGCTATTTAATATACTGAATGATGAATGATGGCATAATAAATTCAAACTAAGCTAACATCTTGTCAGAAAATTTTACTCACTGAACAAGGAAAGGTTAAAATATACTAGATAAGACAATTTTTAATTTTAAAATGCTAATTTTTGGAGCTTCATGGAATAATAGCTTTGTACTCATTTGTGGAATTTTGGTTGATGTATCTTCAATTTATTCTCTTCTCTTTCTTTATTGACTTCAAGGTACGATTACCAAGCGACCGCTCGAGCTGCCCGGCTCTAAATTCGCTGCTAGAGCTGCCCAGCTCTAGCTGCGCTGCGCTGTTCAAGCCATCACAAATCTATTCACATAACTATATTAAAGATGTTCACTCTTTTATCAAGGCTAATAATGTATACTAAATAAATAAATAGTGGAATTCACTTGAAATGGCTTAAAAAGGCTGAATTCCACTATTATTTATTGATTTAGTATAGACTACTTTATTAGCCCTTAATAACAGAGTAAACATCCATAATATAGTTATGTGGATAGTTTTGTGAAGGCTAGAGCAGCGCAGCTAGAGCTGGGCAGCTCTAGCAGCGAATTTAGAGCCGGGCAGCTCGAGCAGTCGCTTGGGAATTGTACCTTAAGGTTCATTAAATGATGAAAAATACAAGCATAAGAAATCTACTAGAAAGTTTGAAAACTACACGAATATCAAAAGAACAACAAAGTATGGGTGAGTAATACTAGGAGCATCTGTAGTGTCTAGTCAATTGCAGTATCAAGCCGACATAAATAACAAAAAGGGTAGAACAGTATATTTATATCGCCCTTCTAAATATCATCTGGTATAATTATCACCATAATATTTGCCTCGTCAGTTCAAATACTTCCAAAAAACCCAATTTTCGAAAAGAATTCTGCGTTTTCAGCTGGCAAAAGTTTATGATGTTTAAGGAGAATAAAGACGGGTCTGGCGAATGTCAGTCCAACTGAGCTGGGAATCAGCGCAGCACTAATGAAGCCGTTCTTGGATAAACCATTCTGTAAACAAAGCTTCGACTCAAATTTCTTTCTCGTCTTAGTCTATATTTAGTAAGTAGTCTTATGGTAGCAATCCTGGAATGGCCCTATTGAAAAAAACTCCAAGTGATAAACTCAACCAACGGACGAACAAGCTGGAATGTGATCTAGTTAACAATGTTTCAAATATACAAATTTTGATCTGCTTCAAGAATAAACATAATTTGTGATATACGACATGGCTCAATTTGTATGCTACCATTATTGCTCGATCAAAATTGGAGCTATTCAAGAGGTTACAACTCAAGAGATTTTTTAAAATATTGAACAAGAGGTAAAATTAAACATGTATCAGAATGTTGTAGAACTACTCATATTAAGATGTGTACATAAAAAACAAGATGTCAAATTCCACAAGTTATTAAATATAAATTTGTGATATTTGAGAACATTTAACTTATTTACCTGAAAGATTCACCTGATGAAAAAATGATTTTGTACAGAGCTTTATTGTATTTAGATGTCCAACTCAACTAATCAGTAGTACCCATTAAATGCTGGAACAAAATTGAAAAATTTTAGAAAGGATTTTGAAGATGTAAAAAAAATAAAGCTTGCGGAAAACTCTAAGGCCTGGTGTATGCTGGAAAGCACGTGTACACACGCACGCATTCCAGCCAATCACAGCTGTTGTTGAGGACAACACAATAGCTGTGATTGGCTGGCTTGCGTGTATGAGCACACGTGCGTCCCAGCATACGCCAGGCCTAACCATTCTAAAACGTTCTCAGGATAAATGACAGTATAATCTGGCCAAGCAAAGAAGACCCTCTGGCAAGATGGGAAAATGACTCCAGCTTGGTCAATATTTGTTCAAGAATTATAAATGTGGTCTTAGTAGTAGATCGAACTGATCCTACAATTTGAGATCAAATTGATAATTTTTGAACCAAAATTGACATAGCTTGAGTCATTTTTCCATCTTGCCAGCGGGTCTTCTTTGCTTGGACAGACTATAACAATAATTTTCAGATGACAATGACTCAGTGATCATTCTTAGATGACAGTTACCAGAGACTATATAATCAGTGACTAGGAGTATCAGAGAATAATCAGAAAGTTCTTCCAACCCATTGAGGAAGAAGAATTGTAGAAAAGGAGAGGACTTCTATACAATTTTTGTAACAGTAACCATTCCTTGAGAAATTGTAACCGTTCTAGAGAAATTGGAAGATTGTTGTTACTCAGACTTGATAACCAACAAAAACGAATTTTGATGGTGATGTCCTCATGAGCTCTTAGGCTTGTGCAAGAGTAATGAGAGGGATGATGTTGAGAGATGATGACTACTTTTTAGATAGTCAAGACCCAAGGAATATTAGTATACACCTAATATTCTATACACCTTGGTCAAGACCGACGGCTTATCGACTCCTACGAAAGACATATACTTTTCAAGGCATACGCAGTATACATCTCAGGACATATCTCAAGTCGTGTATACGGTACTCAGACGACACCAATACACCGAACCCGTCCAATCGATGTCATTGATAGGTGCGTCGTTATACGGTATCATCTATGCGTAGTCTGCGATCTAGCCAGACGTGTCTGCTCCCACGTTAAACGCGTTTATAGCGCACCCACATTTACACAGCGACAAAGGTGCTTTGATGATGAAGTCGGCACCGACAACTGGCCCAAACCCAGATCTATAAATATCATCTTTTGAAAGGGAACAGCACACACAGACTCCAGAGCTGCATCAAATGTAACTTGCGCATGCGCACTGCTTCACACGTGCTATCGTTTAGTGACAGTGTAAATTAGGCACAAGTCATGCTGCAACCCCCAACTACTTATTGTCACAATAAAAATCAAGTTCAAAGGTTGGCGAGATCGTACAATAATCTATGAGAGTGGAGTTTATTTTACAGTACCTACATATTTCGTCAAAATACTGCAAAATTGAATCAACTTTTTCCGAGCAATGTGCTGATGATTTGAATACAAATTTTATTTATATTCTTACATTTAACATTTTATAGGTAGCCAAGAAATGTACTATGTATAATTGTATATATATAAATTTTCGAATATTGTAATATGTAATGATTGGATGTAGCATTCCCTTCAAATTTCTTCAATAATTACAATAAATTAGTTAAATATAGGATTGGGAAAAGGGATAGTGATTCAATAATAATAGTAGTAATATTATTTTCAGAAAGTAAAATAATTTAACCGAGTGATGAAGCTAGAAGAGCGATCAATGTCATAAATGGAGAAAGAATTGGGAGAAAAAGTGGTCGATGGAATCATCAAGTAGACGAACCGATATCAGTATCATATGGCAGATTATCCACACTATTTGATCCAAATTTAAATTTATTTTTAGTGAATTTGAATTTATGTAGTGAATGGAATTATCAAGTATAACTAATATCAGTATCATATGACAAATTTTCCACACCATTTGATCCAAATTTTGATTGATCCCTAGTAAATTTGATTTTAAAACATTCAAATTTGTAGAGCTTGAGAAACTTCCGCCTCTTTCAACATAGGGTACGCCCACATTAAAATGACAATGTAAGGTTCAATAAAGTTCAGACAGTTCAATAAACAATTATGTTTTTTCTCAAGGTTTATTCACCTATGCTGTATAGTGGAGTGAATATGAAACTAGCAACTAGCAGGTAGGTCTAAGCCCTTCATGGGCTGTTGAGTCATTGATACACATACAAGTTTTCATTACTACAAAAGATGCACATGGACACATGTGCCTAAGATGCAATAGGAACACGGAGTTCCGAGTTGTATAGAGCAACGCACATTGGTCAGCTAATTTTTTATTTGCGTTACTCCGTACAACTACGTGTTCCCTTTTTGTCAAGCGCTACTATATATCAGTAGTGTAGATAGTGTAGTAGTGTATGTGAGTAGATGAAAATCGAAATCACAATAACCTTCAACAAATTTCAACAAATGTTGTGTTGAAATAAAAAACTACTGAAAAGGGTACTGTGATTTAGATTTTTTCATTTACTTACTACCTGTTTCTATTGCATCTTGTGCCAGACATGTGTGCGCGCGAATAGTAGTAATGGAAAACTACCTTTAGGAGGTTTAATTGGTAAAATTGATAGAATTTGAGCATTATTGATATGACTATAATGGAATAATATAGGGTAGGTAGTCTAATGTGGAATTTGTAGAGTAAGTTATAGCAAATAATGTGAATTCTACAGGATGATTTTCCTGTATAGGACAGAAGAGAAGGAAGTTGAGCCTGGAGAAAAATGTTCATTTGGGAGTGGAAGAGGACGAGACGCGCAGGAGCAAGTCTTTGGATGGAGAGTCCATTGAGAGTGCCAGCGGCGTCACCGATGGTCACAGTTCACACTCTAAAGTAAGTTGAAACATCCATTGATTAATCATCATTTACGTAATTTTGTGATATTCAATGTCAGAGAAATATCAATATAGCTATTCGAGATAAATTTGAGTTATTTGTTGTCTCAATAAAACAGCATAGTTCTAAGAGAAGCCATTTCCAGATGAGTTCCAATATTTCTTTTCATTTCGATTATCGATTTTCATAAAACGTTTTGAAATTTATTGGAATAAATGAATTATGAACTTATTGGAATTTTTACCACGAAATAGAATGCCAGTCTAGTATTGATAGTATTGAATATGTCATAAGGCTTGTTAATAAGCTAACAAACGCTTGGAAAAAATGTATAAATCGTTTCAAGAAAAACCTCAAAATTTTACTACCTATCCTACTACTACCCTTTTATGTCCATGGAATAAAAATAATCTGTTGATAAATTTATGAATATGTGTTAGTCTTTGCTGTTATTTCTTCTCTTAATTGTTGACTTTGGTATCTATTTTGTAAAATGAGACACTAATAAATGAATTCGAATTTATTTAATTAAGAACAATGAACTTGAGTGTGAAAACTCTTACATTGAGTCCAAATTGTATGCTATTAGAAATAATTCAAATGTATGAATTATTAAATAATTACAAATCACTATTCTGGTGACTCAAGCTGTTATTCTACAGAATTGAATTGAATTGAATTCAGAATTAATAATAGCTCAAAGTCTTAGGAAAGCCTGAAAGCATCAGCGTTATGAGTTGAATATTAATCAACTGGATTAATTTAGTAATAAGAAATAATCCAGGCAAGTGCTTCTAATCTGTACTAGTACAATTGTCTCTTGATTATTTATTTTTGAAGCTTAGAAATTATTCACATAATAAATGTTATCACTGCATTATTTCCATGATGAATAAGTGTTAATTTTCTTGCTAGATGCTAATGCTTTAATCAATGCCATAAGGTTTCTAATCAAATCAATTCAATATGGAAGTCTGTTTTGCGAAGATGAATTAGTTCAAATAGGTCAATTGAGTTGGTAGAAAATAATTGATTCCAATCTATCCATGCAGAGCGAATGGTTTGAAAAGTCTATAAGGTCGCTTGTGAAATATTATAAATTTGTGTTGAGTATTAATGATTGATTCAATACAATCAATCAGTAATACATTGTATTGAATCAATCATTAATACTCAACACAAATTTATAATATTTCACAAGCGATCTTATAAAGTTTTCAAATCAAATTCAAACCAGTTTTCAAACCGAAGTTTTGATTGAAGTGAAAAATAAATTCTTCATCTATCTATCTATCTATCAATGATTGATTCAATTTTGAATAATATTTGCCCTTCATATATATACAGAATTCTTTAAAACTTTGAATAATCAAAATCAAAGTAAGTTACCCTTTTTTAAAGTATTTTTAACAGCCCTAAGAGAAAATAAGTATACAGAATTCTTTACATACTTTATACTGAAATCATATTTTCACGTGAACTGATCAATATTATTTGTATTTCAATAAAATTCCACAAAAGAGTAATATAAATTTGAAAGACTAGAACCTAAAAGCTCAATGGGAATGAAAGAATCGAACTATCAACTATGAATATGTTATTAATTAAATTTCAAGGGAACAAAGTATTTCTCAATATTGACAAATCCAAGGTACACCTTACAATATGCTTCTGTATTTAGAACATCAATGTTGAATTGATATCATAATTGTTTTTTATGGGAAGTAATCATGTAACTGATCGATTATATAATAAATCTATTCTGGTTGATTGAAGGAGAACAGATCCGGTCACATGTCACAAAAAGTGCATAAGACTCCATGGAGTAAAGTGAAAGACATAATTCAAACAAGGACTGGCAGTATTAAGAAGAAAAAAGGAGTCGAAAATACTGATGCTGATGAAGAATGCCCAGTTGATACATTGGATGGGGAAGACCGAGATTATGAGGTAGGTAGTAGTGAAAAAACTGACTATTCCAATTCCACCTAAAACAATCAATTGCATTCAAGCAATCTACCTCTGACTTCGATTAATTTCAATGGCGTATGGCTAATTGAATTAATTCCAATGACAATCAATTTCTCTGCCAATCAATTAATTTCAAAATAATTAAAAAAATAAACAGAAGTATCAATTACCTATACAAATCTAATCTAATGAGAATAATGACAAACAAGAAACTATGCAGAGTTATCACAAATATTGAAAAAGTTGATAACAATAAAAACTTTAAGCTTATAAGGAGTGAGCTTAATGAGCAATACCGTATCAATCAGCTCAACTTAAAGATATCTTTGTTTTAGACAAATTACGAGTGATGTTTAGGCTCCTAAAGTATTCCACTTTCATTAACACGTTATTAAGTTCGATGGTTTGGACTGTTACAAATGCATTAACGTAGGATTGTTTAAATAATTTTATTTGAAAACTGGCCACATTTTCTGGATATTGAGTCGAATTAATTTCCTTGCTTTTTAAGTGTAAATATATTATCCTGTTTTTCTTATGGAATGAAATTAATTATTCATTGGAATGAGCTTAAACAACCTACAACCATTTTTGTGGAAGTTGGCAAATAAGTTTCAATTAAACACCAAAAATGGTCATTATTTTGTATTGTTTTGTGCCGAAAAATTATATGATATCATGATAATTAATAATAAGTGGTATTACTTTCATGATATAAATAGCACATCCATATCATGTGAATGAACTGATCCAAACTACTGAGAATGCCTCTAAAGATTGCGAAATATGTTGTGTTCAAATAAAAAAGCTTCTAAAAAGGGTACTATGATTTCAATTTTTTACCAACATAACCGGATATAGAATCCATTTATGGATTTGTATGGCTGCAGAAATCAACTGAGTAATTATAAACTGGCATTAATCCAAATCAACTCAAAATATGATAGACTCTAGTGGATTTAACATGGGATATCTATGAAAATATACTACTGCAATGTGCAATGCCTAATGAAATCACCTTGATCTTGTTTCCAGTACAAGAACTTCGACTTGGTCTTGAGTGAGGATGCTATGGATCCTAACAGTGAAGCATCACAACGGGTGACGAACATCTCAAACAGAAGTAAAAGATTGGCACCAGTTCTAACCATAACGTTACCTTCAACTGAGGAGTTGCGACCACCCGAAAGCAAAGCTGGAGTGAGTCCGACGCCTTCACACAAAAACGGAAAACCACCACCCAGTCCACAGGTGGAGGAGAAGCATAATAAAACGCTGATGAGGCAGAAAACTCTGGAAGAACTGCCATCCAAGGAGCATTACAAGAAACAGGTGGGTCTATGTGGAAAAAGAACAAAAATGTGAATTATATGGTTTCCAAATAAGAATAGTCGAATGAATTATTCAAATTGCTTTGTTAAAAACGGAAATTCAAGACAAATATCATATTTTCAGAATAATACTGTCATTCGTTTCAAAAAAATACTACACATTACTTTTTGTGGGGTTATTTGAAAATAATGTATTTCATATCTAAAAAAGAATTTAGAATCCCAGAATTTAAAAAGTATCATATCAGAGGGAAGAATTATTAGATATTGCAGTTTACCAACTTCCAGAGTATTATTAATTAGAGTTTTCAATTATGGAAATAAATAGAACTAGGGACTACTGCTACTCAACGAATTTTATGTAAATGGCTCAACGGCCCATCAAGGGCTTATGCCTCCCAGCTGGTTGCCAGTATCGTATTCACTCCATTCATACAGGAGATGTGAATAATCATCAACCAGGATAGAGGTAACGTGTGGTCAGATAGATAACGGTAACTATGTAACTAGGTTACCATAAGCTAGCTTCCGTAACCAAATGACGGCGCAGAGCACCTCTGAATAACATCCATTTAATGCAACAATTACTATTCATCCAGAGACGGGAAACGGTGAAGTGCCCGTATCTTTTACCGTGAAGCAACTTTTTCGTGAGCACGAGCCGCCAGTGGTACACTATTGATCAAAGTAGTAATAAAATCTTCAAATCAAAGTCATTTTGGGGGGCCCGAAAACATGTTTGCGGGGAGCCCAAAAAAAAAGTTACGCCACTGATTATAGCTATGCTTGAAAATTCAAATCAGTTTTTCTTTGAATTTGCTATTCTACAAACAAATCATTTTTCCAATAAGGAAAAGAGTTGAAAGAATGAACTCATAAAAAATTAAACAATCAGCTAAATTACAGTACACGACTAAAAACATGAATCACGACTCAATTGCATATATTTCAAATGTGATTCCCTCCCTCATTTGGAATAACCCACATCAAGAGAAAGAGAGAAAAATATGGAACAACAAAGATGATTTATTTGTTTTTAGCCGCCAATGTTGTTCCAATAAATTTCTTAAAATAAACTTGGTGAACGAACTTTCTAGCGCGCACATGTCATTTCAGCCAAGCTCAAGGTTCATAGTCTTTTCATATCTGCTAACTTATAACTCAGACTTTTCAAAATGACAGCATTTCTCCTGAGCGAAATTCTATATAGATTTTGAAGTACTGTAAATGGTTTTCTGCAATCTACTTGAATCAATTCAATTCATTCATTTATTCATTGATATCATAACACAAATCATAATAATATCATTATAACTCTGATGGAAAAACTAGTCAAAGCCAATTTATTTCCTAAATTTTAATAAATATAATATGAGTTCGAAACAAGGTGTAATGAATTTTTGTACATACTCATTAGTATGTTACTGCTATTATGATAACTTATTTCAATTGGAATTGTTCCAATATTGAAATTTACTAAAAATATTATATCCTAACAGCCCTAGATTAAATTTACCTCACAATTTGCTGGAAAAAGTTGGTTATTTGGAAATTTTCAAATAGCTCAGTAGAAATACAAACAAATGTTAATTGATGAATGATTATTTGGAAGAGATTCTATTCAATACCCTTACACAACAAATCAATACAACAAGTTCAAAAATGGAGTGTAATGGAATTCTCTTTTCCATTCATCTCTGCTACTGCCCTCATGAAAAGAAGTTGAATGATTCACATTCTTTCCCACATGATTAAGTTCACTACATCATTGTTGAACTGCTTCATTATTATTGCTGCACCTAAATTGTTTGTTGAGGAATAAAGTTATCATCATTTTATCGAATTTCAGATTTCCAGTAGCAGTGCAGGAACTTCCCCACCAACTCCCAGACGAAAATCGAAATGGTCAAAGGTGAAGAACGCCTTTCTAACATCAACCCCTTCTCCAGAAGATATTGCTGCGCACTTTTCCAATTCAACACCATCGAGTCCAATTAATAAATGCAGCTTTCTCTATGACCTAGGTATGTACATATAGTAACAATTCATATTTTGATCTCACTATATAATTGCTATCTTAATCAGTTAAATACATAGTAACAGTTCCTATTTTAATCAGAAAATAGAGGTACATACGGTAACACTTCCCATTTTTATCTCACTATATAGTTCCTATTTCAACCATAAAACAAATTAGACAATGATTCAGTTCATCTATAATTCCTATCTTAATAAGGCAACAATAGAACCACACAGATACGGCGACCCCAACTTTTAAACGAGAAGAAAAGCCATCGGTCCCAACTGCTTGAAAAGTAGTCATCTCTCGTCATCATCCCTCTCATTACCCACGAACAGGCCTGAGAGCCCATGTGGGTATCATCCTCAAAATAAAGAAAAGATAGAAAAAGATAATATGAAGAATAAGTTGGAGTTCATCATTCTCATTTCTTTTCTAATCGAAATCAAAGAAAAGAAACATAAATGCTTTATAAAGCTTTATCTAATATCTTAATAAATTTAATGATAATTAAAATTTTCGTTTTTATAGTAAGAGATAATGGAAATTGTTATGTTTTGACAAACTGTATCTAATGATTTAATATCAACAAAGATTATTATTAATTTTTCAAACAAGTTAACACATTTTCAAATTTATGTTGAAGTACTTCTAAATTTTGCGGGAAATGAGTTAAAATTCTTACTCGTTCACCTGAATTATTACTATTCATAAATTATTATCTGAATTTCATGTATAATGAATACAATGAGTTACTATCTATAATACAAAAATACTATCTAAAAATTTTCATAACCGAGGTTTCGGTTGGTAATGAATATATTATGATGATAATTTCTTACAGTTTTATTCAATATGGATAATTACCGCAATATCACTTTCACAAATACTAAAGAAGCATATTTTGTAAAAATAGTTTTTGTATATATTTCACAGTGAATACATATAATTTAAATAATTATCTGAAAACAATATTCATTGTGTTGTAGAGTCAGATGAGCTAAGTAGCAGCGAGTTCATTGATGAGAATCTACCCGAAAACAACGACAATGTCTTCATCGAACCACCTGACGACAGTTCCAATACCAGGAGCCTGCAAACCACCGCACAGAAAAACCTAGAAGACCTTCACTTGAGATTTAGCAACGAGTTTCACCAGAAATTGAGCGAATGGGAGCGCATACGCAATTCAGGGATAGGCATTAGTTCTCCACCAAGTGCGGGGAAAATTAGTGCTAGTGGTTTGTCAAGTGGAACGTCGAGTGTGGGAGAGGAGGAGATGAAGAGAGATAAGAGAAGGAGCGAGGAATGGGATAAGATGAAAAGTAGTAGAAAGAGAGAATCGTTAGCGTTGCAACAGTTGGGAGAGGAAAATTTGTCGCCCGATTTCAAAAAGAAATTGGAACAATGGGAGAAAATTAAGGCAGTTCCCGTTTCACCAACACAAGAATCTAGTCCTGTTTTACAGCCACAATCCAAAAAGAAGATTACAGATTGGCAGAGATGGAGACCCGGTAGTAGCAGTACGAAAACTGACAACCATTCCCACAATTTCCCCCAGGAGCTGCCAGAAGAGTTCTCAAAACGACTTCAAGACTGGGACCGCATGAAACACGGCACATCAGTCGAATGCGAGAAACCCGCCAACCGGACGCCCAGTCCCGGAGTATCGCACGATGTGGTATTCGAACACAAGTCGAGGAAAATCCATCATCGACTGTCGGAGACCAAGGAGAAGTGGGCGGACACGGGACACAAAGTGTTGAAAAGCAAGAGTCATCACGAGGTGAAGGAGCTCGCCTGGCTGGAGAAGGAGCTGCATAAGATAGAGAGAGAGAAACAGAGGCTGGAAAGGGAGAGGGATAAATACTTGGAGAGAGAAGCGAGGTGAGTGGTGTCAATATGCTTCTAAGTAGACAGAAAAAATCCCAAAGACAAATGAACTGAATATCAATGACTAAACTTTTAAAATGTGATAATGATAGAACAATCAAATACCACTCTTATTAAGGACACAATAGAAACACTAGTTGTGTGGAGCAACCCAAATCAAAAATCAGCTGACCAGAGTTCGTTGCTTTATACAACTCCATCTTAGGTGTTTTTATTCCATCTTAGGCACATGTGCCCGTGCAGCTTTCAGTAATGGAAACCAGGTTTTACTAGAAATTAATTAAACAAGTTCTTAGAATAGAGTGTTAAAGTAATCTGATGAAAGCGTAAAGTGTAATTCGGAAATTTCTTCAGTTTTATCAATTATGGGAAAACTTCAAAACATTAAGATTAGTTATACAAATCAGTGATAGTTATTTGCTAAAAATACATTTGGATTACTTTTGGACAAATTGAATAAAGACAGTTTTGACATATATTTTGTATATTGAAGAACATTCTCTCAGATTTCAAAAATTTTAAATAAACTCAGATATAATTATAAAGTGTTATTATGAAACCCTTTATTGTAGGAAACGATTCATTCCCCCTGGGACATGAGTAGTGTCAAAAATAATTCTATAAGATGTGAATTATGTATTTTCAAGTACTTAAAGCGCAGTTTAGGGCATAAGCTCGTTGCACTCACCCAAATGTATTTTTGAATAATGTTTATTGATGATTGATTAATTGAATAGTAATTCAAATCCACATATTGAGCTGAACCAAAGTATGATCATTTCCAGATTGTTGAAATATGTCTGTAAATATTATGTTAGATCTTTTATTCTATAATTCAAATTTATTCATTCTTTGTACACTTTACATCATCGTTCAAAGAACACAGTATATAGAAATACAGAAGATCATCGTACATCAGAACATGTAGCTCACAAGACTTTTCGTCTGTTCGTGAGCTTCAATCTAATCTAATCAATCTGCAACTAGAATCTCTGATGGGATAAATTTATGAAATAATCTATTTTATTGTATTGTGAATGATCTTTAACTTTTTGTTGAAGACTACAGAAAATGAGACGGGCCATCGGTTCAACTCAACAGAAACAAGAAGTTGTCATTCCAACATCAACCGGGGTGTTCCGGTTCGAAGGCATTTCGCAGAAATTCACCAAGAAACTGTACGAATGGGAAAAAGCACGAGGTATCGGCCCTGAAGCTTCCACTATAGCTCTGCTTGATCCCGGATACAAACCTCAGAGTGGCGAGTCAATTTCAGGTAAATCAGGGCCCTTTATAAAGATTTACAGCTTGTTTTTCTGATGATTGGGATGATGAATGATGGAGGTTTAAGATGTAGGTTATATGTCTATGTAATTTGGTTCAGACGAAAAATTCACGATATCGCTGTTCAAACTCAAAAAGGCTAGGAAATATATTCATAATAATAAATCAATTTATATATCAAAATCATTAAATCAGGAGCAAAGTTTTGGTTTTAAAGTTGGACTATTCCGATATTCTATTTACTTGAGGTTGGAAATACTTTTCGCCACACTGCGAGAATAAGAATAATAAATATTGTATAAGAATGTTTGCGGCGATCGCTGAAGTAGGCTACGGCGGCATTCCTTTAAAACCAATACTTTGCTCCTAATTTAGTGATTTTGATATATAAATTGATTTATTATTATGAATATATTTAATAATAAATATCGATCATTATTTTTATACTGAGATTTGAATAGGAATCATTTTTATCGCTAAAATAATATCATAACCTACAAAGAAAATCGTAATAAGAAACGAATTCAGAAGACCCTAGCCTTGTAATCTAAAATGACCGCGATGGTTCGGTTTTGAACAGCTGATATCGTGAATTTTTTGTCCACACCAATTTACATATTTTCGAACCATCGCGGCCATTTTGGATTCGATATTAGGGTCTTCTAGTGAGTTTTGGCTGATCGTTGATTCAGCAGCTGATTCTTTCCAAAATTTGGAACATTGTAAATCGAGAGTTTTATTGGTGAATCTACAATCCAATCACTTGTTTTTCGTCAGAAAAACAAGCTGTAAATCTTTATAAGCCAGGCCCAGGTATAGTTTGTCTGTCTCCCCAAGCAAAGAATACATTCTGACAAGATGAGAAAATGACTACAGCTCGGTCCAATATAGGTTCAATAATTATAAATTCTATAAATGTGTAGGAAACATTCTGATCTACAGTTTGAGACGAAATTCATAGTTATTGAACCAATATTGATCGAGCTGGAGTCATTTTCTCATCTTGTCAGAATGTCTTCTTTGCTTGGACAGACTATACCACATTAACACATAACTTGTTATTTTACTGAAACCCCTAAATTCTATTATTACAGATTGTGAGCTTGGTTTGAAAGTATTTGTTTGCCATTCAAAAACCGTTCATTAGCGTTGATATTTAAATGTATTCGACCAGACTCGAATGAATTAGTAACTTATATTTGATAAAAATTATTCCCTAAGCTTACACTGTGCTCAATTACATAAGTGACAGAATTTTGACAGGGAATTCACAAAAATCTAAATTGATCTAGATATCAAATCCGAAATCAAATCTGATATTCGATAAAACAAAATACTGATCTGAAACATAGGCCTTAAACTAAAAATACTCACGCCATTTTCAGTACAGCTATAAACTAACTTAGTAGGATTGTCTTCGGTACAGCAGACGTCAAAAAGTTGGGCGGTTACAACTGCTCCTTGTGCGCTACAACAGCTGATGGTTATTGTCAAGTTAGAGTTGTGCTTTACATCAGCTGTTAGTTGGTTACATCAAGTACAAGAGAGGTATGAAGCCGTTCAACTTTTTGGCGACAGCTATATAAAATGCAATATATGAATAAAATGCTGATGAAATGGTATTTTGGACTTATAAAAAACAATTCAGTTAAGTTTTTCAACAAAAATTACATTCTACATTAATTTTTATAATCAAACTTCACAACATAAATGTTTGATTTACATTCAAATCATCATTACTTCGTAGGAGAGACTTTGAAAAAGAACGGAGCTCTACTGTTGAGGTCGAAATCAATGGGAAGCGTGGTAGACATAGCGGGAGGAGGGGGATGCCAAACCTCTGTCATCACACACCAACCTTCCAGCCTATCACTCAACAACATGGAAGAAATCGGCAACACTCAGATCATCGGTCAAGGTAAAACTTATCAACTACGTTGTCATGAACATATTACAGTATTTGAAAATGATAAAAATCTGAGGAATCTTGAGATTGAATTAGATTTTGATCTATTACTTACAATTTTTTTACGAAGATGTAGAGAGCATTTGTTTTTATGTCGACATAAAGTCAACAATTGACTCAATCTCGTAGTTCGAGTTGGAAGCAATAACTTATTTATATACGAGCAAGATTCAATCACATAACATGAGGATTTCATGAATATGTTTTCCAAACGATACCAGCATTTCAAAGATTACCAGTTGTTAACAAGTTAACGATTACCAGTAACGATTTACTTAATAAACTAAGACTTTTTATACTTCCAATGTGCAAACCGATGATCTTATACAAATTAAAAATAGTGAATAATATTTTCCAAATCCTTAATTTTACTCACACATTTTCTTATATTGTCCTTCCCTAAAGGTTTTTGATGCTGCTCAATGCTTCTCCTATGTATCTATTGGTTTGTTTCAATTGAATTCCAATTCGTAGCTCCCATGAATCAATATTCTTGTTTTCTGAAAATAAAAAATAAACATTTATACAAGTTTTGCTCTATATTTAGGAATTTCAATTATTAATACAGCCTAGAATTGTATTTACTGTTATTTTTTTGAATGAAAGCTTTAGGAATATGATGAATAGTACTATGAATTCATATTGATGATATGATGAATTGAAAAAGCTATTTCAAAAAATAGTGAGCGATCCTCACTATATTATTCCTCTATACCTATAGTAATAGATGACACTCCTTGCTCGAAAATTTTAAACCAGTAATACATATTGATACATTCAATAGTTACTTTTCGTAAGCAAGAAAAAAACATTTAATAGTATTAAAATAAATCACTGTGGAAGGTCGCATGAAAATAGTCCAATAGAAACTGGAACAGCTGAGTCCCCTCTCACCACCGCACCAAAAGACGTTGCTATTTCGCCAGGTGTATTATGAAAATATAATTTAATTTTTATTTATAGTGTGTCAGTCACTAGGCCGTATAAACTTAATATAATTAGATTTGCTAAATTGGCAATGTTGCACCAAGTCTAACTGGACTATTTTTATGGGTCCAACTCTGAAAAATGAATACAGTTTAAAATTTTTCAAAAATGACTCAAGAAAAACAATGAATGATTAATAGCCACAATATCAGAAAACTTGTCAGAAAACCATAATGAATGCATCGCAAAAATAAGGTATATTGTATGTGTGCAGATCCAGATTCATGCCTATCGGACAAGGATGATGAGTACGAAGAGTATGATGACGGGGACGAGCCGGGGGCGGTGATAGTGGACATTGAGGACGTGGTCGAGGAGACCGCCTCTCCTCTGGCCGAGCCGCCCGCCGTCCTCACTGAGATTCCCGTCTACTGCTACGCCCCCGCCGAAGTGACTAGGCTCATCGACTCAAGTGGCAGGTGAGAAAGGCTTTATCAATAGAATATTGATAAAATATTTGTATTGCTTTCAATGTTACAGAGACGAGAGACCCTTAAGGTTAAGTACTACCTCGCTTAATATTTGGTTATATACCGGTACCTATAGCTATAGAGACTGTATAATCGTAGCGTATAGCGTGGACATTGAAAGGTTTTGTATTCATGGTAAATTTTAAATCGTATAATCGCCATTATAGTTTGAAGAATAGAGACTGTATAATCATAGTGTGGAGATTGAATGTTCAAATTTTACTTGACTATCTCAGTCACATGGTAAAAAGAAGTCATAGTTTTACGTATAGTTCCATAAGGCTTACATTGGAAAGATATTGTATTAAAAGTATTGAATCTACTTTCTATGAAAATATACGCCAAGAGTATATGAATAAATACTCTTTCAATTCCAAGTGAAAGATTTATGAAAAACTATTACAATCAAGTTATATCTATGAGTGCACTGTGTTGTACTATTCCTGGGGAGGATCCAAAATTATAATTGTTGTAAGTTATAACTATAGATAGTTAAAAATTTGAAGGGAAAAGTACTTGGACTTTACGTAACATTCACGTGTAGCCTACTTAAAACTAGCTTCCATGGTTATCCTCAAAGTATATATGCTATTGAAAAACCATGTCAAGTTACATTTGACTTGAGACAAATACATATTTTTGATTACGGAAGAAACTAGAAAATATTTATTCACGTAAATTTGATTAATTGCCTCTCAATCTACTTTTGGAACGATAATTCCAATAATTATGAATTAATCACATTTACTTACAGTGAAAATGAGTTGTCGAGCGAGAACGTACAATCCAGCTACTGCATATTACAAGAGAATATAGACTTATTGGATGAACTGAAAAAGAAAGAAGATATTTGTAGGTAAGTAATCAAACAGTAATAGTATGAAGTGGAAATCAATTTTTGATTTTTACGGTGTTATTTCATGTGTTATTCGTTATTCAATCACTCCAAAATTGGTCAATTATGACGATTCTATCATTCTTTTTCTATAATTTTATTGGCAATCAATTATTATTGTATATTGTTTCCTTTCGAGTCAAAATTTTTTCAAGAAAGTATCCAGTTTAAGTACTTTGGGAATGATTGAAGAATTATGATTCATAATGAAAATTACTATTCTCAATAAATTATTATTATGAAATTTTATCATATTGAATTGAGATCAGTTATTTATTATTCAAGATTTTTAAAAACACACAGAACATGATTTCAAAACTCCTGAACATTGTAACCAAATGAAAGGCGATTTCAGCCTATATGGCAAAGTAATAAGAGTTAAAAATTTCGATTTCACGTTTTCTGTTTTTCTTTCATAACAGGAGAATTGAGATTCGTATGGAAAACATAGAGGAGAAGATGCAAAGCACGGCAAACTTTCGGGAGAAAAAACTTGGTAATGTAAAATAGAATGTTCAAGTATATTTTGTTTTGGAGAACCACAATAAATTTGATAAAAATAACTACATGTTATGACTTTTAATAGAATCCATTTAGAATCCAATTTATAAATTATATATATTTTTTATTGATGAAAACTCTTAATTACATGAAAAGGTACGGTAAGTTATCCCTAAAACTAACATCACCGTTCATGAGAAAATGTAAACTTAAATAAATAGCAATGTTGGGAATATTGCAATAATTATGATTAATGATTTAATATTTGATCAATTTCTATTATAAAATACAATTTATGCTCATATGATAAAGATACCTTAAAAATATTAGAATTAAGACATTATTCGAAACCCATATATCATCTGATTTTCAAACGTACTTGATTACAGAGAGTTTAAGTTTCGATGAGCAGCAAATGGATAAACTGCATTGCGAAGCAGGAGATGAAGAAGTTACTGAGCTGCATGACATCAAATCACAGTTGAAAATTCTCGATGATGATCAAGAAGCACTGAAACAAGAAGAGGAAACATTACAGGTTTGCAACAACTCATATACTTTCAAAACTAGATCAGAACAGTGTTGGAAAGGAATAATTGAAAAACCTGATGGTAAAAGAATACGGACAAAGCTTAAAACTGTATATTAATCATACTAAAATAATACTGTAACACAAATTATTAATGATAAGCACTGCTGAACATGAATGTGATAAAACAAAATATAATTTTAGGAAAAAATTAATTTTTTATCAAAAGATGTAAGAAACATAGGCTACCCGACACTTATATTACAATATGCATACATAAAGTAAGTGAACACTGGTCGAGAAACCGTTACTCCAGAAAATTTGATGACATTCATTAGCTTTTTATTTGATGAATTTTTCCTCCAATTATCAATGACTGATTTTTTTCAATTATCAAAACTTGAAACATTTTATTCCTTCTGTTGGACAGCTTCAGTGTTTTGAATATTTCTTCAATTGATTTTATTCATGCATTAAAATTATAAATATTCTAATGGAATTTAATTATGTTTGCAACAGTACTCTTTCGCGGAACACAGTGAACAACAAGCTGTTCTGGCACAAAGTCTTGTTGACAAAATGAGGCAACTACAAGAGGTGAACAACTGCATGTCTGCCAAGGACAGGCCTGATTCGCCCAAGAGAAGCTCAGATCATACTCAACATGAAGCTCTGGCCAAAGTACAACATCTCACCGGCCAGCTGCTCACAATGGTAGAGTTATTAAAATTCAAAAAAGTTAACAATTGAAATAGAATTATCTAGTTGTCTAAAATTCACTACCTACTATTCTTTGAAAAAATGGGCTACATAATATACGGTATCTTATAGAAAACGTTCACTGATGTATAATTATTACATCTGAATATAGCTATATAACTAAGGGAAAAGCACCAGTAGTGGCCACTGTTTCGTAGTGAGGTTCACGAAAAGGTTAATAACTGAGTTGCAAATTTATATATAAGCTATTTTAAGGAACAAGTCAATCAGGAAGGAACTGGGCTACATGTTTTTTAAGTTTTGGATGAGATAACTGATAATATGGACCCACAATTCTGCATAAACTACAGAAAATTCCTTAAACATGGCCACTACTTGTGCTTTTACCTTACATAACTCTAAAAATATAAAATATTTCAAAAGTTGTATCAAAACGTACTAAAATAAAAGTTCCAGTATCGTTTATCACGTAAAAATAAAATGAATTTATCAAAACCGAATAATTCCTCAATACTATTCTTTTCTATCTTACTACCATTCTCATCTGAAAATATCAAATGCCTAAATTTCAAGTTGTTATCTAAGTTGCATCAATAATATGATCTGAAAAACCGAGGATGCCAAAATTGTGACAATGAATTGATAGCAGAAAAATGCAGTTTTGCAGAATGTATCTGCCTTTCAGCCTTTATAGTTTCAAGGCAAATATATCATTGTTGACAAAGCTAAAAGCTTCATTCAAATAGGAATAGGATTTTATTTAGAAGCATTATTGGATCAATAACCTATAAAGACGTTTTGGACGTTAGTCTGTGTTTTAGCCAAAAAGTTCATTATTTTCTGTAAATAGATAAATAAATAACAATTGACTGTAGTTGTATGGATATTTTTCAGGCAGAAAGGTTGGAAATTATTGTTGGAGAGAGGAACAAGGAGGTTTCAAGGCTAAGAGAGACACTTTCTCCACACAGCAAAAGACGACCTTATCTTTCTAAACATTCTCTTTCAACAGATTCCATCACCGTAAGTGATATTAATTTATCATTTTTATCACTATATTTTACCTTTTCACCTCTAAAATTTCGGATGGACACGTAAAGCCGTCGGTCCCGGCTGCCTAAAAACAGTCGTTAAGTCATGTCAGAGGCCCTGAAATTGATCAGGAGCGACCTGAAAACTCTGACACCAGACCTGAGCCAGCCAGGTTACACGATTATTATTATTACTATTATTACCTCTAAAAAAATGGCATTAGAATGATATGTTTGTAATAGGCTATAGTATTATAGTCGTCCACAGATTATTGGAATAACCAAGGACAAGCAATTCTTCCGACCCCACTCCCTGTTTCTCCCTCCGGTGATGCCGCTCCGTACTCAGGGTTAGCTGGTAAGTGAGTGTGTGTTAGAGAGAAGGAGTGATGTTTTGTTTGGGTGAGGGTAGACAACAGTGCTCAGCAATCCTGTGACCTTGGTTATTTCAATGATCTGTGGTTCAGTATAGTTTTTCTATAACTTGTAGTAAATGTTCAAATTATATTACCTGAGAAATAAGAGAACGTTCTAACTGTCGACTCTTTTGAAAAGCTTCAACATAATAATTGTTCTCTATTTTTTCAATCTTGAGCATCCTCTTCCAATTCACTTGTGAAGCCATTGAGTGACCAATTATAGCTGAAGCTAATCGTCCAAACTTCAAACCTCATTCTTTTGCAAGCCACCTGAAATAAAAGAGAGATTTTATAATGTTTCGATGAAACCAAAAACGATAAGATGGATGTTCAAATTTAATAAAAAAACGATTACGTGGAATCCATCACTTTTGCTCAAGTTTCATATGTGTAAAATAATACTTTCAATTAAATATTTTCATTTCATTTGTAACTATTTTATCAATCAGCCTTTTGTTGACAGATGTCACCAACATCAAGCTCAGTGAGTAGACTACCGCGGCAAAGTTCGGAAGAATTGAGCCAACTGCCAACAATGCTTACCAGCAAAGTTCTGGAATTGAAACGAGGACTTACCTACCTCTGCGCAGTATCAGGTAATTAGAAAAATTATATTTTATTTTCTGAATCTATCATAAGTATCACTGGCGGCTCGTGCCCACGAATCAGGTGAAGTGCTGTACAGTTTAGTGGGCACGAGCCGCCAGTGATAAGTATTGTATAATTATTTATGAATTATTGAAGAAACTGGAATATTATGGATGGAATCAAGAATATCCCATTCATGAATTTATGACATGAAATATGCACAAAATATTTTTAGGCTACAAATTTAACAAACAGAATAACCATCGGAAAACCTCAATGAACCATAAATAGAATAAAATATGGTGGGAGTAGTCCTCTGAAATGGATTGTGTGAGAATGATGAGAATTTTGAAATCCAATGATATAATAGTTATTAAATAGACTGTATGAAATATCAATCATTACCTGATATGATATGATGAGATGATGCATTTATTCCACAGCATGTGCAGGATGTTTCATTAGCAATTACAAATTCACTTCCTCAAAACCCCATGTTATTCATTTCAGTCATGGCTGTGAACTTAGAATTAATTTGAAAAAATAGTAAGTTATCGAAAAGTTCAAACTAATCTGCATCGGTGTTTTAAAATTCAGACTACCACTCGTGTTTTTGAACTGTTACAAGTACAGAGAAACTCTATTAACATTATATTTTAAGAATTCTCTGATTTAGGCTAACTTTGATAGGAAGTTCAAAACGTACAGATTTAGAATGAGGAAGCAGGATTGAATTATTCAATATTCATGATAAATGTGAATTGAATGAAGAAATGATAATTTTTGAACTGTGAACTAACAATATATAAATGATTGAAATTTTTAATTCTATGAAATACGTGTTTTTCAGATGCAGCGGTGAGAGCAGTGAGTCGTACTTGCAATATAAATGATGATAAACTAAAGATTGAATTTGAAACCAAAAACGAAGAGCATACAGAGCTGTGTCAAGCAGGTGATGGAGCTGGAAAATCTTTTTCTGAGGAAATCATAGGAGACAAATGCGAACCGGAATTACAAACTAATTATGAAAATAATCTCATAGTGGGATGTCTAACTCTTCCAGCTTTGAGATTGAAGAAAGACGGCGGTAAACAGGAGTTTCCCTCGGAAAATAAAATGATCAAGCCTAAATCTACGGATATCGATGAAATGGAACACGGCAATAAAAAAATTATATCTGGTTGTGAAACATCCAAAAGCCAAGTAACAACAACCGAAAAAGTTTCAGAAAACATCGAGGAAGCTGGACAAGAAACGAAAAAAGTACGAAAGGTGAAACTTGAAAGACAATCATCAAAAGATAGCAGTAGAAGAACAAGATTTGCTAAATGCACTAAAGATGGAAGTGAACCAGCAGTGAGTAATAACATTAGGAGCAGGAGATTGAAAAGAGAGACGAGTAGTGAGAGTAGTTTGAAATATGAAGAAGAGAAGGATAAAACATCAACAACAAATAGTGGAGCGCAATCTGAAGATTTATTAGGAGCAGAAGCTATGAAACTTCACATCACAGAGTCTACGAGAGAAGAAGCATCAATACCGAGTGACACAAATTGTGGAGCAGAGTTGAAAGCATCTTTAGTGACAGAATCCATCCCTCAATGTAGCACAAATCTAAATAGAAGTAGTCAGGCACCAGGAGCTAGTGATCCAGTAGATGTTTTTGTTCCAACTACAAGAAAGATTTTTTCTCCAGTCAGGAGAGACAGCAAAGGCAAAGCCTCTTCTGTGATAAGTTACATAGTAAGGGAGAATCCACCTCCTGAAAAAGCACCTCTATCACCTAGACGAGTAAGGAGAAGGAATGAACAAGAGGACAAAACAAAGTTACAAAATAAGAATGTAGAGGAAGAGGATGATAATAAAAGAGAGAGCATTAATTTTGTTATGCCACCATGTTGGATTCTGAGGGAAACAAGAGCACAGTCGGCTTCTCCAGCTTTACAACGGCGTCACTTTCCGATGCCGAGAGGTAGAGAGAAACAAGCTGAATCTGATATGAATTCAAGAAAAAATGTTGAATTGAAAATTGAGGACGGCGAACCGATATCTAGTCAAAATCCTACAGTTTCTGATGATTCACTTGTTTTTAAACAGGGAGTGCAAGAAAATAAGTTTGGAAACTATGGAGCTCCAACATCACCCACACCTCCCACTCCACCTCTAGCAAAAAAGTATTCAGTCACAAACAGAGAAAACCCAACCAGTGAGTCAGTGGATAGAAATTCATCAGAAGTGAAACCTCAACCCATCAGAAAATCAAGGACCGAGATAGGTTTTCCTCCCATATCTCCAATTCCAGGCAGAAGAGAGATGAAATTGTCCAAGGAGACCGCACCCAGTATACGAATGATAATAGCTAGATACAATCAGAAAGTCACCGAGAGTCAGGAAATGTTGGGATCCAAATCACCAGACAGTGGTAGTGGGTCTCCTCTTCCCTGGAGATCGCCGGGAGCAGAGAGGAGAGTTCGGGTTCAAATGGAGAAGTATCAGGATGAAGTAAGGCGAGCTTTACAGGGAAGTGAGGGAAGGAAGCAAAGTTTTTACGGCGAGGTGAAGAAGTCAGCTAGTGCGAGTTTTATCAGGTCTTTTGATAAGGGGAGCGGGCAAGATCGTTTCGGAAGGAGGCCTTCTGATAGTCTATCAGAGAGACAGACGTCGGAAATTAGGTATAATGGAATTTTGAAGTCATCCAGCGCTGGATCTATCAAGCCTGGAACACCTGTTCCTCAGAGACGAGAGGCGGTGACATTTGAAACACTAGAAACAACAACACACATTCCACCAACAAAAAGAACACTAGACCCTACACCTCCTGAAAATTTAGTACTAGAAAAAGAAATTCCTACTGTTACAGAAACAGTTATTCCTGTATCTGAAACAGAATGCATTGAACAGAAGATTGTGGTAGAAGAAAAAATGGTGGAACAGAAGAGAGAAATTGAGAAAGTTTGTAGTGTAGAGCGTACGGGATCAAGAGCGTTGAGGATAAAGAAAGCTAAGGAGGAGTTTTTATCAAGGGGACCTGGTGGTGTACAAACAAATATTGATGTAAAACCGGACTCAACCAATATTGCCAGCACTTCAGGGGGAAGTTGGTCGCAAACCAAGAACAGATTGAGTCGAGTGAGTTGCGAGTCGAGTGAAGCCAGTTGTGAGGGAATTCTGGTTAGTGGCGAGGAGCACAGACAACCGTTCGATTCAAGACTGCTGGTGAAGTCAGCCAGCGCGGGAATGATCAATATTGAATCAATCTCATTCGGCAGCATTCTTCCCGAGTCGACGAGCAACTCCAGTGTTCCCTCCGGATCTAGTGAACAGGGTGGTCCCGGGAGCAGTAAATCTCGTTTCGGCTTCTCCAACATTGCCTCGCGCTTTAGGAAAGTGAAAATGCGACGACACAAGGAGAAAGAACGCGAAAAGATGGAGACAGTTTCGACGCTGTGCAGACAAAGTCTACTGGTTGATATTCAAAAGCGAAAACCAGCCGATAAACGGGAAAAAGTGTCCAGCAAAAGTTGTCCCTCGTCACCGGTGCTGCAGAAACGCGAATCCACTTCCAGTTGGAGTATCAGCCCGAGACGCATTTTCAAACCGAAATGAAAGAGACCCAATAGAACATTGCATCAGTGTCACTGCTATTGTTTGTATACAAAAAAGACTAAATCCCAAAAATAATAGTTTTGTACATGGAAATATAGTTTATATTCAATTGAGATTAAAATATTTCTCAATATTGTAACGACAGTTTCTTATTGATTTCCTAAGAATTTTATTCATTACTTTGATCCATTATATTCAATACTGAGAATAATTTTGTGGAAACTGTTTGTTATTGAATTCCTACACATAATATTATAACTTTTATTTATATTAATAGCTTTCAATCACTGAATTCAAGTTCAAAACTGGGAATACAATTTTTTGTAATTCTCATAAATTTATATGAATATAGAAGTTAAAAATAACAAGAATTCTAATCAATATTACTTTTTCAAGAAGTAAAGACAGCTTAACTTATTCCATGAACCCTTGAATATATATGTCAGTAAAATGATGTGATGATCACTTCATAATTTCAATCACATACCCTGCCCTTAGAGTATTGTTTGAATGATGAATTGCCCAAATAAAAATAGAAATTCATTTCAAAAATATTAATATAATTCGTATCTCAACTTGGCAACATCAATAATTATTTCCATACAACATGTAATCATTAAACAACAATTTTCTTACATCTATTATAAAAATATAAATATTTTTCATAAAATATCTGAAAGATTGTACAACAATAACAAGAATAATTCAATTTGATCTTATAAAAATTGCACTAAATACATCACATTTAATATCTTCTCCCCATTATTGGGGTTTGAAAAAGAACTGAAAACTGTCGACAACAATATTGTAACTGACAAGTTTGATTTTTGATCTGTAAAATTTTTCAACTTGCATAGAATTTTAGGAAGCATCGACAGATTAGTCAGCTGAATTTTATATAGAAACTCAACTATCTTTGAATGTAACATTTGGAAATAGATTATCTCCTGTCACATGGGTCAAATGCATTCATTCATTACATACAAACATTAATAACATACATATTATCATGAAATTACAGATTTAGAAATAAAACCAATCATTTTCTACCGATATAAATAGTAGATGATGAGAGTTGAGAAGCATTCAAGAATTTCGTAATCTCTGAGGTTTCTTAGAAACAATTTGAAATGTCTCATCATTCATGCATCTCGTCATTCAACCATAACTGAATAGAATACACAAGCCAACAATAATAAAAGCTGCACTCAAACATAGAATATTTCAACTCACATGTAAGTTGATAGAACAATCATGAGTTTGAGAGATATCAAACTTCCCTCATTACTTAATAATATAGCATATCAACTGTTAAGCAAGCATAATCTAAAATCGAAAACTGAATTACTAGGAATGTAATAGGATATCATTACTTCCCTTATTACCTGATAAGATAATTCCGCAAAGCATTTCAAATAATAAGCAAGCATAATCTAGCATGAAACTAAATTATTAGCAATGTAATAGGACATACTAATATGATCTAATAGGCCTTATGAAACTACATAACAAATGAAATATTATCAAGAAATAATGTAATGTCAATCGACTTTAGGCTAGTATCTACGAATATGGCCTCCAAAATTATGGAATGTTGTGTAAGGTTCTACAGCTTAGAAATCTATCACTTTCAAATAATTCAATTTTACACAAGTTTACTACACATACTAATTCTAAATCTATATGAACCCAGCCTTAAACAATCAAAGATTGGCGGTATTTAATCAGGGGGTTATAAATGCTTATCTGGTAAAATATTAACCATCATCGGTGGAATTGAAATATGTAAATATTCAAATATGAACTACAACTTAGTTCCATAAAATCTCAAGCTCAAGGAGAACACCTTAAACGTCAGTAAAGTCTTTGTTCGATAAATTTCCTAATTTCATTCACTTCATTCCCAATGCTGAAAGAAGAGGAATGTCGTCACATGTGGAAGTTGAAGCTGTTGTTTGTGCATTATAATTTTCCTCCTGTAATAAATGGAATAGAATGTAAATTTCAAAGACAGATTCGTTGAAATTCGCACTAATTTATCCATAAATTCCTTGTTTTATTTGAAATAATAAGCTATATTCGCTTGGAAAGCATGCAAAATAAGGTTACTGAAACATGTACTTTAATAATAATGTAGTTCTATGTTTGATGATTCAAAGAAATATAAAATAATCATAATTGCATGAAATCCAAGAAAAAATTACCACGTCAAACCGACGTAGCCTACTTGACAATCCATTTATTGCTTCAGTTAGATGTCAGTTTACATTTCTCAATCCTGATGAATTTTCGGGCAAATGTACAAAGTTTTATCAATCAATAATTACCAAACAGTCAGATGTGAACTCAACAAACTATAATAGAGCACCATAATATAGCGCCAACATGATAGTAGTAAGATGAACACAGAATAGGTTGAAGTGTATTTCTTGAGAAATTGTAATAATCAAGGTAATTAGAATAGAAATTATTTTCTAATTACCTTGGTAATAATAAACTACTTAAACGACAACCCACAAAATATCAAAGCATAAAACAATTACAATCTTAAAATCGATTGTATAGCATCAACATACGGAAATGAACACAAAAAAGCTTCAGGTGTATTGCATGATGAATGATCAACTCCAACTATAATTATAAACTCCATGAAAAGATATCCCACAAAAAATACCAACACACTGTCCCACATAGAGAGATTGAAATTCTTACCCAGAAAGAGTAGAGATATTAAAATTATAAATAGCCTATAGAAAACAGAAAAACGAGATTGACTTCCCACAAAGAGGAATTGAAAATCCCACAAGTAGTAATTAAAATTCTTACCTGGAAAGAAGGCAGCACCCTCGGCAGGTAATTGCTGTTTGACGTGGAGTTGTTATTGATGTTGCTACTGGCAGTGATAGGAGAGGGCGTTCTATTCATGCTACTAGCAGCAGCACCAGAAGTAGCTCTATTCATGCTACTTACAGCCGCGGAAGCAGTAGCATCAATAGCAGCTCTGTTCATGCTACTAGCAGCGGCATCGTAAGTAGCTCTATTCATGCTACTAGCAGCGGCATCAGATGTAGCTCTGTTCATGCTACTAGCAGCGGCACCAGAGGTAGCTCTATTGATGCTACTAGCAGCGGCATCGTAAGTAGCTCTATTGATGCTACTAGCAGCTGAGTTGAGGTTGGAGGGCGGCGTGACGCTGATCTGAGGACTGAGCGTTTGCTGATTGTTGGTCAGCACTGGCTGCGCCTGGGCCAAGTGCAGCTGCTGACGCACCATCTGCTCAAAATAAAACAATTTGTAAGAAAAAACATAATTTGTCATAGTCAGTATCAATAACTACCATACTAAACAGAGTATTTCAGGAGAAATGTGCAATACTTCTCGGTCTGATTCCTCAAACCAAGTAGAGAAAAAATTTCCATTGGATATACTCCCAAAAAAGATTTGTTACCGATCAAAAAATATTTAATTCTGTAATTTTTTAGAGGATTTATGCATTTACAAAAATAATCATTTCCTATGAAAAACTAGCTAAGGAATCCAATGAATTTAGTTTGTAACTTGAACGGCTATAGAGATAATCGAGAAAATATACTAAAAATCACCATTACTGAAAAATTAAAGGTTATAACTGGACATGAAATGATAAACAAATTATGCTGGAATTGTTCTCTCAGGGCACAACAAAACTTTGCTTTCTTGTCAACTCCCCTAATAAAAATGTAATCGTTATAGAATGATATTGAATAGATGGTGACACCATGGTGATGGTGGAGTTACTCTACTATTTTTTTTATTACAGCTTCTTTACCTATGGTTCTACTCTACTAAAAACACTTGGCTATTACAAAAGTCTCTAATAAAAAACTTTCTCTTCCTATGTTTAGAAGGATGAAATGAAATTTGGGCGAATTTGAAGCCATAGTTGTTGAGTAATGAATACAATGTCGATACTGATTTTAGCACAATATAATATTATGAATCCAGTATATTTCATAAGATTTCACATTAGGAACACTATCATCACAATCTCCACTTCTCCAGCACAGTATTTTTTGCTGTTAGTGTAGTCAGGTTGAGTTAGTAATGTTAAATTCCTGGGAATTCAAGATAGGGGAAATATTCCCAGGGAATTTAAGAGAAATATTCCCAAAAATCATAAATTTTTGGGAATTTATGATTTTTTCCATCTAAAATGACTAAAAAAGACGTTATGTGCTACACAAAGTCTCAAACACCTGTTATACAATATATGTAAGTGAAATATATGAGAATGAATAACTTGAAAACTGTAATAAGTTGAAATAAAACAGTTCTCATGTTTTTAAGTTCATATACTGATCATTTTCATGGAACGTCGAAGGAGTAAGGAGGAATGAGCACTCAATTGAAGTGTTTTAGTAATTCAATTGTTAACTACTATTATCTTACTATCAATCTGATACTTTACTACTGTCATCTAGTAGTACATCTAGTTATTCATCTAGTTACTCTTTACATCTGTCATCTATTCTTACAAGTTGAATCTTTTTTTCTTCACTGATAAATGCCTGTAACTGTAAGTCAGGTAAACTATAAACATAAGTCAAAAAATTGTTAGGTGTACTTTGACCTCCATTGCATGAGAACTGAGAAGTAAGTTTATTCTATTTCTTTGCAGAAAATTATCAACCCCTTGAACAAAGAATAGAATAGAAAACCAGAAATTAGAAATTTTCAAGAATCATTAAGGCTTACTTGACTTGTAATAAAGAGTACCGGTAATACAAAGTAATAATACAATATTTATGGCCACAGAAGTTTTTCATTTTCCATCAGATAATACAGGGAAAAATAGCCATTCAAGAAGCTAACTTTCTCATGATTGTTGAAACCTAATCCCAAGATTTATTGAAAATTGAATTTCTCTCAATGTCATTTCCCAAGTCCTAATTCTATTATTATGTATCCAAATTATATTCATGTGTGAGTCGTAGACAAGAAAGTTTCATGTGACAAACCCCCAAAAACGCTTTGTTACCGAGATAACAATGGCAAAAAAATAAGATTTTTCCAAAAATATAATATTTTTAGAGGTTTCACTTAGATTCTAAAACTATCAATTCCCATTTAAAATTAGCTGAGAAATTCAATGAAACCAGTTTAAAGTTTGTAACTTCAACGGTTATTGATATTATGGGAAAATATTCTAAAAAAAATTCAATTTTTCAACAATCAAGGGTTATAACTGAATAAGGAAAACTCTACTAAACACAAATTTTTCACTTGTGCTATGTTTTGACTATTTTGTGATTTTTTATCGCTATTTCTGAGATTTAGGTAAGATTTAGACAATCGCCGCTGTTCAACTTTGTTTTAGAATCCGACTCTCTTCAACTTTCATTAGAAAAAATAGAAATTTATGATTCCTTATCCAGTTATAACCCTTGATTGTTGAAAATGGCGGTTTTTTAGAATATTTTCCCATTACCTCAATAACCGTTGAAGTTACAAACTTCAAACTGGTTTCATTGAATTTCTCAGCTAATTTTACATTGGAATAGTTAGATTTAGAACCTTAGTGGAGCCTCTAAAAAATTGGAAAAATTGATATTTTTTCAAGAACTTCTATTTTCCGCCATTGTTATCTCGGTAACAAAGCGTTTTTGCGGGTTTGTCCTATGAAACTTTTTGTCAACTTGGAGTAAAGAATCAGCCTGAGAATTATTGCACATTCCTCATGAAACACTCTATATAGCTGGATTGGAAAAGGAAAAAGACAAGAGCACGACACTAACACATTCATTAAAAAATGACAACAAAATGATGGCAATACAGCAAAGTAAGCAAAATTGACATTACAAGGATGATTTATAGCTTGTAAAGTGAAAAGTGACTGAGATTGATAAATTCCAATCATTTTGAAGCACTCAATAACGAGAAATAGTGACTCAGATTGATCAATTTCAATCACTTAAAGGCAATTTCATAAATTCCCAAAATTTCTTGGCCAGGGAAATATTTCCAAATCATAAGTTCCTTCCCACTGGGAATATTCCCGATCCACATCACTAGGTCGAGTAAAGAAGACATTCTGGCAATATGGAGAAAATGACTTCAACTCGAGCAATATAGGTTGAAAAATTATAAATTTGGTCTCAAAATGTAGAAAACATTTTGCTTCACAATTTCATAATTAATATATTTCTTGAACCAATATTAACCGACCTGAAGTCAGATTTCCTTATCCTGCCAGAATGTATTTTTTGTTCAACCAGACTATAACTTTACTGCCTTAAAAATTTTTTCTTCAACAGTCTTCAACGATAATAAGTATGATACTTTACACTTGAAATTTTATGAAGTTTGATTGGAGACATATTTATTTCCACTTAAAATAATATTATTAATGCAAAAGTAAGATTAATAAAATTGAACTGACCGGCGGGTTGGGTACCGATAGTCGACGTTGTTGACTATGATCATGTGCTATCTGCAGCTCGATTGGTGTGGTCGGCTGCAGACTGTTGTGTCTCGCCATCACTGTACAAAAATTAATCATCAATGCTTGTAGATATATAAAATTATTTATATTATTTAGTTGAAGATTTACTTTGACATTTTTCATTTGTTGGTACTTCTACAATACATGAACTATGAGACGCTGCGCCAGATTATATTGGTATTTACACATGTATTTACGACAGTAAAATAATAATAAATTTGTAATTATTATAGAGCTACTGTTTGACCAGCGAAAGAAAGTCCCCGGCGAACTAGAGCGATAGAAGTAAAAATGACTCCAGCTCGGTAAATATTGATTCATAAATTATAAATTTGGTCTCAAATTGTAGGAAACATTCTGATCTACAATTTGAGACTGAATTTATAATTTTTGAACCAATAATTACCGAGCTGTAGGCATTTAAGACTACTATTGCTCCAGTTCGCCAGGGACTTTATTTCGCTGGTCAAACTGTACTACTGCCATTGATGCTATTCGAATGATTTAAAAAAGCCTTTTCTAGATTTTTATTAGAGCATTATATGTTTTTAAGCAAGATAATGACAGTTGAAACTTGTAATGTTGTGATAAAAATATAGATAAGGTTACCTGGTTTTCAAATTAATTAGAATAGCTTTTCGACAACTCTTGAAATAGTAATCATGAAAAATTAATGTGAAACTGATTTTTACGTTATAATGGGTGCGGCAGAGAATACAGACGTTTTTGAGACGAGTAATAGTCTTTCCCTGCGTCACCAAGAGTAGTGAAGATGGTGGCGTTTGACTCCAGGGCCCTATTTCACAACGTAACAAGTCTTGTTCCTAACCATGATTTATAACAGATTTACTAATCCAGCTGATTACAGGCGTTTCACGAATGCACAATTGTAGACTTGTGATAACAAGTGAATTTTAACAATTTTACAACAAGTGTTTCAAGAACTTTGGCATGGTAACGAACAAGTCTTGTCAAATAAACTTGTAATTAACCATTATTATTATTTGTTGTTACAATTGCGACTTATATCAAGTATTTTAAGCAAAAGTGATAAGTGAATGATGATGTTTAGGCTACATAGTGAATGAATGATGATGGATGTTTACAATACAATTTCAACTTTGAAAAACACTTTTCACTTGAAAAAATCCTGAATTCTGATTGAGTTCACTGTGAATCAGAGACACTCAATAAAAATGTTCAAAAACTTTGAGATTTTTGAATGAACTGCAAAAATTTTAGAGCAAATTTCTAAAAAACCATGAAATTTCTACCTATGAATAGACAAGTAAGTTACCTAGTAAGTTACAAGTGTAAATAAAGATGCTTTTCAAGGCTTCAATATTATTTTAAATGATTAGAACTATTTTATATTGTTTCTTTGTACATTTTATTATGCCCAATATGAGACAGAAAGTTTAATCTGATAAATTGGAAAAATCATCAGTTTCAGTAGAACATAGACTACCGTATGTTTATAACATGTGAGAAGAGGGGAGACTACTTCAAGCTCACTGTAGTATTTTTTCAGTTCATGTAATGGATCTAAATGGATTGAAAATTTCTCATTAATTCATTATTATTTTTATTACAAAAAACGTAGCCTGAGGGTTAAAGGATTTGAATTTCTAATGATTGATCTATTTTCAAAATCAATTTTATCAATCTATCTATACCACAAATAATTCAAATTTTAACCAAAACTATATCGGTGCAAACTATAGAAAGTATCGAAAACTGATACAGATGGCACTGATGGGTGGGAACACTTGTAAAATTGTAGAATTGTAAACTTGTTGATCATTTCCTTTGGGAAACGCCTGTAGTTAACAACTTGTTATCACAAGTACTTGTCAGTAACCATGGTTAATAACAAGACTTGTAGCTTTGTGAAATGGGGCCCTGAGCTCTTACCATTTTTTGTGTTTCAGTTCCAGTGTCATCATGGAGCCCTACAACAGTGTCAACAGTGATCATTCATCGGACTGGAGCTGTTTCTATCCAAAACACCATCCTATGCAAGAAAAAGCCCTGAAATCTGGTCGTTATGGAAATCTGGAAATTATATTATCATGAAACGTGTAGCGAATTGAATTTACAAACAAATCCTGTTCATTTGAAGTTTTTATCATTGATGGTTATCGTTTTATTAACGTTTCTATTGCGGTATCCACAATTATGAATCTGTCATTATGCGACCCAGTCGCGAAATTAAGAGTAGCATCTAGTGGTTCGAACATGCTTAGATAACCTGGATAACTAAATATTTTGAACAGTTGCTTTCTTCACAAAGCTGCAAAAGCCGCACAAGGAACCCTAGGGTCTACAAACATGAGAAGAACGCACTGAATCAACAATTTCGGCCACCACATGCCTCTTGTGATTTTCCACATTTGACTATCTCAAATGGTATTTTTAACCATCCGTCAACCATCCGTTAAACCATCCGTCTTCACTTCCACACCAGTTACATAGATATATAGATGTAACAATACTAACTGTTGGCCTTGTGCAGCTTGTTACGTTCGACACTGAGCACTTTGAGCTTGTCGAGCACAGTGGCCATATCGGGCCGTAAGCGGGACGTGTTATGCACGCAACACTTGCCCAGCTGCATCAAACCAGTCGCCGTGTGACTCGTGTCCGCGTCCGCACGCGCATCCACCAGCATGTGCAGTGCATCTTCACCATACTCTGTCACGTGATCGTACTGCAAACAACGAAATCAATTCTGTTAATGGAAATTGTTTGATTAAAATCAAAATTAATAAGTCAAATCGGGTAAATTTAGCTTTAAGAGTGACTTTGGCCCTAATTAAAAGTAGTTTAACCTCAAATACGTTATTAATTAAATAAAATTTTATTGTCAAGAAGCCAAATAGCATAGACAACGTCAGTAATTATAAAATATAACAAATCAATAACTTGAAGTCATACCTCTACAATAATTATTGAATACATAAAATGTTCATGTAATAAATGATTGATAATATAGCCTATTTCAAGTTTCACATGGTTCGAGTGAAAATTAGAATTTGAAAACAAGGTTATAGAACAGTAGAATGACCAATACTTATACTACTAACATATATTTACTAGGCACTGATAAAATTCATTCAGTTTATAGAACGGGTTTAGGACCAGCCAACTATATATTTTATGTTTGAATAATACCCTTTGAGACATATAACGTGAATGGGAGGGCAATCTGTTGAACAGTTTTTGTCCTATGATCTCAAAACTATTGAGAGCTTTGGTTAATCTTTGTTGATGAATATCAATACGATTTCTGTGTCTAGTATTGATAGAATGAATGTCACTTCTAAACTGCAGACAGGCTAAGTTCTTGTGAGTATAAATAAGGACATAATGTATATACAAGTTTATCACAGTTGGAATTTTTTTATTAATAAACAAAGGTCTGCAATGCTCAAGATAAGATGAATTAGTAATGATCCTTGAAGCTTTTTTTTTATAAGAAGAACATCATTGATCTGAGAGGCATTACTCCAAAGGATGAGGCCATAAGACATTACACTATGGAAGAAAGAGAAATAGGCCGTTCTTAAATATTTCATAGGCACTAGACCAGAGCATGAGCAGAGACTAGAGTAGAGTTTGAGCATGTAAATTACTCTGCTGAGCTTAGAGCTGATATATTTGATATGTGGCTCCCATGTGAGCATTGAGTCCATATGGATGCCTAAAAATTTAACACTTGATGGGTTATTCACTGGAAGTCCTCTTTTTAAATTGAAATTGAGTTACTCAGCTTTACTGTTATTAAGGACAAAGCTATTTGCATTGAACCATAAAGATGCTTCTTCCATAGTGCAATCGCTTTCCTGGATAAGACTGTTCAGGTTTGTTTGTTTATGTTTGTTTATGAGGGTGAAGGTCACATGAGCTCATAGGCTTATGCGTGGGTAATGAAATGGATTATAGATGACGACTACTTTTTAGGTAGTCGGGACCGACGGTTTGTCAATCAATGGATTATAGATGACGACTACTTTTTAGGTAGTCGGGACCGACGGTTTGTCAATCAATCATTTATCATTTGTAGATTTATTCTTTCTAAAAACCAAATTGAGAAGCTGCTATAATATTTAAACGCTCAAAATGTTCAGAAAATTTATTATATACTATTGTTTCGAGTATTTTAGCTAGAACAGGTACAATAGATATTGGTCTATAGCTAGTTGGACAATTTCTATCACCTTTTTTGTAAATAGGCACCACCCTGTATTTCTTAAGCTCCTCTGGGAATACTCCCTCCTCTAAACACTTATTTAAACAATGAGTAAAAGGCTTCACAAAACTATCTATCACCTCCTTCAATAAGTTGACACATATGCCGTAAAGGTCACAGCTATTTGACGATTTAAAACCTCTAACAATGTCTGACACATGTTCAGGGAGCACCTCACAAAAATTGAAATATTCAGACAAACTGGGTCCCTTGAAAGATTGAAGATCCAACGACATTCTACCTGGTCGATTTAATGAGTCTTTAATATCTTTAACAGACCGAATAAAATAATTGTTCAGAACATCTGGATGCAGAGGAACACTTTGTTTAGAAGTAGTCTCATTATTAGCAACTGTGTTTATTATCTCCCATGCAGCCTGACATCTGTTTTTTGATTTTTCAATGTATTCAGTGTTATGTATTTTTTGCCTCTCTTATTAAATTCTTATACCTATTTCTACATTCTATATACGCAGATTTAGTTTCGGCAGTTTTGAATCTGTCATTTATACTCATTAATAGAAATACTCGCTGCTTCAGGGCTGCCAACTGTGAACAGTACCAACTGTTTTTCTTATTCTGTTTGCGTCTATTGACGGAAACTATACACGCTCTTTCAGGAATGTCATAATTGAATATTCTCAAAAATTTAGAAAAGAAATATGAAAACAAATCATAAGCAGCTTCTTTTTTACTTTCCTTGCCCTACCTACTATCATAGGTAAGGAAAGTATTGCTTTCTAAAAAAATTAAGGTACCCCAATTTTAGGTTTTCTATCCGTTTCAAGGTCCCCTGAGTCCAAAAAAGTGGTTTTTGGGTATTGGTCTGTGTGTGTGTGTGTGTATGTGTGTGTGTATGTCTGTATACACTTTATCTCGATCCCTAATTGACCGATTGACTTGAAATTTGGAACTTAAGGTTCTTATACCATGGGGACCCGACTCTAAGAAATTCAAAAAAATTCATCGAAAAATGGCGGAAAAAATGGCGGATAATATGCCAAAAATGGTGTTTTTCAAGATTTTCTCGAAAACGGCTCTAACGATTTTTTTGAAACTCATATCAAAAATAGTCCTATATAAGCCCTATCGACTGCCATGAGTCTCGTTCCTGGCAAAATCGCAGAAGATCCGCAGCATTGTTGAGAAAAATGGATTTTGCAATATTTCTATCTAGATTTTCTCAAAAAATTTTCAAACTATTTTCTTCAAACAGACACCCTATATAGTCATTAATAAGCTCTATCAACTGGCATATGTCCCCTTTGTGTAAGATTAGCAGGGGCACCACCCCAGACTTGAAAAGTTAAGTAGTTTGTAGATAGGCAACCCGCACTACATGAATCTGTATAGAGGCAACCCGCACTACATGTCTCGGTAAGGTGAGTTTGAGCAACGCGGGCAGCGTGCTTGCCGCTCGTGTGCAAAAATTGTATCAATGCCATTCCGTCAAACTCGCAATCAAAGCAATCCATATCAGGATTTAAAGGAGACAAAAATCACATTTGGAAAAAGTATTGGTGTTTCATAATAAATTTTTGGTAAAATAACAGAGTATGATCCTTTATCGATTCCACCTCTTTGATCCGATATATTGAAATAGGTACCAAAAAATCTACTTTAATTCATAATCCAAGTCAATTCGGCTAAAATCTAGCCGAAGCGCCGACAGGCGCGAGTCAACATGGGCTTGTGAAAATTTCAAATCGCACACACGATTAGCTGATTAGACGTTAGGCGCGAGGCGTCATCGGCGAATGCAAATTTCACTGTTAGTATGAGAAGATGAGCAAGTAATAGCGTAATGAAATTTGCACTCGCTGATGACTAGGTATGGATAATGGATAGCCTACTCGTATTAGGCTAAGCAAATGTTAATGGCAAGGAAAGTTGTGTGAGTGTACCACACCAGATTTTTACTATATATATCAGACCAGTCAGAATTATACAATGAATTTCTAAATCTACTAATTTTGTCTGCTGTTATAGGTCTAGTTTTTACTAGCTTTGATTAGTTTTACTATTACTACAATGTGTACGATTCTCATGCTCAACTGATTAAATGGTAAGAAACTCATGATCAGAGTATGGGAAATTATTCAGAGTAAGACTGAAGCTGATGCCCGGTTTTTCCAAGCACACTCAAATTTGAGGGACCCTCAAGTTTTCTACAGTTTACTTAATTTCCTATACTTATCATAGAAAATGTCATCTGTTCATCAAAATTTGAGGGTCCCTCAACTTTGAGTGTGCTTGGAAAAACCCGGCATGAAACTGACAACTATTGATAATAGTATATTACATGATGAGTGTGGAAAAGGCGTTTTTACAAACGAATAATTATGTTCTCCAAACGAGCGGTACGCGAGTTTGGAAAATAATTATGAGTTTGTAAACTTTTCCACACGAATTATGTACATTTTTTTCTTCATACTAGTCTGAGAAGGATTTATTAAAACCTCAAACAACTGAAAACATTAACTGAAGCCAACATAACCTCAATACAACACTAGCAGTAGCACATAACAAACGCACACAGTGAACTGTCATGGCGGCTCGTTCGACTCGTTCATTCATACGTTGGAGTTCGGAAAAAACAGCTGTGCTAGATTTTCAGTGCTGTAATTATCATCGTGATGATGACTAGTGCTGTAATAATCATCAAAATGATTATTCCCGCATTCAGAACAGCTGATCTTTGATTCTCCTGTAAACGGCAATTTTCCAAACGCAAATCTAGCTTGGAAAGTTGTGTATGACATATGAGTATGGCGAAAAATAATGTATTTAATGACTAACGACATATTTATATTTAGATATTATATCTACAAATCATACACATATTTCACTTTCAATATAGTTCATTACTTTTATATAGGGCTGAAGTCACCCGTAAATACAGAAGTTACCCTAGTTGACCGGTATTCATCTATCTATCCACACATAAAACTGTACATAACTTTCATAGTAACTCACAAATAAGTATAAAGTTTATAAAAAACACTTTAGTAGAGAGTTATCAGTTGAATTAGTTTATTTTTGGAGGTATGGATGTTATCATTCAGATAAATAACTTTCAATTAAATTGTTTTTAGTTTCTTAGTACTGTAAGTAGCCTACTATCTATCTATGAGTATGCATTGTATAAATTGAGAAGACCAGCATGGTTACTTTGTACTGTATTCATTTGTAGTATTTGTTTCGTGAAATAAATCAATTTTTCAATTTGAAATTTCAATTTTACCATCATAAAATGACGTTTGATATCAGATAGATTCGTCATTTCAGAAATTCCAAACTCTGGGAATAGGTTCTATGGGTAAAAATAAAAGTAAAATCAAGGAAACTCTTTAGAAAAACGCTTCGTTTACCAGATATTCACCATTTTGTATTTTACACTGAATTTTTCAACCGATCTTCATAAAATTACAAAATGGCGGCCACTTTAAATTCTTGATTCAAAATAGCAGCAGATTTGGAACAGTTGATCTCTCTAATTTAAACATAAATCAATTGTGGATGATGCCCACATAAGCATTCTAGCTTGTGCGTGGCTAATGGATATTGAGTGCGAAGGTGATTGATGAGGTGAAAAACAGCCATGCCACTGGGATTCGAACCCAGGCCTGGTAGTTCTAGCGGACTGAAGGTTGTGACGCCCTAGCCCACTATGCCAACCAGGCTGGGATACTAACATACTTAAGTTTCATGTCGGTTGAAAGATATTGAAGATGAAAAATATTTTGTACAAAATACAAAATAGCAAAAATCTGGAAAATGAAGCGTTTTTCAAAAAAAAGTTCTCCTTGATTTTCTCTTCATTTTGACCCATGGAACTGTTCCCAGAGTTAGGCACTTTACTTTAAGGACACTCTGTATATTTTAAAAGTGTAATTTTGTGAAAATATGGGAGACATATTTCCAGACTCACCAGATATTTTGGCTCGCGATGATCATCATAAGCACGTAAGCCTGTTGCAATTTCGAACAAAACCTGAAAATGAAATTATAATCGAATCAATAACAAAAAACCTACATAGAAGATGAAACTAAAACATAATCAATCAATCATCATTTATTAAAAAATACATTTGGGTGAGCCCTAAACTGCTCCTCTACCAATTTATACTACATAATCAATGTAAACGAAATTTCTATGTCAACAACTTAATGAAAACTAGAAAAAGATTGTTTAGAATAAAAACAATTAGTCGATTCAGTTTCAAAGACAGTGACTAGAAATAGCAAATGTTAGACAACTAAGATTACGTGGAGTTCCACGTCAATGACTTAGAAAAATGGATGCTCGGTTTGAGATAGTATACTAACTTACACCAGGACAGAAAGTTTGTGTTTGAGGTATGGGTTTATTTTCCCGGGCAAGGCTTGCCAAGCTTGAGAATATGTTATCCGAATACTGTAAACACCTTTCTGAGAGAGTAATGTACGATAATTTTCGGTACTCTACGCGCCTGAAATTTGAATAAGAAAGAATTTTTGAGGAAAAGTATTCATGACTTGAGAAACTGACCACGCCAAAACTGAAAGTGTCGACTTTGACGGAGAACTGCCTATTGCGGAGGAACTCGGCGGGCAGGTAGGGCCGGGTGCCGTACACCTTGCTCACTTTCATGTGCGTGTAATGCTGCATTGGCCCCTCACGTGCCAGCCCGAAATCGCCGATTTTCGGCTCAAAGTTCTGGTCTAGAAGGATATTGGCACTGAAAAACAACATCACATATTGTGAAATTGAGAGAAAAATGCCAAAAATATTGTAGTATCAAACAATAAGGACGGAATAACACATAAAAGCAAAGTTGAATTTCTACTATTTTCAACTAGATTTTGATCTATATCAATAGTAATAGTAATTGATCAATAGTACAATTTCTGTACATTTAGGGCTTTCTCTCTATGCCCTATTCTTGGTACTTTATAATAGCCTAAACATCTATGTTGAAGCAATCTGATTAACGCTATTCTAAAGACCTGTTAACCATGTTGATTTACCTTTTGATATCGCCATGAATGAGTGGTTTGGCAGAAATAGAGTGTAGATAGTTCAAGCCTCTGGCAGTCCCAATCGCTATATTCAGTCTTTGCACCCAAACAAGAGGTCTTGTGTTGTTCTGTGAAAAGAATATTAATTACAGTACAAAAAAACAATCATGATTCACTAATCAACATGATTAATCACTGTAAAAATTGGTGTTATTGAAGCATTTTCTTCAATTTCATAGGATTAGGCATCAATGCAAGATGAAGAATACATTAATTATCTTTGCAGATGAATTTATAATAATAATTTTGTTAGAGGTTTGAGAGCGTTCGGGGCAGTCCGATCCCACTAGACGTCAAACCTGCAATCATACGATAGTAGAAATCTGAAAAAAGCAAACGGTTGAATTTTTGCTTCTTGAAATCCAAGCCTAAAACCTACTAAATACATGTCTATAAAATTGGAAATTCTAGGCATGAGCCTGTTGTACTCTCTTTTCTAAATGATTCCAAGATAGTTTATATTATAGACTGTATAATCATACTGTAGAGATTGACTGTGTCACTTTTGATTGGTCAGCTCGGTGAAATCCGCCATACTTTTGCCAAATATCATAAGATTTACATTGAAACAGCATTGAAAAGACACGTGAATCATCTGTTATGTTGAAGTGAAAAATTTTCAACTCAACTTCCTCTATGTCGCTTTGCTAGTGATATTTTTTATAGAATTTAATAATTCAAAGTAATACAGAGTGCGGTAGCATAACTTCTTTTTCTTAAAACTCAATAAAACGCATTTTATGAACCAGAAAAATTTTATTAGTTATTTATAATACAGGCACATACATGAAGTTTTGTTCTATCCATTTTTGAAGATGGGATCAGGTAGGTGACGTCCCCCATTCTCCATACACTGAGTGAACCTATTTCTGGCGTGTGGTGTGCAATTTCCTCAAGTGGAATTATTAGTCCTTGGTTCTTTGGGTAAAATGAAGTCACAGTGACAGTGAATTGGTACCGGTATGTAAACATGTTAACACGTATGTCTTGTTGATATTAATGGGCATAAGGTTGGTCTTGGACCAAGTGCTGACTCTATCAATGTCCTTTTGCAATAGAAAAGCATCCAAAGGAGACTGAATTATTTTGAAGATTTTCAGATCATCTGCATAGAGAAGAGCATCACACTGTAGAGAGTCAACCACATCATTCATGAAGATGTTAAACAGAAGTGGTCCTAGAATGGACCCTTGTGAACAAGGACCACTCCTGTTTAACATCTTCATGAATGATGTGGTTGACTCCCCACAGTGTGATGCTCTTCTCTATGCAGATGATCTGGAAATCTTCAAAATAATTCAGCCTCCTTTGGATGCTTTTCTATTGCAAAAGGACATTGATAGAGTCAGCACTTGGTCCAAGACTAACCTCATGCCCATTAATATCAACAAGACAATCATTATGACAATGACCAGGAAGACCAATCCACTGTTTCATTCTTACATGATGGATGGGAGAGTTGAAAAGAGAGAACACATTCAATGAGCATGTTGATGGAATGGTGAGGAAAGCTAGAAGGCAACTTGGCATGTTGAAAGTGATCACCAGAGATTTCAAGTCTCCTGTTAGCCTCTGTTTGTTATACTGCACTCTAGTAAGAAGTATCCTGGAATATGCATCAGTGATCTGGCAGAGGGAAAGTGTCACTTCAATCCGTAGTATTGAGGCAGTGCAAAGGAAGGTTGCAAGAATATTATGTGGAAGATGTTTCCCTCACTTGCAAGGACCAAATTATCACAATCAGGATGCTTGCAATCTTTTCAATTTGGAGTCTCTGCAATGGAGAAGAAGGAATAATGATGCCAGATTTTTCTACAGATCCCTTCATGGAGTCCAAGGATACTCTGCTGAGGATAGATGTTCCGGCTCATGCATTCAGGAGGCACATGCCTTTCAAGCCATCCACTGAAAGTGATATCTCACCTGTTGCAAGATGCACCGAAATTGCCAACCTTTTATCACCGGCAATTGACTTTTACATTTCACCATAGGATTTTGAGAGGAAGCTGAGATCAGTACCAGAGAGAATATAGACGAACATCCCAGATGACCACTTCTGACGTGTGCAGCATACCAAGGCGATTTCAAGCTGTTCTGCTGCACAAAAATATGCAACAAGAGACCAATACAATATTGTAAACTCATTGTATTTTGTATTTTTGTTGTTGAATAAATGATAAAATGTTACAGGAATTTTTTTCCTACGACTAGGGGACTTTCCTGGACTTAGGGGACATTTGGTTACAGCAACACGGTGCAACGGCACACAATTCAAGAGCATCAATGACTGTTCTGAGGGAACACTTCCAATTACGATTTGGAGTAGCCGGCCCGCTCTTTCGATTAGACCCCTTGTCATTTTTTTTTCTACGTGGTTTTTTGAGATCCCGTGTTCATGTGAACCGTCCAAGCACCCTACAAGATTTAAAGACCAATATTCAGGAAGGAATTGCCAACATAAAGCCTGCTATGCTAGCTGGAGTCATGACAAACGCCAGAAATCAGTTCACTCACTGTATGGAGAATGGGGGACGTCACCTACCTGATTCCATCTTATAGTTATAAAGATAACATCTCTAGTTATAGTTATATAAGATTCCATCTTATACTATAGAGACTGTACAAGGTATAATTAGAGACTGATAATACAGTCTCTATAGTACAGTAGAATAACAGAAGTGAAGTAAACTCACTGGTGTGAAGTCTCTATAGTCTCTAAAGTCTCTATAGTCGATCATCAAGCGAGCCATAACAGAAGTGAAGTAAACATTACTGGTGTGAAGTGACTTACCCGACAGCGCAAGCGATCATCAAGCGAGCCATTGGGCTGCCGAGACAGGGCGCCGTACAGAGGCAGGATGTTGTCGTGCCTGAACGAACTCAGGTACTTCAACTCCTTCGACGACTGCTGGCGCTGCGTCTCAACCAATTCCTCCGCCAACGCGTCCTTATAACACAAAATCAAAATCATTCATCATCTATTGTTAAAAAACATTTGAAATGTTACAACAATGTTACAAGCAAGCACATCACAATTACACGTGATTATTATTTACATAAATTATACACATCACAATTAGATATAATAGCATAAATGAGCCACTGAGTTATAGTTTATCATTATTATGCTACTATACCCTATTCACGATCACTTGAAACAAAATAAACAAACTTTTTGCTTGTGTGTGCGTGTAATGGTAGGTCTTTGGCGAAAAGGTCCGACGGTTTGTTGTTATGAGCTGTGATTGGCTACAGCTGTTCGACTGTGACTGACCGTCGGACCGTTCCGCATAGAAGAAGACCTACCATTACACGCACACACACATAAAATATTTTTAAAACTTGGTAAATACTAATGACTTTCACTTTTACAACAGTACTCACGATTTTGTTGCTTGTCGGACGCGTTTCGTGGCACTGAGCCACATCTTCAGCGTACAAGGAGTAACTAGAGTATCTATATCACGATACTCTAGTTACTCCTTGTACGCTGAAGATGTGCTCAGTGCCACGAAACGCGTCCGACAAGCAACAAAATCGTGAGTACTGTTGTCAAAGTGAAGGTCATTAGTATTTACTAAGTTCTAAGCTTATCATCAACAGTTCAAGTAGGATGAAGACAAAAGAAGAAAAAGTAAAATATTTGTTTATTTCGTCTCAAGTGATCGTGATTAGGGTTTAGTTTATTAATTGTAATATAACTGTAGTGTTTGACCTCGTAGTGTTGCAAAGGTTACCTTTCCAAATGTTCATTCTTGAAAAATTTAGGTATTATAGAAACTGGTAGGAAAGTCGAAATACCAATATCAAAAAATAGCCGTTATAGCATTATTTTGTTAGGCCGAGTGTGCCAACATCCCAATAATAAACTGGAGGTGAAATGACTCCAGCTTGGTCAATATCGGTTTAAAAATTATAAATTTGGTTTTAAATTGTAGGAATCATTTTGATCTTCAATTTTAGACTATATTTATAATTTTTTACCAATATTGACCGGGCTGGAGTCATTTTCCCATCTTGCCAGAATGTCTTCTTTGTTTGGACAGACTATAATGTTAATTGTACCTGTAGCATGAGACGTTTTATGGCAACTTGTGTGTTCTTCCAAGTACCTCTGTAGACAGTTCCAAAACCACCTTTGCCAAGTATTTGTGACTTGTCCCCAATTATTAGTGGCTGCCTCAGCTCGCTTATAACTGTATTTGCGGTGTGAAGGCTTCGAAGGCACCTAGACGACAAACTAGATGCATCTGAATTCAAAACGAGGAATTGATTTCAAAGGGTGATTCTACAAGATGGAAGATAGACCACAGTATTCTAAGATAAACGAAATTTATCGTAATTAGAGTTGAAATAACGGAATGATGACTCAGTTCAAGCAGAAAAAATCCAAACAAATAAACAACTAATTGATGTTTAAACCAATGTAAAAAAGAATTTTCCAGCAATACATTCAAATTCTCATTTTTTAGAGCTTATGATGTTTTAAATTGCACTATTGAGTGGTTTTTCAGCGGTACATTCAAATTTTAATTGTTTAGGGAGTTTATGATGTTTCAAATTGACTATTAAGGTTTTTTCCAGCGATACATCCAAATTCGAATTGTTTAAAGCTTATGATGTTTCACGTTAAAGCACAAGAGGTGCTTTCCAAAACTACTACGCTGTACCCCGGCGCACAGCATACAAAAGAAAACTACGTGTTCTTATGAAAAACTGGTTACACATCGGCGCACTTAAGAACTGTAGTTCAATTTTTTTGACTCTACGCTCCATTTTCCTTTTGGTATATAGTTAACAATGCTATAGCTGTCATGAACTGATTCAATTCTTTTCAATGAGTTATCTTTCTTCTTTTAACAATCATTTTGTTCAAGGTAAAATTTGCGAACGGCTTTCAGTTAATTTGGCCACTTTACTATCTCCACTTTTAAACGTATACATAACCTACATACATTACATAATTATTCAGAATAATAATTATATGAGAAGAACAGAAGAATATGATCACATCAAGAATCATAGAAATTATCGTAGAAAAAAGTGAAGACTGTCGTTATACTGTAACTAAAAAAGTAAAAAAGACTTCCAGGAATAATCACCAGTAGATGAAACGCAAGGTTATTAGAGACAAGGTTTTCTAATAACCTTGGATGAAACGCAGCTAGAGAAAGAAATTTTTATTGCTCTAAATTGAAACAATCCACCGTCAAAAATGTCATACATGTTGTGTATTTACAAATATTCCACAAATACTATATACTAATTTTGATTGAAGTCTTTAGCTTGCAAGTAATACGGTACCGTATTTTTGGAGAAAATATTCCCAACTTATCCCCGTCCTCAATGAAGCATTAATTTAAATAATAATAATTATTATTATTTACAAATCAATAATTAAGCACTGAGCATAAAGAGTAACTAGTTTCCAACTTCTCCATAATGGAAAAGGATGATGATTATCAACTCATAGGTTAGACAATCTTTTTTAAATGATAATGATTCCAACTAATTAACTTAATTTTTCCAAAATGAAATTTTTTATATTGAAGTATTAATTAAATACCTGGAGACTTTCTCCTGGACGTTATGTTGCTTTCCTTGAGCGCACTGTTGAGCTCCTTCATAGGCGAGGCAGCCGAAGGTCTGAGAGCTGCAGCAGCCGCCCCACTGTTAGCTGCAGCTGCAGCAGCTCCAGCATAATACGAATTGTTGGCAGAAGCAGTCGTTCCTTGCAGTTTGCTCGGCGAATTGTTATCTACTTTCGATTCTTCACTAGTGGCGTCAGGAATGCAAAACGAATCTTTCAACACTTTCGAGAACTTGTTATCGCTCGCATCTTTCATCAGATTGATACCGTATTCCATCGGTTTCTCGTCCTAGAGAAATAGTATTAAAATATTTATTTCGTTCATTTCAAACTGAGTATTATTATTATTTAGCGTATGATTTTTAATAGTGGGGAGACTCAAGGGTCGCCATATAACCTCTTTTTCCACAAATGAGAGCACGGAGAATCATATGTGGGTTATGGTAAGTTAATTTAAAACAGTTATTTTAAAATATAAATTTTTGTTTCAAAGTATGATTTACTACTAAAACTAAAACCCTTCACAAAATCACTAAACCATGGCCGAAAAAATTAAATTTTGACTAGAGAGCACGAAAATTCAACACGAAATTTTGTCATGTATTATTATTTCTCAAACTTTAATACAGGGTTCGCCATTCAAACGGGACGATTTAAATGAGCAGCAGATTATTTAAGAAATTATATATTTGTTACTTAATATTATAAATAGAAAGTGAAAATGTAGCCATTTAGTGTACAATAAGTGAAATATCATTTTTTAAACATAACATCTTCCTAATGACCTCCATTGTAATCTATGCACTTTTGCAGCCGGGTCTGGAAGAAATTCTGTGACTGTTAACTCTGTGCGTTACATCGAAATGATTCATAACTTTCTTTTTTGTTACGATTACGTCTTGGGGACTCCAGGAGGGAGTGTAAGACAAGTCAAATACACGTATATAATATATATGTATTACATACATATGTGTCGAGTATAACTCTAACATAAACCTACATAAAAAGGCAGTCCAGTTCATTTCTATTAATAATAAAGATAGAATATTATGTAGCCTATTCCTTGACACATGAATGTCAAAGTTCTAAAAATTTAGGTGGATAGGAACTCTTGTATACTATAAAAAACTCCATCAACTAAGAATTTTTTTAGTTGATTCTTGAATATCGGTATATTTTCTTGAGATTTTATAGTATTTGGTAGTTTACTATAATAAACTCTACCAATGTAGCTTAGCTTATTCTCAAATAATCTGCTATTATGTCTTTGAAGATGATAGTCGGCTCTATTCCGTGTATTGTAGTCATGGATATTTAAATTTTGGCTTGTGTTGCTCATTTTAATATATAGAATGGTTTCAAAAAGATACAAAGAAGGAACAGTCAGCGAACCAAGTCTTTTAAAAATAGGCCTGCATGACTCCAGCCTGTCATTTATACTGTAATGCCCCTGTGCGCTGGCTGCAGTCGGTATAGAGGTCACTCCATAGGTGACGAGCATGGATTATAAATAATTGATAATGCCAATATTCCTATAGATATTTCTTTGTTGGGCTCCAATTACAGTTGAGAATAGCTGGTGGAAAACGCAGCTATTAGAAATTATAGGTATGTATACCATACGACATTAATATAATACCCTGAATACGAGGTATGTATCAGGTTCATACAAAGTTGAACTCGTGTGCAGACATGCAACACGCTAAATTTCAAAGAGTAAGCACAAGTCAATTTGACCAGGCTATTCCTCTCCTTCAGATGATAAATAAGTGCTGACCGTCTATGTGTGGTTAAGCAATCGGAACATTCGACCCGTTTCGGTACGATACCAGACCCAGGCGGGCAGTGGAATGTGGTGGAGGTATTGTCCCCCAATCACAGACCAAACTCGTGCCAGTCGCCCCCCTGAAGCTGTCAAAGTCCCGATTGTAGGGTTTATACCCTTCCTCTCGGTCTTTAGCTTATAGCGGAAGATACTCTACGAATCGACTGATCCGACTACCCACACACAGGCGGTTGCTGATCACAAGAAGAAATTCCATAAATATAAGTAATTCGCTAATATGGCATTAAATTCCTCCAAATACAAGGTATCATGTACCTCGAGAGAGAGAAGCAAAGCAAGGAATAATAATAATTCAGTGCTCCATCCCCACTCCAAAGGACATGCATACACCTGAAATATAAGTACGCGTGGAAGCGATTTATCTGGGAGAATACTCCACTAAGCCATCCAACAAATTCAAATACATTAAATAATGGAATAACCAAAGGGTAAATAGAATATTCTTGACCCAACTCGGCCGAAATAACGAATCAATATATATTCTCCTATAATACAAATTTCAAAGTAACATTCAGGCTACATCAAATAATATTCAGTAAATAGATTTCTTTAAATAGATAAATTTTCAAGAAATAGTGTTACTTAATAGATATATCTTTGGCAATTAATCAATTATTACAACTTATATTGAATTCAGGTACTGTGTGGTTCTCTAATGGTGGGAAATTTTCGATGCTAGATATTCTACCTAGTGCACTAGGAAGTCGTCGTGGCCTTAGTAATAAATAATTTGCTTGGCGTACGCGTTCCGGTTCCCCCTTTGGCTGCAACTGGTTGGTCCCGCTAACTCCGTCTAGGATATCTGGATCAAGGGAGGACAATTTCTCCTGGCGATGAGGATAAATGGACCCTACGCTCCTCTCTCGTTGGCAGGTTGGAAAAGAGTGGTGTTTTTTCCTCGGTCAGCTTCTCCTTTGAGTGGGCGGAAGTGAATTTTAGGTATCACGTCGCCGGGGGTTCGACGTAGGGGGTTTCTCATTGGTTGAATTCCTATCCGACGTCCATATTGGATTTTCCATAAGAAATAGGGCAGCCTAAACCACTTCACAATATTTTATTTAACCTTTCAAACCACACAAGTGTAATTTTTCCCTGACTATAATTCATAAATACATGTTTTAAAATTCTAAAGCTATAGGTTAAGTGGCTATTCTACTAATTAAGCTGAGTTGCTAGCGAGGTAGTCTGTGACGTAACATTTCCGTACACATACCTAAATTGAATAAATAATTTATATAAAATATAATTTTCAATATAATACCTATAATAATGCCTATATAATATATATCCCATAAACACATAAATACAAATAAATTTGGTGGACATTGGTGGGAGGATCATCACAGTGATGCTGTATAAAGAATATATTATCACATATGCCAAGAAAAATAAGGTAAGATGCATGTTTCAATTATTAAATTTAGTCAAACATGAACAAGTATTAATTTAATATACAATTTATTTTGGCTTATGCACGGCGCAATGTTCAAACTAACGGCTGCAGACTGGAGCCGGCTGGATCAGCTGATCAGCAACTGTCAAAGTTCGAGGTTAGGTAGGCCCTAGGCAGAAATAAACAATCTAGACAGTAACTTCAGTAATCAAATAATATATAATCCAGGCAGGTGAGCGACTTTTTGATCTTATTTAGAAATTCAATGACTAGCTGGCTTATCAGCAATAAATAGATAACATTTTATTTCCTGACCTGCTTAATAATAATAATATTGAGGACCCGTTAGGCTGGGGTCGTGACAATACCTTCCATACACCTAATAGTATTTTTCTGTATTTTGAACACTCTATCCAGGTTTTGCTTTGATGTGTTTCCCCAGACTAAAATAGCGTACCTCACATTAGACATTAAAATACCGTGGTAGGCTGTTAGAAGTAGGTTTTTTATCTTTCAATTTCGAAAATTGTCTAAGAACAAATACTCCAGAAGACATTTTGCTACAGATTTTGTCAATGTATGGTGTCCAAGTCAATCGTTTATCCAATAGGATTCCAAGGAATGCTACCTCTTCTTCTTGTTCTACCTGGAAATCATTTATGAATACGTTTATAGCCCTATCCTCATTTGGATTATATTTACTCTTAAATTGCAGAGATTGGCATTTTTTGCTATTGCTAGTTAATTTCACTTGATTCAAAATTGAACTATTGACTGAACACCAATATGGGCATTTATTTCTAAATTATCTATAACTGGGTCATTGAAAATGAGTGATGTATCATCAGGAAACAAGTAAGCTCTACCATTAATCAACTCCTTTGGCAAATGATTTACATATAATAAAAAAAGCAAAGGTCCAAGTATTAAACCCTGCGGCAGCTTTGACCTCTAATTTGTTTGAATTATCTTCACAACCCGGTTTTCAACAATTGAAGTGAGCTCTACACACTGTTCCCTGCCCGTGAGGTATGATCTAAACCATTTCAGTTCCACCCCATTTATCCCTACATTTACAAGTATTTCTAATAGAGTTTCATGATTAACACAATCAAAAGCCTTTGATAGATCTTTTGTGACTGGGTCATTCCGAAGTGTTTTATAATCCATTCAAATTCATCATAGATCCAAAAGATTGATGAGTAGGTTAACAACCTACTAATGTAGACTTACAACTTTTGAAATTGGATTTAAATTTTCAAAAATAGAATTGATAATTTAATTTACCCTATAAGAAATTGGTGATGATTTCAACTTTAGTTCTTTTGATGGATAAATTTTGTGAATGGATGAGAATTGAAGTAATATCAAAATGTGAAGAGTGCTTTTTTACCTGCGGGGCAGCATTTTCTGATTTTGAAGATGTGGAGCTAGATCCAGTAGGAGCTGAAGGAGGCATATTGCCGTTTTGATTGAAAGTTCTACTTCCCAGGAATCCTTCTCCCTCATAGAGCAGACGATGGTATTTTGGATTCACTGTAATTTAAAAAATCTGTAATTATGAAAACTGGTAAATAAATATTATTTTTTTGTCTAAAACTTTCTTTTCTCATAAAAACATTTCCCTCAAACAAGTAGATAATAAGTTAGCCTCCTACTAGCGTGTTATAACTTATAGGGTCTACTAATATTGTAACGATTTCCAAATATTTTTTTAGATTGAAAACAGAGTAAAAATTCTTTTAAATAAGTTACATGAGAAAATATTGCTAATGGTAGGCTACGGATAAAGTTTAAAAAATATATCAATTGTGTACTTGTGATGTCAAGTATAGCAGACTCCGGCAAAATTATCGGATGGCAAATGCCTCATATTAATTCTCAGCTCTGTCAGGGAACTCTGAAAGCGGTCTGCAAGAGCTCACCGGTTCAACTGAGATCTCTTTTGATTCTCGAGAGAGAATGCTAAGTACCTAAATGAGCAGTAGCGTCATGGAGTAAGTAGGCCTAAGCCTAAATAAGACTGAAAGGTATCTTGTGATGATGTATCTATACTCTCTCCCACTGCCATATCACCTATGAATTTCCTCTGTGGGGTCATTCAGCGGGGCCTGCTAATGTCCTGCTGCTTCAAAAGAGAACTGTGTGAATTATTTCAGGCATCGATCATCTTGCCCACTGCAAGCTCGTCTTTGTCATCTCTCGCCTTGGTCATCAGCCACTACATCCTCATGTGCTTGATGTAACTTATGTGAAGAGTAAACAGTATACTCTGGCTGCCCGTGGTGATATTCACTTTAAAACTTTAGATATCGTGAGCTATTTGACGTCCCCAGGAGACGCCTCCATCAACCTCAGGGCACTTACAGGATTACAGGCCTGTAATTCTTTAATAAGCGGCCTGCTGCAGTAAAGCAATTACATGAGGCCGCTTTCAAGGAACCCGTGAGCGAGCTACTGAGTGGCAAAGCATATTACAGTATCCAAGATTTCATGAGGTTTAATTAAAATACTTACTTACTATCCGGCTCTACAGTCCATCGTGAACTTTGGCCTCCATCACCAAGCCTCTCCACCAATCTCTATCTGTAATTCGTCCTCTCCATCCTCTTCTTCCCATGACACGTAGGTCCTCTTGGATGTCATCTGGCCATCTTTTCTTTGGTCTGCCTTGTCTTCTTCTTGAGAATATTCTTTCCTTATATACTATCTTCGGCAGCCGTGTGCTCTCCATCCTTTCGACATGCCCATCCACCTCAGTCTCTGTGCTTTAATGAACCTGACTATATCTTCTTTTCCCAAGCATTCCTCTATCTCACAGTTTTTCCGTCTCTGCCAATCATCACCATCTCTCACCGGTCCCATGATGCAACGGACAATTTTTCCCTCTCAGCAACTCTTAAGAGCTCTGCATCTTTCTTTGTAATTGTCCATACTTCAGATCCGTATGCTATTACCGGTCGTATCAAGCTTTTGTAGATGGTGAGTTTGGTTTTCCTGGAAATCAGTTTGCTTTTTAATAACTTTCTGTTTGCAAAATATGCTCTGTTTCCAGCTTGAATTCTTTTTTTAATGCTTTTGGACATGTCATTCTCACAGTTCATTTCAACCCCCAAGTAATTGAAATTTTTCACAGCCTCAAATGTTTTATTTCCAACTATCAGGTTTTGGGTAACACGCCTTAATTGTTTTGGTGCAATTTCAAGATATTTAGTTTTACCTTCATTCACCATTAGTCCAATCTTCTTTCCCTCATTTTCTATTTTGTTATATATTTCTCGGATGGAGTCGGTATTTCGTGTTACAATTGCTATGTCATCCGCATAAGCACACAGTTGCCAGGTTTTGTGGAATATATTGCCTTTGGGGCCTATTCTATCAATAACACTGTGCAGGGCCACATTAAATAGTGCAGCAGACAAACCATCCCCTTGTTTCACGCCTGTTCCAAAAGATAGGGCTCACAACATTTACCTCCAATCTTAACTGTGGCCTTTGTCTCATTTAGTGTCATCTTTACCATTCTAATGAGCTTTGCTGGGATTTTATAAGTTTTTAATACTCGTCCGAGCTCCGATCTGTTTACACTATCGAATGCCTGCCTGAAATCCACAAAGAGAATATGTAGGCTCAGATTGTGTTCATAAAATTTTTCTGCAATCTGACTCATTATAAACAATTGGTCGGTTGTAGCTCGTCCTGATTGAAATCCACATTGGTATTCTCCAATTATTTTCTCAATAAATGGTTTCATTTTTTCGTTCAGGATGTTGGAGAATATTTTATAGCAGACACTTAATAGCGTGATTCCTCAGTAGTTCTCACATGACATCTTGTCTCCTTTTTTGAAAATGGGACATATTATTCATTCTTCCAGCTCTCTGGCATCCTTTCTTGGTCCCATATCAGACAGATAAACTCATGTATTTTTCTGGCAGGCTTTTCTCCTCCATACTTGAACAGTTCGGCACACAGATTCTCCTCTCCTGAGGCTTTGCCATTTTTCATTTTCTTAATTGAGTCCATTACTTCCTGTAAAGTTGGTTTGTCAATATTTTCTTGTGCCAACCCTCTTCCTTCTTCTTCTTCTTTTTCTTCTTCTTCTTCTTCATTCACCTCAGCATCTTCTTTGTTAAGTAAATTTTGGAAGTATTCTCTCCATCTGTTCAGTATTTCGTCTTCTTTGAATAATACTCTGCCTTCAGTACTCTTACACGCCATTACTACCGGTTTATACTCTTTATTCATCTTTTCCAGGGCAGCATAGAATTTTCTTGTCTCGCTGTGACTTTCTAGTGTCTCTATTTCTTCTATTTACTTTTTCATGTGTTCTCTTTTCTTATTTCTGCATATTCTCTTTGCTCTCCTTCTCAGGTCCGTATATATTTCACAATTGTTTCTAGTTACTCTTTGCAGCATTCACCTTCTAGCCTCATTCTTCTGTTCCATCACGTCTCTGCATTCTTCATCATACCACTCTTCATACCTTGATCTTTGTCTCACCCCTAGTACTTGTTCTGCGCATTCTCTTGTTATGGATACTATATTTTGCCATTCTACGTCTATATTCTCACTTGTTTGAACCGTATCCGATTCGCGTTCTATTCTTTCTTGGTATTCTTCTCTCCTTCGATCCTGTTTTAATGCTTCAAGGTTGAATTTCGTGGTTCCTTCTCTATTTTTCATCACCCCTTCTATCTTTTGTCTTACCACCATCTTAACCAGGTAGTGATCGGAGTCGCAATTGGGACCTCTACAGCTCTTAACATCAATTACTGATGATGCACATCTCCAGTTAACAAGAACGTGATCGATTTGGTTCACTGTGGATCCGTCTGGGGACTTCCAAGTTCCTAAGTGTATCCTTTTGTGCTTGAACTGTGTACTTCTCATACACATTAATTAAAATATTAATTGAAAATTGTTATCTGGATCACTGCCATCGTGTTTTGTGTATTTTTAATGATATGACGTCATCGATCCCATTACCAAGTTTGGGTAAAGAATGAAGCAGAAGGTATTAAAGTTAAGTAAGTATGTCTCGCCGACCGCTCACCGACTGTCAATTTATAAAAGTACATTCCCATCCGCCCACTTAGCTGGAATCTCCTATAACATATATAATTACTATCGTTAGCAAGCAGATAAAACTCACCCAAATCTTTGATAGCTTTCATCGCCTGATAATGTTTCATGGAGGAGAGCAGAACGAACAGTTCCAGCACGGTGTGATTTTGAGTCTGCCAAAGAGTGAGCAGTTCATTGGACGGCGACTGATTGCGTAATACAGCCTGACCTAACCTATTCAACGTTTCCACATCGTATTTCATATAGATTCCACCTGTAATAGAGAACAAAAAAGGTTATTTTCATTTATGCTTTTTTCAAGAATGTGAAGAAAAAGATATTATTGAGATATCAAGAAACTCATCATCATTCACAATTAACCTCAGCCATACACTTAATTTTCATCAGTTTCTTCAATTTTCATACAATAGAGTATGTAGGATAGTCTATGAATAAAACGACTTCTATCTATGCTTAGCCTCTCACAAGACAGTTTGTGAGCGTTCTGAGCATTTAGCAGGCGTTGCTTTACCAATACGCATACAAGGATAAGAAGCAATCACAATAAATATTGACTGACTCAAAATCTTGACAGAGCTGAGCAGAGATAAAATATTTATATTGAGATATTTTATTAATATTTCAGTGCGAAGATACAAATAAGCTAACACAACAGCATTTGGGATTTTGGGTAAGCTGGCCGGATTGGCCGAGTGGATTGGGGCGTTACAACCTTTTGTCCGCTAGCGCTACTAGGTCGTGGGTTCGAATCCCACCAGAGGCATGATCGTTTAACCATCTCATGAATCATCCTCGCACTCTCCATTACCCACGCACAAGTAAAATTGAATGTGGGAAATTGATTATGTGGTCATCATCCGCAATTTAAAAAAATTATAACCAAATCCATTCGTCATAAAGAATCAATTATTTTGAGATCATTTCAAGAAATACCACAATTTCCCATCGAGGATGATTTACTGAGGTTATTTTGCCGGTAGAACATCCTTATTTTAGGACTCCCCACTGAATATGGCATACGATAATAATAATTATTATTTATTTTGAGGAACTTGAGCATGAATCAAGAATCAAGAATTTTATTCGTCATCAATACTTACATGAAGTACATAGACATCGTCAGGTATAAACAATAATAAATGCTTAATGGTAACAAAATACAAGAAATAAAATAATACAACAATAGAGAACACTAGCTACAAGACTTCATTCCACTCAATGTCAAAAAATTCATTTACAGTATATAAGCATTGTCTAATTAATATTTCTTTCAATTTCTTTTTGAACTTATACAGAGGTAAGTGCTTGAAACAATCTGGAGTGGCATTATATAGTTTAATTGATATGTAATGGAAATTTTTCTGCTATGTATGAGAATATTGTTCTATCCGGAGTTTATGCCTGTTTCGTGTATTGATACTGTGGAAGCTTCTATTTGTAAGATACTTATCCAAATTACCCTGTACATAACATAATACATAAAGTACATACATTGAGGGCAGAGTCAAAATTTTAAAGTTTACAAACAGAGGCTTGCAGTGAGTATTGTATGGCATTTTTCCAACTATCCTTACTGCTTTTTTTGGAGGATAAAGACAGATTTGGCCTTCACACTATTTCCCCACAAAATGATACCATACATGATGATGCTTTGGATGTGCGCAAAATATACATTTAGGAGGACAGACGAATCCACTGTAACACTTAGTCTACGAATCATATACATTCCCTTTGCCAATCTGCCTGATAAATAGTCTAGGTGAGCATCCCAGGATAAACTTTGATCCAAGTAGAGCCCTAAAAATTTCAGAGAAGGTTCATTCATATCCCTAGAAAACTTGAAGTTTACATCAGCTGTCTTGTCATTGTTAAGGGATAAATTGTTTGCTGCACACCAATCATTAATTATTAAGTTACTACTACATAGTTCATTTTGTTGCTCAGATTTGGAGGCACAACTTATTCTGAAACCTAAATCATCAGCAAAGAGGTAACCATCATTATTTATGTTGTCAATATTAGATGGTAGATCATTAATATAGATATTAAATAGGATAGGCCCCCCAGTATGGATCCTTGAGGTACTCCGTATTCAACTGACCTTCCACTTGAAGTGATACCATCTTTACACACAAATTGTTCCCTTCCACTTAAAGAGACTATAAGTTTAATTGCATTTTCATCAAAACCATAATAAATTAATTTTTTTACTAGAATTTGATGTTTTATTGTATCAAATGCCTTTGAGAAATCATATGATCTAAAGCCTACACTTTTGCCAGTCTCCAAGTTGTTGATTATTCCATTGACTACATTAACAACAGGGAGTTGAGTACTCTTTCCCGGACGAAAACCAAACTGTTTGCAAGAGAAGATTTCATTACCCTCAAAATAATCAGAAATTTGTTGATTTAGTATGACTTTATAAGCTTTAGAAAATATGGGTACAATTGAGATTGGTCGGAAATTATTCTCATCATTATTAGAGCCTTTCTTGTGTATAGGTAATACTTTTACTAATTTTAGTTCATCTGGAAAGAGACTATTGGCAATTAAACATTCATTAAACAAACAAGTTAAAACCTCACATATACCTCCAGCAGCAAGTTTTAAAATCATTGAATTTAATCCATATATATCAAGACACATACTATTATTCAATTTTAAAATAACTTCTACATTTTTTCCACTGTAACAGGGTTAAATGAGAAACTTACACTAGGCTGCTCTAAATTACATATATAATAAGAGGTATCATTGATACTAGCAGGAATATTTATTGCTATTTGAGAAACACTCTCCACAAAAAAATTGTTGAAGTCTTCAGACGATATATCATTTTTATAATTCCTAGCAGAACTGTTAACATTTGTGAGATTATTAACAATTTTCCACAACGTTCTACTTCTATTTATTGAGCTACTAATCAAATTGCTATAAAATTTAATTCTTGCATTCTTAGTTTCCATCCTATACAACTTTTTGGATTCTTTAAAAGCAACTAGAATTTCAGGCTTTTGATAAGTTTTGTACAAATGATACAATTTATCACATTCATTTTTTAAATTCATCAAATCATTACTATACCACTTGTTGTTCCAGTTGAGATTATAAGATTTTCCAGTTTTCAATTCAAAAATACCATTCACAGCAGCTAGGAATATTTCCATGAATTTTTTAAACCTAAATTTCACATCTACAATAGAATACACATCTATCCAGTTAATCGACTTGACAAGACTATCGAAATATCTTATATTATCATTATCAACTAATCTATACATAGGTTTATTTACAGTGCCTTCCTTACAATCATTCCTAAGCTCAGCAATGCAATTGAACTTAAACAAAATAGCGTCATGATCAGAGAACATAGTGTGTATAACTTCAGTTGACCATCTGCTCTCATGGATGTCAGTGAATACAATACATCAATATCAATACATGATCCAATAATAGTTTCATTACAACTAGGTCTGGTAACGTCCAAAACAGTAATACTCAAGGCAAAACAGCGGAAAATATTCAATAAATCTTTTTTAAAATAATCATCTCCAATAAAATTAACATTAAAATCGCCAAATATGATTAAACTGCTCTTAGTTGTGGAAATTGCAGTCAAAACATTGTATAAGCAGTCTAGAAAACTCTTAAAGTAATTAATATTCCTATTATAGGGTCGATAGACAGATAGAATTACCACTTTTTCCTCAATTAATTCAACAGCTGCAACTTCGCAGATCATTTCAATAGACATATCTTTAATATGATCAAGTACCCTGAATGCTAATCCATCCTCAACAAATTTTGCTGCACCTCCTCTTATTTGATCTGTTCTACAATAAACAGAAGCTCTATAACCAGGTAAGTAAATAAAGTTCAGATCAGATTTTCCAACCCAATGCTCAGCGATTGCAAGAACCTTAATGTTATATTTTTTGCATACAATCTCACTTGATACTTGGATTCTTCGTCGATGACTGGGAGAACCAAATAGACTGTGGCAGTGATTCCAGGGGGTGTTATCCCTTAGAGTCGAGGATGGTAGTAGTTTGTGTTGGAGAATAGGGGTTCATCCAACAGTTCTGTCAATGCATAGATAGGTCGTTGTATTAGGTGGTCCTTCAACAAATGCTTGAACTTCCTGGTCTCTGCATTCCTTATATATTCAGGGAGTTGATTAAATAGTTTCAGTCCTGATACTTCAAAACTTCTCTGGGTCGATGTGAGTCTGCTTTTAGACACATCCAGGTCTTTTGCACGGCGGGTGTGATAGTCGTGTATGTTGCTCCTCTTTTTCATGTTTTTTCCTTTTCTTTTATGTAAAGGAGTGAAGCATATATGTATTGACTGAAAATAGTCAATATTTTCATTTTCCTGAACAATGGTTTGCAGTGTTCCAGATGATCAGAGAATGTAATTATTCTAATGGCCTTTTTCTGCAACAAGAGAATATCTGAGCAGTCTGAAGCATGTCCCCAAATAAGGATTCCATATGTGGTATGGCTGTGAAAGAGCGAATAGTATGCAGTCATCAGGTATTCCAAGGTGACCACATATCTTAGTTTTTTTAGAAGATGTAGGACTCTAGCTAGTTTTATGCAAGTCTGAGCAATATGTGTGTTCCATTTTAGTTTTCTATCAAGCCAGAAACCCAACAATTTCACTGGTTCAGTGGTGTCTTTGTTATTTTCATTCTTGAGAGAACATATCAGTATTTGAGATTTGTCCTCGTTTGGTTTGAGTCTGTTTGACAGAAACCATCTTTTTGCCTCCTGGGTGTGAGTATGCTCATTTGCCAAGGCCTGTTCGCTTGATTTTCCTCTTGACATTACCGTTGTGTCATCGGCAAACAGTACTGAGTTTCTGTCAGGGACAAAGTCATTGGTTAGAAGAATGAATAAGAGGGGACCCAAAACAGAACCCTGGGGCACTCCATTATCGATAGATAATCAAATTTATTACAAATCCCCTGAACATTCCAGAATAAAAAATTCAATTTATCTCGGCCACTATGAGAGCTCATACCTGTCATTCCTTTAAAAGTATTATTTACATTGCTGTGTTCAAGATTGTCATAGTCATTAAAATAAGTCACAAATGGAGCTTGTGATAAGTCAACATTCGAGAAGCATGGCTGCTTCATACCTAAATAAAAGTCAGTTGAATCAAATGGGAGACTGTCTAAACTAAAAAAGAGTTGTGGAGCGGAATTGCCGGAGACGATTTTGCATCAATTACAATATTTTTCACACACTTGATAATACTTTCGCTAACAATTTTTTGCCTAAATTATTAAGATGAAGGCCGTGTGTAGTATGAAATCTTCTTCCCAAATTACTTATTTCAATAAATTTACAATTAGGAAACATGTTACACAATTAACGTAATGCTATATTAGTCTCTTTTATCAATTTATTGACACAAGACCAAGCAATAAATGGTAAATAAATGGCAATAGTCCGCCAAGTCAAAACGGTGTGGAATCGAGAAGACTAATAGGTTCCGTATAGAGCCGCCAGACTTCTACGTAGAGCTGTCAGAACGTCTTTCGCTTCGTTTTTGCTGACGTCATTGGACCCAGCCTGGATCACCAGTACATCTTTACTGCCAAATTCCGCCAGTCTATTCGGCATGACATCACAGAACTTGGCTCCTGGTTTCACGAACGAAGTGAAGTTATAGCTGCAATTTCTCATGAACTCTCGTGCGACACCTCTACCTTGACTGTCTGCGTAGTGGTGAACCGTGATATCGGGAGGGGGTGAGTCGGACTCACACTCAACTACAGCAACATCACCGCCGTCGAGAGTCTCACATCTATCATCGGGCAGCTTATGACGCATTTGAGGTGGCTTCTTAGTTTTTCTCTTACTACTTTTAGATCCTAGACTTTCAGACTGACCATTGGAGAATGTTCATTGATGAATGTAATTCATCATGAGATGCTCTCCATTTATCGATCTCAATGGCATCTGTAAGTTTCTCGTTTCTCAGGGTATGGTTGTTCGCCTCCAGTGCCTCAATAGAAGTAGACATCAAAGTAACTCTCTCTGACAAAACCTTATTTTCATCTTCACTTGCACTCAAGCGAATTAGATATACATTAAAGCCGCTTTTCATACTGAAGTTGCAACTTGTGAGGCAATTTCGATTAAATAGATAGATTTTTTGCTTCAATAGTGGATTGTACAAGAAATGTAGGCCTGCTGTCGATAACAAAAGTTGCTTGATGGCTCGGCTTTTCGCACAGAATATAACAATGTTTAATATAAATAGTTATTATGCTACAAAGATTCCTATCAAGCGCTACTACTAGACTATATAATTTCTAACCCAAGTATAAAGGCTGGATATGGTTAGATTTATGATTTGATGGTATTCGAAAAAGTTCTTCCCAAAATATGTAGAACCTTGTGAATTATATCTAATGATAGAGATGATAACGTTCCCATTATAAAAATTTACACTTTGTTCAACCAATAGGCCTATGCCTATGAACAGTTTCATAATTGCATTAAATTTATTTCTACTTAGTTGAAGTTGGCTACTTCAATATTGCAAGTTCCAAGTTGAATCGATTTTGTATTATTCGATAAAATTCTCTTGAAATTCCAATCAAAATTACTTACCTAGCTCTTCCCATTTATTGTGAACGTCTAGTATTCCACACAAATTTCGCCTTTCAAGGTAAGGAAGATCGTAGATGTACATGAAAAATTCATCTTTTGCACTTCCTTCAGCCATTTCAAATGTAAAATACTTTACTAACTGGGAATAATTTACGAAAAGTTTAAGATCTAAGTTACTAGCACATTCTGTATCAACTTCAAATTTTTATCCGTAACCAACATCGAACTACAAACTTGGCAACTTGTTAACGAAGTCTAGACAAAACATTCTATAAAAACTTTAGTAAATAACAATAACTTAATATAAATGTCAAAATAATGTGCCAATATCAAATTCTACATGAAGTTAGTACAAGTTAAAGCTAGTTAAATAAACAAGTCTGTACAAGAAATAGATATTTCCGTCTAAAACCAAATTTTCAGTAACTTTGAGGTTAGCAAGCAAACTTGCAAAGTGTCAACACGCAACACAACACAACAGGAAGTCAAGAAAGTCAGGACAGGACCAACAGGATTCGCCGAATACGGATTCGAAAGCAATGTCAGCTGTTCTAGTACTGCTTAGCAGATGGCAGCATCTACCCTAGCGGAAAGTTTAAATGTTCAGATTTTTTAGGAATAATATCATCAAAAGTTGACATTCAACTTTGATTATTATGAATATTAGTGTTGGTATAGCGAATAAGTGACTGTCCAAGGGAATAAGAAATTCTGGCAAGATAGGAAAATTACTCCAGCCCGGTCATTAATAATTCAAAAAAACATAAATTTGGTCTCAAATCGTAAATCAGAATGCTGTGTCCCACAATTTTATTATTTTTGAATCAGATAAGCCGTTCTATTGCACGAAAAAGCCTAAGCATTACTTCATAAATAGTCACTTGGCGCCATATGGTGGATCGGGTTGGCTGTAAGGGGTGATGTGGAGGCTAACTATTATAGAAAAATATTGAACAAGCTGGAGTCATTTTCCCATCTTGCCAGAATGTATTCTTTGCTTGGACAGACTATTCCAAAGTCTAACTAAGAGTAGTCTCTGAATAATTATAATTGATCTCAATTTATGAGAGACCAAATTTATCATTTTTTACCAATATTTCTCGAGCTGAATTCATTTCTTCCTCTGGCCAGAATGTCTTCTTTGCTTGGCCAGACTGTACCAACCCTACTTGGCTTGCAATTCTCATTATTTTCCAAGAAGCCGTTTTCATTCATTTTTAATGTTCAAATCATTACATTTGAAAATAAAAAAATTAAACCAAATCCTCGAGCCTTCTAGGTGCTCCGAACAAATGGGTCCTTTGTCTATTTATATAGCAATAAATGGTAAGCGGTTTATTTGTCCCAGTGGTAGAGAGCGTCTAATCGGTGAGATTAGATAAGCAACGTGCCTCTGCCACCACTGTTGTACTGGTGACCGGTTCCTCTGAATTCAATTTATGAGCCTCAAAAATCGCTTCCCGGTGGTTCGGAACCCACCTAAAGCAGTAGGTCCATTCATCTCTCATCATCATCCTTCCCATTACCCACGCACAGACCCAAGAGCCCATGTGGGCATCACCCTCAAAAAAATGGAGATTAGAATTGATTATTATGAGAAAAAAGGAACTTGAATAAGGTCACAAAAAAACTTGGTAGATACAACTAAAATTTATAATACATAACCAACAAATCAACAAACAGAATTCTTTGAAGTACATCAATGACCAGAACCAGAATTCTAGGATTCTAGGAAAATGGTTGACAATTTCACAAGTCAAGAATAGTTGAAAGTTTCAAATTAATAAAATACATCTTCCAATAGTCTGGAGAAATTATCATCGTTTTGATTTGAACCATGTTGGCATGGCAACAGTCCCTCTTACGACCCTTTGGACCGTGATCCGTTCATCGAAAACGTTTTCAGCATTGTAAAATGCAAGGAGATTCTCAATGGCTTTATCCTCTATCTGTAAACAAGAAAAATTGGATGCAACTGAGAACATCCTGCATTATAACAATCTTATGACTGGCCACAGTGCATTTTATAAATATCTTGAACACTGCAATAGACTCAAGAAGGTCCCTAGTATTTATTATAGTGTATGGTACGTAAAAAAGCATATTATAAAAAGACAAAATTTAAACGTATTTCATTTTCGTGCTCTAAATTTATAGTAAAAATTCAATTTTTTCGGCTATGGTGTAGTGATTTTGTGAAGTTATTCAGTTTTAGTGGTCAACAATGTTTTGGAATCAAAAATTATGTTTTCAAATAAACTTTTTAAAAGAACTATAACTCATATCTCCGTTTGTGGAAAATGAGGTTATCTGGCGAAGTGGAACAACCCTTGGGTCTCCCCACTATTAAAAGCCATAAGCTAAATAAAATAAATAAAAAGATGGAATAAGGTACGGTACAAATATAGGAGCCTTCAAATAGTTTAGCTAGGAGCCTTCTAGCCTCCTTTTATGACTCTCCTTTTATTTACTCTCCTTTTATGAAAAATACTACTCTAATTTATGGAATATCATCCTTGTATTGCGTTGTATCTGCACTGAGAAAACGGAAACTTTCAATTATTTCGGCTTTCAAAACTTTTACTCTCAAAGTTTTTGACAGTGAAAATGTTATAGGATTTTATCATAATATTTTATTCAGAGCTTCAATTTTAAAATAATTCACATTTGTTTCAGTAGTATTACTTTATCTTTTTTTACCAATTTACCTGAGTCAAGTGAAATGGTTTGCTTCTCATTTTGCTCCAATTTTCTTTCTGCTTCAACTCATCAGCAACAATATCGGACAGATTAGGAATTCCTCTACTTGTTTGAGGAGATGTTGCCATCACTGAGCACCTGAAAGAAATTGATATACTGATTGAGTAGAAGAATCAATTAAACCTTTATGAAAACCCTCCATCATAAACCTTTTGAGAGAGTTATTGAAATATTATGAACTGCACTGCAGCCTGTTTCATTAACCTGAAGCAAAGTAAAACGTAATTCATATGGCTTTTTATATGTTACTTAAGGGTAAACTTTTATGTAAAAAACAGGAGGAAGGACAATCCACCAACATGAACGTTGATTGAGTTACAACTCCCAATAAACTATTATAAAATCAAATTTGATTTATTTATTCATCTAATGACAAACATTAGACAGACATAGCTAACAGATATAGCTGACAGACATACCCCCTTACTATTCTAACACAATTCTGATTAAAATATAGTCCGAATTTCTGTTTCTGCCAATACCCAAAGAAATGATTCGGGAGAAATTCATGACCAATTTTGAATTTTGAAGGGTTGATTTTAAGCCAATAAACAGGAAACAATTCCAAACTATCATTGAAATTAATTTAAAAACTTAGAGCCGGAAATTATACATTCACTCTGAGTCACTACAGCTATAATCGAATAAATATAGTCTGTCCAAGCAAAGAAGACCTTTTAGAAGAATGGAGAAATGACTCCTGCTCGGTCATTTTTGTTTCAAAAATTATAAATTTGGTTTCAAATTATAGGAAACATTCTAACCTACAATTTGACACCAAATTAATAATTTTTGAACCAATATTGATCGAGCTGGAGTCATTTTCCTATCTTGCCAGAATGTCTTCTTTGCTTGGACAGAATTAACAACCTAAGCTTCAATAACAGATTGATTATAATTGATAAATTAGGAGTAGAATGAAAATGATGGTAAAAACAAAGATCAAATCACTTATTTATTCTAAGATCATCTTCATTTACACTTAGTATCGTAGTCACAAGTTAATTTAGATATGCAAATCAGAGAAGTCTCTAACTTGAAATCGATGACTAACCTGTCAGTTGGCGAAGAGGCGGGGTGATAGTTGTTTTTGGTTTCCCTGAGTATGTCGATAAAAGAGGTGCTCGTTTCTGGGGAAGAGATGTTTGCCCATGCACAGGCAGGCGGACTGGAGGGAATTTTATTGGTAGGCGAGACCGACTCTGCGGCCAGCTTCTTTTGCTGTTTCTGCGACAGTTTTACAGGCGCTGATCGTTTTACATTACTCGTACCACTAAACCAACGAAATCAACCAATTAATTAAACCAATATGACATCCAAAGACAAATTGGACCAATAAGGCATCCAAATCATATTTAACCAATAAGGCATAACCAATAAGTTTATTTCATATTTTCAAAGAATATATGTGATAGATTTGATGGATTGATTTATTTTATTTCTCATCATATCACTCATCATTCAAAACTCTAATAATATTTTTCTGGACGAGAAATTCTAGTGTGAAGTGCTGAAAAAGTGGGCAACATAACCTCGGTTCGGAATTATTATTCATCAACATTTGGTAAAATACGTTTGGGACATTAGTCTGTGTTTTTAACCAATGAGTGTATTAATTTCTGTAGAATGAATAAATATAATTAGTAAGGAAAATATCATTAAAGAAGGTAATAACTTATCTAAACGGCAATCCAATAAAAACAATCCCTCTTACTTTTTGAACTTACAATCGTTTGTGTCAACATGGAACCAGGGCCGTATTCCATAAAGTTAAAAAGCTATTTTTTTATAAAGAAATTAAAAAACTAACAAAATTCGATCTCATAGAACTCAATGTATGTGGAAAAAATGAAATCAGAATTGAATGAATGTTGCAATCATCGTCTAAAGACTTCTTAACATTGAAATATCTTACCTCTTCTTTTTCTGGGTGATTTTCAAAGACGTTAACTGCTCCGAGAGCTCTGGAAAACTGGAAGTGTCAGAGAGAGATTCAGTGAGGGACGGAAATGACTTATCGTCAACTGAATCTCCTGATGAGTTCTTCCTATTTCTCGATGCTGGACCCGGCAATTTTATGAATAGGCTTGGATCAAAGTCATCATCTTCCAGTTGAGCAACCACATGCTGGAAAATATAAAAATTATTGATAATCATAAAGACAATCATAAAATTTATTCAGTATATTCTACATAACAGGTACATCTAAAACTGTCCATCCTACAATTCATACTTCTCTATTCAACCCATTTGTCAATTTTCTCAACACCTGTTAAGGCGTTGGGTCTCACAATTTATAAAAACATACAAAATTCAGGTTATGTATATTTAACACGTATTTTAATCAATTTTTACACCAAAATCCAAATTAGAAAAATAATGTATGATACTGTACAGAAAAATGTGAAAGGCACTGTTCGTATAGACAGAAATTTGTTCAATGTTTGTACGAGATGTACACTTTAAAGTATTCGCTAATTCTCGGTCGAAAGATTACTTAGTTATACAACAGATGACGCGGAGACATAGAAGGGAAATAAATATTTAATTACAAGAGATTTCCACACTTTTGAGATGATCCACTTTTATAGAGGAGGTCAATTGAGAAACACTGAATCATCTAATAAAATACAAAACAAGAGCTTGTAATGTTGTTAGATACTTGATAAGACTTCGAAGATTTTTTTCAAAATTTTCACTTGAAAAAACTGGCAAAAACTTGTCAAGTGATGAACAATTTTTAAATATCGGAGAGAATGATTGCAAAGTATTTGACTTCGAAGAATAAAAAAAGATGAAGAACTTTTGAAGAATAAAGATATTTGAAGAGATACTTTTGTAGAGATATTTGAAAGATATTTGTAGAAAACTTTTGAAGAGATACAGACATTTTCAAGAATCAACAAGAGATAAAGAATTTTTAAATAATCAACAAGAGATTAAGAACTATTGAAGAATCAACAATAGATTAAGAAGATTCGAAGCTTTTTCATCTCAATTCATTGGATGATAACTTGGATCTTAAACACACGCCTTTTAAAGATCAGTTAAAATCATTTAGTGACTCACTTTTTTCAATAATCTGTCAACACCGGGCGATGATTCATCCTCCTTGAGGTGTTCTGGACCATCGTTGAATGATCTTGACAATGGAGATTCTAGCGTCTTTTCAAGATCGCGTATAGAGCCCACAGATTCATATCGTTTTCTCTGAGCCTCATTTGTGCTGAGTTTGCGAGTTTGCTGTTTTTTCTTGGCCGCAACCGGGGTAGACGAAAAAAAGCTTTTGTTCTGCTTCATATCGGGCACGTGATTCTTCAGCCACTCCGACTCCCATCCCAAATCTATCGAATAAAAGTTTGATATCAATAATCAATAGTTAATTTTGTAATTATCAATCAAATCAAAATATCAATCAAATTATTGTTACGTGAAATTTTGTGAGATGAAAAGAATTTGAATAAATAAGTATGAATGAGCGACATTCATTGACGCTAAGCAAAATAAATAGATGCGTTTTCGGAGTGTTAAACTCACAATTCCACAAAACATTTTCAACTTTCTCCAGCAATAATAAATCATCACAAAATATATAATTTTATTGTTCAATTATCTCATTTATTCCAAAGAACATAATAAATAAGCATGTCACACAGATTCTTATGATTTACGGAGTAATGGTTGCTTGGATATTAAACAATAATGTCTCAATATTTCTCTGATAAAGTCTTTGATCATCTAAAAATTCAAAGAGATCTGAAGTAGTTGAATCCATCTATCATTTTGCAAAAAGTTGGTGTATTTCTGTAAACATACTATCAATCCACTCTATAAGGCCTCTTCACATAGCGGTTTCACAGTAGTGATGCAGAGTCCAAAATTTATACAGGAAGGAAGCTCGTTGATACGACACATATTATGTATGGAATGCTCATGGATCACCACCATATTGAAAAAACTGATTATATTTTACGAAGATTAAACATTTTAAAAGAATTTAAACTTGGTTCAGGTATTTTTCAAGTTGAATTAATAATAGCCATTTCCCCCCGATTTTCGGCATTGTCTAATGAGCAAACCCACGTTGCAAATGCCTAGTGTCGAGGAGTTTCCTTCCGGTAAGATTCCGTATCAATTTTAAACTTTTGTAACACTTCTGCGTGTCAAAACTCCGCCGTATAAAGGGGCTTTTAGTTATTTACGAGTCATTTTGGATGGACTGTTCATTGTCTTCTGGAACTTGAGCATTACAGTGTGGAATGTGAAAATTCTAGCATCACACTGATACACCAAAATAGATGTTGGTTATCCTTCATTGTTATCCTATTTTGGTAACTGATAAGAAAAATCTTTCAACCAAGTATGCCTGCCCACCATTAATAGAAGAGTACTCGTCTTCTTCATCCCAGGGCACAGGAAATTTTTCCGAGGCAGCAATCACTTGCTCATCGTTTGGTGCGTCGGTAAACGGAGTGATAATATGGTTAGCCAGTGAAAACACTGTCGACCTTACATACTCGCTCAGGCTGTTCAGCACTTCAAGACTAACAATATCCAGAGTCCTGAAAAGTGAACAATAATTATCAAGCAAATGACAGAAGAATGCTGACAGCCTTATTGGATCATGGTGGATCGCAATTTCAAATAGAAAATCCCAAAGTATAGAGACCTATCTATTTATCTACAAGATTACAATAAAATGAGATTGAAACACTGAGTACAAAACTACTAATTTTCCCAATTTTGATTGATTGATATTAAAAATAAAGGTTATGTTCATACTAGAAACTTGAACTTTACACAAATTAGATAATGTCTCAAGTAAATACGAGATTGGATAAGAAATGTTTTAATAAATTTAAGATTATGTTTTTGGGTTATGGGTCTTAGGGTTTTGGGTTATACATTTTTTCAATGTTTTTTTTATTTTATTTAATGTTTTTAAAGAAATGATAAGATTAGACAACAATGTTGTGTTAATTAAAAACTGTAAATCCATAGGTTTCTATGTAAGCAATTTTTTGAGATGTGGTTGGAGCAAGTAGAAACAGTCACACTTTAGTTTTATCACTTGATGTTCATTTCCAAACACGAGTATCTAATCAACGAGAATGAGATTATATTCCAGTTACGCATGTCTCCACATTTCAATTTCCTTTCAAGGAGATAAAAAATACATGTGTATCATATGCAACAATTCAATTGAAATTTCTGGTGTAATAATTAGAAGGTCTTTATTATATTCATGACTTTTGAAAGGATCTTCTTAGAAGCAAATTGCACAGTGGACACACAGCTTCAAGTTCAACTCCAACTGGCAAATTTCATTTTTATGTATAATAAAATATGAACTTGATAAACTTTTTTGGAACCAAAATCTAAAGAGAACATTTATGTATTATTTCCATCAATAAAAATGTTTTTGCTTCTTATTGTTCTTATTTGTATTGTAAATCTCAATCGTATTTGGAGACGATAAGCCGTCAGTCCCGACTGCCTCAGAAGCAGTCTTCATATTTCATTATCATCCCTCTCATTAACCACACAAAGGTCTAAGATCCCATGTGGGCATCATTCTCAGAAAAAAACAAAACTAGGCCTATATATTTTAATACCAATAATATATCAGAAAATATTATTAATAGATAATAATTATGATACAGACCTCATTTCCAGCATAGCCGACAAGTTGACAGCAATAAACGACATGCAACACTTATGCAACTGGAGTGCATTGTAAGTGGAAGAGAACTGCAGCAAAAGGCCGGCGTTCCTCAGATTCAGGCAGACCGACAGTGCCAGTTCGCAGATCTCTTTCAAACGGGTGACAAGCAACTCGTCTGCAGCTATCAAAACACTGCAACATGCAGAATTGTTCTCATTAAAAGATATTGATTTCATTTTCATTAAACTGCACTGACGGCTCGTACCCACGAAACAGGTGCAGTACTGTACAGTAAAAGATAAGGACACTTCACTTGTTTCGTGGGCACGAGCCGCCAGTGTTAAAGTGGAAATACAAAGAGTTGTTGATGGAATAAAAATAATTTAGAAAGTACAACCAACAAAAATTGAGACTTTTGCTATGCAAACAGGTACTTATTAATCCAATCATCCATCCAAACAAATACAATATATTATGAATGATTCAATTATATGAAACTTTGTGATATCCCCAAGGTTAGTGAATGTAACTGGATGTGCCTCCAAATACCTTGAGATATCCCTACTACCATCTCTTGTGTGTAACATATTTGGATTGTGGAGTTGAAATAACCGAAAATGAGTTAATATGACACCTGATTTTTGTATGATTGTATGAATTGTTTAAGAGTGATAATATTTTACTCTTCCATGTACTCAATGAAGATGATGGTTATGGTTATTATAGCTAGAATGCATTTTTTAATCAAGAACAAATTCAACAAATAAGGATGACAGACAAGGAGTCTGGAACGTTAAACGGGCTAATTTATTGTAGAAACCAATTATTCAAACAAATGAAAAGCTTGATTTAATTAATGATTATATGATACCGCGGGGTATCCCTATCTCCATCTCTCGTTTGAAATTAATTAACTTATAGCTATAATATATATTTCAAACAAAAACAAATACAAAAAATAGGAATAAAACACAAATATATTTATTTATTTATTTCATTGGAGAAACAATTTAAGGAACGAAAAAACAGGCGTTAGCCCAAAACGTCTTCTGTTCCAATTTTCATAAAAATGTCCAAATTCAGGTTACGTCCCTTTTCAATACTCACTTAATACAATTTCCACTCAGAAAAAACATCACAGATAATTTTGAATTTAGAAGGTTGACACAGAGAATCAATATAGAAAATCCACTCAAATAAACTTGAAAAATAATTATAAACATGAAAAATTTGAAGCCACAATAAAATCACTAACTTAAATTCGGAGTTTAGTAACGTCTTCCAGGTCAGATCAAAAAGTTCAATAGCACAAAAATAGCACAGTTTAAATGTTTTTTGGAGAGGAAATTTGTAATATAAAGTTTTATGATAAAACATACCTTGGTTTTGGACTGTAGTATAAGTTGGTTGAGGAGCATTTTAGGGAAAGTTCTAAACTCATTCACTCACTCATTCAAATCATGCATGTCTTTGTTACCCTCACTCAAATGTATTTTTGAACAAATGATGATTAATTGATTTCAAATTCAATGTCTCACTAATTTTGCTGATGAATTTTTGGAAACTTACCTGCAAACATGTTCCAAATCATCATGGTTGGAAAGACTGCTTTCGGAGTCCGAATAAATAAAATTGACCAGATCTGTGAGAACCGCCGTACTAAAAGGCAGCACGAGAGGTTTGGCAACAGTTGACTGAAAATTATGACAATGAATTAAAAACTACGAATTACGACTCGATTAAAATTGAATTGAACTTTTGCGTCAAAATTTTACAAAAATTATACAAGGAAGTAAACCTACAAAATCATAATATTTAAGAATTGAATTATCGCGACAATATTGAACATAATTTGTATAAGGAAGTAAAACTACAACATAATCATAGAGAGCATATCTAAGTAAATATACCTAAGGTTTCTCAAGTCTTGAATTGTTGTGAGGAACTCAAAACTGGTGCACAAGTTTTGACTTACGGTCTCAGTTACACATTTTTCAAACTTTTCTCATTCATTTAAAAGTTACTATTACCATAGACTAACCAAATGGAAGGATAGGAGTGCGGAATAGAGAAGTGCAGCATTGGACAGAGTGCTAGGAAGCAGAAGTTGAGAGAGGCTGTGACCAGCACCAAGGCTGTGACTAGGTTGTAACACCAAGGAAACAAACAAAACGAATAAATAATTATTAATTAGAATCTCTATATATTGCTATAAAAATAGACAAAGGACTTCTGCAACTCCAAATACTGATCAATGTACTAAATAGTTTAAAAATTTTAGTACATTGGTCAATATTTGCAGTTGCAGAAGTCCTTTGTCTATTTATATAGCAATATATAGATTCTAATTAATAATTATTAATCCAGTTTAATAATATTAGTTATCCAGCAGTTGGTATACTGCAATATCTAATAATTCTTCCAAAACAAATAAAGCTTGATTATCTAAACTTATCCCCAAAAGTGATTCTTCTTATTCAATGCTATTCATTTATTGAAACAAAAATTATATAAATATGATTGATATTGTCCATTATCAAAGCGTTCTAAATCTTGAACATTTTGTGATTTTTAATTTAATTAAGAATTGATCTTATTCGTGACAAACTGAACAAACTCCAAGTTAATCTTCATTCAACTCTACAGTACACAGCAATATATTGTATTGTATAGAAAAGTTATTCTCAAGCAACACGCGGTCAGTATTAATAAATGAGGGTGATTCTTACATAAACTCTTAGGCGTCGTTGATGAGAGGGATGATGATAATGAGAGATGACGACTACTATTAAGTCGCTGAATTCTTAGTGAAGTCTACTGAAGATTAACTAAGTTCTAAGTATGTGATCCTCATACATGGAAAGCTAGATCATAAAAAGATATAATTTGAAGTGCTCAAATTGAAAATTATCAAGAATTTGGAGAACGGAAATTTCCAAAAAATATTAGGGATATTACCTACCTCAACCCATCCACCACACAGCATATGCCGGAAGTATTCCAAACGCGCTGTAAGAACACACTTATGCACCTGAATGGTTCCTCCGTCATTGCCAGCAATAACAACATCATAGAGATCTTTACGGAAGTTGTGGTCCAGCGTCAGCGTGATCGGCTTCTTCAATTTATTCAAATCATTGAAGCCCTCCTTTTTGACAATTTTACTGCCATCATATCTGGAAAACAAGTTTTTTTTAATTTATTCAAAATCGATTTTGGTTTATTTAATTTTACAACATTCCAAATTCTAAATTGATTTTTCATAGTTTTTCACCTTCAGAAATCAAAATTCGTGTATAATTCAAGGTTTCAAGTGTGAACATAACCTTTAATTTTTAATATTAAGTTATCAAATTTGGGGAGAGGAGACGTTTTGGGCTATGTCTGTGCTTCAACCTCATTGTATTGTAATCTCGTAAGTAAATAAATATGAAATTGAAAAGTTTTGCCTCAAGTTAAAGCAAAATTAAATATCTCAGGAGAAATAAGTTTCTAGCGATCTACAGGATTACAATAAGTTCTTTATTCTTATTAAGTTCTACGATTAAGTTCTTTCTTGCAAATCAATGGCAGCTGTTTCACAAACCGGACTAAAGAGCTACTGTGCATCTGTAATAAATTTAGTCGAAAGGAATATGCTTTGAATTATTGCCTTCCTTATTAATAAAGCCTACAAGCTTAGGTTACAAGAATCTAATCATAATAACATGGAACAATAGAATTTCAATAAAAGTTACAAATATTGTTCACACCGAATGTTTAAAAATATTTACATTTCAGAATAAAAATGCACGTATATTTCTCTACCTCAAAGACTGAAGAATTCTGCAGAGATCATTGACTTTGAACTCAGTTGCTGCAGCTGCTAGAAGTCTGATGGGATCTTCTCGTTTCGAGTTATTCATTATCCTGCAATTAGAAACAGAGTTGAAAAGACAGCATGAAACATCAATGCATAAGTAAACAATTATTTGAATAAAAAACATAGATTTCCATCAGTTTCACTTCACATGCGGTTTCATAATAGTTCTATTAAATTTCTGTATTTATCGATTTTTAGAAATGGATGTTTATTATCATCAAAATTATAAAAGAATACTGTTCGTGAGCTAGAATGAATGACTTGAGATAATTATACTGACTTGATTCGACATGGTCCAGGATGAATAAGATCGCAATCTTCAGAATAGATGAACAGGAGCAGCTGGTGAAAAATTTGAGGATGCACATTGTTCACTTTGACTACAGAGCCACGCTCATTTGTCTCTCCCACCGAACTGTTCAAACTCAAAATATACTTGTGCGCTGGAAACCTTTCTCCGCCAACCTATAAAAAGATGGAGGGTCAAGAACTAAGTTATCCAAATAAGTATAAAAAATCATCGAAGAAGATACATACATGGTTGGAAGTTCATACCTCGATATGTATGATTTTATTATTATTTCTCCTACATTTTCAATAAACATTCGTAGATTCCTCTTGACTCAGCGGATTTCTAATAGGCAGTAGTGATATAGAGCCCAAAAGTAATACAGGAAGGAAACCCATTGATACGAAACGTTTACACTCATGAATCGTGATGGAAATAAGGAAATTCTCAATGATAAAACATTTTGACAGAATTTATTCTTAGTTTAGGAGTTTTTCAAGTAGTATTAATAGAAAGAATAATAAAACACTAAGTTTCAGAGACCTAATAGTTATTTTTCCCCAATTTTCGGCATTGTCAAATGGGCTAACCTCACTTTGCGATTCCTTCACAGTGAGATTCCTTCCTATAGGATAGCGTATCAATTTAGGACTTTTGAGTCACTCTTTGTTCATCAAAATCTGTTTCAAGGAGCTTAATAAATAGATAAATGACTAAGCTATTTTCATCCCTTCCAAATAATTTAATGATCATGTGTATTTTTTAACAATTCAAAAAATATATACAAACTTCATTTTTCAACAGGCCATACTAGCAATGAATTCAATTTGAAACATCTTACATACCTCGAATATAATGTCATGCAAAGTATCTGATTCAGATGCATCAACCAGTAAAGAAGCCAGATCTTGGCTCAATTCTCCCTTCCCAACTTTCACAGAGATGAGAGACCGCGGAGATACCTGCAACACAGTAAACGCCCATAAAAAATTTAATAATCAGGCGAAAAAGTATAAGGAAACCCAAGTTAATGTACTCGTTCTCAATCACAGTTGGAAAAATATTCACTGTATATTCCTCATCTGTCTGTCTGCCTCAATGTCTCAACAGCCCATGAGGGACCTAGGCCTACCAGCTGGTTGCCAGTTTCATACTCACTCCACTATAAATTCCTCATCTATACTGTTAGCTAATTTAAGAAAACAATCAAGAAAAAGTACGGCATAGTAGTAAAAAATTTAAATTAGAAAAAATATTACAGTACCTGATTAAAATTATCCTAGTAGCATTATTAGCACTATGAATTCTCGTAGCATTATTCAATACATGAATTCTCGTAGAATTATTCAACACATGTATTCTCGTATGCAAGGGAACCCCCAATGAGAATAATAGTTTGAAATAGCATTTTGACAATAGATCAATTAAGTCGTAATTGTTTTCGCTTTTAATTTTCTTAAAAAATGTTTTTGCAAATCAATTTGTTCACCTGAACAGCAGCAAAGTTCCGGCCCTTGGGATCGCACGTAATGGAAGTGGTTCTATGAAGGTGTGGTAGACGTTGTAATTCAATAAAAGGTATATCTGAAAAAGATGAAACAAAATTCTAGAATTACAATCCTCACATCAAATAATTCTCTGGATACGTTCGATATTATAGAACATTTATCTCATCGTAGGGATGATTAAGGAGTATGATTATAGAGAAAATAAAATTAAATAGTAGTACAAAATAATGGTTTTTATTAAATCAAATCAAATTTATTGAGGTTTTCAAAAATAAAACAAACATGTTAAAATTGAAACTTTCGACATAAAACCAAAACACCTGCAAGGAAAATTCCTGTGCGCAGGTGAGAGTTGCTACTATCAGTATAACAAATCATAAAAAACCTACAAAAAATAAATAATAAATTGAAAAAAAATAGGAAAGAAGATGAGAAGAGTGAAAGAAGAAAGGGTTAAAATAAAAAGAGAAAGACAGGGAGAGAAAGAGAGAAGGAAAGAAAAAACATACCAATAAACAGAATTGAGACAAGAATTATTCAAAAAGTTTTTCCTCAATTTCACTTGAAATTATCCAATGAGTAATTTTCCTCTTTAAACTTGTATGAGATTTTAATCTAGTCTGTTCGGTGAAGCTATCTAGAATTTCATAGATCAATTTATTTGCTAGATAAAAATATTGCCTCCTACAAAAATTAACATTCATTCATATATTTTCATATCTATTTCGAGATGGTCTTAAATTAAGGTTTGATTCACGGAAGTGGAAAATATTTCTATGATTTATGACAAAAATTATAAGATTTTTAATGTATAACTGACGACCTGTTAGCACCTTGAACTCATTGAATAAATATTTGGTTGGATATAAGCGAGGTTTACCTAAAATGGTTTTAATAAGATGTTTTTGATTATGAAAAGTTTATTAAAATGCGCATTCAATGCAACCCCCTAAACCCGAATTCCATACTGTAATACGGATTGTGCATATGAGTAGTAAATTAGTTTTGTTATTCTTGGATTATTCAGTTGTTTAATTTGATAAAATTTATAAACAAGAAATCTAAGTTTTTTGCACAAGTTGTCAATATGAGTGTTCCATCTTAAATGAGAGTCTATTGTTATACCCAAGTATTTAACATTATAATTTTTATTTATTTTTGGACAAAAACAGAGGTATTCATTGTTGCAGTTTATTGAATGGATTTTGATTGTATTGAGTGATTGAGGTTGAGTAAATGCATTAGGAGAAAAATTCATGAACACGCTTTTATTTGTGTTTAGGGTTAGTAGATGCTCATTTAGCCAAGAATGCACCAGTCTCAGACCACTTTCCGCTGTGATCTTCACATTATCCCATGTGTGACCCGTAAAAACCAACGCGGTATCATCTGCAAAGGATATAATATCACAATTTATTATTTTCAATTTGAGGAGATCGTTTATGTAGATTTAAAGAGGATAGGAGATAACACTGTTCCTTGCGGAAGACCGTACTCAGTAAGCTTTTTAATACTAGGTATGTCATTAATTGTAAGTATTTGATATCTATCAGACAGGTAGGAATGAAATAATTTTAGAGGTAAGCCCCTAATACCCAGTTGTTCCATTTTTTCCAAGAGCCTGGACTGAGAGATAGTGTCAAAGGCTTTTGCCAAGTCTAGGACAGTAGTGAGCGTTTTATTTTTGTTATTGAAATTAGTTGTTATCAGCTCCAAAAGCTTAGACATAGCATCTTCCGTAGACTTTCCTGCTTGAAAGCCAAACTGGTTGATTATATTCATAATTATAAATCAATTTAGTATATATCAAAATCATTAAATTAGGAGCAAAGTTTTGGTTTTAAAGGAATAGCATTGGACTATTCCGATATTCTATTTACTTGAGGTAAATTCGTTTCATGTCATTTTTTTAATCAGCTGAAACTGTAGAATTTGATTTTTATTGGAAACGTTTATGAGACAGAAACGCCCATAAAATCCACGAATTATGAGTAATGTGGATTGTAAAATGTTTATAAGCCAGGGCCCAGTTGTAGTTATTCAATTTTTTCGCTAATTCTCTATAATCAATTGATTCTTTATATTTGAGTTTTACTTGACGTTTAAAAACACTGTCAGCTATACCCAGACTTAAGCAAATTAGAAAATGATCAGTCACACTTGTCTTGACAATCGAGCCTATAGAAATATTTGTAGAGTTTGAAGAATTTTTATAGAATATATGATCTATGCAAGATTGGGAGCCATTGATCACCCGTGTAGGTTTGTTGATATATGATTTGAAACCGTTAGATGAAAGTAAGTTAAAGTATTCATTTAAAACGTTAGAGTTACGGTTTAAACCTATGTTTAAATCACCAGTAATTATTACGTTTCGTTTGTTAATCCTATTTAGGTAATCAATGCATTCATCTAAACTGTTGATAAAAATATTCAAATTGGAAGAAGGAGATCTGTATATTACAACGATTGTTAATTCAATATTATAATTTGGAAAATAAATACTCAATATTAAAGAGTTGGCTTCAAGTATTTCAAAATTTATTAGATTAGTGTTATTGATATTTCTACTGAAAACGCAGATCCCGTCGCATTTATTAAGCTTACCAGGGGCTTTATAAACTGAATAATTATCAAGATTATAATTGAAAGTATATTCATCACTCCAGGTTTCACTGAGGATAATAATATCAAATGCAGTTTCACAGTTTTGTATAATGTAAGCAAATTCATCAAAATTCTTATTCATGCTTCTTATGTTCAAATGACAGATATCAAGTTCTAATAATAATTTCTTAGTTCTAAGATTTTACGATTCAATTTAATTTCATTGCTTCATTTGTGATAACTGAGCTATGTTTTGATAAAATAATTCATTTGGTCTAGAAGTATAGGGTAAAATGTTTTATTTTTATAAGTTTATTTTAAGTTTGTTGTTATTTGAGCTCATTACTGGCGTATGAGGTAATCATTGCAAAATATTCGTAGATATTGAAAAATAATCAATAATTTACCTTTTTGTTCTCTAGTTCTCACATAACTAGATTTAGAAGCAGTCATTACAATTCATCACTCATCTACCTTCTCATTACTCTAGCACAATCCAAAAGCTGATTTCTCTCAGAAAAAATAGGCTATACAAGTGAGCACACAAAAATAATAAGCTCATAAGATCAAGCATCCAAGTCAACATTTCATTGGGCTACATCTGAGTTTAATTGACAATTCATTATACTAGAGGGCTACTAATGTATAATGAATCACAGTATCCTTTGAAATAATTTTATTTTTTCGCAACTATTTTCGATCTATTAATAGTCATTTTCAAATGGTACTCGAATCTCAAACTCTTTCAGTTCGGTTTCACTTCAAACTGACTATTAATAGTTCAAAACTAGTTAAAAAAATACATATTTTAGAGGGTACTCTGATTCATTAATAGTTTATTAGAATGATTGAGTTTGTATTACCAATTCCGTTTGATGTGCTCTGTTGAGATAGTAATTGTTGCATTTCCATCGTAACTGAAAATTATTACTGCGTGATAAACAGAGGTGTTATGACAAACCGTCTTTGTAGATTGAAGAGTGCACCTATAAAAGAAAAAGTATACAGGTGAAATTTTTCCAAGATTAAAGTTCCACAATTTTCAAGAACTGTGACATTACTACTATAATTCACGATCTGCTATATAGAGGTTGCTGAGAGTCAAGCTGATAGTGTAACAATTATTGGAATGCTTGGATAAATTTAAGAGAGAATTTACAATAACAGTTCACAAATACCATACAAAATTCAAGTGCACTCTTGAAACACACAATAAACTGTGTAATCAATAATTAGTTCATTGATTGCATTCTCAATTTAGTAGCAGCATATAAAAAACTGAACCATGATGAAAAGCATAAAACCCAAATCATGATGGCAAGCATGAAAAACTAAATCATGATGGAAAGCATAAAAAACCATGATGAAAAGCAAAGTTAGGCACTCAATCTATATCTATATAAGCGAAATGGCACTGACTGACTGACTGATTGTCATTCATCACCAACTAAAAATCCACAGAACCGAATGCTCTTCAAATTTGGCAGGCATAGTTCCAGTTAAAGCCGTTTAGACGCATCGCTAAGTTGAAAATAAAATATTTCAGGTATAAACAAACGTCTGTTTGACAAGCGGCGTCTTACTCAGTTTTTTCGATAACCAATTGGTAGAAAATGTTGATATTTGGTGGGTAGGTTCAGATGAGGTCTAGAAATGTTGTGTTAAAATATTTTTGAAGATCCGTTCAAGATTACGCCAGTAATCAGGTTTTCAAAACTGTAGACATGTACTACTATAATTCACGATCTGCTATATAGAGGTTGCGGAGAGTCAAGCTGATAATGTAGCAATTATTAGAATGCTTGGATAAATTTAAGAGAGAATTTACAATAACAGTTCACAAATACCATATAAAATTCAAGTGCACTCTTGAAACACACAATAAACTGTGAAATCAATAATTAGTTCATTGATTGCATTCTCAATTCAAATAGCAGCATATAAAAAACTTAATCATGATGAAAAGCATAAAAACCCAAGCATGAAAAACTAAATCATAATGGAAAGCATAAAAGACAAAATCATGATGGAAAGCATAAAAAACCATGATGGAAAGCAAAGTTAGGCACTCAATCTCTAGATAATGGTATAGTCTGTCCAAGCAAAGAAGACTATCTGCCAAGATGTAAGAATGATTCAATGTTGGTTCAAAAATAATGAATTCTATATCAAATTGTAGGAAACAATTTGTTCTACTATTAAGACCACATTTATAATTCTTGAACAACTATTGACCAAGCTGGAGTCATTTTCCCATCTTGCCAGAGGGTCTTCTTTACTTGGACAGACTATGCAAAATAGGCACAAATTCAATACAAAACACCTAACACAGGTGAAGAAATTATCATTCTAAGCAATGTCCATTATTCAAGGTATACTTCATGATAAGTGTAACTAACAAATATTGTTATGACGATATACAAGAATATGTTATGCAATTCTCAAGTAGACATAAATGTTCATTCTAATGGAAAATTAACTTTGACTCACTTTGTTGCGACAAACAGTCGATATTATTAGTGAACAAGAAATAAAAGATAGTAAATATTATTCTTACGGTTGGAGTTGGAATTGTGTTTCTTGCCACACGTAAATCCTGCCGTCTGTAGTGAGAGTAATCAATTGAATTTTTTGCCCTCCTTGATCTACTAGAGATTTGTCATCAGGACGAGCATTCAGTGTACCTCCAACTACACTAACACTACTTATGGGCAATCTGAAATAGAAACAAATTTTTTTCTATTTATTCATTGATATCATTATACAAATTATTATAATAAAAACAATATTATTATTATATTATAACCAGGCAAGAAAAACTAGGCAGAGCCTGTACTATTGCTTCCCTGAATTTTGATGAGTATAATATGTCCGAAACAAGGTTATGTACAATATCGTAGCACTTCACTCTAGAATTTTTCGTCCAAGAAAATTTTACAAAAAAATTTGAATTTGTAATAAAAGGATAAGACACCAAATAAATCAATTCACTGAAAATATCACTTTAAAATTCATAAACGTAAAGAATAAATTTGAGAATTCATGCCACAATAAAAACACTAGTTTACTCGTCGCTATGACTGTAAATTAATATTTCTTTTCACTGAGTTGAAGATAGAATTCCTCTCCTCAGCACTCAGATGTTGATTTTCAGAAAATATTAGAATATAAATTTGCATGGAATCTTACAAAACATCGATATTATATAATTAAGATCCAAGAATAAAATATTTTCAACAGTGAAATTTTCATCATCAGGCTTTTGACAACACTAGCCTTTAAATGAGATTTGATTCTAAACAAATGTACTGTTTCTTCTTCAAATGAAGACGGTTAAAATCCAGGAACTAGATTATTATTGCCCGTTCAACTGACCTGTTGCATCTATCATCAAGACAAAGCAAACTAAGAGTATTCTAAAAACCTTTGCGATTATGTTACTGGTTGATTTGCATTCAATAACTATTTTCAGCGTTAGTATTCGCAGATATTCCTTAATTGAAATAAAATTAAAAAATTCCATCATTTATAACTTTGAAACAATCTATTCAATTCGAAATCTAATTACAGAGTAATTTTTTACTCCCGTTAGCCAATTTCAAATAAAAGGTGATTTATTTTTAATAAAGATAAATTTTATTTTGTTATGTAATGTATGTATTAAAATATCAAATGTCAACTACCGTACATTAAAACAAAATTCCCTTCATAAACGCTTTGACTATTTTAACAATATTAGCAGAAACCTTTTTGAGAGTTGCACTGGGAACATTTGTGATTAAGTTTTTAATTTGCTTTCTATTCAAGTCTTCAATAGTGTGAGGATTGTTTTTGAAGACCTCAGACTTGTATCTCCTCAAAAATTAATCAGGGGATGTGAGGTCTAACGCCACATTTGATACACTTCAATGTTCATTCAAATGCTTTTCATGGAAAAAACATTCTTTGCATAAGACGAGCGGAGTTCACACAGAATGTTACACAGCTATAATCAACTTGCACTGTAGAATACACAATTCATTACAGTACGTCTACCAACTTTGTGCGACAAAATATTATGATTTCCGTTTATTGGAAATATATTACCACACATTTGTAATTTGGCAACATGACTAAAAAATCATCCGGTAGAATCTAAAAAAAAGAAAATTTATATTTTTAAGCTCACTTTGATGCTAGCCGTTTAGTTTGGTAACGATGCAGCACGTATATGAGACTGATCTCACATTTCCTCACAACGATGACAGTGGCTCCGTCACTAGCAGCAGCGTATCGAACAACTGCCCCTTTGTCCAAACAAGGAACCTGTCAACATTAAATAAGAAACTCTACTTCCTATTTCATAATTATTCAGTAAACCATTAGCTGAAAGATTCGAAGGTCTAATGTATGTCTATGTTAGTTTCCTCAATACAATTGTAACCAACTTTTGATACAAAACTACTCCAAGTATGAAAAAGCAGTCTTCTAGAAATCCTTATGTTTGCTAAAAGTACGTTTCCATTACTAAAAGAGTTACACGGGCACATGTTCCTAAGATGCAATAGAAACATAGATTTGTATAGAGCAACATACACTGGTCAGCTGATTTTTGATTTGCTTTGCTCCATACAATTATGTGTTTCTATTGCATCTTGTGACCGCCCGACATGTACGCTAGACTTATAATGGAGGAAACCTACTTTTAAGCTGACTCTGATCCGCTCTCAATTTTAAATTAGATTCAGGTATCTAGTTTTGTATTGATCGTTACATCTGACTAATATGAATGATGAACGGATTTGAATTTTTTATTCACACCTTACAAAAATCCACAAATATACACTTATCTCAATAGATTATAGATTGGAATAAATAGAATTTCAAAATTAAAGTCAATATTGAAAGCATTATGATTATGATAACAGCTTTATTCTCGACCTCGTTTTTATAGAACTTAACCAAATTCGAGGTTGAACGGTAGAGTGGCTATTAATGTTCATACTTCGCCTCAAACAAAGAGGACATTCTATCCTAATCTTCGATTCAAATCAATTTAAATTTCTTATTTTGAATTTATGATTCACACATTACTGGAAGCCGCAAATATAAACTAATTTCAAATAACAGTATAATCAGGCATAATAGCCTAATGTAGTATAATTTATTATAGTGTAATTTAATTAATCATCCTGTTAATTATACTATATAATTTAATTATTCTGTAATTTCAAAATTGTTGCAGGTGTAATTTGAAAAAATGGAAAAACGAAACGTCTAGCACTCACCACACGTGGAACAATCACTGTCAGCTCTTTTGAATCTTCATTATTTGGATGACCCAATTGTCCAGCATGCAGGCCGAAAGTGTAGACTGCATCCTTGGTCCAGAACACCGAGTGAAAGCGAGCGGCTGAGATGCCCATCACACCGGACACCTTCAGACTACGCAGACTGATCGGCCTTGCAACAAGGAGCTTGGCTGGCGGAGGCGAATGACCTAGCTGATGGTGCGTGTTTAAGCCGCAAGTCAGTACCTGGAGTAATATAAATGAATAGTGAGTGTGAAAAGTTTCTTCAACTTATATTTTACTCCTTTGGGAGATCGACTTGTCGTTAGTAAAGATAGTCAGTCGTTTCCCGTCTCTGGGGAATAGTAATTAATGCATTACACTCTAACTGATTAAAAGGATGTTATTCAGAGGTTTTCTGTGCCCTCTCTTGATTAAGCTAGCTTATGGTTGAGAGGATCAACATGCTAACCACTCGTTGCCTCTATCCTGGTTGATGATTATTCAACTCTGCTGTATAGTGGAGTGAATATGGAACTGGGAACCAGCTGGTAGTCCTAAGCCCTTCATGGGCTGTTGAATCATTGACATACATATATTGGAAAATATGTTTTGAAAATTGCATTTTTAGATAATTTTGTTTGAAATTAAAATATTCGTAGCAGGAAAAACAACACATAAAAATAGTCGGATTAGGTTTCATTGAATATTTATAAAAATTGTGTTTTTCCGTACGTGACAGCCGAAAAACTACGGGGTTTGCTAGGCTCTCAATCGATTGTAACAGTGATGAAACCCTATTGAACCATATGAATGTTTTGCAACCATTTGATAACTATGTATGACAATAGTTTATGTGGCTTTCGAAGCCACCCACGATATGTATTGTGGAATGAATAAATAAATGTAAATTGAACAAAACTTGCATTTTTTTACTCGGACTTTTCAATTTCTGCGATTCAGAAGCACATCAAGAATAGGTCCAACTTGGAATATGTGAAAATAACTAAATAAAATAATGTTACGTTACGTTCTATATAAACTAAACAAAACGTAACAAAAGCAAAACGTATTTCACTTGGATTTGCGTTTTCATATGACTTTATATTATTATTATTATTATTATTATTGAGTTTCATTTATTCATTTAACAGGTAATCATTGGATTAAAATTTCTCATGAAATCAAATCTTATATATACAGTAACCAAAGATGACAAATTTGTACTGATAACTTACAGATCCGTTTTCAGTGAGTAAAACAGTGTGATCACGGCCTAGAGCGACACGGAAGATGGCATCGGCTGCGGACGTTTTCATGAGTTGCGGAGTGATGAAAGTGCCTTCCGACTCGAGGCCCAGACGACCGCCCTGACCCAGGCCACACGCCCACACGCGGCCATCATCGCCTCTGAATACCGTGTGGAACTTGTCCATGCAGATCTGATGGGAAAGAATCAGATAAAATATCATTGAATCAGTTCTTTTTTTGTTCACATACTACAGGAGTGTGAATTCAGATATTGCACAATGTATACCTTGCAAATCTTGCAATTATAATTAGTTCTATAATTTCAATTGGGAACTAGATATCCATGATAAGATATCTTTGGTTTTCTTGATGAGAGTAATTCGATTCTTATCGACAAACTACAGAAAATAATTATATTATAATTCAATGCATTCAGTTATAATTCAAATAAACTCATTCAGTTCACCAATGTTTAATTTCATCTTCACAAATATTCTCATATTCCTTTTCAAACTCTTTCACAATCTCCAAGATTGATCACCCAGTTGCAAGGTTTCAAATCTTAATTTCTCCTTTCAAATTTACATTTTCAACCAATGAGCTCAATCTTACCTTTCAATAATAGTAAAGTAGACATAGGCCTACTTTCAAATTTGCATTTTTTAGCCTTCAAGCTCATTTTGCATTGAACTTATAAATACTCACAATGGAGTTGGGGGATAAAACTCGAGAAACTATCAATAAGCAAGAAAAAAGAAACTTAAAGACTCACCAGAAAATTTGATAATTAACTGATCAAGAAAATGAGTGGTGTGGAGTGGTTACTTAGTGATCATGGAGATTAACTCATGAACAGTCAAATACTGCTCATAAACCGTATTCAACCAAATTTAATATATATTGGCCCCTATGCTGTCATGGAAGAAGGGAAAAGAAGAAGATATTGGAGAGGTGGAACCCACCCGTATGGGTCCCCCACAAATGAAAGCCCCCACGAATATGTACATTTTCAAAGTATAATTCGAGAAAATAATTTTGACACAGACCTGACCGATAGTAATATTATTTCGGCGAAAATAGTCGACCAGTTCAGGATTAGCGCGCGCCTGCTGACTTCCCGATCCATGCGTGTAATTGCTGTTGCCGCCCCACACGTAGGCCTGGCCGCCCCCCGCCGCCTCCACTAGGTCCGGATCCAAGCTGCTCACCAAATCATAGCACAGCAAGTCATCCTTGTCAAACATTAGAGTGCTGGCACCCACCTACAACAAAGCAGATTCAATTCACACCATGGAGAAAGAATTGCATGTGGCGTATCTGTTTGCATGGTGAGGGTGGTTGCTAGGCCTCATAAGATACTCAGCCCATGAAGATATACAATAGTGATTTCTCTGGGTATAATGAAACATCAGAAATTATGAAAATTATCATTAAAATAAGAGTTCATTAGCCTAAATAAATAAAGTCTGAAATCTAGGTATTATGTAAGATTGCAATAATGAAAATTAAACTTTAAACTTAGGGCCATTTAAAATAATTTGTAAATAAAATGAAAAAATCAAATACCCTTTTTTAAAAAACTTTAGAAGTATTATTTTTTACAGACATGTTTCGGGACTAAGCCCATTTTCAATGTGATTAGAATGTCTGTAAAAATTAATACTTCTAAAGTTTTTAAAAAAGGGTATTTGATTTTTTTCATTTTATTTTTCAATAATGAGTTTTATGTCCCTAATTAATTGAATTTTGTGATGTGATGCTACTATTTTTCTGTTGTTTACTTGATTTGTCTAGATGCTGGATCACTTTGGATTGATCACTATTAAATAATGCAGTAATTTCATTTCAAAGTAAGTAAGTACACTGAGTGTTAACAATTTACAGTATAAATTTTACAAAAGTACACCACTCCAGTAAGCCTAATTAAATATGTTTTACTTTTAAATCAAATGTCGGTGATCAATTCCAAGTAAAATCAACACATAGCAGCTTGACATGGATCAAGAAATCTTCATCTTGATTTGTCTGTTGTAATCCAATAAACTTTACCTTGATCAGGAAGACAGCCACATGAATTTGCCCATAGAACAGACTTCGATGCAAAGGTGTACTGGCGTTCTCCGTGTCACGTGCGTTTATATCAGCGTCACAATTCTTGACCAGCCACCGGCACAGGCCCAGTCTCCCGCATGAGGCTGCCATGTGCAGAGCAGTTCTACCGGTCTCATCTCTTACCTGAATCACATTTTGAAAAAGTTAACAATCATCTGGATCCATAACAAAATAAATTTTAGTATTATATTCTTCGTCAACTATTTATTCATAACTATGAGCTGATACTCATGAAATAATGTGTTGATGAATCTTCAGAGATTTATTTAAACGGCAAAAATATAGCCTATCACTGGTAGGAGACGGTCTCGAGATTTGTAGCCTACTGCAAACCACTAGGCAAGTATAAATACGGTTTTGATAAACTATTTTTATGAGTTATGACTATTTAAATATAAGAATAATTCATTATTGTTTGTGTAAGTCAATTCAATTAAGTATCTCAATTTACTGTGGCTAGCTGAAATAATCAGCTTTATAGATTAAGGTAATATTATGATAACAGAGGTATTTTAATGATAATGAGGAAAAAGAATACACAATCAAAACAAAAAATAAGCAAAGTACCTATATAATTAAATTACTTACCCGACTAAAATTGCAGCACAAACTGCTGATGTAAGATGCCAATTGTTTATCAGTAACAGCTCGTTTGGTTATCACAGCATTTATAATGGAACCGTGAATTAATGACTGACATGTACTTGTGCAATCTGGTTTTGGAAGCGAATGATTACCCTGCGGCATTTTGAACTATTATTATTTCAAGTCAATTTGGTACGATGAAAACGGCTTAACCTAAAATCCTAGTCTAAATAAAAGCCATCTTGCACCAAATTTTGTCACGCCATGATGAAGGTTATCAATCAACGCTACGAAGAAAATACAGGAGAAACTTGAAAAAAATTAATAACAATAGAGTCTGTCATAATTAAACGCAACACAAAACAAAAATCTAGAGAAAACATTATGACAGCAATAAGTTAACCTCTAAAATGTCACAATCGCCAACTTGGGCTTGGGCAGCTTCCAAGTTCCAACACGAACACAGAAACAGAGGCAAAAGTAGTATAGTTTTTCCCCGTCAAGAAGTATGGCGCTAGTGAAGTGAACAGATGATTTTTACAAGGGGAGCACCTCTCATTGGACCTTGGAGTTGGCAAAAGCAAGAAAAGAGGGGAAACCAGGGTTCTCAGCAAAATACAGCAGAGTTTCCCATACAGTGATTCAGTATTTAAATAACAGTTATATTTATAAAAATCTCAATTTCTACCCTATTCACTTATCCCTATAGACTTCTTCAGACCTTTACACCTATACGACCTCACCTCTACCCTCCTTACCCTTTTCACTCTTTGATAACTTTCTGAGAGTTTTCCTCGTGAGTTTTTAAATTCGGTAACTGAAGCAAGACAGAATCAGACAATTCACTGGTTGGTTTTATTTGAATGGATCATATCAGTCTTCATAGAAAATTTTGTTTTCTTGAGCAATGTGTTATCCAAAATGAATGGTATAAAGTTATATTAATCAGGCGTGGGTTCACCAGGTGGGGGAGAGGAAATCCCCCCCACCTAATTCAGGACTTTACACTATATAAAATGCATTTTGGAGGGGTTGTCAAATGCTCCATTAATATTAAGGCTTAAAATTTGCAAAAATATAGTTTTACGATCCACATATATACAAAATAAAAGAACGATCCACCTAAAACCATGCCAGCCCTAAAAATGAAGAATTCGAAGGATTAGCACTATTAGCAGTCAATTTCTGTAAAATGTCATGAGAGACTTCCAGGCTCGGCTGCAGCGGTGCAAAGATTCCAATCCAGGGCATTATTGGGCCAGAGATATGTATTCGAAAAATAAGTTTTTTACATATTGTAGAGTGAATTTACATTTTACTTTTATATTCATGACGAATAAATGATGAAATTAATTTTCTTAGATAATTGGTGACTCATTCAAGTCTTTTCGTTCTACTGACTGAAACTTACTTTACTACAAAACTCAGATATTCTATAGGATAAGGCATAAATTCTATTCAAAACGACACAAATTCACCCACCACCTTCTCAACACAGAGGGATCAGTCTCAAAAATAGAACAAACTAAAATTTCATTTTTTCCTCTAGATTTCTCCTCTATTCACCTCAGCTGAGATGTTTGACAAGCATATGGTACTTCTCTAAATTAATTAGATTCGTGGAATAATTTATTCTCAATAAGAGAGCACTCGAATAGTAGGATTAGAAGAAAGATTCAGAAAATTATTTATAGAGCCTTCAAGACGGGTGATGGGATGAAAACGAAGCTCACTAATGAGGGTTCACATTATGAGATTGAGACGTATATTTACTAAACGAGGGACTGTTACTGTTATGATTGTTTTCTTTGATTTAGAAACAAAACACTGCTAAGGCTTTAAAACTCTTGTTTCGCGTCTGAATGAAAGGACGAGCTTTGATTCGGAGACTGGATAGACGCGTTTGTTTAAATAATAAATGAGATCTGAAATGCGACCGTAAAAAGAGAACCACTGTGGTTGCTGCAAGGAGTAGTGGGAGTCATTATCTTGCGGGGGGAGGGAATTGGGAGGACGGGTGGTAGTTCACCTCGCCCCTGCAGATGACGCGAGTCTGATTCAGTGGTTTGTAGTGGTTGGTTCGTGGTTCGGTTTCAGTCATCTGCGGGCGCTCAGAAGGGATACACTCCACGGCAGCCCTTCTTTGTGACCCACTCTTTTCACCCCTGTCTTCATTCACACTTTTCTGAGAGGTAAACAGCACTCATTCACTGAACAGTACTTAGCGATAATAATCTATTTGATTTAAAGTACTTTATTCAATAATTAATTATAAGTTTTAGTGTTATTTTTTACTTCAAGTTTGTTGCATTAAATATTTAAAAAAATGTTTCAACGTGAGAAAATAATAGTAGAACCACTCATTCCTATAAAAATCTTCAAAAATGAAATTGAATATATTATGAAACTATAACACTGATGCGATCATGCTTATTGCAAAGCTAAATTTATTGTTTTTTAAATATTATTAATATAGTATATGCTCATTTTTAATGAATAAGTAAATTATTCAATGATTAGTTATTCTGTTAATTGATAATAATTATCAAATCAGTATTGAGCTGATATAGTTTTGATAACAAAATTTCAACTAACTTTTGAAAATGTTTAAAAATATAAGCTCTCCATCTCACAATTATACTATATAGGCTACAATCAATAATTAGAAAGTATGTCTATTTTACCGACACACAGACACAATCCAGCTTTATTTTGTATCTTTAATTTGCTCAGTTTGCTAATCTAACAAATAACTAGAAAAGTTAATTAATCAATTAATTTACAATATTCAAGAAAAATTGAGCCAACTTCGCTCTCTTGGGCTTAAAAATAGACTCCCTCACTTTCACAAAATCAGGATTATAACATTTATAATATGTTTGTACATATGTACATATGTTTGTATATGGTATACATATTATATAGCCTATCACCAGCTCAAATAAACTAGCCTTCCACTATCAATATTAATTTACTGCTTCTTTGACAATATTATGACTGACTTTTGATCCACTTTTGTGAACAAAATAAATAATTATTATCTGAGTAATGATAATAATTATTCATAATTGAACGTTCACCCGGGCAACAAAGATATATGTTTTTTAGTTTGATCAAATGTGTATAGTAATTATTTGTTCTAATTGAGAATCTCAAGTTCATTTCCGGCAAGAAATAATCATACAGAGAACACAACTAACAAGAAAATTGATTGATTTGGTTTTAATTCTACAATATTTTAGAGATAGGCTTCATAAATCATTTATCAGAAATATGATCACAATCTTAAGACCTGCATCATTATGCCACTCATAGTATTTGCATGAATATAACTTAATTAAATTTTAAATCATTAAACATTTTGGGTACCCAAACATTATGAAGAACAGAATAACTGTTCTTATAATATTCTTCTTAAAATCTGTAATAATCTTCTTATAAATTCTGTTCTTAAAATATTGTTTTTCCAAGTTTTATCTGGAAATTCTATGAACCGAAGATGTAAAAGGAAAAAAACGTTTAAAAGACGTGTGAACTTTCCATTACTTGCTTTCCAAAAACGCCTACCTCAGTAATTTTCATTCGCTCACAAAGTAATATCGCTTTCTTAATTAAAGTCCCCCTTAGCCAAGAGGTACCTGAGCCTATCAATGAAATTGGGCTTCTGCTATCCAAATCCAATCACGCCAGACTTCAAATAGGAAATTGATCGGCTCAATCCTAATCTTACTGCATTCAATCAATGAGATAGTATTTAATCGTCGGTTCCGACTACCTAAAAAGTAGCCGTTATCTCTCATCATAATCCCTCTCATTACCCACGCACAAGCCTAAGAGCTCATGTGGGCATCACTCTAAAAAACATAGAAACATTCAAAACAAACAAAGAAAACATACATGGCCTATGAGTAGCATTTCCACAACACAACAAATGAATACGGTATCGTATCATGGGTAATGATTTCTGATGGCCATTAAAATGCATTTTCATTGCACGGTTCAGTTGTGAAATAGTGTTTAATTCTGATAAATTATTCATTAATAACAAATATCCTATTATCAATGGAAAAAGAATGGCGCCTAACTGACTCCTATATTGATAATACTAATGGCAATGAACTTAAGATTTATGTACAAAAAATATAAAAATTGAATTCTTATGATTATTAAAAATTCATTCAAAAATAGGAATCGATAGAAAAGTATAATACATTATTATGATAAATTGCTGAGATGCTTTTGGTTACTTCATTCTTCATTCTATTCTATTGCATCTATTGAATAGTTTTTAAAATACCGAATTATTGAAGTCTAGTCCTTTGTCTTTACCAATGAGTTATTATTATCATTATTTAGAAGTTAAGACTGTAGTATAAATTGGTAGAGCAGCTGTTTTGGGCGTGAGTCTCTTGAATTCATCATTGTGTAAATGATTGGATAGAAAAATGATGGAGATGATGATGTATTTAATGATAATGATTAATATTTTAATTATAATTTACTGTTTAAAAAATATTATTACAATCAAAGGTTAAATTTAAGATTGAGTGGTAGAAAGGACTTCCTAGTCCTAACTCCGCCTAATAAAGAATATTTTCATTTCACATCGATCCATTCAATTGAGCCTTGTTTATAATACTTTTTTATTCATATCACGGTACGAATGTTGAGATTAAGAATGAAATAATTATCTTCTTGATACAGACAGAGATAGCAATCACACACGGAGGTTTCTCATAATTTTTAAAATCCGTTGAATATTTATTTTGATCGACCACGAGTTGCGTTCAAATCGCATAATTCATTTGAAAAAATATTTATTTTTCATAAACATCGAATACCTATATTGAACAGTTTATCTTATATACAAATAATTTCGGTAGTCTGGTAGTCTACTATCTCGATTGAACCCTTCATAATTGAAAATGATCATCATTCTCATTTCAGATTATTTTTAAATAGCATGATCCAGAAAAAAACTAGTAATCAATTTTTTCTCATTTTCTGCTGATTTTTCCATTTTATAATAGCATGACTACCCTATTATACTAAATCAAAATCGCGCACTGATTTGCATCCATAGATTGTGGTCTAGTCGTAGTCAGGAACGATAGGATAGGAGTAGATGATGATGTCAGTAGGAGATGATGAGAGTACGAGACAATATAATTTCTCCCATTTCCACCCGCTTTATAATTGGGTTTACCAAGCACGAATGATTTGCTGCCATGCCATAGAACACGATCCTTTCAATATTAGTCCTGCTTCGAGCGCTCAAAACTTATAATTGCTTTTCTCTGATCAACACTGTACTGTACTTCCATCGAATGGTTATGGAGAATATAATATATCTTAATTAAAATTTTATCTATTGTATTATATAGGTACCTTATTCTCTATTCAATTATGATTTTTATCATGCAAATTTTCATAAAAATTGTAATGTACGGTACTCATCCTACTCAGTTCAATTCTTGTTGTTATACTATTATACCTAAGCTTTCTACACTCTATACCACTCTCCCTACTACATCTCTCAAAACTCTCAGCATTATAACGCGTTTTCCAATTAAACGGAAGCATTCTTATCAAAACATGTAGGTACGATACTGTAATCATTTAAAGTCTGCAAAGTTTGGAAGATACTACTTAAAAAAGGTATTATATGAAGTTTAAATTCTGTTGGAGGATAAGCGAGAGAGAAGAATTAATACTCTATCTAAACTAAAATATTTAAGCAGTACAGCCTGCCTGAGTTGATATCATTATGAAAATCTAAAAAAATATCTCACGACCACAAATTAATATTTACAATACCCTGCATAAAATCTTGGGTTGTCTTGATTATTATTACATTACAGTTTCAGAAGATATACGTGTTTTTTTTAATATCTGTCATAATAATCTCCACTTTTTCAGTTGTCGAGTTACAATAATGTTGTTTCTAGTGACAAAAATCCATAATCTAGCTGGGTTCTCAATCAGCTATGATAATAAACTAGCAAAATAATTTCAAAATAAATAAAAAGAAAAAATAAACTGATGTTGTCACACAATTAATTGAAGAAATATTTAGTTGCTACAGAATATTATAGCCTAATATTATAGCCTAATGGAAATTGAATAAATTAAACTTGATTTGTTACTTCATAAACTACTTTGAAGTAATGGAGGTTTTGGCTGTATTCAAATCTTCTCGACAATTTAACAATGTCAGCATGTTCTGGTAGCACATTTGAATATTCATTGATCCCCTCTGTGGCTATTTTATCTCAAAATGCAAATCCTCAGACAAGTTTACATAGGATTGGCAATGGTATAGAATTAGCCTGAATGAACTCATATGCTGGATTAAACTGATTCTAAATACTTGATATGCAGTGGAGTTAATGGTCAATTATTTCAATCAGCCTACTGAAATAAAATGTATTTAATATAAAATAAAATATATCATTTAAATGAATTTAAATAAAATTTTATATATTATATAAAATGACAGACACTAGAAATGAACTAAATTTTCTTGCTAAATTCATCCATTCATGAAAAACTCCAATGAAGAAATTGATTGTAAATAATGATGGAGCTAGTTATTTGTACGATAGTTCATCTATCTCACATCCGTTGAATAATGGAATCCTTTATCGCAATAATGCAACATTGTTACTTAACTTACTTGAAATTAAGAGAGATTTTACAGATTCATTTCAACATTAGATATTTTAATAAGTCCTACGTATTCTCAGAAACTGAAAACATGAAGAGGTTTATGAATTCTACTGTAACTAGTTGAGATAAAAGAAACATATTGATTGGTTGAAAGTGGGATTCAGAAGTTATTTTCTGTAAATATAGCCCTACAACACCATTTATTAATATAGGTTCTATCATTTCCTAAGAGATAGAAATCTGTTCTTAAAGTTTTTGATTCGATAGGAATCAGTCTTCTTCATGAACAGTTTTTGTCAATTTGAATTTTGATTGTATTTATGTTGCCCCTGAAATCTTATCAAAACTTGTAAAATGTACAATAATTTCCGTAAATTTGAGTGATTTTTTTCTCAGTTTCTTTTGTCACCAAATGATAATGAACTACTTCCCATGAGATTTATCATTCACTATGTCAAATTTTAATTGTCACATCAAATTATGTTATCACATTGACGGATGAATGACACAGTGGCCTCTAAAGTTTCTGGGGTAAAAAAATTATCGTTAAAATAAGAGAAATTTATGTTAGTCAGTTAATAATAATAAGAAACGCATGAATTATTATCAAAAACTTCATCAGTTACTTCCTGATATCGACTAAGAATTAAATTTATTACTGTACTGTGAGTCAATTTCTAATAATTGAAAAAAGATTTTCAAGAGATTCCATGAAAAAGGATATATTTATTTCAAAGTTTATAGAAAGAGCAAACCCTTGAAAAATAAATATAAAAAGTAATAGAATACAATAGAATAGGCGAATAATAAGATCAGAATAATAATATTCGATGTACATATTATAAATGTTATTGTTGCCTATAATATAATATCAGGGTCAAGAAAACATTTTTTGCACTCATCCATCACGCTGAAAAATGATAAGTCATCATTTTAGTATTAGCTTAGCTGACTAGTGATTCAATGATGAAAGTATATAGTGGAAAAGCTTTTAGGGCGAGAATCATATTAAGCTGCCTTGCGATCTGTCTGAGGAGAGTGGATAACTCTTGATACTTGAGAATACTTTGAGAAACTCACTTGCAAACTGAGAAATAGCTGGCTGCAAAGTTTGGCCATCCACTATAAGCTTTTTATGTTCTCCATGATATAGAAACTTCCAACGCAAAGTTATTTCGTTCGAGAATCGTGGTAGAGAGGTTGTAAGGAGTAGGATGTGACTTAGAGAAGGAGAGAAACAGGGGAGAAGGCGCTGAAGGGTGTGGAGGAAGTATAAGGAGAGAGAAGAAGAAGGAGGAGGATGAAGAAGAAGAGTTTCAGGATACGCGAAAGGAGAGGATAAATGACAGATCGCTTGTCATTGAATGATGAAGTAGAAGCTCATCTAGCAGTCATTCCAACATCAGGCTCCTGCTAGAAAGAATGAATAATTCATTTTCATGAAAAATAACGAGGATAATTCGGTTATCTACATTCTACATTATGGCTAGATCAGACTATGAATATAAAGCTAGGATTGCAAGTTATATGGAGATTATGGAAAAAAGGAAAATATTGATTTTTCCAGAGGTGATTCAATGAATGACCTCGAACATAATAAAAGATTCGAATCGCTCAATCAAAATATAGGTACATAAAAAAATTTCAGCTTAATAAATTAAAGGTTCAAAGGAAGTTAATGAAAAATTAAATTATTACATACAAAAAATGAAGTAATTTGAAAGCATACCTCTGGAGAATTGAAAAGTTGACCAAGATATTTATTTATTAAATTGACAGAAATTGATTCACTATTAATAATGGTTCAAAAAATATACTAATGCCCAAAACGTCTATTAAGTATAGGCCTACTAATGAAACTGTATAGATAATAATTTAATCATTCTGAAGAATATCGTATTACTTCAGAAGGGTTATATTAAAGACAGAACATTGAAATGGAAATGGATTGAATGATGAGATATTAGCTTTGATGAAAAAGTACCAGCGAAGTGTAGTAGGACAGGGACAGGAAATGGTTCGTTCATAAACTGGCAGTCCAATTAGTCACATAAATTATCTGGCATTTCTGCTTGTCATAGGCAACGGAAATCTTTGTCGAGAGATTAATTTGTGACCAAGTTGGCGAGAACAACAATTAATTACGAGTATGAGTTGAATTGAAGGGTTGGACTTATATTTCCTATTAAACAATACTGTACGTTACTGGATTGTACCGAATAGGTTGCTAAACTTTATTCGGAGCACAGAGGATGTAAATCCTCTTCTGAGGATTTACATCCTCTATGGTCGAGTTGTCCATATGGAAGTTTGGTATTTTTTATTAGAGGCTTGAATTGATAATACCAAAGACAATCTACAGACCTCTAATCTAATAGTAGCCTACTTAGTCCAAGATAATACTAATACCTTTTTCACTAAATTTTTCATTATGAAGAATCTTCAGAGCACTTCTATTCATATTCTTGATAAATTTTTTGAAATAATTGTTGTCATTGTGAAGCCTCTCCATATATTCTAAGACCAATAATAAGGTTGTCAAATTCCACTTTAATTTGAAATAATTCCTTCATTAATTTTAAATAACTCTAATAAGTTACCTGAAAATTAATGTAGACTGTAAAATGTTTTAGAATCATATTTTATTGTATTACAAATACAATATTACGGAATGAAAAACAAAAATGCATTATGGAATATGAGATTAAACAAGCAAACGATGTGAAGAGGCTCATTAGATTGAGAAGCTTATAAAAAATCAAATTTGGGAAACACTTTTTAGGTAGATATTACGGCGAAGATCACTAGAGTATAGTATTAATTTGATCTGTTTTAATTTATATAGAATAATTGATCTGTACTAATTAATTTTAATCTGCCACTCTACCAATGTTTCCTTACTTTTTTCGGATGTGAGCTTGCAATCAGTTATACAATTATCAATATTTTTCATTAAACGATCAATAGTGGTAATTTATAATGACAAAATAAATGATCAATAGTTGAAAGCAAACAATATTTCAATAAAGAATGTTGGACACATACAGAATTATAAAAAAAATTATGCATATTTTTTTATACAGAATAATTGTCTCATATATAAGTTTACGTGCTATAAGTGTTCAAGGTAGTTCATCTGTGGCATCAACAATGTAATACACTGATCCATTTTTCGTACAGTTGATGGGATTGTGATCCCTAAGCTTAATGCCACCAGGTGTTCAATATTCTTGTCGGTTATGTGGTGGGATAAGGGACAATTAATCCCAACTCGCCCACCCTAGAGGCCAACATCTCCACACTCTAGAGATGTGCCCCCAATCAACTGTTCAATATTACAGAAACGTATCTGCTCTCCTTATCCTACGTACATCATCCTGTTTCTCTGAGCTCATTTTGATTGAATAGATTTTGAGGTTTCTTGTGAGGATTGATAAATATTATAATATTCAATAATATTTTTTCAAGTCAATTTTTAAATGCTTATTCGGCTTGTATATCAACCTTTGTGGTTTAAGACCAAGAATATTTTCTGTACTTTAGTTATCAAATATTTGAAAAGAGAATATTCTTTGTATAAACATTAAAACTAAATGTGAGAATCAGATTAGATAGGCTATAAAATAATAATTCATTTAAGCTTTTAAAAAATTCTATTCTAAAATTCCTTTGTTGTATGTTTAATCGGAAAAAGTGTTAATGATGCATGTTCAAAACGTACAATGCTATCCAAACGTTTGAAACGGATTAAAGAGTACTTGCACCAAACTGTTTTCAGGATTAAAAGAACTAGTAAACATCCAAAGCAGAGGATGAAGAGTGGAGGGTGCAGTTATGATGATTGAGGGAGCGCCTTCAAAACGGATTAGGCCTTTGGCTTCTATGAGCAAACAGACAAACACAAAGACTCCCAAAACGACAGATGGCTAGTTTTTTATCCAAATAAAAAATATAGAGTCACTGCTCCCTTCATGCAGACATCGCATTAAAGCCATCAAAAGCTAAGACTACTGTTTCAAACAGAAGCCCATACGGTTTCATAAAAAGTAGCCGTTTTTTATAGTTGGAAATAACGTTGTCATAAAATTTATTATTTCTGTGATTTCTTTCTACATGGATTATTGTAGAAATTTGAATTTATAGAATAGTATTGGTATTACTAATTGTACATGGATTATTGTACAATTAGTATTGTGAAGGAGAAATATTTGGGGAAAGCCGTTGACTCCATTGTGAACAAATAAATAAATTTCATGAGATGTATTATAAGCCCGTATCACAACCTTTTTCATAAAAAGAGACAAATATGTAACATTGTGTTTTTTCTTTTGCGAATGTGGTTTCATCATCAACACTCATGAAAATACTGGAAAATGTGTCGTAGTCACCAGTTTGTTAATTTAATGGGAGAATGAGAATTAGAATTAAAAATAAGAAAAAGCAGTGAAATTTTTAAATCAATATTTTTTTAAAATTAGGTACTTTTTTTATTGCGGATGATGCCCACATAAGCATTTTAGCTTGTGCGTGGGTAATGGATCTTGAGTGCTAAGGTGATTAATGAGGTGAAAAACAGCCATGCCACTAGGATTCGAACCCAGACCTGCGGCAGCGCTAGCGGACTGAAGGTTGTGACGCCCTAGCCCACTGCGCCACCGAGGCACAGTGGACTTCAATTGGAATAAGTTCCAAAGTATTATTGAACAATACCTTGATCCTTCAAAAACATTTTTGCACTGTTTCATGACTTCCAAATCACTATTTCCCATTGAATTGTTTGAGTGTTTTGGTTTTCTTTAGAAACTGCCTAAATCAATGAATGTGATGAAATAAGGTACTTACGGTATCATAATAATTTAACCTACTGATAATACATAATTCATTATCCATTAGACTGAAGTGTTGGACACATACACACAAATGATAATATTTAAATCAAAATTTGGAAGAAAAGGCGATTTGAACTTTAATGTCTGTGTTTTAACCCTTTATTGTGATTCGTCGAATGAATAAATAAATAAATGATAATTATTGTTATAGTGATGATTTTAAATTTTCAAAATATTCATAAATAAAACCCTGTTAAACGAATTGGAGAAATGAGTTTATCTGTCAGACACATGTGAAGATGAGAAATTAGAGATCATGAAAATAAATGATAGTGCAAACTTGATGACAAATTATAATTTTATGTGAAGCATTCATCAACATCGCTAATAGGTTCCAGAAGACCGCAAGCTCAATTTGACTTATACATTTCTAAGCGCGCTTGTGTACTTTATTCAACTCAAAGAATCTCTAATAAGAGCTTCCACTAAACCAAATCTAATGTTGCTTTCCTCCACTGTAGACTATTTATCAAGTTCAAGGGCATGAATAACATGCTCATTTCATGGCGTTTTGATTGGGAATTAGATCTATCGTACTATGATTCGAAATTGAATGTAACTACACGATGTGAGTTTGTATTAAACTTCTGATAGAATAGAGTCTAACAGATGAACCACATTTGGATGGGAAGGTGTCCCTGTTCAAAAAATATGGAGTGATAGCATTGATTATAATTTAAACTTTGGAGTGAATTGATATGAAAAATCTAATTTGATTGAAATATAAATGTTTTTTGAAGAGGAATTTGTAATATAAATATTTATTATTTAACATAGCCTGGTTTTGGACTGTATAGCATAAATTGGTAGATGAGAAGTTTAGGGCATGAACATTTTGAATAAATGAAAAGACAAGATGTTGTCAAACCACTGATTTATTAGAAAATCGAGATACCGGTTTCGGTTGTTACACCATTATCAATTTCTGGTAAACTAAAACTTAACGGACAGAGCAGCAGTATTTATACTAACGGTGAAGTACCGCTATTGGTCGACGCTCAATTGGTCGTCATCAATCATCATCATGTCCCTGAACATACGTTCACGGTCATTGGCTCAAGCGTCGACCAATAGCGGTGCTTCACCGTTAGTATAAATACTGCTGCTCTGTCCGTTAAGTTTTAGTTTACCAGAGATTGATAATGGTGTAACAACCAAAACCGGTATCTCGATTTTCTAATAAATCAGTGGTTTGACAACATCTTGTCTTTTCATTTATTATGGATAACTACCACAATATCAATTTCACAACTACTCAAAGAATGAACATTTTGCGCTCACCCATGTGTATTTTTTAATAAATGTGATAAAGTTAATAAGTCCAAATTTCATTATTTCTAGTTTCTTTTTTACGGATCCACAATGCGTTTACTAAACGTTTAGAATTTGTCTTAATAATAGAGATATAGATCATACAGACTTAAATTACTTATCTAGGTACGGTATCTTATGAATAGTCTATCCACGGAAAAATTCTGACCACAATTTCAGGCCAAATTTATAATTTATGAACAAAAATTGACCGAGCTGGAGTCATTTTTCCATCTTGCCAGAATGTTTTCTTTGCTTGGACAGACTATAGATGTTCAAATCACGAGTCACGACAATGAAATAGAGCATTGATACATATTGTCATTTACATTAATGAAGTAATAATATTTAACTTACCATTTTCAGATAAATTCACCGAAAATGCAGCTCAGCAGAGGCGCTCTAGTTGCAATAGCAATGGTGTTGGGTCTTGCTGTTTCGGTGGAGAGTGCTCTTCCCAGGGCTGTAACGTAAGTACTTGCACCAGCGTTTGTTTACACTGTTCAAGTAGTAATTGTTTGTACCACATAAGAGCAGTACTTTCAGTCAAGTATTTGCACTTACTCAACCACATCTTGAATGGATCCCTGAAGAATGTAAGTTTTTTAATTAGTGATTAACTAGAAAAACGGGAATTAAGTACCAGTATTTGTTTGTCAATATTTCAATTTTCGTATTTGAATAATTAATTTATTTGACTTGTCTAAAGTTTAAATAGTTTAATATACTTATAAGTTGGTAAATATGTTAATAACTTCCACTTTCACAACAGTACTCACGATTTTGTTGCTTGTCGAATGCGTTTCAAGGCACTGACTGATATGTTATTTTTAACATATTTACCAAGTTATAAGTTGATTATTATCAACAGTTCAAGTAGGATGAAGACAAAAGAAGAATTTTAATATACGGTATATTGATTTAGTACACTTAAAGATAACTTGATACTGGTGGTCTATAGCTATATAGCCTACTGGTCTGATACTGATAACTATACTGGTTATCGTAGAGAAAATAGTGTATGCAACAGTTGTATTATAGTCGCCCACAGATCATTGGAATGACCAAGGTCACTGGCAATGGTGAGCCCTGTTGCCACTGTTGTCCACCCTCATTCGGCTAGCCTAGAATGATTGTTTCCTTCTCCTACAAAACAATTCAAGAAAGGTCCTCCTCAAGTGGGCGACTATAGGCCTTTAAAGCAGATATTTAGAGCACTTGCTTTGCTCGCTAGGCTCGCTGCTCGTGGCTCTAACCTACATCTCACTCGTGCTCTAAATGTTCTCATTATACAACGTTGCATAATTTACTACTCGTATTTTATTCTCATAGCATAGGACTTACGCCAATTTGATGTACCTATCACGTAATATACATAAATAGAGTGAATGAATATAAAACCAACTTATGCAATTTTGATTACCGTATTTGATATTATATTGTCAAATGCTAAACGTAATTTTGTATTCTATCTGTAACAGGAATGAAGATATCAGGGACGCGATTCTCTCGTTTCTGCACATGTTCCGCGACACAAACAGTAAACTGGAGCGACATGAGTTGAGAGAGCGCCAGCTGGGAGAGGAGCTGAAGACCATTCTGGCCTCGGCCGATAAACGGGCGCGCACCCAGGACAGCACCCTTGAAATGATCGTGCTCACCCTCAACCGACTCGACAAGAGATTGCAGAAGATCGAGAGCAGCTTGAACAATGTAAAGGCAACTTTTTATTTGTTATTTTTTAATAGGAGGATCAACTTCCGCTGTATAAAAGACTAAAATTCAATTCCAATTGTTCCAACAGTTCCAATTGCTGAAAATTTGGAAATCATTCATTTTGCAAGAGTGTGTTGCGGTATGCAATTGATTCTTGATTCAATTCAATTTGAGTACAGAGAATATAGAACACAAGAGTTGAATCAGTGCAGCTAGCAGCACTCAGGAGTGCTATTTTTAGTAAAATTTCAACCAGCTAGGAGTCATTGCTATAACATGATTCACAGATACACTAGAAAATACTAGATAAAAAGGTATTAGTCGAATTTTTTTGCATCTTATTTCACCCGACATCAAATTTGAAGTCGATCATTTGAAATTGTCAATTGCTTTCCTAAGACAAAATTTCACTTTTTATGTAATCAATTTATACAGATTAGTTATTATTGTTTTCTTATTAATTAATAATAAAATAATGTTGTTTTGTTTTAGGACAACGCCAAAGAAAAGGGCTTATACACTGTTGACACCATGAACGACTCGATACAAACATGGATGGCGAATATGGAGGCGCTGTGGCGCAACCAGTCCAAGGCCAACGACCAGGGCAGAATGGATGCTGTCAACACTGCACTCAACAACATTATGAGTCAAATGGATATTATCCTTGCGCGCTTGGAGATGTTCATCCAGAGACCACAACCAACAGCAACAGATGTCGTCAATTATGAAGGAGTCATGAGTCGCTTCGAGGATAAACTGTCTCAGTTGAAAAGTAATAACCAGAACGACTTGGCGTCATCGCTACAGTCCAGTTTGACCAAGCAGGAAAGAATGATCAGCGACTTGAAAGATTCGATCAGTGCGATAAATCGCAACTCCGACCTGCTGCCGACCAAACAAGAGTTGCAGGAGTTTTTGAACAGTTCCAGGGAGGAGAACCAGGAGCTCAAGTATGAGTTGATCAGTGCCAACGAGAAGGAAGTGGCCAAGTTGGAGATGAAACTGGATGTTTTGAAGGGCGACGTTGTGAAAAATCAGGACAACATTTACAAGGCACTGAACGATGCTGGAGAGTTGGCTGAAGGGTTCTATGCAGATGTACAAAAAAGTTATGAACAATTACAGAACGAGGTGAAGGCTCTGAATAAGGTGGAACAAGTTTTGATACAGACGGCGGATAATGTGTTGGATACAAAGAGGAGGATTGAGTACGGTGTACACCAGATTTTGTTGGAGGTGGGTGATTTGGTTAAGATTCAAGCTAAAGATTTGAACGAGACTGTCAACAAGAGGTTTGACGATATCTCGGATACGATTGTGGTCAATCATAACGGAGGGTTTAATAATTTGAGTACAAAAATTGAAACTGAGATCAGTCAGGTTTGGAGGCAGATTGGAATAATGTACCAACAGCTGACTGCTTCAGCGGGAGCGTTGGATAGACTGCAACAACAGACTGAATTATACGTGAACGGAAGTCTATCAACCATGGATAGCATGGAGGGTAAGGTGGGACAGATCACGGGTCGTATGAGTGAAGTGGACGATAACCTCAACTATCTGCTGGGACGTTTGTCGCTGGTCACCCACGAGTTCAATCAGATCAAGTCGGGTCTGGGAGCGGCGCTGGACAACATCCGCAGCAGCTTCATGGAGGTGCAGAGTCGTGTCAAGGATGTGGGACCCGGCCCCAACCCCATTGAAGCGTCCGACGGTGACTTCGATCCCGGCCGAACTGAGCTCGACAATAAACTCTAATTATTCAATCAATTAATGTTACAAGTAACAGATGAAAGTTACAAGTAAAGTATTTCAAGAGAGGTGAGAATTGGAATATTCCAATCGAATAGATTATTATCAAAATAATTTACTTGAACCTTACAAGTAAAGTATTTTGTGATAGATCACTGTGTTGATTGTCAATAGATACGTTGAAAGTTGATTACTATCAAGTATCAGTTTAGTAGAATCTGATCTAATTGATACGAAAAAGACAAATTTCATCTATTGATATTAATTTAGTTCCGTAAAATAATAATGTTCTGGTTTTTACAGAAAAATTGAGCGATAGATATACATACATAACAGTAGTTGATAATTTGACGAGTCAGTACGCTACTTAGTAATGTTTAATAGTTAATGTGACGAAAAAAATACTAATAATTATGATTATTTATAGATGTAATTATTGTGAGTATTTTCTCAAGATTATTTTCAAATCAATGTGTGAATCAAGTATTTCAAATGTTTCTACTATAATAAGCAGAATTGAGTTCCTGGAAACTATTATAACTAGTTTTTGGGAGGAAGTACCGTATTCCAAGTTGAGAAAAATAAAGATCATTTGAACGGCTGTTCAAGTCAAATCGAAGGCGATATAATGTTAACGATCATAGAATCCCAAAGATAGAAACAAATTTTCATAATAGAATGATGGTTGAAGTGATTCCTTGTGTAGATAATTTATCTTTTGGCCTATTTACTGGAGTTAAAAAATAATTGAATAAAGAAGAGATCGATTATGCACTACCTAGCTAAAATAATAATTTGATAGATTTAAGATAGTATTTCATGATAAAATTCCAAGTTTTAATGTAGTTACTGAGTAGCAATACTTAATTTTTTATAAAATACATGACATAAATAAGAATAATACTGCTTGATTTTTGTAACAACTGTTTTTTTAATGTGATCTTCCTTATTTCAAATTAGTTACCAAAAGCTTTCGAATTTGAGCATCGCCAAAAATGTCAAATGAGTTGTTTTCACAACATTTTTGTAATTTTCTTTCGTGATTAAAAAAAATGCAAATTTCTTATTGCACTGCGCAAAGTTGTTAACACTCATAACGAATTCCCTTTAAATAGATTTTCTTAAATTGGGTTCAATTTGAAATTACGGATTATCATTTCTGGAAATGTAGTAATGAACAACACATTCTCTCAATTAAAAACTTTAATAAATCAAAAATATATTTATAATACAGTTTTCATCAAATGAAACCGGGCAGTAAACGTATTTTACAGCGGTGTATTTTCAATTGAATGATCCCACATAATAATCATATTACTTTTTCTAAACAATTTTTTCTCCGACTTGCTTCCAAACCATAACTCTTTCAAAATTAATTTATTCTGAGGAGGGACTCTCTTATGAGGGAAACAAATTACATCGGCCATTTTATTAAGGATGTGATTATTTACATATCACAATTTGCTTGAATCTGTAAAATTTCACAATAATTATCAACAAATTGCATTATTTTAATACAATGTATTTCAGAGCAAGATGATGAGATGAAAATTGAAAATTAGTTTTGACGATAAATTAATATCAAGTCCATTCAGTAAAATGATGACAGATGGAATATAATTTAAATCGGAAAAGAGTTTTTTAAACACTACAGTTACAAGTTATAATAATTATTATAACATGGTTTGGTTTTGAAAATTGAACCGAGCTGAAAATTACCAATTAAATCACAATACCGTAGTAGTAATAATAATAATAAGAATGAGAATATTTGTACACATTTCAATATAATACATAATTTGAAGTAAAGCAGCTACTTGAAAAAATATGACAGTTTAGATGCCGTAGTTGCTTTTACACACCTCTATTTACAATGTTCTTCATCTATATTAAGCCATAGCACAAATAACATTCATTTGCTTATGTATAAATGTATATACATAATATTATTTCATCCATTTAATGGATATTTGTCCAATTTCAATTGTTTACATTAGTTCAAGAGATAAATTTTTTACAGAAAAAACCAGTAGCTGTCTCAATTTCAGTTTTAGTGTGGAAGTAATTAATGTTTTTTTTACGAGTACCACTTATATATTAAAGAAAATGATAGGATAGTTTTTCATAACAATGATAGAGAAAAATATAATATGACAATAATATTCCTCGGTACCAAATAGGCTTTGATAAACATGCTGGCAGAAACATTTTTTCACGAAATTCATTCATTCAACTTTTATTAATTCAAGTTGTCGAACAAGAATGTCAAAGTTTCATAGGTGTCTAAGGAAGCACTAACAAGATTATCAACATCTTAAAGTTTATTTAATTAGTTTCAGTAATTTTAAAGCCCAGCATGTGAATACAGTATTCTATTCGGAGAAAATAATTCTCACGAGGAGATTTATAGATTTGATAGCATTTTCTCATTGAGAAACAAGAATATGTAAACAAAAGTAATGTTTTTGTTTCAAAGACATGCTCAGAACAGAAATTACAATACAACTGGCCAGACATCATGTCAACACAATCGAATAATATTTTTATATAATCATTTGTTTTTTAAGAAAATTATCTCTGAGAACTAAAACAACTAATCAAATGCAGCAGTACTGGATCATTTATTTGTTTTCTATAATGTAATTATGAACTAGCTGATATCTTGGGAAATTGAGAACAGTTCGCTTCCCGTGAGGACCACTATTTCTTCAACGGAAAGATTTATAAATATGATTAAGACGTGAAAATGCACAATGTGCTGTTTTACATTGAAATCTATTTTATGATTTTTTTTAGATAATAGATGATCAAGCGATTTTAACTGTAAATTTTACCAAAAGGTAAATTATTATTACTAATGAATTGCTAAGACGATGATTTTTGATCTTCAAGAATTCAATAAGATAAATCACAGTAAATATTACTTAACGATTTGGAAAGTTTACAAAGACAATAACTGTTCAAGCATTGTGCATGAGCATTCCTAACTCACAATAATTCTACAAGTCGCATTTAATTCTAGAATGAAAAAAGGTTCCAGTTTACGTAGAAATTTCAAGTGTAGGAACATATGTGCGCTGTATTAATAATTCAATATTGAACCAACTTATCTTAGGATGACAGAAGCTTTTCCTTGGTAATGGTAAGACAAAGTTTTTCGACACAATCAACAATTACTTCGAAAGACTCGTATTTAAATTATAAGAGGTTTATGCAGGAAAACATATTCATTTTAGGAACATTATCATCATGCTAAAATTCAGAATACAAGGGAATCACGAAAACGAGCTTAAAAATATGGATATACCTGTAGATGAGAAGTAACAGAACCAAAGAAGACTGAATACTTTGAAAAGCTTTCAATTAACGATATAAACGCCGGTCAGATTGATCTCCGATTTTACAAGCAAGAGTTATCATTGTCTGATCAAAGATCAAATTCTGATCAACGTTTGTGCAAGTTTGAGTGAAACATCGATCAAGGATTATCAAAATAATTTTTTTCATCTTTGTCGTTACAAAGCAGTCAAAAACACCAAGCCTTCAATTTATAAAATAGAGATTTCAATTTTATTTACTTTGAAATATTTTGTTCGAGATGAATAAAAACTCCAAACACCTCAATCAAATTGATAGTGAGTAATTGGTTTGCTTGGAATGATCAAAGAATGATGAAACAAATACCCGCTTTATGTAGAACTCCATTGCCAAATTAAAGCTTCTGTCATTATTATCTAGAAAAAGATACACTATGATTAACTCTCAACAACTGATCATTGACAACGACGAACGTACAATTTTAAATTAATATAAAACTACAATACCGTACATAAATATTTGAATATTCTTCATTTTTTTCAATTAAATTCTCAGTAGAAAACAATAAGGCTGATTGCTTTTCTTCAATGTTCTATAATACATTACGAAATACGAGTGTACAACCTAACTAATGCTTACAAGTCAATTTCATTGAAATTTTATGCGAAGAGCAGGATAGTGACCCTGAAATTATTCGAATAAATTAAATAATTTAAAATCATTACAGATAGTTCGACACATAATCTTTTATTTACACTAACTATGTTACATAAAATTAACAAACACAGATTGTAGTATTACAGCTACAATATACAAAGACATATTTGGTTTACAGGGAACAAATTCAAGATTTTAATAAGACGTATGAATTGAGAATTTCTAATTCGTTTTCAATTTCATGATGAAAATACAGATTTAGGTTTGTGAGATATATTAATTGACAGTAAATAACGGAGAAACAAGTTCATTTTTTAAGTAAAGTTAATTAGTTCAACTGAATTTATCACATAAAACCTCATGTCACTTTATGGAGGTGGACTGAACAATCAGTTATCAATCAAAAGTGGAATACAAATAAATAGGAATGTTTTATGGAGTGTAATAAATAAATATTTACATTAAAACTCCACTTATAACAACAATATTCACTTGCTGCGAAAGGTTTCTAGACACTAATATCAAAATTCAGAACAGATATCGTGAGAAGTTCAAAGAAGGATATTTCAATCCTTTGAAGTAAGAGTAAATATTGATTCTGTGAATAATTTTACCATAAAGATTTTTCCAAAGAGAAAAATGTCTGGCACATAATTGGGAATGAATGTGATTCATTAATGATTTGCCCAATATAAAAAATGTATTCCCAATAATGAAAATCTGTGAAAAGCTTCGGGCAGTCTCCATACCTAAAGCCGTGCCTTTACTAAATCGACAATATTCTACTTTTATGATCAATTTTATTATTTTTTAGTGATGTTGTAACTGAATGACAGCTTACAAATGGCCAATAATAACAATAACGTCTTTTAACACTATTCCCCTTATTCGAGGTACTTTATATTAGTACTATACCGTACTATACACATACATCACTTATAAGTTACTATTCGTTTATAATTAGTATTATCTTCTGTTTCATCATTACATTAGTCTTTCTTAATATTTTATATAGTCATTATAGATATAAACTGTATCAATTACTTATCTTCACAAAATCGATTAATAAACAAACAAGTTCATCAATCTATTATATACAGGTATAGTTAGCAGTTGTGCTGTGGCAGTGAGAGTCGTTCCTTGCCAAACCCCTAACACAACATTCGCCAGCCTGACTTTGAAATCAAACAAAAGCAAATAATCTATTGCCCGAAACATAGGCTACAAATAACTATTACAATTTACAATACTCTAATAAAACAGTTCTTGAGAATGTGAAATCCATCTTGAAAAGCGACGTGTTATCAAGTTCTTGTGGTACCAGTCAGACCTCACAATACTTTCCAATTGTTACAAACACGTACCTCTGACAAACACTCAATGATTGATAACTCACTTTCCAATTATAGTTAAAGAAAAAAATACATCTCAACATTAAATAAATGCAATTGATTTTTTTACCCAGTAAAATATGTCAGATAATACGATTCTATAGCTTCAAAAGTATAAAAATCGTAATTATTAAAGACAAACAATCCAGAATTCATTTTGGAATTTATAAAAATGGGCCAACACGTAATTCCAAATATTTGAAGCAAGTTGAATGAAAAACTTTGAAAATACGAAACTAAACTTTCTAAACACAATTGTAAACCAAACACAATTTTTTTGTAATTCAGAATATGGAATTTGATTCAAAATCAGGCATGGCAAAAAGCGATTCTATTTTAAGAACCATAGCATATTCTCGAAATGTTTGTGTCTACAAAATGATTTCCTGAAAAGACTTTGTTTCAAGAGAGATGAGAAATAAACTAAAACGTTTTACTGTGATGAAATACATAATAGTAATGTGGTGATGCTACAAAATGCTAGAAATTTGAATCTATTAGCAGAACGCGGTTGGCCGGAATTTGCCCAAAAAGGAGCATTATAGTCGTAGCAGATAGTACAATGATACATTCTTACATAAATATACAGTATTAATAGAAAAGATTTAGTTTTATTTGTTATTAAGCTCGCAAAATCGGACAATTCAATAGAAAACTACCAACCTTCGTGAAATTAACTGTGGAGCAATGCAGTTTTAGAAGTGAAAAGCAACTAGGAAATTTGCAAACAGCTTGGAAACGTTTAGTACTAGCTACTATAACAAATTTATACGAAAATCAATTTTTGAAATTGGTGTGAAAATTGAACCAATTACTTGATTAAGGGGGGTTATTATGAGGGTAAACGATAAGTAATAGGCAATAAAAGAATAATGGACGATTTAACTGAGATGCCAACTTTTCCAAAGCAATATTTTCGATTAGATAAATTGGTGTGGATGTCAATCGTTGACAAAACTATTTGAAGAAAATGTGGAACTGTTTCATAAATATTATAATTGTTCAATAAATTACAATAGAACCAGGGATGCATAATTGCTGCAAATTAACTCTACATTGCAAAGGCTAGAATGGGCAAAACCCTGACTAGAGACTATTTGAACATGAGTAGATCGTGGAGCGCATAAGTACTAGGTGTAATAAGCTTGAAAGAATCTTGGTGTGAATGGTGTACAGGTCTAAATAGTCTAGGAACTTGTACAAGCATGAAATAGAAAATAATTGTAACGGAACAAATTTTGCGAACACTATGAGGAAAGAGTCGAGAGTTGGATCATCGAGAAATGAATATGACTGATACAGAAAGCAAAAACCTCAAAATAGACTTAAAATAAAGTGTATGGTACCACCAAGCTTATTGTTTAATTCTGAGCTTCCAACGAATATTGTCATGAAACTCTATAGAAATTGAAAACTCGATAATTAACTATGATAATACTTAAAAGTTGGTCGAATAATCCACTTTATTCATTCAGACAAAAACTATTTCATAGTTTGACAAATATTTCAAATAGAGGTTATAATAACTTTCTACGATAATGACTCAACGATCGGAAAACAGTAAGTTTTAAAAATATAAAGGTGCAAAATAGCATTTGAGCAAGAGCTGCAAATATATGCAGCCAAATGAGAGAGCAGTTTAGTTTGAGCATTGACAGAATTGATGAGGATAAAATTATTAACAAGGTAGAGTGAAATGAGTGAGCAAAAACAAAAAAACAACAAAGGAAGCATAAATTGATAAAAATAAAAATTTCTGGTCAAGAAATACGAATTAGTAAGATCAAACTGTGAAAAAAGTTTCTGAGCTGCATTATAATGATTGTGGAATCGATGAAAATAATCTTATTAGTGAAGCCTTATTATTAATGATAATTGAATTCTATAACAATCATCTGAAAAAATCATAAGATAGATAAAAAGAGAATTTAGAAAACCATAAATCGATGAGACTAAACATTCTATAAAACTGAAGAAGGTTGTTTTTTGAGAGACAATAATAATCTTGAGAAATGTGTAACAAATCTTAAATATTTCTGAAACAAACATCATTTGACTTAATTGAGAATTTTAAATACAAAAACTAGTCTTAAGATGGAATGTAAATGTCTTTGAAAGCAAATTAGATAATGATAATGGACGGTCAAGTAACCCGACAAGCTGAACTCTACAACATTCATCAAAATAATTACACATCCCTTTCACTCATCTAATGCAACATCAAGCAGAACTCATGGATTTATTCATACCGTTGTTGTTTACAAAAATTCAGCATCTATTCAACTTCAACACACTGCGAAAGAGGTTGTTCTCGATTAGTGTGCCTTACTTTATATCACAGGGTAAAAACATTCTTTTTACACGAATGAGAAACCATCAAGGCTCCGAGTGTTACACCGTTGAAATTTTGTACACGTTATTATCGTGGAATGCTGCATTATGAAAAGGTATTCTATTTAAATCTAAGTTTGAATGTATGAAAAATTATTCGGAATGAGAGAGAATGATAGTAGAGAAGCGTTGGAGGGAGGTGTGGAGGGAGCGATGAGGCGCACAGCCAATGGCAAGTGGCAAAGGCAAACTATGTTAAAGCTGCTGCTGCTGCTTGATTTCAGTGCACTGTGCTGTGTAGTGAGTATGTGTGGTGCAGAGCAAAAGCTGCTCTACTCAAATAATCGCCCGCTACAACATCCCAAGCCTTAGGCCCTCATCAAATAAAAACAATAATCAACGATACCTTCATTAATATAATCGTATTAATATTATTATTAGTATTATTGATTGTATTAGTAATGTGATTGAAATGAGACACAGCGATGAGATCTTGTTCGATTGCAAACAAACAGTATAGTTAACCGAGTTTGCAGCGAGTGAAAACATTATACATTTATTCATTAAAATTTGCAAAAATGTTTTGCACGTCTATTGTCTAAATTGAATTGATCCCCCCTTAAAGTATAAGGAATATAAATTAGCAGCACACAGTAACCAAATACACGGGCTAGCCGAAGTCGCACATCCCAATGTGCATCTATTGTACAAATTGTTTGTTAATTAGCTACTAGTTCAATTATTACACATTCGGATATCCTTCAGTAGTGTGTATATTAGTTCTGTGCCGAATATATCGTTATCGTAATAATCATATTATTCAATTATTATTATCAACGCTAAATGGAAAATTACAATTACAACACTTCATTCAACTGTTGATTCGCCCAAGTTTGTTTTGTATACTTATCGCCCCATAATTCACATACAATTTACAGTACTTTATTCTTCTACTACGTACTGATTTATAGTATAGCTGTACAATATTATATAACATAGTCAATAGATATTCAATTTTTACATTTGGTAACTCTGATAATACAATTTACGTCAGTATAACTAAATATCTTACAACTTTCATTGTACAATGATTATAATAATTTACAAACCGTTAAAAATTAATGCACTCCTGTCTCGTGATAACATCGATTGGAAATGAAAGAAGGAAAGTTTGTTTTGTTAGTAACAAATAACTTTTGTGCGTTTTATTAAATGAAGAAAGCTCTGCAGCCTACCTGACCTATGCGGAAGCCGAGGGCGATCAGTATACACGACAAATAGATGGTGGACTAGGGAGGGGGAGGAGACGGCATGCTGACGCCGACAAAGTGACGTCGACGAACACGACGACGACGACGACAAAGTGTTGTTGCTTGCACGCACGCACACAACCGATGAGCAGTATTAACTGCTGGTCGATGCGATCGGAGAGACGGGACTTAGCGGAGACCTGCTCGAGTCCTGCAGGCAGCCGTTGATTGTTACCACCACCTACAAAAACAACAAAACAGATATCACACCACTGTTCATTTATACACATCTTACACAGCAATTCATGGAAAAAAATATTCTCTTATGAGTTGCAACCCCTCCTGACATCGCATATCATTTCAATTCAATCATTTATTCATTATTAAACTATTACAATAATGTATAATAATAAATATTATAATCGAAAAGGGAAAAACTAGACTTAGCCTATTTCTCTTTCAATTTCAATGGGTAATAGGTAAAGGTATTCAATATGATACAATTGATCAGGGCAAGCTCAGAAATGTTTAGGGTAGATTCCCTTAATCTCTTTGGTTCACTCCTGTAATTGATAAATAAGTACTAAAAAATACACTCTTGAGAGAAAAATAACAGTTTCTCGCAAAACTGGCACAATAGAATTTATTTATTTAAACCACTATGAAGAGAAAGAAATATATAAGTACATATAGTATTAAAAAGTATCACTGTGTGTAATGTAAAGCTGTCTAATTATTTCTTTTCAATAAAGTTGAATTTAAGAAGTATCAAAAGTGCATTGAATTTGATACGTGATATTATGAATTCTATAGATACGATACAAAACTTTTCAATTCAATTATTTCAAATGAAACATGCCATATCATCCTTTGAATCTTCTTTAAAGGAAACTTAACCGTGTCACACAGCTGAAAACACATTAAATATCAACAAAACATTTTAATTGTATAGAAGAGAGTATTGGAGATTAACAAATTCTGACATCAAGACACCGCAAAACACATACGCTTTCTTCAGAGTAACTTATTTACGAATTTTAGGCATAGCCTACTCCCAAATCAATAAGAAATTGAATGTGAAAAGAGGGCGATTTTCTTTCACTTCTATCAGATGTATCAGTTCATTGGTAATATGAATAATAGTTGAATAAGATATAAAAATAGGTGAAAGATTTGTAATAACGCATTGAAGATAGGATTTTCCTAGACATCATACTGATGACATCCACTACATTTTGTCAGACCATTCATATCTCTGTTCCTTCTTCAATTTTCCAATCTCTTTCATAATTTTTTCCATTGTTTATACTGTAGCTGCTTTATAATTGTATTCAACCAGCACTTCCATATCGTATATTTGTCACAGTTCAAAGATCTAAAAAGTATTTCAAGAAATACTACTGATAGTATTTAAGGTATAGCGTGGCCATTTATATAATATTTTTTTGAATAAATAAAATGGAGTTGAATGGATTTGAGAAGATTAAAAGAGTTGTCAATCATTGAACTCTTCTGAAATATTATAAATAACTATTCTTTCGCTATATATATTTGAATAAGAACTGTAATTCAGGTTACCTTTCTTGATCCTGCTTGGTCACGATGCTCACAGAGCCAAATTCCCTGCCATGTGCCTAGGTTAAGTTTGCCATCCGTTATTGGAATAGTCAACGAGGAACCAAGAAAACAAGCCTTCACGTGTGCTGGCTGTTGACAGAAAAAAACATGAGTTAATTACAAATACAAATATATTTTTTGTAGTTTCATTTCAGTTCTTGTATAGAAGATGTGAGAAGACTTTTTCGCAATCAATAGATTGTTACGACTAGATGCTCTAACAAAAAATCTTTTTCAAGACTTCTATTGTATGGATGGAATTTTAATGTCATAAAGTTTACGAGTGATTAAAAGTGTTGAAATTACTGTTGTCTTTGAAAAGCAATATTTTCTCAACAATAATATAAGTACTGGTAATATGAACTTAAATGATTTCTTCAAACCTGTAAAATTACTAGGAATGCACTTAGATAGTAAACTCAGTTGGAATTATCGTTTAGAGAATTTATGTAAAAAGCTGTCTAGAGTATCGTTTCTCTTGCGAAGACTGAAATATTGTGTAAACCTAGATGTAATTAAAACTATATCCTTTGGTCTTTTCCATTCACATTTGGTTCATGGAGTAAAATTGTGGGGTAGCTCATCTTCTTAAAAAAATTGAAAAAATAAAAAAGCTTTTATATGTCAAAAAAGCGCACTCAGAATTATTTTTGGACTTAAATACAATGAATCTTGTAGGGAATTTTTGTTCTCAAAAAACACAAAATTATGACTTTGCCCTGTTTGTATATATATTATAATTTAATCTCTGTTAAGAAAAAACTGTCCTAATTTTCAAAAAATATTCCTGTACATAAGTACTTTGAATATTTCATTAAAGAGCCATAAGTATTTTTTGCAAATTCGTATGTTTAATTTATTGTACCAGAAAATGTCAAACAGTTACCCTTGAGAACGTTCTGTATTACTGTCGATAATTGGCTGAAATCTGTAGCTTCTTTTTCTGTAAATGACTATTAAATATATTTCAATGTTTATCTGTAGTTTTGATCACTTCATGTACATGTGATGTAGTATTGACGAAGCCTATTGCTTACTTTTCTGTAATGTTTTATGTCTAATAAAATTCTTGAAAGAGAAGGATCACAGAAATCTGATTTCAATGCATTGTGCTTTTATTTGAGATAGTTTGGGTACTTTGAATTTCGAACTACCAGCTCGACTGTGAAATTCAGTTCAACCAACGAATTAAGATTTGCGGACGTATATTATAATAAATTGAAGAAAATCTCTCCTTTGTAAATAATTGGGTAAATTATTTTTCTTATCGAATTCTAGCGTTCCAAGACTTCTTCCAATGATTTGCTTAGTTGAGAAAAACGAAAAAACATTTCTGAATTGGAATGAAAAATTGTTATCATAGGAAAATTTCTTCAAAATGCTACTTACCATGTCATCAGGTCCTTCACAGGAGTGTCTATAAGGCAAACCCTCAGGCACTATTTTATTTAACATCATCTCCATATCATCTCTGAAAAACAACAAGTTATTAATATAAGTTACATTATCAAAATACAGAACTATAAAATGAATAGGTAAATGCACAACATAAATACGGTTTCATGTAACAATTATTATAAATTAAAATATTAATTAGAATTGCAATCCACATTATTCAATAATCTTTCAAATCAATTTACACAATAATATTACACAACTGTTCATAATAACATGATCACTGAATCTTTAGAAATTGAGAATTATTTTCATATACGAGTTTAAAGATTTTCCTATTCATAGCATAACTGATCACCCATGGCTTGGTCATTATTACATGGCTACAAGAATTAATAGATTATAGTTGAAATATTTTCATAGCATTGACTCAATATATTTATGAGCATGAATTTGCTTGTTGAATACGCTAACTTATTTCAATGCAGTAAAATTCTAGTCACTGCATTCTAGAACTTACGGTGTATTAAATCAATCAAAGTCAATAATAACATGAATTTGCCTGGTAAGAAGCAATTTCAATGCAATAAAATACTATTCACTGCATTCTACAAAAAACTGTGTATTACAATATCAATTTAATATTATCAATCTAAATAGTCAAATTTTGATTAAAATGTTTTTCAAAAATCTAATTATTTTGTAATGTTGTATGAAAGAGTAATTGAACTGAATAAAGTTGAGAAGTCAAAATGAAATAAAACACACTTATGTTGTCAATACTACCATTTTTAACAACGACTCAGTCAAATTTTTATAAAGTCAAAAAGTTGATAATCTTATTTCAAATTTATGCAATAACATTGAATAAGTTGATTTATTTGAAGATTTGCTGGTTTGTAGTCCATATACCATCAATAAACAGTGCAAGGATACGCGGTAAAGATGGCAACGGGTTGACGAAGAAACAATAGAGGAAGGAGAAAGGATGGAGCGCCGAAAAGAATAGCTGAGTTGACTCATCAAAATTTCACATGTCACAAGGGACCTTGAAAATGCACACAGACACCGACCGCCCCAAAACCGAATTCGACATCTCCACAAAATGTGCACAAGAACACGACAATCGGATAACTGGCTGAGTTATAAAGCAAGTGAAACATCTAAAATCAAGGCATACTCATTTTCATTCTTTACTATCAACTTATTCAATCGATTTTTTCCAACTAAGGTTTAATCTTTTGTCAAAATTACATTATTTTCACTTTTTTCATTAAACATAAATTGATAATTATTTTACTCGATGCTTCCCCAACTTACAATGGAGAATGAAAAGCAGACACTTATCAACTTCCAATTCTATTTATTTGGATTTTTTCCAACTTAATTCTTTTGGAAATGTTTATACCAATTTCATTTTTATTTTTGCTAAGAGTACATTGACTTTGCTAGTAGCTTCCCCTAATTACACGAATAGAGAATATACAACAGACATTTATAGACTCATTAGGTATTCTTTTCAAAATTTTGATTCGTCAATTTGGTGCAACGTTTTCACTGATAGGTAATTTGTAACAAGATTGAATAAAAATAATGTCAATATAATTATAGACTGGAAATTGCTGTTTTCAAGTGTTTTTCAAAACACAAGCTTGATTTGGACTCTATTTTCAATCAAAATCAAAAGAGAGAGAGAGACAGTAAGGGCTAAATTATTAGAAGATACATAAATTGTTAATTTTATTATTTCATAAAGTGAATTATTAATGATTATTTTACTAAGAATAATTTATATTCTACACAAGAATAATTACTAATAAAATAGACTGTAAAACTATATAGAGAAGACTAATCTTCAAAATGGTGTAAATCACTGAGATTGGTTACACTTGGAGAAATATTCTAAATTACCTTATTCAGTAGAATAATTATGCTCACCTAACATCTGGATCCCAGCTTTCATTTAGTGCTAAACTGGCAGACGTGTGGAGAACTGGAAAAAAGAAATTAAAATTAGTAATAATGACGCTATGTTACTATTATATAATATCATGACATATTGATTGATTCAACGATTTCATGTACTATAATTATTCAAAAGAACTCAATCTTCGAGGGTAATATATAATATTACTTTAAATGGTATAACTTGAACTAAATGGTATAACTAAGCTTAACTTTCACACATGAGAAATTGGTGGAGCAAATTGAGATAACCCTTTAAATAATTCACTTTATTGAAATAAAAAATACTAATTGTGTTGGAAAAATCCCTAGTTTAAGAATATACATCGTTAGTGTAAGCATAAAAACGGTTTTACCTACACAAAAATGTTTACATTATACATGTATTTAAAGGAAAATCTGTCCGTTTTTCATCATTTTTTACAGTGGCGGTGATGAACAAGTAGGGGAGCAAGCGTTCCATTTTAATTCAATTTCATTAGAAACGTTGCCAAGTCACAGTGCCTACTTCTTACTGCATTCTCGCAAAAGTGGAGGGTCAAACATTTTAGGTGAATAATTAAATTCAGTTACTCGGATACTAAAACAAAGAGTTTCATCCATGATGACCAATAAGCACAAGTAGTATACTAAGACCTGAGTAGACTGCAACCGACAACATTCTGGGTTTGATTAGAATTTAAAAATTCATTCACTTGTGTTCTGTAGGCTACCTGAAATAGCAGCATTCTAATTTTCGTTCTATTGGCTACATAACAGATTAACCTGATCATTGTAACTACTTTTGAAGATTTGTGGGAAATAATAATTAGATAAAGTAGCCTTATTCAAAATTGTATGGAACTTAACAAGAGATAGGTAACTTTATTGATAAGAAAAAAGCTATTCTATTGTATTGTATTGCTTTTTTAAAAACAATTCAAGAATTAAAATATAGCATGAGTCAATTGTTGAGAAAAGTGTCTATTCCTGCAGGCAGAGCTCAATTATTCCCAATCTACTTTAATTTGCCCCTATTAAACCGGACTTGAACTTGGTTACATCACGACTAGAAATAGAATCATAAGCTCATGCACAGCATCTCTTAGATGCATTTTTCAAACTGTTAAATGAATAGAATACCTGTTAAAAGTAGGGCTCAGTTCCTAACTTATTATAATTCAAAGTATATAATCTAAGAGCAATTTTATTTATAATCTAGAAATAATTCAACCTATATCTATTTTATATTCTTATTCAATGATCTACTATTCAATCTTTTTTCTTCATAAAGAAGCGAAGAATTGCCAATCATATTTCTTGCATGACAATATTGCATCAGTTCTAAATTAGTAATTTCTATTCTTATGAAACATTACATTTTGGTTCTTGAACAACTTTGCCTATTTTGTTTGAAATTTGGACTAAGCTAATTCTCTAAAAATAAGCTCTATTTAGGCTCAAGTGTATGGAATGAGAAGGATAGGCCTAATGATACATAACAACTAAAATTATCGTTCCTCCAAAAGACAGGAGCGCACTTTTCCAGTTTAATCAACTGGATTTGAATTTGTAACCTTTGGATTATCAGACCAGCGTCTTATTGCCAACGCTAATGACCACTTCAATTAATTTTCATTTTTTTATAGAATCCATAAATCCTAAAATTGGTTTCAACTTGAATCAATATATTTTTTGAATCTTAAATATCATAAATGGCATCCAAAAATTCTAAGAGCCAGTTGAGCATACTGAAACTTCAAATTCTAGTGCGCTATAATTTGTCCACATCAACTGATAAACCTTGCTATGCCAGTAAAGTTCAATTTTTTACCTGGAATAATAAGGACCAGTAAATTAGTAACTTGAATGAAAGCGGCCCACCAAAGTGGATAAGTTGTCCTCTTACCATCGACTTGAGCACAGAGGAGTAGCCTATTTAAATGATACAGTAGATAAAAATTAACTTCATTCAGGTTTTTGGGATACTGTATAACTTATTGATTCAAATTGATCTATAAAGTAATCAAACTTGAATAATTCTTATACAGTAGTCTGAAGCCGACAGATTTGTCTGAGTTGAGCAGCTTGGATTTGAGTCAAGTTTACACGATTCATCATGATAGATTGTAAATAAACTTCATTCAAGTACCTACAAAAATAAAATACCCAAGCACAAAAATATTACCTACAATACCTAATTAATATTATAATAATAATTGAGAAAGGTTAAGTATCCAAACTAGCCTATAGGAATAAGATTTTAGATGGAAAAAAGGCACGGCTCCAAACTGTAAATTAGCCTACCAAAATTATAAAGGCTCATGACAGTAGCCTACAACAAGACCAAAACTGAACAAGGTTATGTATTTTATAAGAAATTGATAAGGTAATGGTTGGAGTAAACAATATATTTTGAACTTTTTGATAAACATAAATTATAACCATCACGAGAGATAAGAAATCAGCCTACCGAACCCTGACCCTAAGCTCTATCTTGACCATCGATGTAGGTAAAACTAATTTGCTGAAAAATGTCATGTTATAGGTGCATAAATCTTTTGATGAGAGACTAAATATCAAGAACTGTAACTGAAAATATCAAAGTATCAAATCAAAAATATCGATAACAACTGTACAACTAACCTAACCTATTACCAACTGAAGATCCTGCAAAAGGCTCGATTTGGCCGGCCAAACTCAGTTTCCAAGTCTTATAAAGATGAATGTGAGTCAATACTTGAGAATAATATGAATTTTGAAGGGGTATTAGAAGATTTTCTGTCAGAAATAGGACGATGAATCAACTCCCAGCCCATTTCTAACCAAACCCAAAATGACAACATCCTGCTTGGTACTTACTTTGTACATGAAATAGTCCCACTGAAAATTGACATATTTCAGGCATTTGCCTGAGAATTTCTTCGGTAACTAGATGCACTCCTCTATGCTGTGGCCTCAGGTTCATTTTCCGTTGAAACCACGCTGAACCTATTTGGATACCCCTATTCGATGAAGCCATGATGTCACACCGCACAGTAGGAAGGCCGTGTTCAACTACAAATAATAATCAAAATCGCAACATGCGTCCATAAAATGCTATGAATTAACAGTTTTGTGAAATTGTATGTTCCTAATTAACATTGCTGTAGCCACTTAACCACTACAATTATGCAGAAAAAATGTCAAAAAACAACGACTATCAACACCTTCACTGCTCACCGCACCATAGGAATAGCACCAACTTCCGAATAGTGCCGCCAGTATGCGGTAATGTAGCGGCCATCAATAAAACACATGATTGGCGGGAGTAAAACAAGCGGCTAGAAATAATCCGAACATCTAATAATTTATTAATTTTTTCCCACATCATTTCTCATGCCAAGAAAAATGAACGGATCTTAAAAACACATTGGAATAAGGACCTTTCTGAAAGTAAAATTCTTATTTATTTTAAAAGAGGAGTTTTATCACAAAAATACTCTTGTTTTCTTATAGATCAATATCACTCGCTTCAGAAACCATTCAGTACCATGCACTAAAAGTAGACTAGCTGCAATGGATAAAATGTCAAGTGGACATGTAGAATACATCGGAATTTTGCTAGTGAGGGAGTATTTATCTGCTAAAGTAAGTGAATTCATAAATAACATAATTTTATAATCACTCACCTACGGTATTCAAAACTTCTTCCAACTTGTGATGGTCTTTGAAAATTTTTACATTATATTGTTTCATTACTTGACATGACAAATATAATTGTGTTCACACAAAAAAGTTATATATATTTTAAATGGAAATTTAATTTTACTGGATATATTACTGTTTTAAATGTTTAATCCAATAAATTCTAGTATTGGCCCATCCCATATAAGAGTTCCAAGTTATCCGTGAACCTTGAAAGTACCGTACGAAAAATCATCTAAAAATTTTTAGAATACTTTTCAATGATTATTTGTAATAGAGTGGTAAAAAGTAACAAGTTTTATTTATAAAGAATTTAACGCAGTGATAAGAAATAATTTCCTATTGGTCCTAGTAAGTAGTAACAAGATACCGTACATAAAACAGTACCGTATATAAAAAAAAAGATATAATAAGTAACTTACGGTACCGTATTTATTTAAAAAAATAATGTGATATTCCACCAGTACCTATAAAAAAATGAAGTCGAGACTGAACATAGTTTTTACTCATTAAAATACTCAAATAAAATCTTCTTCATGGTTCAGCTCTTATTATAATTAAAATAAAGCTATAAGTTATAAATGAACTTTCAATTTTAATAAATGAACAGTTCTAAAGCATAAGGAACATTTATTCATCTATGGTCTATAAAAGCAATTAGATTATCTATCCATGTATTAACTTATAAAAATAAGGAAAAAAAGAAACCCCAAAAGATTTTTTCCCTTTTTTTATTAATTTAAAAATACTTCAAATTTTCCTCATTGCATAAGTAGAAACATTAATTTAAGACTACTAGATTAAGAAAATGGTATTCTAGTCTTATACAGAATGGATTTTACATTTTTAATAAAATATCCAAATATTTCTCTGTTTCTTTGAAATTACGAGCTTTACAAATTTTTAGAACAAAATGTGTAACTTAATTAATTGTGAAAATTGGAATACCGTAGGTAATCTTTTTTTTACATGAACGTTACTTCACGAGGAAATTTCTATTACACTAGTAGTAGTACTCACTTTAGTTTAATCTCAGTTTCATATACATCTTTCTTCATTTCATGAGAAGGGAATGAGACCTATTCTGAATAATAATAATCCTCTTCATAATCAGTTCAAATTACATAATCTGTTTCAATTATTCAAAGTCATGTCTAGTGCAGAAATTAATCAAAATAATTTGATAGTCCATATAGTTACTATGAATAAATGTAAGATTTCAAATAATTTCATAAAAATGGTCTGTTTATCACAAACCAAGTAAAATACGAGTAACTTATATTCATTGAGAACCTTCTCGGATTGCAAAAGTCTGTGAGGTTGTTGAGAAAATGAAAGTTTTAATTTATAGATTAAATTATTCGCACATGCGAAGATTGGAAAAATTTTTATTAGCAGATGTACTTTACCTTTAACTGGAAATAAACTTGGTAGGCTACTGTTTTCTGGCACTATGGTATCCAAAAACTCAAATTAATAATCACTGATCACAATATGGTTTTATCTGAGAGATTCTGTGGTCTATTCAGCTACCGTACTAGGTAGTATGCATCAAAACTGATAATCAAGAAAAATTGGTAGTGGAATTTGAGCTCCAATAAGTCAACAAGGTCATCAAAAATCCAATTAATCATTTAATTAGATATTCATTCTCATATTTTATTTTAGTATGTGTTTTATTATGCGAATGGAGATGATAAAGACAGCATAGCCTATGAAGCTCACATCACATAAATGGAGGGTTGAATTCTATACGGTACTATTAAAGCAATTTTTAGAATATTTTTTAAAAGATATTTTTTAATGAGTAATGCATTTATTGGTGGGTCCTACGAAGCGATATATTTATTGAGACTTGATTTTAAAATCGAATGAACAAATATTTAAAGCCATGAATCTGATAATATTTTTCTTGAAACTCACCTAGATAATGGATGATCTTTCCACCTTACAGAACGTTATTTAAGAGTTCAGCTTTCTCTTGTTTTTTGTTTTTTTATTTAAGTTTACAAAGATAACACAAGTTTTAAGAAAGGATAAAAAGCTGAACATCACTTGCCAGTGTGCTCTTGTGAACAGATGAATTCCTTCCTTAATCTGATTCCTCTTGCGTGTCCAAATAGATAATTGACCGCCAGTCATAACAACATAGGCCCACGTGTAGGCAAGTAGGCCTATATAAGAAACGTGATTTTCATACAAAATTTAATGATTCTGATATTTTTTCTTATATTCCAGTACCGCAGCTCAATATTGAATGAACAGATTTTATTCGAGTCTTTTCCATTTTGTATACTTTATTTAGGCCTATTGATTTTGGGTTTGATTCACTTGTCTTCATCAATATTTATGTTATAGAAATCTGGTAAATGAAGCAGGTCAATTCTATGCATAAGTTCATGTTATAATATTGTACTATTAAGTCTCTATTTGAACCAAATTTATACCATTTATATAAAATACCTTCTATAATTTGTATTCAAATAGTTTATTTCTGCAATATTGTTGACTTTTGTAAGTTGATAGAATTTTAATTCGAGTTCCATATTCATTACATTCTATACCGCATGTCCTATATACCGCATTATATCGTATACCGCATCTCTATTGAACTTATTACAACCGTTGATCATCACGTCATTAATGAATTTTTAATTTAGTTATTATTGCTGTTGTGGTTCTGATTATAATTGAATTTTTTACTGTTTTTGCAATATTACTTATACAAGACAACATGAATTACTTTTTTCAATGACCAAAAAGCATCCAGGCAAGTGTATGAGCTTCCTAAATGCTTAAAAACATGAATAACTTGATACCTGAATCAAGTATGACATATTACAGATAAATGAAACTATAATAGACTGTACAAGCAGAGAAGACATTCTGGAAAGATGGGAAAATGACTCTAGCTCGGTCAATATTGTTTATTAGTTTTGAATATGGTCGCAAATTGTAGATCAAAATGTTTCCTACAATTTGATACTGAATTAATATTTCTTGAACCAATATTGACCGAATTGGAGTAATTTCCCCATCTTGCCAGAATGTCTTCTCTGCTTGAACAGACTGAACAATACAAATCATGAATCTAGTATCATCAATTTTAGATCTTCTTCTCCACTATGAATTGTGACCTATTGTTACAAGACCAGTAGGTACTTTATATTAGCTAAAATTATTATTTTTTGTTCTTTTATAAAGCGATTGGTATCCACACTGCGCTGTATGGAACTTGAATTTCCACTGAGAATAAGACACTCCAATATGAGACTGCTGCTATCCAAGATGTTCAATATAGATGAAGCTGCAACATGTGCTGAAACGTTGAATTCTTATCAATCAATGCTGGAAATCATAATGAGGGATTTTATAAAGAACAAGGAAAATAGTTCCAACTTATTAGAATGCTCTCTGGAACAACTTGATTCTGATGAATGCCACTTGCCACAAAGTGTTACACAAGATCCACAAACTTTTCAAATTCCAAACACAAAATTCCGCTGTGGTTCAGCAAAAATTAGAAGCTCAACAAGTCTCGAAAATATTATTGAATCTACTAGAACGAGATCATCGTCATTACAAATTAGCAGAGAAACAACTATCAACTTCCAGAAAAATTATAACTTCCAAAATGTAAAGAAACTTATGAATTTTGTGGCAATTCAAGGTGAGTGGAATTATATTGATCCAAGTCCACTTAGACAATTTGCACCAGAAATTATAGATTCGCACCAGAGTATCAGATAATTTTTTCTAGATTGATTTAGACTAACTTGAAGGAAGCGTTACTTATCCACACTTTGATTCCCGTAACCACTTAAAAGTATTTCAACCAGTTCACGAAAATCCAACTGAATCTAACCACCGTAAATTGACGTTGTTGCATAGACGTCAGATTTTTTCATTGCTTAATACTTATTTTCTCTTATGGCTACTGTATTCGTTGAAACTTTAAATAATTAAAATCAAAATACCCTTTTTTAAAAATTATTTTTATTTTACACTACATGTTTCTCATAAGTTTAAAAATAAAAAATAGAAAGTTTGTTCTCATAAAACACAAAATTATGACTTTGCCCTGTTTGTATATTATAATTTAATCTCTGTTAAGAAAAAACAGTCCAATTTTCAAAAAAATATTTCTGTACATAAGTACTTTGAATATTTCATTAAAGAGTCATAAGTATTTTTATTTTACACTACATGTTTCTCATAAGTTACTCTGATTTTAATTAAGTTATTTGAAGTTTTCCATTGCTCTAACAACAATTAGATTTTCGAGCAACAAGCTGTACAGTTTTTGAGTTCATATAGAAAACATTGAGCAATAAGCATAGTTTGAGCGTGTGAGAGTGTGTAGAGAGTGAGAAGAGTGTGCCGTAGGTTTCATGCCGTAGGTGCTTGTTTTTCTCTGAAAAATGGAGAGATATGTTGATGAGAGATAAATTAATTCGACGTCCTCTTTTTCAAAATTGTATATCCTCGTTTCAATTACATTTCAAGATGTGATGATATATTTACTTTGTTATGTGGTATAATGATATTCCTGTATTTACGATTGTTCCTTGGTAATGATATATTTACCAATAATAATAGAACAATCAAAGTGGAATAACTTGTATTGAAATGATGTGTGCTTATTTTCGTCAGCTAAATTATAATTCTATACATGAGTCATTTTCCAAAGTCTATCTTCTTTGAAGGAGATTGGTACGTAGACACACAGCTAGAAAGGTTTATTTAACAGGGAACAATACTCGTAAATCGACAGCATTTAAACTGAAAGAGGAAGCGTGTCCTCCAAAACATAGGAGTGATAATTAATTGCTACCTTGATCACAAATGAGATCGAGCTAAACGCCATAATCCTTTTATTCGACCACTGTTCCTTTCATTCACTGCTCATTCGACCAGCAGTAAAAATTATACGATCTATCCTAATATAAAACAAAAAAGAATTGGATTTTTTATATTGATTAGTTATGTATTCTGTCTCTGAACAGGAACAGAAGTAATACTTAATTATTCTTAATGTTACTTTGCAATAATTCAATAAAAAAATTAAGATCAATCGTATCAATATAAATAGTAGAGCTATATTATAATAATTGAAGAATAAAACCTTCAAACAATTTATAAAAAAATAATATTGAGCAATTAAATAAAACAAATGGTCAACTAATGAAGTTATTAGTGAGAGAATTTTGTCATTGCTTGGAAAAATGTGAACTTTCATACTGTATTTAGTGGAGGGCGAATTTTTCTTAAAATAATTTATCATTCTTCTTTCTCCAACTTCCTATAGCATTTTCCTCATCACTATGAAGATGAAACTTCAAAGTGGAAAGCACGAGTAAATGTGCATTGTGTGGTGATAATAATCTGTTCGGTTGGATGTTGGCGATTAAGCTGGAATGCCATTCATGGATAACAATAATGCGGCTGCTGTCATAATCTGATCCGCTGATTGATGAGATGAAGAGCTTGTGAGGGCGATTAAAAGGTGGTAGCGCTGTCCAAACGTGGATCAGGTGCCGTAATAAGTGGGCGTCGAGGGTGGCGGTGGGGTCTTGGCACCCTTGAGAAGGGTTAGATGGGTGGGAGGGGGTCAGGATAGGCCCTAAATCGATTCCCGCGTCGGCGCCTCACGCGTCTCGCTCTGTTCAAATCCTGCAAACGCTTCTTCATTGTAGCGCCGTGTGCATTAGCTGGCAGGCAACCCGCACAACACTCCCGTTTAGCAGGCACTCGCTGGCTAACCACGTCTGTCTTTTCACCGAGCAATATGTATCCGTTTCATCGGAAACATGCTGGCTCTGTTACCCCTACTCGAGGCGTGTCACCAACACAGTGTGAGTTTCTATTCATGTATACTCTCAACACCTGTTGAATGGCTTGAAATAATCTTGAAATATTGTTTTGATACTTCCGATATTATTATTATTATCATCATCATTGGTCCATCGTCAAGCGATTATGAGAAGTAGAATCCTCTCAACATTTCAGAGAGGAAACGCTTCTACTCGTAATATGAGTTGAAAACCTTTTTATTCGCAACCTTTTTATTGTCACAGCAAACGTATATAATCAATCAACAATATAATTTGCGATAATGTCACATCTTAATGAGGTATCGTTTATTTATCACAAAAATGCTGCTTGTAGACGGTGGTAACGAGTCCATCGATTTTGTAAATTATTTCCAAAGAAACTCTAAATAAGTACTTATTAAGGTTTTAGAATAATAAAAGATGTAATAACTATATTGAATTTATCATGAAATCGATAATAAAACTTCCTGTTTTGACTCGATATATAATAGCCTAATTAACTCCATTTACTTGAGAATTGGAATCTTGATGAACTGCTTCTAATTCGTATAATTTGGATACTATTCCACTATTGAAACAGAAACAACTCCAATTTCATCAGACATATGTTACGTTATGTTGATTGGAGGTTATAAATTAGAGATCTCATTGATAAAAATTGCTATCAAGCTTAAACAGTATAATAGAAAAAAGGTTACTTAGAAAAAAATTCTTTTGAAAAGACTCCTATAGATTTTTTCTACTCTTTCATTAAATCGAGACTATTATAAAATTAATCAGATGAAAACTTTCTTTGCTGATCATACCCTTAATCGGTTCCCTAGCTGTGCTAATGGATTAGGGGCGTATCCTGTACAAGATAAAAACCATGTATGCCAGGTAGAACATAAAACTAAGTTAAAAACCATGTATGCCAGGTAGAACATAAAACTAAGTTAAAAACCATGTATGCCAGATATAGAATAGAATAGAAATTTTATTTGCCTTTAAAAACAAAAGTAAATATACAGAATCAATAATACAATAAGACAATGGTACAATTTTGAGAAAAATAAAAAAGTACAACAAATGGCAAATTTACTGAGCGCAAGGAAATAACTTTCCGTCCGCGCACAGGAGCATCACTTAGACAAATAATAAGAGTCTTTGAGTATAGAAAAAATAAAATAATGAGACTTTATAAAATAGAGGTATAACTAATTTACAAATTTACAAAAATACTGAATACAAGAGAGTAAAAAACGCAATAAGGCAAAATTCACAATATAAAATCAAGTGGACACAACCAGAAGAAATGATTTTTCAAGAAATATTTTTAAAACATTTTTACATATCTTATTGGACAATGAATGAAAATTTTAAATTTAGAATAATCCCAAAATTACGAATCTTGAATCACTACGGTATTTTCATTTTTCACTTTTAAATTTGTTCATTCTACTTGAAGAATCCTTTTACAATTAGTTTCTTTTAAATAATCAATGAATTAATAAACTATCTCTAAATATGATACCAGCTTCCTATCACCTCAATATCAATAGCTAGAATAAACTTTATAATTTTATTCTTAAATACAGTTGAAGGACAATTACAACAAGCTATATTCTGAGGCATTTGTTTGAAAAATCTTCCCTGTGAAAAACAGAAAGATTTTTGGAAGAAAGTGCTATTTGGTCTAGGGATGTTGAACCTTTCGGTGAACCGTGTTCTCATTCCTCTAGTCTCAAGCCTTTAAATTGTCATCAACAGTTATACCGAGGTACTTTACACTTTTTGTCTGATTAATAATACCACAGTCACAATCCATTTCATTGCATCCAACATGTTGAAACTTCAACGGTCGTATATGTGAAAAAGAGGATGCTGTTCCAAAATTTAGATAAATGGTTTTATCAAGATTCAAGCTCAGTCTATTGTACATCAACCACATGGAAATCAAGCGCAGGTCATTTGACATATGGTTATTCAGATCCACATCAGAACAAGCACCATAAGAAAGTGCTGTGTCATCTACAAACACTGTAAAACGCCCATTGAAAGGGCCAAGATACAGGTCATTGATATACACCAAAAACAAAATTGGTCCTAACACTGAGTAAGGAAATTACAAGAGTATCAGGGCTGTTTCTAGACATTAAAAAAGCCCTCGACATTGTAGACCATGCAACGCTCATTAGATAGAAAGTTGGAAGCAGCTGGAATACGTGGTTTGCCACTGGCTTGGTTCCACTCATATCTGTATGGACGATCCCAGGCAGTAATAAATAGAACATAAAACGAATATAGAACATCAGTTAAACTTATTGAAACATTTATTACACCATAAATGCATTTAGTCATCGTAAAAGAGGTTCTAAACTCATTTCTGAGAGAGAACAGTAATTTTCTAGGAAGAGTGCGGAATACACTGGCGACTTTGTGCCTATTAAACAGGTGAAGTGCTGTACAATAAAAGATACGGGAACTTCGCCTGTCTCGTGGGCACGAGCCGCCAGTGGTGCTAATTATAACAGAAATTGAAAATTTGAAATTCAGATTTTCCTGTAGATTTATCATCCATCACATTGAATAGATAAATTGTGATATCTTGAGGATTTCGTGCTGAGAATTGCTTAAAAGTTCAATCCAACTTCCAACTGTTTTTGGAATGGGGTATCGAGATTAGAAAATAATGAGTTCCAAGCTTTCAACTATTCAAAACTACTGTAGTTTAGAATAGCTATGACAGGAATAAAACTTTCCTATTATCAGTAGCTTATCTGACATTGTAAGATTAGTGAACATGTCAATAAAATGTATTGAATTGAATAGCTGCCTTTATTTTAAGCCTGGGAGGGCGAAGTTAGGGCGTTGCCGGCCCTCTCAAATGTAGTAGGCTACACAAATCTGCCTGGCACGGTGGGTGAACTTGACTTGAATTATTTTCAGATAAACAGATAACGAATAATATTTTATATTATTAGGTATAACAAATACTATATTATTCGTCAAATGAACAATTTTGAATGCCATGAAACAAACTGAAGATACATTGATTTATTCTCTCTTGTTTGTGGTTATAGTAAGCCCACCAAATAATACTATGCTTTATAAATAATGATTTGCAACCTTTCCAATACAAAGAAATTGTGAATAACAAACTTCTACTATCTTGTAACACTGAATTTTCATGTGGTTCCTACCTTTTCCTTTGATATACGACAAAATAAAACTTTTATTAATACGTCATTCGATCATCCCTGAGAATCAACCCTCCTTCTCCGCCACAAGTATATTAGAATCAGATCGTGGCATGTGAAAGCCGGAACGGGTTCGCGTGATGCAATGGAGTCCTACAAAGTACAAACTATTAATTGCTAGGAGCGCATCACAGTCATTGAGTTGAAGGAAAATGGGTAATAATGACAGGGAAATGACGCTCTGGTGTGGGATACTTCGAAACTTGTGCAAACGGATAGAAGTTCTGCTTTTTTATGAAATACTTCGTAACGATATTATCAAACTTCTCAATCTAGTCAATCATGAATTAATATTCTCTGCTGCTAGATTCAATAATTGATCAATAATTTGATCCTGATCAAAAAGAAAATATTGAAAGATTATAAAATCAACTTTCATTTTTCGTTGTCTACTTATCAGTATGTACAGTATTATTGAATTGAGATCTCAATCACAGCACTCTTTAGATATTTTCTACTTTCTACTTTAACTCTAAAAAAATATCTAAAGGGTAGTGTGATTGAGATTTTTATTTAATCAGTTATATTATATGTTATCGTAATTATTATCTTACAAGAAAAACTCATTATTTATTGATTAAGACTTCACATTTGTATGTATGTATGTCAGCTCAACAGCCCATGAAGGGCCTAGGCCTACCAGCTGGTTGCCAGTTTCAAATTCACTCTACTACACTACACATTTAATATTTTTAATTGATATCATATCTCTCCCGAATTATTGTAATGTAATTATGCATATTTTCATTACATAAATAGAATATTTTGTTCTGCATTTTAGTGTTATGTTCATCCCAAACAGGATAAGCTACATAATTTACGTGATTGATTGAAAAGACTATAGATTCTAGATTTGAGATATTGTCGAACCACGAGAAATCGTCGAAAAATAACTCGATTCTCAATAAATCTGTGGTTTGACAATATCTAGTAATTTTATTTTATACTAGCCGGCAGGCTCGCTTCGCTCGCCTTCTCCGCCTAGCAGGCCTTCTTCGCTCACCTGCATAACCTCTGTCAGTGTAAGCCAAGACGAACAGGCTCGCTTCGCTCGCCTGCAAATTCCGTTCAGAGAGGATTCAAAACTTATTGAATACAGCATTTCTGTACCTAACCTGGACCTGTTCACCAAATTTCGACATTTTCTAGCAATTTATTCTCTAAAAATCCAAGAAAAACTCTGAAAATTCCGAAAAATAGTAAAACGCTAATATTGAGCGTAACCTTGGGAACTATATCGGACATAGTTTGAAACTTGATTCAATATCTTCCAAATTAGTTTATCTATAATCTCGCTGAACCATTGAATTTACAGTAAGGATTGGTCGTATCAAGGCGGAAGATATGCAACCCGCAATACATCTACAATTTTGAAAAACCTGATTACTGGCGTAATCTTGAACGGAATTCAAAAATATCATAACAAAACATTTCTAGACCTTATCTGGACCTACCTACCAAATATCAACATTTTCTACCGATCGGTTCTCGAAAAAATTGAGAAAACGCCGAAAATCTATAGAAAAACTTAAATATTTGGCGTATCCTTGAAAAGTTCCTAAAATCCGTTCTTAGCGCGCGTCTAAACGTCCAACTGAACATGCCTGCCAAATTTGAACGCATTCGGTTCAGTGGATTTTTAGTTCTGGTGATGAATGAATGAATCAGTCAGTCAGTCAGCCAGTCCGCAGTGCCATCTCGCTTTTATAGATATAGATGTATGACCACAATATCACCTTCATAATTACTCAAAATGTGACATAATTTTTGTTATGCCCGTTCTCATTTTAGGTTTATACTTCTAATGTTTTTTTAAAGTTCAGTACTGAATGAATATAATTTGAGAAAACCCATTTCATACAAAGATTGACATTTTTTACTGTCCACTGTCATTTGTGTAATATGGGAGGAGTAACTATTCTCACTCCCTTGGTCATGAAACCAATTTACTTAATGGATTTATTGCTCTTCTATTTTTCACGGTGTGACAGCATTAATGAATTATTCAACATGATAAGCACAAATACATACTCAACATAAACCCATCAATGTGATTAGCTAGTCAACAATAAATAGAGCACCCGGGGAACAGTATGGTCCAGAAGTATTTTTCCTTGATATAATAAATAGGAATTCCTCCCAGATATAGAATAATTTCCTATTTTAATGTATACGTGGAATTCACAATGATTTAAATATTTTAATTGCTGTTTTTCCATGGTTTTGGTTCCACTTCTTCAAATAATTTAATCTCATTAGGCTATTCAATAATTTCAGTATGGTGATGCCATTTTATTATGTTTATTTTTGGAAATTTTGTACCAATAAATAATAGAGAATAATATTCTTCTTACTAACCTTCTCTGTCATTAATTTGATGTGACATGCTTGAGTACCGTACTGCTTCTAGCATGATTGTGTTGCGGGTTGCATATCGTACCCCGCTTTTCTGAACCACGCTCCACATACACTACCGTACAATAATAGTCTGTCCAAGCAAAGAAGACATTCTTGCAAGATGATAAAAAGACTTCAGCTCCGTCAATATTGGTTTGAAAATTATAAATTTGGTCTCAAATTATAGAGCAGAGTGTATTTATCAAATTGAAACCAAATTAATGATTTTTGAACCAATATTGACCGAGCTGGAGTAATTTTCTCATCTTGCTTTTCTCGTCTTCTTTGATTGGTCAGATTATAGGCAGAATTAGGTTTGTAATAATAGATTTCTCTATGGCTCCTTGAATAGATTTTTCCAGTTAGTTACAGACTTCTGCTTCACATTTATGTGATGTTATAAATTTATCTCTTTCAGGCAAGTCAAAATACATGACTAGAGAGGAGGAATGTCTAACGAGCGATGGAAACTCTATGCAAGGGTATGGAGCCGATCAGCCCCGAGATTATCCAAAGCAGCATTCGCAGAGCTGTCTAAGAGATCGCGAGGAAATTCTAATGTCTTCCCTGAGACGCTCGCCCGATTACCTCAATACTGATAACAGCATTAGGCTGGGACCAAACAAAGTCAACACCTTTCAGTGCCTGAAAACCAACTTGGAACCAGCAACTGGTACCGATGAGACTGCCAAAAAATATGAACGATTTTCTAGAATAATACCAAAAATTTCAAAGAGATTGAGCGATAGCTCTTTAGGAACTGCGAAAACATTACAAAATGGCGAAAAAGAAAACATTAAAAAATGTGAAAGTACAAAAAGTAGCCGATCACCCGTAGGAGATATTAGACCATCCACACCTCATTCTGAACAGGAAATTGCTTCTTGTTACGATTCTTCCCAAGAGCAAAAACGTTCTGATATTCCTAATTCTGAAAACAAATGTGTTTCTATCTCTAAGGAATCTACAAACTCTGATGTTTCCATAACTAAGGAATGTAACTATGATGTTTCTGATAAAGAACACACTAGAGTATTATCTGAGGATGAAAAAAATATGAATATAGATGAAAGTGAATATGTGAAATCAGAGACTAGTGAAAGAACCAATCTAACCGAACCTGATCAGAGTGACATTTTAAGGATACCACTAGATGGGAATTTGAATCTATGCAAGGATGCGAATAGTGAAAATTCTAAAAATGATACAGGGCAAATAAAAGAAGAGTCTTTAGAGAATTCGATCACCTCATTGGAAATCGATATTACAGAAAAAGAAGATAAGGAACGTGAATTACCAAACAGCTCAAAAGAAAATAAGTTTGCTATAAGCGACTATGAGGATGTATTCTACGAGCAGGTTGAATCGGTCACATTTGAACCAATAAGTACGAAGTTATCGAAGAGGTTGACAAAATTATTCTCAGGCAATGAGAGTTCAATGGACGTACCTGCACGATGGAAAGGACAAAGTTTTGTTTTCAATGACAGTTCGAAGTTGAAATTTGGATTAATGCAAGCACAGGTGAGATACTCAAGTTATATAGGTACTGTAAGGATTTGATTATTAATTCAATTTTTATATTTTTTCAATTTGAAAAAATCATCACAAACTAAAAGAGCTACTTTAGCTTTTACTAGCGACCAGTAAATTACAGATTTTTATTATTTTGAAATTAAAAAGAGCAATCGTTGGATTGAATTCTGATGACAAAGGGGCGAATAACAGATAATTGTTTGACACTACTTTTCTAAGAGATTACCGGTTTCTAGTTTTCATCAATAGTCTATCTCCCTCCTATGAACTTGTGAAAATTTGTTATTTCTCAATATCTTTATAGCCTATGATAATTTCTTTAGAAATTTAACAACAATTTCATACAATAGGGTACTCATCAAAAAGAGCTATCAACTCAGTCATGATCTAGATCTTGAAATAATCGATAGTAAAATGCTAGATCCTTCTGGATTTCACTATTCCAACTCCAATCATGAGTGTATTATTTTCAGGATTGCTCATTGATCCTAAATATCAACCCAGGCTCAGGCACAGTAGTATCTTAGACTATATAACTACTATTACTTGTAGATTGTCTTTAGTAGTATCATAATATTGTTTTCTCCAATACTCATATGGAAACTTGAATGAATTTTTGTAGTCTTTTCAAGCAAAGGAGATATTCTGAGAAAATTGAAAATTTTCTCCAGCTCGGTCAATATTGGATCAAGAGTAATATATTTCTCGAATTGTAGATCAGAATTTTTCCTATAATACATGTATTCTTAGGTCTCAAATTATTTGAGACCAAATTTATAATTTTTGAGCCAATATTAACAACTGATCTTGGCAGAATGTCTTCTTTCCTTGGACAGACTATACCGTATACTATCAAAGAATGAATCTAATTTCTACAGACTAATTATTTTATTTATTCATTCTTTTTCTGAACATCTAGGGTGGACCCTGCGGGGTGATAGCAGTGGTGCAGGCGTTTTTACTGAAGGCGCTTCTGTTTGATGATAAGACCCGGGCCGTGTGCCAAGATCCGTTCAGACCAACTCAGATGGAGCTGAGAACTGGCTTTGTGCACGCCATATCCGAGATTTTATGGCAGGCTGGAAAGGGGGAGCAAGCTGTACTTGCGCTGTAAGTTCCTCATCATCATCCACTCAATTCAAGTAAGATAAGCGGAGTTGAGTAGAAAGTTTCATGAATATTAAAAAAAGGTTCACAGTAAGCTTATATCTGGAATCAACATCGATAAGAGATAAGTTCTCAACGTAATTTTCTCAGCAAGCTCTTCTTAATTTTAATTACTCTATCCATACTTATTATCTATTGAACAATATTTTCATCGTCCTATCTATCTTTCTATTTTAAAACTCATATAGGTTTTTCTGAAAATGAGAGATAGTAGAATGTGTATGGATGTGTACATATAACTTTCTATACCAATTCTTACCAAAATTATACATTACCGGTAAAAAAATATACCGGTACCGTTACCGAACCGTAGAGTACTAATGAATAAATATTTAGAAAAAATACCTAGAAAATTGAGTAATTGAAAAATACTTGATGCCGTAAATACTATTATAGACTTTATGCTTTTTATATAGGAATTTTTACAAAACACATTATTTTTCAAGTACCCTAGGCTACATACCTCAACAAATAAATAAGAATAACAACCCCACAATCAAACTTATTACTCTTTACAAGAATGAAAGGCTTATAATCAGCCTTAATTTTAAGATTAATTTATTAATTGACTGATATGTGTCAAACGTTTATCTTTACGAAATCCAATCTAGGAGTGCTCATAATATTATTGGAATAATCCTCATCAAGCTCTGATCCTCTTCAGACATTGATTTATAATCTTGACAAAAGCTATTCTATAAATTCAAATGAAATATTATTAAATGAATCCTGAATTTCCAAAACATTTTTGTTCTTGTAACATTTCGACTCTGTTGAAGGTATGAATCCACTGGAGATGAAGGAAACGATGATATTACGGAAGATAGAGAAGTGAGGGAAAATGAGGAGAAACACGAGGAAAAAACAATTATTTGTCGGAAATTCAATACACTTGAAGATCTTCAGTTTGCCATTAAGCAAGAGCTGAACCAATTTATGTCAGCAGATGGGAATGGCTGCTATCTTGTTGCCATTTCAGCCATATTGTCATCTGGAATTGAAAGGTATAATACAATACATATTATATGTATAGCCTATGATTAGATAATATACCGAAGTTCAATGGATTCAAAATTCATGTTAAACAACAATACTATTACTTCTTCTTGAGAAAATTCACGTTTACATTCTCCTTGAACTTATTAATATGCCATCGAAATAATAAATGTCATTTTTGAAAAGAATTGAAATCATAGAAAACTGGAAAGAAGTTATGCATTGACTTCAATTTTCTTATAAATGTGTTGTATTCTTGTACCTAGCTTATTCAGTAGACTATATTTCTGTTATACTAGTTCATTTATACTACAGTAACTTTTTATCAAAAATAATAAAAATATTCTTATTAAATGGGTACCTATACCTATAGAAATGGTAGAAACATGTATGCATATTTATTGTGAGTGATTTTCATTCCATTTTTTAATAATATTCAACAATAATATAGCCTACTACTATAAATTTTAAGAGATGATATTTGCTGTTTATTATCTCTCACATCTATAATAAAATGTCACTTCAGGCTCAGTAATTATTGTTATTGCTCACTAATAGCTCATAATAATTTGTCATCCACAACAAATTAAAAAAAAACTAACAATGTTGTTTGTATTATTTCCAGTGTGTTATCAGATATGGATGAAGCATCGAACAGTCTAATTGTGAATGGTGGCTCGTGTTCATTGGAGTTGGTGAACTTGCTGTTGACTGGCAATGCAGTGTCCAATGTATTCGATAACAATATGCACATAGGACCATGCCTGCTAAAAGGCGTATCAAAACGGTCCAATATCGGGTTTCTTTCAATTTATGAGCATACAAACACTTGCCAGGTAAGTAGATAGGTAGTATATTTTCAAATTAAATAGTTTCTTATATTTCTGAACTATAGTTTGTGAGTACGGTAGCTACTCATTCACTCTACGTGTAGCCTAGTTGTGAAAGTGTTATTTTTCTTTATTAAATCTTCCCATTTTAGTTCCAATCTTCTATCCATAATCATCTAGTATTTTTATTCAAGCTAGGTACTCATTCATTTCATACATCATTGCATTATAAATATTTTTCGTTTGTTACTATAGACTTCTCAATTCCACAAAACAACGTAGCGTCATTTATTGTTTCTACAATGGAAATAAAAGGTAAATGGAAGATATCGGTGAGAGTTGAGGGAAAGATTATTTGAATACATCGGCCAAAAATGGAATTGAAATTTTTATTAAAATAATAAGTGGAAAGATGTGAATGACTTAGATCTAATTTACTTGATAGACTTGAAATATAAACAATTAGAAATACATAGCACAATAATTAAAATTCTGTATTTCCATAGAATCGAATGTTTTTCCATAACAAATAATTCAATGAAATTTTATAATAGAAAAGGAAAGTAATAAAAATGAAGGCCTACAAAAAATATACTATAAAACTTTGCCGGCTAGTATTTAATAAGTGTAATTTTAAGTTTAGTTGCAGTTTGCCTAATCTGAACAGATTAGAGCGAGAGAGAGAGAGAGAGAGAGATTCTGCCAGTGAATACTTATTAAGATCCCGGTTATAATTTATAAGTTCCTATGATTTTGTATTATATGCAGATGCTTATGAATTGTATATTTATGTATGTTTATAATTTAGACAAATAAAGAAATTTCAAAATTCAAAAAATAAATTTATACTTTGTCTTTACTATCTCAAATATATATTTCGCTTGTATCAATTATTTATTTTAAACATAAATTTACAGGCAATCCACGTTCTCTTTCAATTTGTATTTTCCTCACAGGTTGGCAGCAATTTGAAAACACCAAGATATCCGATATGGGTTGTCAATTGTCAGAATCACTTCACTGTTATCTATTCGGAAAATAAGAAATTAATATCGGATTGGCGCGCTGAACGTCAATTCAACATCTACCTCTATGACAGCATGAACAATCAGAAAGATGAAGTTAAGCTGACGATAGGTAAATCCAAACAAAAAGTTTTATACACTGTTTATTAGGTAAATCAACACAAAATGATAGACTGCTTATCAATCTGTTGTTTCAGAAATATACAATGAGCTTTTACTCAATCAATTCAATACCGTAACAATTAAATCAGTAATTACTGGTTTTACTCATTTTCTCAATAACGTTCCTTTTCTAAAAAGCTTATAAAGTCTATATTATTATAAGAGAGCTCATATGAAGTTAACAGATGGAAGGAATTATTATGAGGTATTGCTTTAACCAACTATTGCTTTCCTTTTGGATTTAAAAATGAATTACCATAGTAATTTCTACCAGAATAATAGATTGTGCCTCTTAAACGAGTTTCAACCATCCCAATGATTCTAATACTACCTAACTCAATATTATGAATTTTTTTATTAATTCAGCTAAATAAAAAACTAATGTTCACTTGTAGTACTTTTATAGCCTAGTGCATCATCACTTTACATGAGGTGAGCACGACGCAAGGTTACACAATATTATTATTTTATCACTTTACATTAATAATAATAATAATATATTATTCACTTTACATTATGAAACTTATTTATTTTAGTATCTTGCATTGACATCGTTGTAAATTCGTAATAGATTGCATGTTGCTTATAAAATGCGCCTTATTTATATATTATTATTAATGCATGAGTAATTAATTAATGCATAAATAATTACTTGATTTCATCAGCAACCTTTTTCATAAATGAGAAATTAATTTTGTATTAATTTAATTAATTAATTGACTTTTTCAATGATCTATTATTTTACAGACACAACTGGTTTGTACCTAAAGCCGAGAAGTGACGGTGAATATGTTCCTCCAATCGAATTGTGCCTTCTTACCAAATGGAAAGGAGCAGCTATTAGCTGGAATGGGAACAAATACACGTGATTCAATAAAAAATAGAAAAATATTAATTTTTAATTATTGATAAGAAATTCATTCTCTGTAGCATTGTTGAGTCTCATATATTCATATATTCGATGTTGATTCAAAATAACAGTATAATAGTTATAACTATATTGTTTTTCAAATAAAACTATTTTATTGTATGACTATTGAAAGAGTTTATTTCTAAGAACACTGTTATATAATAAATTGCTAATATTCTAATTCATTTCTATTTACTAATAATATGGTCTCTACCATGGTATAGTGATACCATGAAAAATGGTATAGTAATCTGGTCTCAACTATAGAGAAAGTATATTTGAAGCAAAACTATCTTTTCTCTTTGCTAGTAGGCTATCTATGCATTTTACAAAACATATTTTTTTAGAATGCTTGCATATAAATATAAATCATAATAAGTACATTAAACTCTATAGGTGTGGGCATATGTAGATGAGGTCCCCAATTTTCTATAGACCTAATTTCTTATAGAAATTTTACCTAATACAGTAATTATTAGTTTCCTGAAAATTATTAAGAAAGAGCAATAATAATTTACAGTTTTTTCAATATCATGATTTTAGATATTAGGTACAAAAGCAAAATCAGTAAGAAGTAGGCTACCTTTAGGCTATTCTATCATTCCATATGAATAAAGTTATCTATGAAATATGCAGTGTTGGGTAAACTACTTTTCAAAAGTAGTTAGCTACAACTACAACTACTTTATTCAAAAAGTAGCTAAACTACACTAATAGTTAACTAGTTAATAGTGTAACTAGTGCCTAAAGTGGTAGATTGCTGCATCGAGTGAAACAGTTTTTTTCACAAGCCGAAGGCGAGTGAAAAAAGTTTCTTGAGTGCAGCAAGTACACTTTAAGCTCGAGTTACACATTACATTTTTCCTACAGTTACCATCAAATGTGAAAAAATTAGAAGGATGTTGATTTAGAGACCTATACATATAAATTGGGGTTGTAGGATCACCAAGAAGGGTAATTATATATTATATGATCTCACTCAACTGATTATAATACACTATGTACAAATGGACTAATAAAATGGACTGAAAGAATGGACTGATAAAATGAACTGATAGAATGGACTGATGAGATGAACTGGAAAAATGAACTAATAAGATGGACTGTAAAAATAAACTGATGGAATGGACTGACAGAATAGACTGATGAAATGAGCTGAGAGAAAGGAATGATGGAATAAACTGACACAATGGAATGATGGAATTAACTGACAGGATAGACTGATGAAATGGACTGACAGAATGGACTGATTAGATGAAATGAAAAAAATCATGAAATGGACTGATGGATTCTTACAGAATGGATTGAAAAAATGAACTGATGAGATGGACTGAAAGAAATGAACTGACAGAATGGAATGATGAAATTAACTGACAGGATAGACTGATGAAATGGACTGACAGAATGGACTGATGAGATGAAATGAAAAAATTAATTTATGAAAAAATGGACTGATGGATTGGTCTCACAAAATGGACTGACAGAAATGGACTGACAGAAATGGAATGATGAAATAGACTGACAAAATGGACTGGTAGAGTTAACTGACAGAATAGACTGAAGAAATGGACTGACGGAATGAACTGATGAAATGAACTGATAGAATGGAATGATGAAATGGACTGATGGAATAGACTGGCAGAATAGACGGATGAAATGGAGTTACAAGATGAATGGACTCAAACTGACAGAATGGACTGATGAAATAGACTGACAAAATGGACTGGTAGAGTTAACTGACAGAATGGACTGACAAAATGGAAGAATGAAATGGGCTGAAAAAATGGTCTAATAAAATGGTTTAAAAGAATGGACTGATTGATAATGGACTGATGAAATGGACTGACAGAATGGAATGTAAAATTGAAGAGACAGAATGGACTTATAACATGGACTGAGAAATTCACTGAAAAAATTGACTGATTGAATGGACTGATGACAATGAACTGACAGAATGGACTGAAACAATGGAATGATGAACTGAACTGATGGATTAAAAGAGTGGACTGATAGGATGCACTGAATAAATGGACTGATAAAAAATACTGACAGAATTGACTGATACATTGAATGTACACAATCCACCAGTTCTGGAAAACCCCATTTTCAAAAACTTCCTCTTGTGTGATTGGTTGAAAATCTGGAAAGTCCAGATTACTTTACGCACTAGTGCGTAAAGTATTTTAGGCACTCGTGTGAGAATGGCCCATTTTAGGAACTCTATTCAGTGTGTAAAGATGCACTTTTTTGCTATCTGTAGGAAAAACTACTTTTTTCAAAAAGTAGCTAGCTACAACTACAACTACAAAAAAAAGAAGCTAGCTACTTTTTCTCAACTTCACAAAAAGTCATGATAGAAAGTTTTTGTCGTGTGGTTTAGGCAAATAATGTTCAAAAGAACGCAAAAAACGTTATGCGTAGACTACACACTCACATACATTGATTGAAATTCATTTATATAATATCAATGTGAATATAGTATATATAGACCATACAATTGTAGAATATATGCACCTCAATGGAATGACTAATGGAGAAATATGAAACTGCAGAATCATTCTATTTCAAACGTTTTCATATCATACCAATATCATAATGTAATCATACCAATTCACAAATCAGGAACAAACAAAAAACTTACTTGAAAATTACAGACCTATTTCCCTCTTAGCTTCTGTTTCTTAAATTATTGAAAAGTGTGTCATTTTAGAGGTACAATTGATGGAATATTTTGCAAATAACGATATTCTACCTTATTCTAGATTATTATCTTATTAATAATTATGGGCCACCAGACCACTGGTCGGCTGGTGGCATCGATTTATCGATCATTATACCATCAATTATATGAGTTGATGAATAGGTACCAAAAGTAGCGTGAAAAGTAGCGTTATTTATGCTACATACTACTCTTGAAATTTAGCGCGCTACTATATTTATACTATTTTTTAAAAAGTAGCGTCGTTACACTAAAAACTAAAAAAAGTAGCGCGCTACAAATATGGAAATATGAAAACGTTTATAGAGTCATAGAAATAAATTTTTCTATCTCAAAATTATTGTTAAGATGATGTCATAGAAAGAAAAAATGCTTGCATGACGAAATTCTAAATGGGAAAATTAAAACATTTTCCAATTAAACCAATACAAGTAAAATTGAAATTTATTTATCCAATCCCCATGAATTTCTATATTGAAAGATTGGTAAATAAAAAAAAAACTATTTAGAAAATTTTAAACTCTGGCGGGCTAGGTCAAACTACAGTGCTGCAGCTGCTCATGTGATATTTGTCATTTTATATGATATCATGGCAGCAGAGGTTGATGTTGCTGAGAAGATCAAATAAGTCATTTCTTTTGGGATTTTGGGCCAATTCATGATTGGAAATAATTGTTGAAAATGATATCAAACGCTTTGAAGTTTACTGTGCATAGTTATCGAGTAAGTTTTTATTATATTTTACTATTTTCCGGCTTAATTGTCAAGGTTTCGGTCTATTAACTGGCTACTTTTAAGAGTGTTAACCCTCAACATTATCTGTTTATTTTGTTCATCACAACTGTTCTGATGAATAAAACAACTGTAAATAAGCTCTGTTAAAATTTCGCCGTATTTTCATCAATAGAAGTTTAATTCAAGCTGTTTTTGCTGATAACAGTCATTCTAATTGCATTAGCCTATCACAACCCTAACCTCAACTAATCATCTGACTTGTATAACATTGAATTTTTATGACATTTCACAGTTTCTTGTAATTTCACTGTACATTTTAAAGGGGTTCTTATTTTATACTTTATTTTTTTCTATTTTCAATTTAAACTTAGTAATAATTATCTATAAAATGTGTTGATGTAAGAATGTAACTCATATCAACATAACTTACTTTTACTCAAATTTTATCTCAGACTTCTTACAATCTAATATTCTACCCTGTAATTTATTGTAATTTATTACAGGGTATTATTCTACCCTGTAATTTATTTGCAATATTCTACTGGCACTGCTTGGACACCTAAAACTAATTTTTGTAATCTAATCTATAAAAGCGAAATGGCACTGACTGACTTACTAATTCATTCGTTCATCACCAGAACTAAAAATCCACTGAACCGAATACGTTCAAATTTGGCAGGCGTGTTCTGTTGGACGTTTAGACGTGTGCTAAGGAAGGATCTTTGAAACTTCATAAGGATACGCCAAATATTTGAGTTTTTCTATAGTTTTTCAGCGTTTTCTTATTTTTTTTGAGAACCAATCGGTAGAAAATGTTGATATTTGGTGGAGAGGTTCGTCTAACGTCTATAAATATGTTGAAATATTATCGAAATTCGTTCAAGATTACGCCAGTAATCAGGTTTTACAAAATTTTAGATGTATTGCGGGTTGCATATCAGCCTTGATACAACCAATCCTTACTGTAGGCTAAATTCAATGGTTCAGCGAGATTATTGATGAACTAATTTGGAAGATATTGAATCAAGTTTCAAACTATGTCCATTGTCCGACATACTTCCCAAGGTTGCGCTCAATATTAGCGTTTTACTATTTTTCGGAATTTTTCTCAGATTTTTCAAGAACCAATTGACAGAAAATATTGAAATCTCGTAAACAGGTCTAAACTAGGTCTAGAAATGATGTGTTCAATAAATTTCTCCTTTCCAACGGAAATTGCAGGCGAGCGAAGCGAGCCTGTTTGTCTCAGCTGACACTCACAGAGGTTTTGCAGGCGAGCGAAGCGAGCCTGCTTGACCCACTTACTGCTGACACTGTCGGGGGTCCAGGGGGCGGAGCCCCCTGGCTAGGCGGAGGAGGCGAGCGAAGCGAGCCTGCCGACTAGTCTTGAATAATTTAGCCTAGCTCTAGACCTAAGAAGTTTTTCTTCAGTAAATATTTATGTTATTCTTCCATCCTTGTTTTTCTGTTTCTATTTTGCAGGTTTTGAGAAATTATCAAAAATACTCTAGTTTAAGTTGTTACACACCTGTAAAATACAATCGCCATAATTTCTACTATGAACAGAAAAGAGGAGCTCATAACAGTAATGCAGACGAATGTCCACCTCCCAAGTGAGTTTTAATGTACCGTACTTATTTGGCATATCAGACACAAATAAAACTGGTGGTTGACAAATGACAGCCATCAATGTCTAGCTCTGTCAGGAGCCAGGACAATCGGCTTGTTTAATTGTAGAAAACCTTATAGAAATAATAGTTGCTGAATATTCGTAACATTTTTTCTTCTTGGTTGATTTATCAGTTATTGATATCTGATATTTGATTTGATATCAGATATATTCAGTTGAATGTATAGACCGAAGCGGCTCTATCATCTGTTATTATTTGTTCCTTGATGGTTTTCAGCATGCAATTTTTTGTACAGTAGTTGAACGCACTGCCGAGTGTTCGCGCCATTTATACAGTTTTTCGTTGAATATTTGACATCTTCAAGTTGTCTGTTAATTAGCAAATTCTTTTCTAAAAGATCTTGTTTTTTATCATTTCTACTTGAATACATTTCATGGCAATCATTCAAAAATAGAGACTTGAATTAGGCCTACTCAAGGCAGGCTACCTATTTGTTTACTTAAATCAATAACTGATTGGCAGGTCTTCAACATTCCATTATAATTATTTTTTCTTCTTATAAGTTTAGCTACTTTTAACAAGTTGCAAAAATTTCTATGAAATATGAACTTTTTCAATAATCAGATACAAAACTAGGGACTTGCATTTTTTAGACTTTTATGATTAATTCAAGTTGAATATTTTTTCGTAAATACTAGTTAAGTCTAATTTTTCTATCTATTCAATATTAATATATTGAAAACAATATTTATTTTTCAGACGGGGTAAAGCGAAATACTTCTTTGCTGGTACAGTTTTATTGACATCAGCTGTTATTGGTTACGCCAAGTACGACCCAGAATTTAGAGGTCTATTAAATGAGTATGTACCGGGATCAGATGAAGCAATAGCGGTCATTTTCCAAGAGAAGACTTCCTTCCTTGACTATATTTCCAAAGGATTGGATAAAGTCACGTTTGGGTAAGAATTTATTTTCATTGGTTTCTCATTTGTCGAATGATTGAAAGTAGCTGGGTAAACTATTCTGCAGTGTAGATATTCAATTATAAGCTAGTAAACTATGTAATTTATCTTCGATAATTATTTCATAAAGTAGGAAATAACAGAACTTACTGTTGGCCTTCTTATCAACAAACTAATCGAATCACTCTATTAATTGACAGATAGTTTTTTGCTAGTTGTAATAGTTTTTTGTCAATGAAAACTTGAAATTTAGTCGATATTAAAGTACACGTTTTTTATCTGAATACAAGAATAATTATATCCAATTTAGAATAAAAGGAGTTTTAGGCGAATGCCTGTTTTTCATTCCTTTTATCATATTATTGCTATCAAGTAAATAAATAAATATCAAAAATATTAATATAAATAAATATCGAAACGTTGAAAGTTGTCGAATTATTTATTTTGTGTTTGACTCGGAACTTTGGTGTAACCTTTTTCCAAATTTGAAATTGTTTGTCTTCTATTTCGGTGGTAAAAATTAGTTTGAAGATTCACTACATGACATAACCTTAATTTGGACTTTTATTATAAATTGGTTTAGAAACAGTTTTGGGCAATATCCCTGTTGTACTAACCTTTGTATTTGCTGATTGATTGAATAAATGATAAATGAAAAAAATCCTCTGCTTGTTTCAGAGTGATAGACTCAGTAACATCCTTGTTCGGAGGAAGCAGTACTCCCGAAGAAAAAGAAAAGAAGAGAGTAGCGGCATTACCTCCTTGTGATGAAGAACAAAAGCCATATAAACGTAAGCAGAATTGGAACAATTGGTTAATTTACATTTCAATAGATAGAGTTTTTATGTTGTTTATCTTGTATCGAGTGCATAAACTGTCACAAAAGAATTGGAAAAGAAAAAGTTGAATTAAAAATCAATTTTATACAATTCTCTATAGGAACTTCATTTTCTTCTTCATGACACTTCACTTTCCTTCGCCTTTTTCAATTCCCCTCGTTAGAACAGAATTTCAAGAAAATTGGACTCTCGGGAGAATTCCAAGAACATGTTTTCGATTGGTTTTAAATACAACTAAAACAGTAGCACCTCTCTTTTAGCATGATACAAAGGGTGGTAGCCCACCCGTAAAGGTCTCTCCTTTCAATAAAAGCGATATTATTCGGGGTGAAGGAAACTGCTTTGGTGTTTGTTGGTCTTCAATCTAATTTATATCGTACCTTCAAGAGAACATCTAATCACGTCATGACCTCATAGTGATCGAAGTATATTGATCAAATAACTCCCGTAAATATCATTATTACTTATTACTTACTTATTAGCAATGTTTTTCTTAGTTTCCATAGAAATCAAGTTATTACAATAATATATTTTCATGTGAAGAAAATTGGCTACATGAAGGTAGGGGTTCAATGCTTCAAAATACTGTAAATAACATTTTAATTTTTGGTTTGGGTTCTTTGCTAAGAAAAACTTTCTGCTAAAATTTTTTTTTATTCTTTCAAGAAGTTCAAGAGAGCTTCAGAGAATCATACCACATTGTATGAAGCATTACAGTGTACTGTATGCATTGCATATACTCTATGACTATACTAACCTTACAATATGATAATTCATAAAAAAGGAGAGAAATAAAATTCCGTACGTAATTTTTTTATTGTATTATTGCTTTTTCTGAATGAATCAGTTTGCTTATAATTGAATTTTTCTTTTTGGTCTTGCTACCTGGCCAAGCACAGATCAGGTCTCCTAACATTAATGCATTTGTTTAGTGTAGCTAATAACTTTTCCCTTGCTCAATTTAACTATGCAATGGTTACTGTTTGTGTGCCTAACATTTTCCATCTGCATGTATTTGAAGCTCCCAGATCTGCGTTCAAGCCTCTGCTAGATGAAGAGAAAACTGAGGAACCTGTTATGTACGCTGAAAGAAGGAAATTAACTGCGCCAAAACCACCAGAAACAGAACCAAAAATAACTACAAGTAAGAGAGCATTTTGCTTAAAATTTTATTCGTTTTTTCAGCTGTGAATATTTAAAAACATAATTGTATGATGGAGAACCTAAAGCCTTGATGCAAGTTTCTCAATTTAGTATTTTCTTGTTTTCTAGAGTTTTATCATCAATACAAATGCTCAAATTTGAAGCATCAATTGTTCAATGTCTACCCCAAAAGCAACTGCTTTGAGAATTTATTTTTCAAATTATCTGGTCTTCTCAAATCAAATTCATTTCCCTTTTGCAAAATAATACAATTGAATAATAGGCTACATACATTTTATGCAATATCTGACTGTTTTGCTAATTTCTTTTTCAAATTATCTGTCAAATTTAATCTTTAATTCAATTCAAACTATAAAGAATCCAGATAATTTTTCGTTTACCAAAAAACCTCTTTTGAATTATTCCATTAACTTTGGTACTTGTATAGTCTGTCCAAGCAAAGAAGACATTCGGGCAAGTTGGGGGAAAAGGCTCTAGCTCGGTCAATATTGGTTTAAAAATTCATAAATTTGGTCTCAATTTGGGAAAAACATTCTGCTCTACAATTTGAGACCAAATTTATAATTTTTGAACCAATATTGACTGAACTGGAGTCATTTTGCCAGAATGTCTTCTTTGCTTGAACAGACTATATCACTGATAATTCAGTAGAAAAACAGGAATATTGCCTCTTGTTGGTTGTCAACAACTCACTGAAATATCCTAAAAGGTTTTTGATACATAAATTTATTACGTTAGTGAAGGAGCATCAGTGTATCGTTTCGGGACAGTTTACTGATAGAATTGAAATTAAATTGAAAACAGACTACAAAAGAATCTTGAATATTGATTTATTGTGAATTTCATGATTGCTTTAAGATACATAACATCATCCTATTCAATTTATTCTATTCAAAGATAATATTGTATTTGTTTTTGCAGTACCCGGAGGAGCAAAACCCGTTGAGAAGAAAGAAACAAAAACGCCCGTCAAAGCGATGGAAGCGCCCTCTGAGCCTCCCAGCGATACAGTCGCAACTCATCCGCAGTTGGTTGAACTGGAAGAGAAGATGGGCAGTGCGGCCCAAGTTGCAATAAAAGCCTACACCGATGCAATATGTGTTCTAAGAGGTGAGATTATTTTACAATCATGGCTCTCAAGATTTAAAGTTATTTATAATTTACCATTAAGGCCCGCTTTCCCCAATGCGGCTCAAGCAAAGCTATGGCTCAAATAACAGCTGGGTGTATTCAATTTGTATAGGATCAGATTTTATTAATTTGAGCCTCAGCTTTACATTGGGGAAAGTGGGCCTGAGTTACACGGAAATGATTCGGTTATGGGAAAATGTTCTTCTCTTTCCAATATTCATATGAAGTGTTATCTTCTTTCCTGCAACAAGATGAGAGACTCAATAAGATCATTTTAGGAATGGTACTCTTTTATCACGAATAACATTATTTTATTGTACTATATAAGTCTACATTGTTGCTTGAATATATTGTGCATATCGTGTATGACTTACCTTTTATGATTATTGTTTGAACATTGAAAACAATATTAATTATCATCTTGTAAGTCAACTTAAACGAATGATGTTAATTATTTGAGAAGAATCTCATAAACATTTTTTATTTTTTAGATCAAGCCGAGGATATTTATAAATTAGTTGAAGAATCTGTGGAGAAGGTAGACCCCAAAATATGGCCTCAAATCAAAGAGAAGTCACTTGAAAAGGAGAAATTGGTCAAGGAGGCTGAAGTCAATGCTAAAATCGCTGAGTAAGTACATTCTTGAATAGTTTTAATTTATTCAGAACGATTGAGTATACATTTTTGCCTATGTTGATTGAAATAATTGGGTGGTTATAATATTGATAGTTTGCACAAATACAGATTATATTGCAATCTGTTTTGGTTTTATTGGATGTTTTGTTTTAAAATTAATTGCCGAATATCATTGAAATCATTTGTTTATGATTGTTTGTACATGAAAAACAATATCAAATATCATCTTGAAAAAACACAAGAAATTATTATAATGAACATCTGTGCATGTAATCATCCAACCTAAAGTGAAGTAAAATTAATGAAACTTGAATTTCAATTTTTGTAAATCTTTTTGTTATGAAATAGATTTAAATTAGAACGCCACTTAGCTTCACAATTTGTGTAAATCTCAATGTCTGTTTCCACCCTTGAGTTCATTGTTCTTTAAATAGATAATTTTTATATAAAATTGCTTTCTATTATAATTGAGTTTTATTATTTTAGGCAAACTATTAACAAACTGAAAGCTTCAATTGAGAATCCAAAGCTGCAGGCTCCAGCTGAAATGAAGGAGAAGGCGAAGAAGAACATGCAGAAAATTCTGAAAGACGTAGCTGAGGCGAAAAAGGTGTTCGAAAAAGAGAAAAAGAATGCATCCGTTACTGACAAATACTGGGGCAAAGTTGAAGAGGCTAGAAAATACTTCTCCGTAAGTTCAATTCTATGTTCTGTTTGTTACTAGCTAAGATGCAATAAACTTAGCTTCAAGAACAAACCTCCAAATACCGTTTACTGAAACAGAGATGCTTTGTTTCTTGAATTTGTCCGAGAAAAATAGAAATGAAGAACAATTTATTGATCAGCCTGCTTCACAAAAATAAGGACTCTACAATTGGATCTTCAGTCTTATTGGTTTATTTGTGCAAGAAAAAATCTCCTTGTATCATTGAAATAATTCTTTCAAGTTATATTCCTTTCATTCATTAGCCAGTTCTCAACAACCAGTTTAAGAGATTTAACGCAAATTTCTACAATCTATTCATAACAGAAGTTGCTATATTAGGGTATTATCATTTTGACTTGTGGTTGTGAGTGAAGTCTATTTCAAGTTTTTCAGGGAACTATGACTATAATAAGAAGAAGAACAGATATTGTCAGATTACAATTTAATTACTGTACATACATTTTTGATACCAGCCGATAATACGTTGGTAAACGCAAAACCATAATCCTGTGTCTAAAATATAGGTGATTAATGTGAAATTTGACAATATCTGTTATTTTTATTATCATGGAAATAATTTACAATATCACCATCAACTCTACAAACTATGACTATCTTGGAAAATTTTATCTAGTTTGTGTTCAGTTAGCTAGGTCAGTAAGCGTTTTGAGTAACGAGCGTTTTTCATAATTTACTTTTTATTTTACAGTGGAGAATAGATCAAATAAAAATAAATCAAATGTTTCATTTTTATTATTTCAGGAAGAGCTGGAAATTCTATTCCCAAACGTGCGATTGAGCGAAAAGCAGCTGAAATTGACTGAAGGAGAAATCGATCTTTTCATCTTATACGCTTTCCAAAACATACTATACTACCAGAAGGAGCTATCAAAACTCGATGTAAGACTATCTAACTATATTTGAGTGCGTTAGACTATATTCTCCTTGAAATTCCTGAAATCCCAATCATATAAGTCATGAAATAGCAAACTGCTTAACAATACTTTGGTGCCTTGAATATTATCAGAACCTCACACACTAACGTTATCGACTTCCTCCACAATATTTTTTATCATATCACATGTCAACATTATGCTATGAATTCTTTATTTAGTGTATTATTTGAACTTTGAAGTGAACTGATATCAAAATTCTAAATTTTTTAAAGTACAAATTTGTAACTTAATACTGAGTTTTATGACTCAAGATAACCTGGACCTGGTTTTGGACTGGATAGTATAAATTGTTAGAGGAGTAGTTAAGGGTATGAGCCTGTTGCACTCTCTCAAGTATTTTTTTTATAAAAAATTATTATTAAATTATTGAAATTAATTTATTGTTTTCCATTGCTTGATGCAATAGCAATGTGTTTTAAAACAGTTGAGACATACTTCTGTGTTGGATTTCAGACTCTAGGTGAGATGAGAATCAAATCAGCAGTTGAGCAATCTAAATCAGGAGATCCTGACATTGTGAAGGCAGCTGTCGAAGCTGAAATCGAGAAAGAACGAAGGAAAATTGTCGAGGATTTCCAAAAAAGAGTAAGTTTGAAAATATTTTATCAACTTACAGTTCAAATATTCTATTTTTTGTATTTCATATTAAAATTTATCGATCTATCTATATAAATAGATTAACTTATTCAATTATTATTAGAATATAATTACAGTATTCTAATATGTCCCTTTCAGGGCGAGTCAACACGGTTAATTGCCATAATATGATTGTCATACTACTCTTGGACCAGTATTTGGTACATAATATTGTTGAGGTGAAATATACCCGTAAGGGTCACCCCGCCATTAAAATACATGAGCATATTTTTTTGATACTCAGATGTTAATAATGAAATTCTATTACAGTATTGAATCCAACTCTGTCAATAAAGTAACCCATATGAAATGCGTTGTTACAATACATATTCATGATTTTCAAAGAACTATTCATTCATAATTTATATCTATCATCCTCTTTTTCGTAGAAATGAAACTTCAGTATACTAGACTATTTCACCAATCAATTTCACCAAGCTGTGTCCATTTTCGATTCAATTAAATTTGATGTATTCAAAAGTACATGAAATTCATTATAACATGATACAATAAATACAATAGAGGGCCTTCTAATTAGATTTTTCCAGTTTTATGTTGTATCGTATTGTTATGTGTATCTTCTTGAATTAATCAAAGTAAAAGTAGATTGAATCATGTGCTCGCAGCTTGAAAGAGGCTTTCCAGTTTATGGAAAATAAATTTGAACTTGATTCATGAAGATCATCATCATCATCATTCATCCAATAATTATATGCAGTTTATATAATAATAAGATACCAGTTTATATTCCATGTGTCCTATTTCTGTTGTTCGATTGCCTTTCTAATGTGTGCACACTGATTTCAGACTTTGAACCTGAGAGCAGAGTGTGAACGAGACATCAGGATCCAGTTGAAGAGGCAGGCGGAGGCACACAGCGATCACCTGCAGGAGGCGATGGCGCTCAAAGAGAAGGAGGTCGAACGAAGGATGCATAGGAAGGTGGAGGAGAAAATCATCGAAGAGAGGACCAAGTTCAAGGAGGAACTTGCCGGCATGGTGGGACGACTGAAAGGATTGGATGAAGCTATTAAAAGTGAGTCACTCTTTACAGTTGTAGGTTGATTTCACTCTTAGATTGGCTTTCCTCTCGGTAAAATGTACTTTGAAATGGGAATCAGACACAATAATTATTACAAAGAATTGAACAGTTCCTACTTATTTACTTGATAATTGAGGTCGTTGCCAAGGACTAGGGCTTCCAGATCGGCAGTATCAGGTAGATAAACCCATTTTATAAGGCTATGCGTGTTGTGGAGGTGCAGCAACCCCAAAGATATAACACACTTTTGAAAAATGGTTGATAGATCTAGACATCCAGATTTAGTTTTTTAATTCAAATTCAAATATATGTTCTCGTTTCTTGGATACTTTTTGATATTCATACAGGTATAGTCTGTCCAAGCAAAGAAGATATTCTGGCAAGATAGGAACTCCATCTCTGTCAATATTTGTTCAAAATTATAAATTTATTCTCAAATTGTAGGAAACATCCTGCTCTACAATTTGACACCAATATTGACCGAGCTGGAGTTATTTTCTAATGAGCCAGAATGTCTGAACTGATTTAATCAAAGTGTACAATAATTCTTCGTATTTAATGTGACCATGTTTATTTTGTATGTAATAATGTATTCTCATACTCGTGGTACCGATAGCCTAATATGAAGTTCTAATGAGGTAAATAATTTACAATCCAGTCCTTTTCCAGCAAAACTAACCATTTATAGCACCTCTACAGCTTGAAAAGCATTCAATGTTTAATAACTCGCATTATTTACATATCAAAAACTGAACACTCGATTCAGTTATTGTTCAACCATCACAATTATTTCTGTTTCTAAGAGAGAAATCAGATCCAGCACCTTATTATGCAATATGTATATCTAATTATTGTAATAAATTATTTAAATTTATTATTTGCAATTTCGATATCAATTTCAGAACGAGCTGATGTAGATAAGGCTGCTCAACAGTCTCAGATTCTATGGAGCGCTTGTCAAACTCTCGTTTCCATCATTCAGGCTTCAGATTTCTCGAAACCTTGGGCTGAACAGTTGAGACCAATCGCCGACGAAGTGGATGCTATTTCAAAAGCAGGAGGTCAGTTATATCATGACTTCTTAAACATAAGACTTTCAATCCGAATGTCTGTGCAAAACAGTAAATATTTCTCTTTTTTAATAGAGTTTGCATATCAACCATATTGAATGGCAAATATTGATATGAGTCCATAGTAACTTACAGTATTATCAAAAATGAATTACTTTTCTTATTAGTTGTTATGTTATTCACTATAATAACAGTCTCAACAATGTTGTAATTCTCCTTTGAAATCTACATTCTACATTAATTTATAATTAGGTATCCCATTTTTTACAATTAATTTCGAAAATCTTGAACTATTACTATAATAATCTTGTTCCAGATCAAATTAATATAAATCGTCTCTAATTTTAACGTATGTTTCCAGCTAAGGACCCACTAGTCGACGCAGTAATAGTTTCAATTCCCAAGGAGGCGCTTGACCGAGGAGTCTACTCACAAGATGCCCTGAGAGAACGCTTCCTAAAAGTGGAGAAGGTGGCTTCAACTGTAGCCCTGGTTCCAGAGCAGGGAGCAGCTCTACCTCTGATTTTGCTCTCTTATTTACAAAATTTCTTCATCATCAAGAATCCAATTCCGATTCCTGCCTACGAACTAGCTAATGAACCAATCGATCCATCGGCATTGAATACTTACGATATACTACAGCGAGCAAGGTGAGGGATATATTTCAACCCCAAATTTGGAGGCCTTGAAAAGTAGGGTTTATTATTTCAAGTACTTAACATTTCCCGTCACTATGACTACAACCCTTTATTGTGCTAATAGAATTGGTGGCAACTGGCAAGGGTTCGTTCGAAATGCAAACTACAAATAATAAATGTATATCTTTTACTTGATCCAACTAAATGTCTTCCAATATATATTATCAGTTTAGAGTACAGCAAGATAAATATGCAGTTTTCAACATGATAACCTGATTAAGTCTTAATTTTATCAAAATCCGGAAGATAAATTTAATAGTGAGGGCAAAGCCTGTTTTTCATCTCCCAAATTTATCGTAATTTTATTATGTATAACTGTGTTTCAATGAATGAATTAGATGAAATTTTACAAGTCACATGGAAATTCAATCGAATTAACGTCGTACAATGGAACAAAACCAATGAACTATCCCGAATTGAAGGCAACAACATTATTATATATATTTTTCTGAGGGTCATGCCTACTTAGGCGTGAATTAATAATAATAGTGCGTCGGTATTGAGGGGGATGATGATGATGAGAGATGACTACTTAATAGTTGAATCAATTCGATTTTTTTACAAGTGGCTAGAATATCTATTTTCATTTGAGAGATCTTTGTATAATTCGAATTTTTTACAAGTGGTGGTATATCTATTTTCATTTGAGAGATCCTTGATACATCATTGAATTGCGTTATTTTTCATATATACTTCCTTAAAATAAATTTTTCCATTTAGGCAATTGAATGAAAACTGGAAATATGGTCATGTATACTCGTATGTGTAGTCTATTGCTAGGTTTTGCATTGGTATTATTATCATTATTACTATATGGACTATATTTTAATCGAAATTGTGTTGGGAAATACTATGGCTATGCCTGTTCTTTCTTTCAATATGACAATATATATGTACCTATGTCATGAGATAAATTAATGAATATCATGGCTTGAAATTTTCAAGTTTATTTAATATTTTGTAAGAAATTGTGTGAAAAATTTAGTGAATAAATTAATTTGGTACATCCTATTGCTCTAAATTCAAAATTTGTATAATACGGTGTTTCTCCTTGACTATAAATTTTTCTGAAAGTGCTGCGAAAAAAGATAACCTAGTTTTGAACTTATTATTTATCAAAATTTGGTATTAAGACGTTTTGGACGTTAGTCTGAGTTTTTAGCCAATAAGTTTATTATTTTCAGTAAATGGATAAATAAATTATTGTTGTTGAAGGTACTGGATGGAACGCGGCGACTTTGCGCAGACACTGCGCTACATGAATCTGTTGAAGGGCGCTCCGCGTGCGGTCGCCAAGGACTGGATCAAGGAGACACAAATCATGCTGGAAACACTGCAGGCGGCCAACGTACTACTCACGCACGCGGCCGCATCCGGTCTAGTCTATTCATGAGTTCCTAAACTCCGCCAGTCTATTCCACGATCCTTACGATCGAGGAGCAATCTGTGAAAACTAAATTTAGGCAATTCATTTCTCAACTCTTCTGTAAATATTAACAGACTATTTGATCTTCTCAAAAACTTTCGGTCACGATCAAATTTCACCTCAGAACTATTTTGTTAGGAAACAGTAAATTATTGTGCATTCCGTCATAGAAACCACAACTTGTTGATTTATTTGTTGGCAATAAAGTATTACTAACATTCAAAATTCTAGTCAACTATGTTTCATTATTTCCTAACATAAACATTGAAAGCTATGAACTGAGAATGGAAAGCGAAGTCTACCAGGTTGGGGTTCAATTCAACAGAATTATATAAATTCGTTTCTGCTATTCGAATTCACATACCCATTCTGTTGTGTGCCATACTGCTTAATCTATTCATGACAGCCAAAATAATGTAGAATTCAATATTTAAGCGGTAAGCCCGAAATGTGTGTATCTTACTAAAATTATGAACCAAAGAAGAACTAAAACGAAACGGTTTTTTGCTTGAAATTTCGTCTTTACTTGCTTCATTTTCCATTCTCAATCTAGGCCCAACAGTTTTGAATCATTTTGATTTTCCACTTTATCACTATATAAGCTTATATTCTCGGAAAATGTTGAAAAATATGACTGGTGTCGCCAAAAATTATTCTTGTACTTGGACCAGCTGACTAGAGTATATTCGTAGCTCTATTCTCTAGTCAGCTGGTCTGCTACAGTTACACAGACTATTCGCAGACATCAGATGTTGGAGCGCACTAAGAACATGAAACCGCCTTCATTTTTGGCACCATCTATTATACGAGTTCCTATTATGAGCAGAATTCATAGCACAACTCAATGCAAATTGAGTTCAGGAAAAAATCAGTGGTTCATGTATCATGTCGTTGCTATTATTTAATCCATGTTTTATAAAATGTCAGTGAAGGGGAAAAATATATGTCTTGAAAAAGAGTTCAAAATTATTTTTTAAACACTAATAAACTAAATTAAGAATTAATATCACAATTACTTAAATACTAGGATAATTTCCTTATCCAAATGGATTTGAATATTATCGTAAGGTACTCAAATTGATTTTTGGGTTTTCAAGTGACAGGAAAGATGTAAGTCTGCCTTAGATTACGACCAGTAATCAACTGCATATTTTTGCAGCTAAATGTCGCAGCGGTCGGTGGTCAAATGGAGAAACATGATTTTGTAATTGGCATGTGGCAACCACCCATTACACTCATTTTAAACAATTCCGATGCGTCATTTATCTGCAAAAGTTTGCTTTTGATGCGACTTCTCGACTGGCCCTTTTTCATGACCTTCAGGTGCTTGAAGTTCTAGTTTTTCTGCAACTTTCTCATGGCTTTCCAATAGGGCTTGTAACAATAATTTCAATTTCTGGTTCACTAGTAGGGTCCTCATTCACACTTCCTGGTTGACAAATGAAGTTGTCGTTTTCACTTTCATTGGATGCAGGTGGTGTAATTAAAACTTGATCAAAGGAACTCAGTTCTTTTCTAAAAGTTTCAGCTCCAATATCGGTTTCACAATGTGAAGGTGTACTTTCAAATATGGATGGAATGTTGTCCACTTTCACTCTGTTTCTGTCTGAACAACTCTGTTCTCTTTTAACGAAGTGTTGACCACAAATAACTGACTCTTCTTGAGGCTCAAAGCCCGTTCTTTGAATGGCTTCAATCCAACGATTTTTCAAAGTTTTCAATCTCGGAAATCTGTAACACAAGAATTCAATATTGAAATGAAAAGCTGTGTTAAATCATTAGACATAACGTTTGGAATCATTAAGTCCTTTTGCAGACACCACGATTTTGGACGTTCGGTTTTTTTTCTTTATAAATTTCAATAGATTGAATAAAGCTTGGCAAACATTTAATAATTATATTGTGCCCCATAGTGACACATAAAGACAAATCATGTGTTTGCCAAGTTCATTTAATAGAGATTATTATTATTATTATTTATTTATACAATAATAATTATACATATAGGTGAGTGCAACAGGCAACAGGATGCCCAAGACTGCTCCTCTACCAATTTTTACAACAGTTCAAAACAAGGTTATAATAAATCATCAAACTCAATATTACAATTTCTCACTTCCAAAGATACTTCTTCACAAACAATTAGATGAAAACATAAAGGGTGTTTCAGGAGGAATGTGCAATACTTCGCGATTACTGAGATTTGGGTAAGTTTTACACAATCACGGCCATTCAACTTTTCCTTCAGAATTTGATTCTCTAAAACTTGAATTAAATAATAAAAATACAGGTTTATGATTTCATATCCAGTTATAGGCCTAACCGTTAATTGTCTTCTTTAGCATATTTTCATTATTATTATATCAATAACCATACAAGTTACAGACTTCCAAATTTTATTTCTGTAATAAATCAATCAATTCTAGGGGTATGTCCTGTGAAACTTTTCTCTCCACTTGGTATTGCACATTCCTCCTGAAACAACCTGTATAATGGGTGGATTTTTTCGTTTCAATTATTATTTTGATGATTATAATGATTATTTGTTTTTCAATTTTTTTTATTGTTTATTAAACGCATAGGTTCACAAACTAAGGGGGTTCTCTGTCGTTATCAAGCTAACGGAAAGCTTCAAATGGTGAGTATTAAGTCAAATGAAGACGCACATTCCAGACAACATGAGAAGAAACAGTATTCGAGCTGTTTCATATTATCGTCTCGCATCGCTTTCCTCAAAACATACAAGCTGGCATAAACAGACTCACCTGTAGAATTTTAGGTCAGAACCATCTCCCTCTTTAGCATTGCACCAAGGAACACAGCAAGATCAACCTTCAATAGTTGGTATGACAACTTCTAATCGCCTAGAAGCAGAAATAAAATCACTTCAAATAATTGAAGGTAGAACAATTCTCCTAGAAAATAGACAAACTTTTTCCATTTTCAAGGTATTTCCAGAAACCAATAACTTAGCAGGCATGCCAATATTCATTGACGTTGACATGCTATTCAATAAAATTAATCTGGTTCATATTTGAATAGTGATGAGTGATCTATTTCTTTATTACTAATCGGCTTATTATCGCTAAATAGTGACTGCTTTGAATGTAATTTAAGTTCAAAAATACCTAAATTTTAACCGTAAATACGGTTTACAGCACTTGAACACAATTCAATAATTTAATAATCGATAATTTTATAAAGATGTAAGTGACTGAGATTAGATGGATGTGTGGTGTTAGAAGAAGAGATGGGGTATATAAGGAATAATTAATTAATAAATGGTACGGTAAAGATTGGTCCGGTCGGTAAGAAGATTCAATTGTTCTGTCTGTGATCAGTTAATGTACTTACTGGATAGACATTGTTGTGAGGCAGGAGGCATAATTGAGTATGCCTCCAGATGCAGGAGGTAACTTAAGTCTCAGATGGTTTGGTCAGAGGTCAGAAGAATGAATAGGAGGAGGATTTTGTAGGACTGAGAATGCAGGATCTGGGTTTGAATGGTGTGAGAGGAAGAGGAAGACCAAGGAGATGAAGAGACAGAATAGAGCCTCATTTGCGTCAAAATGGTTAGAGGAGAGATGTAACCTCTCATTAGACTTTACATAGGTTCTTCTATGGAGAAGACTACAATACCAACGATCCCATATGAAATGGGGAATGCTGACTTCGAAGAGGAATAAGAAGTTCAATTCAACAATAATTTTTCTCATTAGAACCAACCTTCTCCGTAATTGACGAAGTTTGCGAGTGGAGTGTAACTGAGTTGATTCCTTTGTTGTTTTTGTCAAATGCTGCGATTCATCTTCGCTTTGTGTCGATAATTTACTTTGCTTTTCCTCTAAAAAACAATTGTGTTCCCATTAGCAATTATAAATCTTATTTATAATAAGATTTCATCACATCACAAAAATGTATTTCTCACGGTATTTTTAAAATAAGGTTAGTAAAATGTAAATTCATCTGGTGCCTTCCAATGGTATTTCACTTTTGGATGTATAAATTTGATTTGTAAAATATGCAAATTGTATATTATACAGTATAAGGTTTTTTTGTGAGGGTGATGCCCACATGGGTTCTTGGGCCTGTGCGTGGGTAATGGAAAGGATGATGATGAGAGATGAATGGATCTACTGCTTTAGGTGGGTTCCGAACCACCGGGAAGCGATTTTTGAGGCTCATAAATTGAATTCAGAGGAAACGGTCACCATTACAACAGTGGTGGTAGAGGCACGTCGCTTATCTAATCTCACCGATTAGACGCTCTCTACCACTGGGACAAACCGCTTCCCTAATTAAGTAATAAATTATACTTGATTGATTAAATATTAAAAAAAAAAACATTAGAAGCATTTCGGCAATATGCTTTCTCATTAATCTTCCTCTTTATCAAGATTCAATGATGACATTGATTTTATGAAGAGCTGGAATCACAAAGTTATAAAATAAACTTTCATTTGATTCTCCCTCCTGTCCAGGCCAATTTCTACTGAAGTCCTGTTTTCAAGTTTATGATCAACTTAATTGTTTAATTTCCTCATTTTCCCAATTTACCTCAATTTTCCTGTCCCACACTCAAGATATTTGCGTCAATAAGTTATTATTGGCAAAAAAAATAATTAAGCCTGTGTGGGCACCTTTGGCGAGAACACGTTGGTCACACTACTTGTATAGTAGACTCAAACAAAATTGACAGTTTGGCGAATGTTGATGCTTAGTCAGGATAGTCTGGAAGCGGTCCAAAACCGCAACACGGTTTGTTCAAAACGCTTTCAACTCTACATGCATTCACTGATCGCTCGCTGACTACCCTAATAGATTATTCTTTATTCATATTTATACATCGATACAACTACCTGAATTGAGAGGAAAAAATAGGTATAGCCTGTGCTAAAAGACATTAATAGAGCTTAACAGACATTCGCAGCCGCCAATTTCGTTGATGTTTGCTAAAATTCATACCTAGCCCAGGCAAATTAGATCGGCTGTGCCTCCAAAAAGTTTACTATGAGTTTGCGATTCAGAAAATATCATTCTTATACTTTTTTTAGCTAATAAAATTTTCAAGAGATTGGTATCAAATCCAACCTTCTATCTCAAACAAGGACTGAGGAATGAGGCTTCAAAAAGTGGTATTTTTGCTTATTCAGTATTCTATTGTTCATATCTTCCGTCTGATGAGTTAGAAAGGTGTATTTTAAAATCCCTCTGGGAATAATTTTGTTCTCTACAATTTTAGACCAAGAAAGACTTCCTATCTTGTATATTTTTTGTGTTAGGGCTTTCAACATGTTTCCTTGCACAGCAAAAAATACCATATTTCCACTATTAACCTCCAAAATTAGTCTATATATTCTTGTATTGGAGTTCTATCACTAGAATATTTTTTCTTATATCATGTTTTGATTTTATAATTAATATACCGCCCTGAATTCAGGTTATTTCCAGTTATTACCAGTAGGAAGGACTTTCCAAGGATAATAAACTAAGGACCTCTGTAACTTTCGTAAAAGTTGACGGATCGTGACGAACTATAGCTCATTGTTTTCAGCTCATCAAGGCTGTTAAAATTCATATATAATTTATTAAATTTGATCGAAATTGAAGAATTTTACTACCTTGAGTACTTTGAGTTATTTCTCATGTACCGAGAAAAAGGCTACTAATTGTGTTCAAATGCGTCTATCTTGAAAACCATTGTTGGGAAATGGTCGCGTTTGGGCTCAAATTACCGTCTAAAACCTAGTTTTAATCATCTCTCATTAGTTGAATGATAATGAAAAAGCGTGTGCAATTAGCCTTAAGATTAATTATATTTTCCCGGTCCCCAATCCACCAACGTCAATGCCTAGAAATATCACAGTAGCCTACTAGTATTCTAGATAGTATTAGTGATAGCCACAAAGAATTCGCTTACATTGAACTAAAGGTTCGTACATTTTGCGAGATTTTACTTGCGGCACGGCTCTCTCTCTCTCTTTAAAAGAGAGGCCCGTATCAACAGTGCGAGGCATGTGCCGCGAATGCCTCAAGGTATAGTCAAGGTAAGAAGAGTCTTACTCCAGTCTCCAGCTCGGTCAATATTGGTTCAAAGATTATTGATCTGGTCTCAATTATAGGAAACATTTCGATCTTCAATTTACGGCCAAATCAATAATTTTTGAACCAATATTGACCGAGATGGAGACTGGAGTATGACTTCTTTGCTTGAACAGACTATTCCTGGAGGAATTCGCGGCACATGCCTCGCACTGTCGATACGAGCCTTAAAATCTCGAAGACTTTAGATTGCTTTCCGCTCACGAAACTCTCACGATTATGAGTTCGCCAAGATTGTACAGCCACGTCTACACCAGAGCGAACCAAATTTTAACTTGTGTTTGCTGTGGTGTAGCCATGGCTTTTGCTTTAGTGGATTTTGGTTGCAAGTTTGGAAAGTGTGCATTCGTACGCATAAAGCCTTAGTTGAATACATTACTCTTGTTAAAATGTCAACCTTTAGTACCCTGTTAATAAATTCAACATTTTTTCTTACTTGAAAGTAATTATTGGAGATAAGACTGTCATCTAAACTGGGGATAGCATTCTCTGTCAATTTCATATACCCAGATGCATATCGTGGATAGAAGTCCTCAGGTTTGAAATGTGCTGAAAAAGTTTGATAACGCGAGGAAACGAGATCCAACCTCTTGATGCCCGCAGCCCATTTTCTCCTCATTCCTGGATCCTTTGGAAATCTGGAATGAATAAGATTAATTTATAGTAATAGCGATTAAGTTACCTATAATTAATAAAATTACTTCAAATATTTAGCCAAATCTTTATGATAGCCCACCTTCTTCAACTTCTATGTATTATAAAAGGTCATATTGACCGAATGATTATTTGTTTGAGTAATTATATCAATGAATTTTCTTTTCACATGAAGTTGACTGAATCATACCGTATGGGTGCAGATTATTCAGTGTGATTATGCATAAGCTATTGCCCTGTGCATTAACTACTAACAGCTTCTTTGGAGGGTGGATGAGTGAAAATAGGATAGGGCATTTTCTTGTCCTTGGAATGAGAAATCGCTTCTAAAGGCCGATAAACTGTTTGACAGTCAACGGCATGGGAATGTAGAAGGCGAAGAACGGGAACCACTACATTAAAGATGCTCACGGATATCCCTAGAACATCATCATAGCCAGAGCAGCTGTATCCAGACTGGAAATGCCCATGATGATCGCCAATCTTCGTTAGAAAAATGCGACTGAAAGAAGAAGAATAAGAATGTAGTATGCAGTACGGTCCAATATCTGGGAAATTTTTATTGATACAACCAAATTCACCTAGCCTATACTCAAAAGTGTGGCTAGTTCTTTGACTTAATAGAACTTGGTACATAGTACATAGAGGATAAGGATCACCAGATATTGGACCGTACCCCCGGCCCACACTGTTTTGGGAGTTATCATCTATTCATGTACCTAGCATGTACATTCTGAGCTCTGAGCCAGCTAATAGTGTGATGGGTGACGCTAAGGCCAGGGCTAGTGTTGTCATATCCGGGTCGACTTGAACAGATAAACTGACCGCTCCAGTGGGAAAGCTTTAGCAAACGAGTAGGTCCAAGGCTTCCGATGGACATAGATAGGCCATGGTAGATCAGGGGCGAACCCAGGAATTAATTTCGGTGGGGGATATGAAAAAAATCAGAGGGGAACCCAGGGAAACCCCTTCACGGGGAGGGGGGGCTGTTTGTTGTTGCTGCCTTGGAATATGTATAGTGACGTAAGTATTTATAATAGCCTTCTCTAAACAAACATTATCATATCTTTTGACCAAGTAAACTAAGTTGAAGAAATAAATTTACCATGAAAATTTGTTTTCTTTTTGGAAGGATAGTACATAGTAATAATGAAGATTTTATTTGCCAATTATTTATTTATTTTATTTATTTATTTCTTTTTTGAGGGTGATGCCCACATGGGTTCTTGGGCCTGTGCGTGGGTAATGGGAAGGATGATGATGAGAGATGAATGGACCTACTGCTTTAGGTGGGTTCCGAACCACCGGGAAGCGATTTTTGAGGCTCACCGATTGAACGCTCTCTACCACTGGGACAAACCGCTTCCCAATTCCCGCTTCCTATTATTGTAGATGATTTGATTATAACAAGAGCTTTTAGTCTCTTTCAGTTGTTATTGAAGAAATGTTGATCGAATCGTTGATCAAATTTTTGATCAAATATTGTTGATCAAATTTTTGATCAAATATTGTTGATCAAATATTGTTTATCGAATTGTTGATCAAAATTTTGATCGAATATTGTTGATCAAATATTGTGTATTGAATTTTTGATCAATTATTGTTGATCAAATTTTTTATCAAATATTGTTGATCAAATTGTTTATCAAATATTGTTGATGAGATTTTTGATCAAATACTTTGATCAACAATATTTGGTCCCAATTTCGGGGGGGGGGGGATATAACCCCTCAATCCCCTCCACCCTGGGTTCGCCCCTGTGGTAGTGGTAGATCTAGGTTAGATCATGTCATAACAAACAGGCGATTTGTTATGTACAAAAAGGCTTTTTTTATGTGCTACATAAGTTTATTCAACAGAAATACCTCAAATTACGAGTAAAAGGATATTGTGATTTCTCGGGATCGCAACTTTCTTCAGAACTCCGCGCCTCAAACACAGTTTTGCAGCCACGGACACAACAGCATTTAACCATTACGAAAATACCTAATATAATAGCCTATCTAACTTGTTAGAAAAAAGGGAAATTGCTATTTCAACAACACAAATAATTAAAATTGCCATTGCCAGACATAACCTAAAAGAAGTCACAATCACAAACAAAAACAAGACCTGAATGGCGCAGCGGGGCGTGTGTGTGCTTTAAGCTAGGATTTGGCTGGTGCGGAACGTAACGACCGTCGGTCGTGGTCGATCAGCTGTAGCCAATTACAGCTCTTGTCTTGTTTTGTATTGACCTTTAGATTTAATAAGAAGAGCTGTGATTGGCTACAGCTGATCAACCACGACCGGCGGTCGTTGCGTTACACCAGCCAAATCGTACCTTTAGGTAAGTAAATTTCAAGGTAAAGCAACTCACTCGACATCAGCTGTTTTGGTATTTGGTACGTCAGTTTCATTTTCAGTTTACCAGCTTAGCACTTTGGTCATAACCTATCTCTTTTCATATTATGCAGAGTGATAAAATGAATAATATACAAGTATTCTGTGGATTAATGAGTACGTGGTTATTTTAATCGTTGAAATGTCTTGCATTAGTAACTTATGACGTGTTGAAATTGTAGTGAATGTCATAGTGAAAGTTTACTGGTTACTGGGTAAGTCAATAATTGAAACTACTGTACTAGGCTACAGCCTATTCACATGCCTATTTATTTATTGGTTTGAATCGTTATATTGTTTATTTGGTTCTTGTTCTTAAGATGCAACACTATAATTAAATCTTTAGGAAAAGAAAAGTGTAGCAACCAATTTAGATCAACTTAGCCTACTATCACCGCAGAAAATGATTTACAACAGAATTTTTTGGATCTTTTTAGTTAGATTCTACTATTATTGAAGATAAAACAGTTTTTGATAATGAGTATCCTGAGATTGTGAATTGTCACCAGAATTTAGGGTACCTAATCTGATTTGGTAAGATTCATTTGTATTGAGTATTTGTAGGAGCTACAGCACTGACGGCTCGTGCCCACGAAACAGGTGAAGTGCTGTACAGTAAAATATACGGGAACTTCACCTGATTCGTGGGCACGAGTCGCCAGTACACTAAAATACAGTAAAGTGCTGTACAGTAAAATATACGGGCACTACACCTGATTCGTGGGCACGAGCCGCTAGTGGGCTACAGTCGAATCTGGGGAGCACTTTTTTATCATTTTATATCCAACCTAAGTAAGTTATATGGTAAGTCTTTTGATTAGATGGTATTCGAAAAAGTGCTCTCCAGATATACACATACAGATATGTATTACCGTAGCTTTTGTAGGTTCAATTTCTTGATTAAAATAGGGCTTGGGCAGTATTCTAGGTTGATTTTTCTATTAAGGAATGTAATGTTTGGGAAACTTTGACCTTCCAACGTTGAATATGAATATACCTTGGCTCATTCCATGAAATCAACATTAATAAATCTTGAGCATGCAACAAATTTATGTGTAGGCCTAGGTCAATTCTACTCTTAACTAGAGTAAAACATTTTCAGGTGTCTATAGTAGCGCCAAGTCCTTCTCCTTGATTAAAACCAAGTCTAAGTGGGATATGCATCTGAGAGCCCTGAAATCCAAACTATCTCATGCTCTTTTTGCCTTGAGAACTGTTTCAAGTGTATCAAATCGAAGTACAGCACTCAAAGTATATCATGGATGTTTTGTGTCTCTGCTTCGTTACAGTGTTCTGTTTTGGGGTGGCACTGTGGCGGATTTGCATGAGATCTTCCTGATGCAAAAAAAGCACTCCGTGTTCTTGGCAATGTTAATCCTTTTGGCCGTGACTCCTACAGACCAATTTTCATAAACTTGAGGCTTCTGACAGTCCCGGCCATATATTATTTGGAAGCAGTTCTGTTTGTGAAGAGGAATGAGCAGAAGTTTGATGCAAACAGATCCCAGCATTCTTACAGCACCCGAAATAAGAGCTTCCTTCTGTATTATCCCATCCATAGAACTACTTTATTTGAGAGGGGACCATTTTATTCTGGATTGAGGTTCTTCAACCGGCTCCCCACAGCATTGAGGAATTTAGATGCGTGTGCTCTTTCTAAAACTCTGACTCAAAAGCTGTTGAGGGAGTACCCTGCTCTTTAGATGAATGCTATGAAGCTGTGAATGCATAGAATAGTATTGAAAATTGACGTGTTACATGCTGCAGGAGCTTTGCTCATTAAAGCAGCTAAACGTAACAAATCAATAATAATAATAATAATAATAACTTAATAAAACTTTTAATTTAACTTGTAATATTTTAATAACTTTGGTTCAGTTAGCCTATATTGATTTCTCATTATTCATAGTATTATATGTGGCGAAACTGGTAATCAAATCTTCAAAGTTTCAATGACTTGGTATACTCGATGAATATTTAATTTTTCCACAATTCACAATTCATTTTTAATAATTCAAATTTATGATCAATTTTCAGAAGGCTCAACTCGTTGATGAGTAACGTTGAAAGATGCTGATAGAAGTTTTCTACACGGTATGCTTCACAGTGGTGCTGTCATGCCTGTTGCTCTACTTGGCGGAAGAATGGTTTCGCAAGCGATGTCACATGCGCCGCGAGATGTCGCGCAAGCAGTGCGGTGGCGGACCGAGCATCGCCTTCTTTCATCCGTACTGTAACAGCGGCGGGGGTGGCGAGCGTGTGCTCTGGTGTGCGGTCCGAGCTGTACAGAAACGGTCAGTTCAACGTACTTTTCAGAATTTCTATTGAAATCAGTATTTAGTACTGTACTCAGTATTCATGACTGACAATATCCTCTCCAGAGACTCAGGAGTTTATAGTTTGTCCAAGCAAAGAAGACCCTCTGGCAAGATGAGAAAATGACTCCATCTCAGTCAATATTTGATCAAAAATTATTGATTTGGTCTCAATGTATTATACATTATTTTGTTACCAGTAACTCATGTAATGATTTTTTCCTGTAACTTTCAATGTGTTAATAATGTACCCTTTATTTTTGTGGATTTTTTTTTATGTATTGTATAAATGAATGTAAGACAGTAATGTAAATAAATAAATAAATTGAAGATCAGAATATTTCCTACAATTGAGACCAAATCAATAATTTTCAACCAATATTGACCGAGCTGAAGTCATTTTCTCATCTTGCGAGAGGGTCTTCTTTGCTTGGACTGACTATACCAGAGATTGATAATGGTGCAGCAACCAAAACCAATACTACACCGGTACGGTATCTCGATTTTTCATAAATCTGTTTTAACATACTATCTTAATTGTTTAGAATTGAAAGAACAGAAGAAGCCTAGACCAATAAAATTATAGACAATAAAACATGATTCAATAATCCTAAAAAATTCTAAATCAGAGTTCTTGAAAGTTAATTTTCTGGAATATTTCAATGGTCTCCAGAATAAAGCCATTCTTACTCTGTTGCATAGATTGAAAAAAATATCTGGTAATCAAATGATTTGATTTTTCTTGAAGAACTATAGAAGAACTGAAAATGATATAGGCTATAGATTAACTGAAAAACCTGTATCTATAAATTATACACTTGATGAATAAAAAATTATAGCCTATAATAATTTTAAAAATACTTCAAATATGCTAAATCAAAGTTTCAGGTAACTTATGTTATATTTGAGATATTTTCTGAACAATACAATATTCTTGAACAGTTTTGCAATCTATTCCTTCCAAGTAATCATGATAAACGTATTTCTAATGCTTGATTTTGACAGGTTTCCCGATCTAAAGGTGGTTGTCTACACTGGTGATATAGATGCATCACCGTCGGAAATCATCAGCCGCGTTCAACAGCGTCTCAACATCACTTTGCTGCGCAATGTCGACTTTGTCTACCTCCACAACAGAGCTTGGGTAGAAGCTGACCGTTATCCTTATTTCACTCTACTAGGACAAAGTCTCGGTAAGAATAATTAAATCATTCCTCAATGGCTCAACCACATGCAATTAATGTTAGAATAAAGGCTCAACTCGACCACATAAGGATACTTTTAAATGTTTAATACCAGAGATTGATAATGGTGTAGCAACCGAAACCGGTATCTCGATTTTCATTAAATCTCAAGTTAGATAATATCTAGTCTTTTCATTAAATTTTCCAAATTTCCAATATTTCCAAAATATCCAATAATATGGGTTTATCGCAAATCCTAATTATAACTGAGAAGTGTTATCCTATTACCTACTGGTTTGAAAGACTGTTAAGCTAGATGTACATATATATATATATATATATTATGTGTAGATGTATATATAGATTTTTTTCTACTCATGGAGTTGCGCACGCTGTGCTGACTCTCATTACGAAATAGGGGCTAAATCCACCTTCCACATCAAGAACTGGAACTGTTTATAACATTACTTCAGAGCGAGTCCATAGATGTATATATTGATTCATACATAGATTAAAGCGATAATACATCTAAAAATTTTCAAGGCCTTCCTATGACATGGATAACCATAATTGGAAGAACTTTCGATCCTCTATCCTTTTACACATCATAACTTGTGTGCCGGTGATAGCCTTCTCCTTAAGCGTTCCCAAATATTTAAATAATATATTTGATATTGTAATGTTATTGATGTAATGTATCGTTCTAATATTAATGTAATATTTTTGAGTTAATAAATAAATTTAAATTCAATTGATTGTGTCAAGAGATTCCTGTATTATTGTAAAAAAATTATTATTATTATTATTATTATTATTATTATTATTATTATTATTATTATTATTCCTGTATTATTATTGGCATGGTCTAAATCTCGGATACTAGAACATACGGTAGGTATCACATATTGGTATCACGCGCAGGTTTTAGCCAAATACCAGCTAGTTATGACGTTTCTGGGACCAAAAAAAATCTAAAAAATAAAATTACAGAAATAAGTGTCAGCTGATTAAGAAATATTTTTTGTGGGTTCCAGAAACTTCATAATCCTATCAATGTACTGTGTATCAGGCTCATGATACCCACTGTGTATTCTAGTATCCGTGATGTAAACTATGTTCCATTATTGATGGTGTGTTGCAGGCTCGATAGTGCTGGGCATGGAGGCGATGCTAGCGTTTGTACCCGACGTGTACGTGGACACGATGGGCTACGCGTTCACACTGCCGCTGTTCAAGTCGATTGGCGGCTGCCGCGTCGGCTGCTACGTGCACTATCCAACTATCACGCGCGACATGCTGAGGCGTGTTTCGACACGCGTCGCAGCGCACAACAATCGGCCCTTTGTCGCCAACAGTCCTGTCCTGTCCTTTGCCAAAATCATCTACTATCGGGTTTTCGCCTGGCTCTACAGCAAAGCTGGCAGGTATGTTGCAATCAGGATCTATGTGTAATCTTAAAGCTGTGTCACATCCTGCCATTGAAAGCTTGCTAGTTTATATTTAAGTCTGCGACATTTTACTAACGACATCGCTCTCTATCTCTCTTAGAAAGAGTTCTGATGCACTATCGTTTACTTATCTCTCCTATTACCGTGCGCACTTCACTCTTCTTTCCATCACTCTATAGATGCTACACACTGTGAAGGGTTCCCCTACGTTAATGTCGGTAGATGTCAAACTCAACTTTTTAGCTAGCTTGAATACAAACTAGCATGCTCTCAATTGCTGGCTGTGACTGAGCTATTAGTTTGGATTTTTGTTTAACTACTGTCCTATTCCTATATAAGTATTGGTTCTTGAAAATATTCACAAGATTCCCTCTGAATCCTACCACATAAGTTGAATGGCTTCTTAGCAGTAAAGTGTGATTTTTAAATTACCTAAAGAAGAATCCAATACATACATGTTTTACAACGCAACGAAATACTGTAATGTAAAAATTTTGCTTACAATGATCATTGTTAGTTCATTGCAATAAAACTCAATTCATTGTTGAATTGGCACACATGTCAGAAGGAGCATACCACTCAGTTTAGCCTAGAATAATAAATGTTCATTCCAAATTGGATTTGTTGTTTGATTCCATTAGATTATTCATTATTTTACGGCAGTAAAATTCGATTGGTTTTTGAGAAAATGAACGTAAAAAATATTTTTTTTAGAACGGAATCCGATTTTCACCAAGAACCGTTCATAGATAACAAAATTGATTGCTAAAAAGTTTACAAAACGGAAAACATTCCATTAATTGACATTCTGTTCATTAAAAGTGAAGGAGATTTCAAGGAATTTGTAGAAATTCATAATGTAAAGAAATCCACTTTACTGCAGTTGAGTCTTCACTTATTTATTTATTTGAAAGAATAAAATACATACTTACTGGATAGAAATACAGACATTTGATTTCAAAACGCATTTTTCAAATTTGATAAATATATATTTAAAATGGCCTGAGAAGATTCAACATTCACCTTATACTAGGAATACGTTACTGTTCTTATGTAAATGGATTGATTCAATTGAAATATAGCAGTGTAACCATTACCCTTAAGGACTTAATGTGGGAATATTGAATAAATAATTTCCATATTCTTGAATAGCTAATGTAAATTATTTTTAAAGCTTGACTGTAAAACCATAACTTGTATTAATTTGATCATATCATCTTCATTTCAGGTATTCGGACATAGTTTTGGTGAACTCGTCATGGACAGAGGACCACATAAACAGTCTATGGGAGCGTCCCCTGATCACGAACCGTGTGTACCCGCCGTGCGACACCACCTCCTTCAAGGAAATTGAGCGGCCGGATGATGTCGACCACACAAAGTCGGGCGGTGAAATTCGCATCGTTTCTGTAGGCCAGTTCAGGCCCGAAAAGGATCATCCTCTTCAACTGAAAGCCATGTATCATCTAAGACAGGTGAGCTTGATTATTTTTTTCAACCGTTTCCTTTTTCATCTTATTGGAAAGTCAACTAATTATTTTTATTGTGTTTTTTTAACTGCAGTATGGCATACCTAATGAGTAATTCAATCTGAGGTGAGGCAATTTACATTAATCCCTTTGATACTATGCTAAACTTAAACGGCCAGTTGCATGGAAAAAGGAAAAGCCCATTGAAAAATTACGTCATCCTGTGATTGGGTAGCAATATTGATAGGAAACTGTTCAATATTATGAGAATTATATGTAAACTCCGTTTTGAGGCATTGAATCAATGATTATGTTTGGAAATACCATCACTTATTCTAATTAAATAATATTTTTATTTCAGATTCTAAGCGAAGATGTTTGGGAGAGGACCAAACTAGTTTTCATCGGTTCGTGTCGAAACAGCGAAGATGAGATCCGTGTTAAAGACATGAAGGATCTTTGTCGTCATCTATCGCTGGAAAACAATGTTGAGTTCAAGGTTTGTGTATTTTACCACTGTTCCTCTCTTTTCTCACTCCATTAGTATTAGCTTCTGATAAAATATTTTAATGAAATCCTATATTCAGTCCTTAAGTAGTCAGTTTTCTTAATCATGCTAGAATTGCCACTGTGTAATTCAATCAAGTCTTTCATAAAACTTGGAAGTCCAAAAATATACTATACTCATCATGAGTTTTACTGAATAATTGTATTTCAGTTGTTTATTCGGCTTGTCTATCAAAAATGTCTATTCAGAATCAATAATGATTGAATTCCTTGTGGTTAACCACCTCGATTGTAAAATTGTACTCATGTATGTGAACAAAAGACTCACTATAGAGGTGTATACTGTTTAAGCTTGATTTTTAATGTTTTAAAATATTTTAAAATTTTCTTATAATACTTGCAGTGTAACGTGATCTGAGTGTTTACAATTCAATTGCCTCTCAATTTCATAAATTCAATAAGATACTCAAGAGAATTCAATATTATACATCTATTTCAATTAAGTCATGTAGGCTATAAAATTGAATCGTCTTGCATATCTTATCGAATAAATATATCAAATTGAAAGGCAATTTAACCGATGATTTGATATTAAAAAGACCCTTAAATTCAATTATTAGCCTACCTATTTTTATTTTATCTTTTAGGACTGCTCTTGCATGGGTTGGTTGGTTACCACCAATTATATATAGGCGAGGTTGTACCCGTAATGGTTTTCCCAACAATAAAAGCCATACGCATATTTATTTAATTTTTCATCATGTACGTAATCAAATTTAATCAACATGACTTATGTGTCTTATTGAATGTATCAAATCTAAAGGCAATAATTTAAATATGGACTTACAACTTTACTGTGATACAAATTTTAAACAGTGCTTTAAATGTGCTTTCATTTGAAATTGTAATAATGTTGTTCAACTATTGATCTTAGTAACTGAATAATAATTTTATTAATGGAGACAACAGGTACAAAATCATTCGCCTCCTTTATGGTTGTACGATACAATAATATCCAACACTATACATATACAATTTGCCGTTATTCAAAGTTGGGTGGTATTGTGTTTAGGTGAACGCGTCGTTCACCGAGCTGAAGTCGGAGCTGGGCCGCGCGATGATCGGCGTGCACGCCATGTGGAACGAGCACTTCGGCATCGGCGTCGTGGAGTGCATGGCGGCCGGGCTGATTGTGATCGCGCACCGGTCGGGCGGACCCAAGGCCGACATCGTGCACGAGGAGGCCGAGAGCAGTCGCAACGGATTTCTGGCCACCGACGAGTACGAATACGCCAACACTATTGCCACAATCATCAAACTGCCACTGGAAACCAGGAATCGGGTTCGTGTCGCGGCTCGCTCCTCGGTTGAACGCTTCTCGGTCGACGAGTTCGAGCAGAACTTTTTGCGACTGGTGGAGCCGTTTTTCGGTTAATTAGTGCCTCAGTGTAACGAATTGAATAAGTTGAGTGTTTTAACAAAGAAATTACTTTTGGCAATCAATCAGTTTCAAATTTCGTAGGAATTTGAACGAATTCTTAGGACGGTATTAGACGGTAATATTTCCATGTAATATTAGAATCATAATACAGTATGCTATAATGAAATGAGATGGAATATAATATTTCAATCTCTTTTCATAATATTACGTCATAGAACTATTTCCGTCTAAGACCGGTATTAGAAGGTAATATAAAGGTATAGAGTCTCTATAGGCGGTAATAGTGCTATGACACATGAAAATACTGTAGATGTAAATAACTATGATTCCAGATTTTCATCTCATTTCATATGACATAGAACTATTACCAGACTATTCCCTGCCTTATTAGACGAGTTGAAGGAACTATTTATTAGGATTCGGATAAACTTCGGTCGCCGAATTGAAAAAGAAATGATTTCATTCGAAAAAAATTCAAAATTTGATCGCTGAATTGGAACAAAACTTCCTGCTGCTGGTATAATTCGTTTTTCGACTTACTAGATCAGTGCCTAATCAATTAGAAGTGCGCCTTAACTCTAGTCTTTGAATGTGGACCATGTTGTAACATATATTGAATAACTGTACGTATAATATTATTATTACTGGAATAACAATGTACAATAACACTTACTGTGGAAATTTCAATCATTAATTCACAGCGTTTCTTCCATATGAAATAATTATGCATTTTGCTTTGGAGTAACTCAGATAGAAAGATTAACTGGGTTGTTTGCTACATTGTAATACCGTTGGGTTGTTGAAGTGTCTAACCTCTGAAATTGAAAATTGTAATACTAACTAAATTACACAACATAGTGACTGTGACAGCATTATTACTTAATAATACTTTGGAACATTTAATTCTTCAAACAGAAGGTTTCTTAAATTCAGTTCTACCTGCACGATATATTCAAATGTCCTATTTTGTGTTTTATGAGTAGCTGAATACATACCAAAACTTGTTGTGTGCTGTGTTTTCGAAAATGTTGTGCAAATATATTTAGAGGTTGTATCATCACACCAACAAATGGAGTTTTATGATGGCTCACTCATCCGACTTCTAATCAACTCAGTTACGGGTTTGAAGCCCATCAAATAATATAAGCTATTAATTTTAATATATACCTAATTATTATATTTTATAATAGGTTCCTGATTAATGAAAGCAATAAAGTAACTTTTCAATTAATAAAACTGATCGCAGCTTCATTCATTGTGATGACTCTGTCTTGGTAATTTCACAAATTCAAAAGAAATCAAATATTTATTGTGATACTTGGCTTTTGGATCAGTTGAAATCTTAGTTGTTGTCACATTTTGAATTAGCGATTTCTATATTTGTCTGTGTCTAACGGATCTCTGAAATTCTAATTTCTACGAAATCGGCGCTATAATTTTCTTAGGTTTTGCGTTATTTGTTTATACTACTCATTATCTACTTAATATAAGTATAGTATTTTTGGTAGCTTTTAGAAAGTAATTTGGATTAAATCCGAATCCAAAAGTTTGCCTTATCTAATAATCCTAATACACCTTATAAGTTAGCCTAATACACGTTGGTCACAAACGGTTTTTCTGGAGTATGTTGCAATGATTACGGATCAATAACATGTTTAATTTTACTCTTCACAAACTCTTTCAAAAGTCTTTCAATTTTTTTATCTTCATTCTTTTAACCCTTAACTGCCCACTGTGTCCATATGGACACAATTGTTACTACTGGAATCAGATTCTTATAGCCTATATTGGCAAGCAAATTCAAAACTTGTCAAGCCACTCAAATCAGATTTCTTCTTTTGACCTGTAGAGACTGTATAATCTGACGAAACAGTCGCTATATTTTGACCTAGTGAGTGAAAATTTCTTTCAGTTAAAGATAACAGTACTATTCCCAATTATAGCAATATTTCAGCTATTTCTTGTTATCTATCATTCTTCAATACAAGACTTGATGTGAGATTCTATGTGTTAGTGTTGAACTATTTCTAAGCAATTCTGTGAATTTCAAACATTTTTCCTACTGTTACAAATGCTTTATTATGTATCACTAATATTTTCTTGTACAGTACATATTCTTTAGTGCTAGTTATATATTGTTGTCACATGAACTTTTAATTTATTTTAAATTATAGAAATAATTCATTGGAATCAGTGAGTGTAAATACAAATCAGTTTGTTATTGAACGAATTTTTGCAGTCAGTAAAATTCTTCTTTATTGAAATTAATTGGTATTCATTTATTGTCTTAATAGAATTTCCTTGATAATAGATTTAAAAATCTATCATACTTAAAAATCAGTTCTATTATAATATGTTGTGTTACTAAAACAAATTGAGTAGTATTATTGAAATTAATGAGAAAAATATAGATATTTGCTAATAGATGAAAAAATTCAATACATGGTACACTATAGATACATCAATTGGTGGTTATGAGTATAAATTTACATCAGTTCTTTTTGTAAAACAAGAATACAATTTCAAACCCTATCTACTAGTTCTCCTGACACTGCTATAACTTCAATCTCGACTCTAGCTTCCTGAAAGAGAAACATCAAGAATTAGAATGTGACCAGTCATTAGTCCTTTCACAAGCTATTAACCTGTCTAGTATATGCAGTATATATCGAATATCTAGTCTAGTTTGTGAATCACTCTACGATGCATAGCTTATAAGTTAGCAGAATGAAACATCTGATGAAGAGAGCCAAGTTTTACATGGACAATCCTTTCTTACAACTGATATTTATGGCTTTGTGCCTAATAATTCGTGCTTATTATTGAACGATAACTCATGCTGCATAGTTTCTAACTTCATCCATACCTATGGTATTAGTTGAATCGCTGCTGATCGTTTTCTTAGTTCAACAAAATATGTTCTACGTAATTCATCAAACATCATCGATAGTAAAATAAATCAACAGTAAAATATACAAAATTCTCTCATATTGCAATCAACAATATTGCAAAAAAGAACGGTTCTATCCAATTTCAAGTACAGTAAGGTGAAGACATCAGAATAAATATAATTTTTTAACGTAGAAGTGTTTTTCAAAGTGAAAATTGTAATGTAAACTTTCATCATTTTTCATTCACCATGTAAACATCATCATTCACTCACTCATCATCACCTTTGCTTAAAATACTTGCTATCAAGTCGCAATTGCAATAATAAATATAGTATGAGAACTATGGATTAATCCCAACTTACCATTGGCAGTTTCCCAACTTGGAAGGTTGATCGTGCAGGAAAGGGTTCATTGAAATCTGTAATTTGGAAAATGCGTCATTTAATATCAATTTCTATAAGTATCAAACATCCTCAATCTCTGGTTTTCACTAAGAACATCAGTAGATCTAATGATTCACTTAATTTCCTACGAATTAAGAGTTAGGGAAAATTACCGGTAAAATGCAAATTTTAAACCACTTAATTGCGTGTAAAAACGAATTTAAAATTTTTTAATAATGCGGTTCGTTTTTTTAAATTTAAGGGAAATGATAGGAAACTTCTAATCTCTCTTGAAAGCTTGACAACTGGATTCAAAACTGTATGTGTAGTGTGTACTTACATTGCTTGTATGTCTCGTTTACTGCAGAGAAGTCTCCAATGTCAGCTAGAAATATTGTTGTTTTCACAACTGAAAAAAGAAATAACAATAGTTATTATTCACAATAATACGAACTTAATTCAAAACAGAAGAAAATGTAAAACCCCATGATGGCTTGTGAAAAATAATTTGAACATTGAAAAGAATTGAACTTTCTTAATTTGGAAATGTTTAGATTTGATAATGGTTTTGGAACATAAGTAAATAATATGAAAACCCTCAAACATGGCATCAATTTGATCTATGACATTCAAGAATATGAAAATCAAGTATTTCTAGTGTGATGCGAGGATCATATTAACTATGAAGCGAGAATGTTCAAATAATATAGGAAGATTGTTCATAACAGAAGATATTTCATTTGCAAAAGCCTATTATTTAAAGGAAGCTCTTAAACTTTAGTTTAAGCTCTTTATGACTTGTAGTGCAAGTCAATCCACGACAATTAAATTACATTGGCAATCGACCCCAATACAGTAATTTCAGCACAGTATTTTAAATTCATATTTATAAAATATATTAACGCTCTTTGATATTTTGAATAACATAATTTAAAATTAATAATTTTCTAAAATCACCATTTTTGTAGGACGAATCTGCTGCCGCTAGAATTTCGCCCAAATTCTTGAGCGCTTGGTTGGCTTCAGCTGGAGCTCCTCCGGCCACCAGTTTACTTGTGTTCACATCGATACCAAGAACTCCCGACACATAAATGGTGTTTCCTACTTGAACTGCTTGACTGAAAAATTCAAAATACAAATTGAAAACAGCAAAGCTTTAAAAACACTAAATAAAATTAACATCAAGTTGAATGATTTTTATAATTGAACTCTTATTTTTTAAAAGCATTCCTGGATGATTTCAGTATAATTCTATTTATTTGACTACAATGATACAAGAAAAGGAATGAATAGTTCCTCCAAAACTTCTTCAATTAGATAAAAAAAATATTCTCATAATAATTACGGTATAATTTAGTCTTTAGATTATTGTAAATTAAGGTCTTAGTGGATGATCGTGAATTTTGAATTAGGTTTTTTCGTGGATGACTGAAATATTCCCATAATTTGATACTTGATTTAAATAGATAAGAATCCAATAGATAGAACTAGATATTCCAGATCACTTCACTGGTCACGGCACGGTTTCTATTCCAATTCCGTAAGTCATTATTTCACTGAATGACATGTATAATTTCTAGTCTTTATCTAATTCACCACGCACAAGTTATATAGCTTGTGTATGATGCAGAAAAAAATTTCACAACATGAACAAATTCAATCATAACTTGTCTTTATTGTTTATTCTTTCAAATGCTGCTTCAATTTCCTCTACATCTAGCATAATTCACTAGGCTAGCATAATAGGCTTTGTCACTACTACTTTTGCTGGATGATTTGCATATTCAGTACCTGAATATGCATTTTCTATTTCTATCTCATATATACCTCTATTTCTGTAGCCTACTCATATACCAAATCGATTAATAAACATTGGATCTGTGGGTTATTGACATCTCATACTGTACGGTACTTGTGTAAAGGTAGCAATCTCAAGCGACAACTCGAGCCGCGCGGCTTCAAATTCGCTGCTAGAGCTGCCCAGCTCTAGCTGCGCTGCTCAAAAGCCATCACAACTCTATTCACATAACTATATTATTAATGTTCACTATGTTATTAAAGGTACCAATGTATAATAAATGCGCGGCTCGAGCTGCCGCTTGGGATTGCTACCTCACCCGCGACAATTGTTCATTCTACAGCTCTTAAAATTAAAAGTCAATCAAATTATATGAAGACTTTATAGTTATAAAATATGTACATATAGCCTACAAAGGATAAACTTACTTGTAAGGTCCAACAGGCTTTGGAGCTTTAGCTGCTGTGATGATTTTTCTGATCAGCTTAGACATTGTAGTTGAAACACGGAAACTAATAGAATCAAGTATAAAAATAATAATTCAGTAGCAAATATTCCACTAAACACCGTCACTGATTCAGAGCAAGATGTAAAGTGATTCAAGATAAGAAGCTCAGAGTTTAACAGTCAAATATCTGGCAATGTTGCAATATATGAAACTCATTTGGAAAAAGTATTTGATGTAGTTAATTTAAATGAAGATAAACTCAGGCTGATAACGCTGTCAAGGTTGAAGGTCAATATCTTATGCTTTTTGAAAAAGTTATCACAGTGAACTACCTTCTTACTCAAAATCTGGAATTTGATAAAGTTTTTATTACACAAGTTCAATTTAATAATAAAGCAATTGTTACTTGACAAACTGAATACTTTAAACTGTATCATATTAATGAAAACGTAAGTTATTTGTGTAATTGAAAAACGCCCTACTATGTAGTAGGTAGTTATTACCATAGAGCCCGTATAATCAGACTACATGGATATACATATACAATCTTGTTGGTTTTTACCCTTAAAAAACAAACCTTTTTATATCTCATTGAATCTTGTTTGATTCAATTCAGCTCAAATCTAGAAGGTTCTTAAAATTAAAAATTTGATGATGGGTACTGAATTAAAAAACTGGCCTCTGGAAAACCTATATTATGCGCCTTTCTTTTACAACTAAACTAGCACAAATATGTAGAGAATCATTATTATTATATAAATAAATTATTATTTCAGCTGATTTTTGTCTTTGCAAGAAATTTCAATATATTTGGGCTATCATTGAAATCATTAATATTTATGATTTAAGTGTAATAAAAAACTATTTTTAAAGATCATTTATTTAGATCTTTTGAATTATTATTTTTTTAGCACATTTTAAATTGAAACATAGGTGCCTACCTACTTCAATTTTCAATTGAAGCTTCAAGGAAACTAATATGTCAGGAGAAAATGAAGTTAATCATCTTCATAGGCCAAAAATACCTTTAAAGTCTTTTGAAATAGGTAGGTAAGATTATCATTTATTAAATAGTTTACATTATGGAGACCGTATAATCAGTTTTTCTAGTTTAGGCTATATTAAAAAAATTTTACAAATTTACATCAACATATTCTAGTTCAGTCTTTACCAGTCTGAGTTTACAAGCTGTTCCTACTAATGAGTAATGAGTATGCTTCAGGAATCAATAAGATCTCATTTTTAGATTGCTTAGCCTTAAGACACGTTTACACCGGAGTTAATAACAAAACTGTAAATAACTTTCATATAATACAAAATTTTATATAATAATAAGTTTATCACAAAAGTTATTAACAATTTTGTTATCAACTCCGGTGTAAACATGCCTTAATATTGTACACTTTAATCTTCTAGTACTTTACATTATCAATTAATAGCAAGTATTCATTATAGTTCTTCAAACTTCGATCCAACTCATTTTGATAATTAGAAAAGTTATTTGTATAATCTAGAATCTAGATTGATCTTATAGAGCTCAATTGTGTTTTATTTTATTTCAGTCTAGAAAAGATTCAACATGACCAATTTAAAAATTTGTTTCGCCCACATCTTTTTATCCTTGATGGGATAGCATAACAGTTAGATGTTAAACCTATAGTCTTCTTTATATTTTTCTAATTTCACAGCACTGGCGACTCGTGTCCACGAAACAGGTGAAGTGCTGTATGGTAAAAGATACGGACACTTCACCTGTTTCGTGGGCACAAGCCCACAGGTACTATATTTCGTTGAATATTTTTAGATCCAAACACGGAAATCCTTTCTTCTATATGTGGCAGAGAACGACTGAATGTTGTCGACGAGAAAAATGTCAAAGTTGGAGACGTGAGGCTGTCAGTATCAGTCCACCAAGAACGGGGCAGATATCAGTTTCTAATTCATTCTTCAGGTTCTGTAACCGATTCTCCTATAGAAAGCGATGCAGATATTTCCAAGTTTGGCATGTCTCTTACCTCTAGAGTTACCTTAAATTATGAGACTCTGGAAGAGTTTAGAAAAGAGTGAGTATCCTACTAATTAAAATTTTCAATGAGTTATTATTATTTTTCTTGTTCATTTATACTTTTAATAGTAAACAACTGATCATGTCTTGAGCCACTAATTTTTCATATTTTTTATTTATTGACATGTCTTACGATTATTATGAACTTTAACAATTGTGTTGAAAATATAAGTCACTAAATCACATAAAAAACTTGAGTGTAGTGTAATTTTATCATATTTCATTTCTCCATCAAACTAAATCTATCTTGAAGTTGATCACGTTTTGATCTACCTATGATCAACTGCAGCTAGTTGGGTGTAGCTAGTAAGAACATGCCTATGTGATAATGTGTAATGGAAGAATAAGTTATAAATCGGTTCACACTAGATAGGGTACTATAAACTTAAAAGGAAATCAGAGAGTAACCATTTATATTTATTTAGTAGAACTTGGTTTGATTCAATATGAAAGAATATATTAGTTACGTCTAGAAATTACAAGTTTTCTACGATTCCAGGTACTCTATAGTTGGTGAAACTAGAAGAGAAAAAATATTCCATTTAATCAAATTGAAAGATGAATACAGCTTGACTATTACTGACAACACTAAAGATGATGCTGAGAAAAAGACGTCGTCGATTCTACCTTCTACATTGAAAGTATGTCATCAGTTGTTTGATTATGGATTTTGATTCAACTTGCTATGATCTTTCTTTTAAATTGACTACAGTTGTAGGCTACAATATGGAAGAAATTGGATTTTTTAAATAACCTGCAACACAATATTATTATAACTTCTTGATATTGGAATAGGAATAGTAAGGCACGTTTTTCTTGCCTAAATGATGTGTATGTCAATCGTAAATAAATAATTATGATTTATTTTCAGAATTGTATATCTGAAGGTGCAAACATACTTCTAATAAAATATTTGGCAATCACTAAACAAATTGGAAGAGTGAAAAGAAAAACTATACTCATGAATGGCGACATTTGCAGAAGTCAATTGGTAAGACAGGAAGATGATAATCATCAACTAAAATATAATTGTTGTTATTAAACATTGATTTGAACTGACTTTCATTATTAGTTATTATTATTATTTACTTTGTTTCAATCACAATGAATTACGGAATCAAATTATTCATTCCTAATAAATCTATTAACTAAATGATACATGTTTTAAATACCTTCAGCCCTCTCAGTTGAAAGTATCAACTTATCTACTTATATTTTATCCTTCCAGTACGTCTTCCGAAGTGGGCTGACTTTTCAAAAAGGACACACTAATACATTAACAGCAGTGAGAACAATAAAAGGACATAATGGGGTGGTGCAGAAAATTTATTCATGGATCAACATTAAAGGTATGGTAATGTCTAATTGATTGCTGCACGATAACAAAGTAACTTGGGAATTAATTAAAAATAGTTTAGCATCATATTACGGGAATAATTTCTTGAAGAGAGCTTAGCTCTAATACATAATTTGCATAAGATGGAAATTTGATGATATGACAGGTCTTAATGTAGGCCTACATAGAAATAAATGTTATGAATTTAGAAGTTCACGGTGAATTATGTTTTTCAACAGGACAATTTTTGAAGCAAGAATGGCCTAAAACAGGAAGGCCATGGAGACTTGAAATTGATAAGGATATACTACCTGGAACAATGTCCAAACCTTTGCAACTTTGCTGGGAGAATGATATGCAAATGAAGTCAATTTATATGGAGAGAATGGTGAGACGCTTCTAAAGTTAGCTAATTTCATACAGCCAACACAATTATGAGATTTTTAAGCATTAGTATAGTCTGTCCAAGCAGAGAAGATATTCTGGCAAGATGGAAAAATGACTCCAGCTCGGTCAATATTTGGTTGAAAAAATTATAAATTTAGTCTCAAATTGTAGAGAGCATTCTGATCTACTATTTGAGACCAAAGTTATCATTTTTGAACCAATATTGACCGAGCTGGAGTTATCTTCTTATCTCACCAGAATGCCTTCTCTGCTTTGACAGACTATAGTCAAGATATGCTCATTGATCTATGTGTATCATTGAAGCTTATCAATAAAAAAAGTATTATAAAACTATATTGAAATAGTTTTTCAATCATCTCGGTTTCACTTCATTGGATGTGAAGAAATTCCACACTCACTTGTACTCTCAAGTTAATAAGATATTAATAAATTTGTACTCACTTGATCTCTAAGATAATAATAATCGGAATTTAAACTACACGGAAACTGGAGAAAGGGTTATGAAAAGCCTATAGCGGCTTACAGGAATCACATAACGAGTTTAGCCGTTTTGTCAGTCTGTCACAAACACTATACAACAGAATCATGAATAAATTCAACTGATTACCATGAGAAAAACAATTCACAGTGAATTGATCTGTTTTTATTTGAATCTTTGATTTTTGAGAGATGTTACTTGGTGAAGTATGGATAGGCTACATAAAATGTTTTAGATTTTTTAACGTGATATTGATCGATTCGAGTCATTCTCATTAATTGGACGAGGGAAGATTCAAGAGAAAACTTGTACATTAACTTATGATAATCGTATATTTTCTGAATGAATAAAATAGTAAGGATTAATTACGGGAAAAGCACCAGTAGTGGCCACTTGAATGTTTATTTCTTTAAAATACGAACTTGATGCCTTCAAATGAGTTCTAAACCTGCTAGAGAATTAGCTCATACTATTTAGCAGCTAAATAGTTCAAGTAGGAGCTCTTAGAGTATCATCAGAGATTTCTGAGAGAAATTTATTGTCGCCATTTCACTCGAATACGTTGTTTCAGTAAGAAGTTCAGTTTTGTCTTTACGTTTTAGTAAGAAGGCATGTCAACAAATTGTTGTATTATGATTAGAAAGTCTGTAAATTTCGCAATTTCTGGTGTTATAATCATTCCCTAGATTGTCTAGATGTTGTTAAGAAGGTTTCTAGCCAAGTATAGCTGATATTTTGGCGTAAAAGCAGACTGGCCACTACTAGTACAAGAAACCGTGAATAAACCGTGAATAGTGGCCACCCAATAGATATTGTTGTAGAAGTTGTAGATATTAGAGAAAAAGTTGATGTTATTCCAATTTATGTTCTCCTAAGACTGTTTCAAATAGGTTACATACAGAAAATAACTTTAAAACGTCTATTTTATGGTTTAACCTCACTTGTCCAGTGGCTTGTAACCAACAACAATGCATTACCAATTGAACTCATTTTAATATAACCTATTATTATTTCTGGCGTTATTATCACGTTCTGGGATATAAAATTAGCTTACTTAAATGATTGCAACAAGCTGCTTGAGAAATTGAATTTTAAATAAGCATAGAACATCAGGTGGCCACTATAGAATCAGTACCTGGCCACTATTGAATCATAGTGGCCACTTTAGAATCAAAATCGAGTTCCACGAAAAGTTTAATAATTATTTTTTCAATTGAGATATCAGCCATTTTAAGTAACGAGACAATCAAGTAGGATCTGGGCTACATGTTCATTGAGTTTGAGATGAGATAAAATGATGGAATAGACTCTTAATTCTGCATAAACTATTAAAAATTCCTAAGGCCGGTATTACACGATAATAGTTCTATGATTATAGTTGATCATATGGAAAGAGATGAAAATACGAAATCATATTTTTGTCTCTTTCCATATGATCATAGAAATATTATCGTGTAATACCTGCCTTAAACATGGCCACTACTGGTGCTTTTACCTTATATATTTGAATAATTGGAGTTCATTAATTATATTCTAAAATCTAAAGCATGAATAACTCAATCAAGAAATGCTGATTATTTTTCCAAAACTTGAAAAAAGATATCGCACCAAACTAATCCGTCATATTTTTCAGGATAATCTGAAAACACTTTACAGGAGCTACGTGCTGGACTACCCAGAATTCAAGCAAATCTTGACAGATTTCATCTTGCAAGTAACATTGGATAAGCCTGATAACATGATTGAATACGCAATGGAATATTTTACATCTTTTGAACAGAGCAATGATTGAAGATACTAAGGAGAAGTAAATTTATAAAAGAATGTACTTTTTTATAAAAACATTTATTACGTACATTCATAACAGGCCATCTTCATTACGAATATATTCTCCAATGTCAGCTTGATGGAAGCAAACGGTGGCTAAGGGATCAGCATGCTTACACTCTGCTGTACTACGAGCTGCTACCCCAAAACCCTGTAGGAGAATAAGAGAAAATAACTTGATTTTGTTTTATAAAACTGATGAAAAATTCTAATAATATATTATTTTCACTAGTAAAACTAGTATCTGCAGGAGTTCATTGGTTCAATCACAGAGTTGATTCGTTGATTGGTATCAATGGCCAAGCCTTCAAGGCCATATTCATACGAGTACAGTATTTATTTGTGATATCCACTATGAATTGGATGGAAGGAGTATGGTAAAAATACTTTGCTATAAATTAATATTAGTATCTATTACAGGAAAAAATTTAAAATTTTTTTCTAAATGAAACTAGTAAACCAACCTTAATTTATGAAAAAATTATGCTATTCAAATCTGGTAACACATTAATTAATTTGAAAAAAGTGTTTTGTCAGTGAAGAATAATTCTTTTAGAAATCCAGCATTCATGGATTCAAATTTTTCATGTAGATTATTTATGAATTTTGAAATTTTTGAAGAGGAATATGAGAAAAATAATACAGATGAATGTAAAGAATAAACAGAATTTTAATGAAATTATTTTCACGTACCTTCTCCAAGAAATTATTCTGTACGTATTACCAAAAACTACTCCCTATCAGAATGGCTTAGAATGCTACATATAGGAAAATTAAAATTTCCAACATGATAAGATAGGACTGTGAGATATTCTTACCAAAGGAAGATCGTTCATGGAGAAAACGACCACATTCTGATATTTGGGCGTACTTTCAGTGATTCTTCCAAGTCCAGCCTTATTGACATTATGTCCGTACAAAAACTGTTGTTCTGCGGATGGTTTGACCCAAATCTTGAACTGAAATTAAAACGTTCAGGTGATAATCAATAACTTTGAGTAAAGAATACCAACAATTCAAATTATCTCTCGAATGGATAATCTAAATCGATTGGATTTTGAATACAAAATGTTTATTTGGCCAACCAGAGCAAGGATTCTTAGCCACAGACAAGTGTGTTAATGCTGCTCGTGGAATTTCAAATCAAATTTTATTGTTTACATCATCAGTAAATAAATTATAAATCATAGTAAACCGCAACAATACCGGTAATCAAATCATGATATAAACATTCTACAAAAATGTATATCATTTTACAATTTAATAATAATGAGCTATGAATAATTATTTATAACATAACTTGAATATAATACGTTCAATAATAGCAATAAGAATAAATTATTATAAAATGTTTCCTTTATCTAAGGCTGAGGCCGCACTGCCGGTGGGTAGAGGGTAGATGGTTCCGCGATAGTGTTCGGCCGCCATCTTGAAATTCTTAAATATGGACAACATTTTAACCTCATATTTATGTTATTAATTTAAATTTCAATATTATTTTATTATAATATATAATTTCAAATAATATATTTTTATCATTATATATTACATATTATTTCATACATTTTAATATTAAACAACAATTTCACAGACAGTTTCTATGAAGATTTCAGACTCTATCACTGGTCTCACTAGCACCACCTAGCGAGAGTTCATGTAACTTGGCTAAGCTTTTCAGATGATTCTAACTGGAAGTTTAGCGATCAGACATTCGAAATTTTGAAGAATATAACTTTATTTCGAAAGTATCGTAATTGTTATTGGTCAATATTTGTAGTGAATGGATTCAATTATAATAATGTTTGATTCAAAGTATGATCTATCGTCTATTTGACGTAAAATTCCCGAAAATTCAACTACTGTACCTTCAACTTGAATGACTTCTAAAATAGACATGACTTCAGAATTTTCAATAATACTGCTTCATTTTGATCAAAACATGATTAAAATTGTATAATATTTGCATAAAATAAATGTATCTACAAGTATATAATATAATAGATAGAGTTTTCCCATTGTCAATTTAATGACAATACCGAGAAGCAGGTCCATATGCTTTATCGTTTCAATCAATCTTTCTCAACAACTTATCACTTAACGGAGTCAGACATGAGTTTGGACACACACACACACTAATTCAATCATCATCCCTTATTTTGTTAGGAGTGTTTCGCGCCGTTAATATCTAATAATGCAAGTGACGCAATTGTAGATAGGACTAACGAAAATTGGGTTGAAATTCATGAATATTTGAATGTGAGTAATGAATTATACTCCAACGTACTGTTAATATCTTATTACTGTTCGTGCTTATTACACTATCATACAGGCCCATCTCAATTTCGCCTATAATTGGGAAGATACTGGAGTCCATCATGGCAAGGCAGCTGTCAGATTACATGGAGGGGAATCAGCTAATGGGTGAGATGCAGCATGGTTTTCGTAGGGGCAGGTCGACATCCACAGCATTGATCTCCCTAGTGGAGACCGTACATGCAGCTTTCAAGAGGAATGAGTCTGTTGACTCATTTGCGATCTCTCCAAGGCCTTTGATTGTGTGCCGCACAATGTGCTTCTCCAGAAGTTGTCAAAATATGGAGTTCACGGTGGGGCATGGAACCTGTTGGAAAGTTACTTGAACGGGAGAAAACAAGTTGTCTCCATGATGGGCGCCACCTCAAAGGAGAGAGATGTGATTTTTGGTGTTCCCCAGCAATCAGTACTGGGACCACTTCTTATTCTGGTCACAATAAACGACCTCCATCTTCATGGATCCAGCCTGCTGTTTGCGGATGACACCACACTTATTGGCAGGGGGAAGAAACCGCTGATTGCAAGGATGAACTCCTAGATTCTCCTGCAGGAAGCTAAGGAGTGGTTCACTGCCAACAGTCTGTTGCTGAATGAGGGGAAGACACAGAACATATTGTGTACTCTTGACAGACCTGTTACAGATGCTGCGCCTGTTGCTCTCCTGGGCTTCACCATTGACAGCAAGCTGTGCTGGGAGCAGCACAAAGTTATAATCTGCAGTAAACTGTCAAGAGTTGTGTATCTCCTGCGTAAGTTGAGGACTAAACTTACTATTCAGCATCTTTTGATGATGCTCTTCAGCAGACACGTCCAGAATGGCATCATCCTTTGGGGACACTCTCCACATACCAAGGACATCCTTCTCCTGCAGAAGAAGGCGTTGAGAATAATAACTTCCAGCGAATTCCGCGCTCATTGCAGGCCAATCTTCCAGCGCTTGGGTCTGCTTACAGTGTATGGGCAGTACATCTTGGCATCTCTCCTTTACGTCAAGCATCACAGTGAGTCTTTCACAGCAAGAGGGCAAATCCATGAGCACTATACGCGAAGGTTGGGGAACCTTGACATGCCTCGTTGTAGGCTGTCCAGAGTGCGTGACAGGTTCCCTACCCTGGCACTGAGGATGTTCAACCACTTGCCTGTGAGCCTATGGAATGCACCCCACAGGAGGAGTGTGACGCTATCTTATGACGCAGAGTTATTACACAGTGAACGAGTTCTTTGAGGATGACTTACCAGAGGTGTTGCCAGTCGCCTCAAAGCTGTCATAAAGTGGCCAGTTTTAATTAATGACAAAGCCAAAGCTGGGCTATCTTTTTGTTTGTTTTACTGTTCACTAAGAAGTTTAGTGCAAATTGACGTGATTTCTCCGGGATCCTTGGGCATGGATCGAGCATTGGAAATTGGAAAAACATAAGTTACTTGAATATCAATTATTTAATGAGCTGTTTTCGCTTTCGAATTCTGAAGCATGTAATTTAAAAAAGTGGCGATTTTTTATATAAATATAACACCTTCTGATTATATTGCATTTAATTCCAGTGATGATTCTCAGTGGATACTTAGAGCATTGCAGACCTATCTTCATGTCCACTGGAGTAGTGATTACAACGAGGATTACGTACGAGAATAGCAGTGAAACAATATAGGTTATAGAAATATCCGAACATTAGTCAAAATAATTACCTGTGCATATGGTGCGAGATAATTCAATGCAGTGACATGTAATAAGAACTTCCCACTCTTTGTAAATTTTCCAAAACATGTGCCAAGACTAACAAAGTGATCAGGAGCAACTGATTCAGCGAATTTTAATAATCTTTCCGAAACATAGTACACTCTTTCTTTGTGTTCTCGGAATACATACTGGCCATCAGGTCTGTCAATGAGTAGTTTTACATTAGGCCCAATACTGAAACAGAATAAGCATGATGATTAATGATTTTTTTAAATAAAATTAAACAATTGAGTTGGAACACAAATTTCTGCTTTACAATAGAAGGTGGTAACAATCTCTACAATATGATAGGATAGAAATTTATTTTACATTAGATTGTTATAGATTAAGTTGTATTATAGCCAAGTTAAATCTTTATACTGTAGGCTATTTTAATGATTTTTTGATAGAGTTTTTACTTACAATTTAGATAGCTTCTCAAATAGTAGTTTTGTCCTTTCATCTGAAAGTCGTCTCATTTTTTATTCGAATAGTTTACTTGATAGCTATACAATGTTAAAAACAATACAATATAATTCTAAAAATTGAATAAAAATGCTAAATCCTTCAACTCCAATCCAATTTAAGGTTAGAAAACAAACCGCATGGTCAGAAGTCAAATCAGAATGTACATAGATCATGACTCATGAGACTAAAACAATAGAGTACTTGAATCGATGTGTCTTGAAAACATTATGAGAGAATATTTTCGAAAGTACTCGACTGTATTAAAAAAATCGTACAAAAATCAGTTTTTATATTCAATTTTAACGCTTCTTTGGTAATTTTGATTAGAAATCAGATTCACCACATGTTTGTACAAGAGTCTGTGTCTGTCTACTTCTCCTTCTGTCTATTCCAAACGTAACCAACAAACACCAACAACGAAGCGAAGAGTCATCATCATCTCGTTTTCTATTTCAAGATTCAAGTTTTTCGTCAATTTTCCATTTTTCAAGAGGTTGTGGTTTGATTTAGAATATTAAATTCATGATATAAAAATATTGTTACTAAAAATCCATATTAGAACTTGAAATATTGTTGAAAGAAGCCAAAATGCCGGCGAAACCTGTCGAAAAACAACCAGAGGAGCTGGTAAGAAATTTTGTATTTATTATTGTTCTATTTTTATTCAAACTTGGCTTCAGAAATTTTAAATATTTTTAGGGTTCTATCTTTCCATTGGAATTTAGATTTTTACCTTTAGGTTTGAGGCGTTTGAGCTCTTTAATCAGTTTTGCACTGTCATACTGAATTAGGTTATGTCATCAAATCTCAGTTTACCCAATTTATATCCTATTATTGCAAGATAAATTATTATTTATGTTAGATTGTCTCTGGCAATTATTACATTTAAAAGGAAGAAATCAATTCCGTTCTAGATTCTCTTAGATTGGTTATTCAATTTGTATGCAAAATAATAAGAGGTCTACAATCTACTACACTTCAGCCGTTGTGGATTGTGCTAGTTATCTCAGTTACCGAGGTAAGGTAAAATGTTATAGGTCTATCATGGTAACTTATTTAATTGTATCATTAGCCTTAGTTCATTTCGTAAATTCAATTACTAACTTGGCTTAGCTGTTGTCAAAGTCTTTTTATTTGAGTTATTTATCTCATGCAAAAGAAGAATATTATGTTGGTGCTAACTTATACCTATCAAAGTCCGCATTGTGCATTTTCCCCAAACTGACACTCCACAATACAATCAATACAATACCGACAGTAATAGAACTTGACTTTGAGTTATTCCATAAACGGGACAAACAAATAAGTGACAAACAAAAAACAAAACAATAGAAACAATAAAGTGACAAACAAACCCAATGGGACATGTCAGGATAAAAATTCCATAAGGCTAGACAAACAAATGTCAGGGCTTATATTACTACGGGAAAAGGCATATTATTAAGAGCTCATCCACTTTTATTAAATTCTTATCCATTTTTGAATAGGTAGGTTCCCTAATATGGATTAATAAACCTAAATAAATCAGATATTTTTACACATGAAGCTTGTTTTAACCATATTTTAGCAACAGCTTGTACCTTTAATACCTTCTGCTTCATCCATTACCCACACTCGTGGGATCGATGGCGTCATGTCAAATACACAAAAAGATGTCAAATACACGTACTTTCAAGATGGCAGTGTTACCAACAATAACCATAATCAATTGATATTTATATCATCTTGCATGAATTCATTCACATTGTAATATGCCTTGCCACACAGTAGTTCCCTCATGGTTCTCTTAAATGCGGTCTCATGCAACTGCTTCACTGCAGCAGGCAGCTTATTGAAGAATTTCAAAGCCGATATCCGGTAAGCAGCCTGCGATCCATGGAGGCGTCTCCTGGGGACATCAAACTGCTCACGATGCCTGGTGTTATAGGCGTGTATGTTGCCACGGACAGCCAGAGTGTGCTGGTTCCTCTTTACATGCACCAAGCATAGGAGAATGTAATGGCTAGTGACCGTCAGCACACCAAGGCGGGCAAAGATGGGCTTACAGTGGGCAAGATGTTCTCTGCCTGTTCTTAATGATTCTAACAGTCCTCTTTTGAAGCCTCAACACATCAGCAGCCCCTGCCGAATGACCCCACAGAAGCAATCCATAAGTAATGTGGCAATGAAAAAGAGCATGGTACATCATCATCAGATACCTCTCGGTCACCAGGCCCCTCATCCTGAGCAGCAGAAACAAGACGGCTGGTTACCTGCTGTATGTGACTGTTCCAGCTGAGTTTACAGGCCAAGACAAAACCCAGCAGCTTCACAGGATTCTGAGGGTCACAAATTTCCCGTGACAAGCTACAGATGATCCTTTGGGTCTTGTCCTCATTCAGCTGAAATCGATTAGCCAGGAACCATGTTGTGGCAGACCGAAGATGCTCCGCAGATGCCTCCAATACCCGCTCAAGTTGAAAGAAAGAAGCATCAAAGAAAGAAGAAAGAAGCATCGAGATGAAAGAAGAGAAGCATCATCCGCAAACATTAGAGTTGAACCATGATTGTCAAGGTCATTTATCATAACTAGGAACAGCGTGGGCCCCAGCACAGAACCCTGAGGAACACCAAAGGACACCGGAAGAGTCTGGGAGCTTGCACCACCAAGGGAGACCAGCTGAGTCCTACCAGAAAGGTATGATCCCAAGATGGAAAGGCCTGAATCCCTCAGACCATAATAATTCAATTTCAATTAATCTTACTTAAACTTATCAAATATTTTTGTTTCATCAACACCTTTATAGCCTATTGATTGGCTAATGGAAGGTCTAGCTAGTAAATCAGTTGGAAATATACTTTACCTTAAAATGTACTAATCTCAATGTGTATTCTTCGTTCTTATGTAGAATTTTTTTTTCAGTCTGAAGATGACAAAAGGCTCCAAGAAGAACTTAATATGTTGGTTGAGAAAATCACTGTGAGTATTTCAAGAATCGGAATTTTATAATAATTTTTACTGTAAAACTCATCTTAAACATTTTTAAGACTAAAAAACAAGATTTAAAAAGTTTAGGCTACATATTCCATTATTAATGAAGAAAGAACGGAAAAATTGAAACAGATTAATGTTTAGACGTAATCTATTTACAGGTATTTATTAGCCATATTTATACTCCAGTTGATGAATTTGACGTAGAGTAAATTGTTGAGTAGACATACGCGTACACCTTCACATGTATCATGCAGTAATCACCTTGAAGAATCTGTGACTTTCCAATTTCCAATTCTTGATACATGCCCGGGTATCCCGGAGAGATCATGTCAAAATAGCACTAAACTTCTTAGTGAACACCAAACAGAGATAGCCCAACTTGGGCTTTGTCATTTGATAAAACTGGCCACTTAGTGACTGTTATGAGGCAACTGGCAACTTTTAAAGAGTTGATTGATAAATCATAGTAGGCCTAATAGATTTTGATTTTTTCAGGGTCCTGATCAAATGCTGTACCTGCCCGCACTAGAGAGCATGAGAGATTTAATAAGAACATCCACTACATCTATGACCAGTGTTCCCATGCCTCTAAAATTTCTCCGTGTTCATTACGGTTCATTGAAGGAGGCTCTTGAGAAAATCACTGATCAAAAAGCCAAGAATCTGTGTGCAAGTATTATATCAGTGCTTGCTATGGGTCAAGACCAGCCTGGAGCGAGAGAATGCTTGAAATTCTGTTTGGTATCAACTCAGAGAGATGTTGGAGATTGGGGTCATGAATACGTAAGGTAAGATCAATTGAAAAATGGTTTAATCATCCATGTAATGGCTTAATGACTAATATAATACTTGGCATGTTGAGCATTTCGGAATAAGTGTCAAATTCTATCTAATTTTAATCTTGAAAAATCAATGAACATAAATTCTAGTACATCTAGGAAAGTGGAATAAGAAAAATAATATGATAATAGCAATAATAAGTTGAGAATTTTTAATCTACTTTATATTCATTATGAAAGGAAAATAACAATTTTATCTTTGAATATGATAAACTTATAGTTGTTGTGGGCTTGAGTATCAATAGAGGACGATTTGTTGGGTATTATCATGCTTCGTATTTGAGTGGAGAAATTCATTTTTTATGATTGTTAAATTCAAAGGCAAGATATATTCAAACCACTGATTTATTAAAAATCGAGATACCGCTTTCTGTTTCGATTTTTTCAATTAATCAATGGTTTGATAATATCTTATCTTTTCATTTAATATGGATTAAACTACCACAATATCATCTTCACAATTTTATATCATCTTTATACTTGTTACAGTACTTATGATGAATTGAATAAGCTATTAATTTAATTTTAGTGTTTTCTATTGTTAATTGTCGATTTCTTGTTACAGGCAACTAGAGGGCGAAATAGCTGAAGAATGGGCTTCCCTAGAAACCGATCAGGACAAAGCGAAACTGTTGCCACTCATTGAGAGTATAATTGGTTTCGATATGAGACACAACGCTGAAATCCAAGCTTGTGATCTGCTGATGGAAATCGATAGGTTGGAGTTACTTGACAAGCATATGGACAGCACCAACTATCCTCGTGTTTGTCTGTATTTAGTCGGGTAAGGATTAATACTGTACTCGCATATAATGAAACTATTGAATAATTTATTATTTTCCTCTATGATAAACTTATAGTTACTTAGCGTAACTACGTAATAGTTCAATGTCAATCCCTTTTCAAAGTTTGAGAGTTTATGTTTGAGATATATTATCAATGGAAAAGAATTAGATTCATTAGAAACACTTAGATCTCCTGAAAATTAAAATTACCGTCTGCAAGATTTTCCCTGAAGATTTTCCCTTCCACAGTGCTTAGAGAGTAATGGAATGACAAGTGAAGTGCGTAGAGCGCACTACACACAGGTAGTGGGAGAGATTAGTAAAGGACAGAGCATCTGGCCTCTCTTTCAGAGAGAGACAGAGCCGTGTTTCAAATAAAATCTCGTCGGCTTTAGTTTCAGTTGGTATTCGAAAAACTATTATTGATCATCTCAGTAACTTATTGTTATTTATTTTTATCGTAATTTGATATTTTTGGGAATCTGGGTATGGGATATTAAATTTATTTTGGATTTTGGCTTATTAATTTCCAAAATATGGTTCAATTAACAAACTTATGCGTTCATTTAAATGGTTTAAGGGTGGATGGTAGTGGACGGCCAACTGCCGAACGGCAAAATTATGTCCCATAAGAACAATGTAATTCTTATCAATCTCTTGTAGCAGATAGCGCCGTTATTTATGAACAGAATTTCAAGTTCTTTATGTCATTGGAAAGACAATTGAATTCTCCAGGGGCGCTATAAAAGTATTGAACTCTAATTATTGAAGAAAAGTAAAACGCCAGGCCCCTGGAGAATTTAATTCTCTTTCCAATGACATAAAGAACTTGGAATTTTCTGTTTATAAATAACGGCGCTATCTGCTCCAAGAAATTGATAAAAATTACATTGTTCTTATGGGACATAATTTTTCCGTTCGGCAGTTGGCCGTCCACTAACACCCACTCTCAATTCAATAATAATTCATGTTGATGTATGCACATATTGTTAGACATTGTGACAACCATGTCGATTATTAGTTTATTGGTTTATTAGTCTACCTTTTCGAATAATTCAAAAATTATCTTTTCATTTCACATTGTTACAGGTGCTCAGTTTATGTTGAAGAGCCAGAACGAGCAGCAATCTTGAATCGTGTTCTGGAGCACTATTTGAAGTTCAATGAATACCCCAGAGCTCTATGTCTCGCCATGCAACTGAACAATACTGAAACCATGTCACGTATATTCAGCAGCTGTACTGACGTGTAAGATATTTCCTGATTATAAAATTCTCTCAATTTACAATACAAAAACTATATACATAATAGTTCTAGAATATTAGAATGACATTCAAGTATTTCACACATTTATTAATATTATTAAAAGTTGAAAGTTATTGAATTATTTATTTGGTGTTTTTAGAACTTTGGTGTAATCTATTTCTAAATTTAAAATTGTTTGTCTTTTCTTTCGGTGTTAGAAATAAGATTGATGTTTCTCTACTTACATTACATAACCTCAATTTGGACTCATAAATCATCATAATTGGTTGAGGAACAGTTTTGGGCATTATGCTTGTTGTAGTCTACTCATGCTTGTATTTTATCAATTGAATTGAATTGAACTGAATTATGAAACATTTGTGAATAAGTAGTAATTTTGTGTACTGAATAAATTTATTTAAATTAGCTCTTTGTTTTTATATGCATGTTCTTGCAAAATACTAGTGCAGTTTATCATTATTTTGTTCTTCGTATATCTTATTCTATTTGTAGAATTTATTACATGATTTTTGTTGTGGTAGAGTTCTTTTGATAGATACTTGTGACCAGGTTGTATGGAATCATTCTCGTATAATATAAAACAATTAATATTTCAATAGCTGATAATGCAAGTTCCTAATAATATGGTATATTGTTGTTCCAGAGCGGTATGTAAACAATTGGCTTACATGGTTGGTAGACAACAACTTCTGCTGGATTTAAGTGATCACGATATGCCTTCTGATTTGAAATCAGAGTTGAATAACATCATGACAAATGCGCACATCAACGATCACTTCCAGAGTCTAGCCAGAGAGGTTCGTAGATTTTTTGTCACTCACTTTATCTATTTATTCTCTCTGAATAGTCTCGACACATCAATGTTCTGTATGTATATTTCTTGAATAAATACAATTGGATTGAATTCATCATTTGAAGTCTACGTTGAACAGACGAATGCCAAAAATAATTTAGTTTGAACTGAATGAGAATTGAGTAGTTTTAACAATGTCACATATGATTATCTTCTTCATTGATTGAATTACAATTGATACATTTTTTTATTACATTTTATAGCAGAATATATTTATACTGCAATTACTTTCATATTAGCCTGTATCTTTTTTATTTCATTTTGATTTCATACAGAATAAAGATGTACTTATTTGAATAACCAAATCTAATTACTCAATCTCAACTCCTCGAATATTGTTGAATTCAAGTTTTTTTCAAAAAGATGGATACTTTTTCTGATGAAGATGTTTTCTAAATATTTATCAAAATGGTAATTCTTTCATAGCTAGGTGACCTGGTGTAGTCAGCAAAACAAAAATTTCTGCACTGTCAATGAAATATGAAAAATTATCTGTTTCGAATATAGACCAGTAAAAATTAGTACGAATTTGAAACCTGAACTATTTCTAATGTATTTTGTGTGCTCAGTGTATTGTAATTTTTTACATTTTAATATTTTTTCTCTAGTTGGATATAATGGAACCAAAAACGCCCGAAGAAGTTTATAAAACGTGGCTGGAAGGCCTGGTCCTACGTCCCACCTACAACCTGGATGCTCCCATGGACTCTGCTCGACACAACCTGGCTTCGACTTTCGTCAACGCGTTCGTCAACGCTGGGTTCTCCCGAGACAAGCTGGTCTGTGTTGAAGAGGGCAATAAATGGATGTACAAGAATAAACAACATGGTGCGTATAATACTCCCTTTATAGTAATCTATTAATTTAGAAACAGATTTTAAAATTTAGAATAGTTATTTAGGAAATATCATAATCATATTACCAGCCTCAAGATCTACATAGTCATAGCCTACATAGCCTACCATAGATGTATTAGCCTGTATTTATTCATATATTTAGACACGATCAGTGAATTATTTACGAATTAGTTAGAATAATGTGTCTGTCCTAATATATTTTGTCCTTATTTACTTACTTATTGATGCCCAGATTTGTTACAATCATGTGCATGAATAATGAAAGGGATGATGATGAGAGATGACGAATGCTTTTTAGGAAGTCGGGACCGACGGCTTCACGTTTCTCATTTAAATAATTTCAATTTTTTATTTTGTGCCTTAAATACGCCTTTTTGTTTTCTTCTCTGTGTGCAATACAACTTGTAGCTTTTTTGTGAATTCCATAAATTTCTTATTTTCATAGTTTCTTTTCCTTTTTCTAGCTATGTTGAGTGCAGCTGCATCTCTTGGTCTGATCCATTTGTGGGATGTTGACGGCGGTCTGACTCCTATCGACAAATACCTATACACTTCGGAAGACTACATTAAAGTGAGTAATATTAAGACTTTATTAAATTATATGTATTAAAATTTCAAATAACTGCGTTTTTGTTTGAAATGCGGCATCATAATAACTCATTCACTCATCTATTCTTATTTATTCCTAAATATCGATTGGTATAACTCTCTGAACCGAAAATATTGTGTTCGGTGATTTAGATTGAAACACAATGGCTTTGATCATTGGAGAACGCCATCCATTGATTGATAATATAGTCATGAAATTCTCACAATAACTGGACTCTTGTGAAAGTCCTGGAACTGGTAGATCAATGAAGATTATAATTGAATTATTTATTGTTAGCGTATTCCTAATGAAGGTATAGGAGCAATTGAGTTTTGTTGAGCTGTGTATTAGATGATACATTCTATTTATTGATAATTAAATAATTCAAAATCTTGGAATTTATTGTGAATTACAGATAAAAAGTAAGATTAGTGAGTAGAAATTTATCCTTTTCAATAAAAAAATTGCAGTAAAACCGCCATATTGCCTTAACACTCGTTAAAATTGTAATGTAAACATTCATCATCCATCATCTAACATTCGCTATGTAAAAATCATCATCCACTTATCACCTTTGCTTAAAATACTTGCTATCAAGTCGCAATTGTAACAATAAATAATAAATAACATTTGATTATGATTTCCTGCTTATATATTTCCTTAATTGTTCAATATTTTTATCTATTACAGTCTGGTGCACTGCTTGCTCTTGGTATTGTCAATTGTGGCGTGAGGAACGAGTGTGATCCAGCTCTGGCTCTGCTCTCAGATTACATTCTGCATGAGAGCTCCACCATCAGAATTGGGGCAGTTCTAGGTGAGTGATGAAATATTCTCTAGCACCACATTTCAACTACTTGTGAATGTGAAGCTGGCCTATCTATTGAATATTGGCCTTGCGAATATTGTACTCGTAAGTTAACCAGTTTATTTTATGAACAAAACGAATTCTTATTAACCTTCGTAATAACCTCAAAACAACGTTATCCAACTAAATCAATACAACGAGTTTCCTATTGAGCAGCTTGAGATGGCGCCATTTAAAAGTGATTAATTTCAATTAACCGATTTTGCTGTTGATGCTTCTGGTCGTAAGCTAGTTACTGTATATCAAATTGTAAATATTTAGCATTGTTATAATAAATTGAAGAAATACTGATATAGAAAAGAAAAACTTGGTTGTCCAAAACAATGTTATAAATTTTCACAACACTTCAAATAATATCAATCCAGTGATCTATTATCCTGCAATAGCTCTCGAGATATATGAGGAATGTTATAGGTTTTTTATAATTCAACTAAATTATATGAGAGGGGAAAGAAATATAATAATTTTCTTGTAAATGCCAATGAATACTTTCAATTATTTGAAATATTATTCTTGAAGTAATTAACTTATTTTAAATATTGTTCACTACCAGGCCAGGCCGTTCAAAGTATTATGTCTCGTTATTTTACATAATTTACCATCAATCTTCATTTGTTCTTCTACTCTTCGTACTCCCGAATAACTAACTATTTTACTAAATTAAGAATAGAATGTTTTACTAATTTTATTAAATTTCGTGATTTGTTGTAGGTCTGGGTTTGGCATATGCAGGCACACGCCGTCAAGACGTTGTAACCTACTTGCTGCCTGTACTCACCGATAAAAAGTCTAGTTCAGAAGTGGTCGCCATGGGCGCTCTCGCCTGCAGTCTTATCATGGTGGGCACCGGCGATGCAGAGGTAGTACAGAGTGTCCTCCAAACCCTGCTCGATCTGCCAGTCTCCGAACTGCAGGACGGAACCTACTCTCGATTCCTTCCCCTCGCTTTGGGTTTATGTTATCTGGGTTGGAAAGACGAAACCGAAGCTACAAAGGAAGCTCTACAAGTATTGCCTGAGCCGTTCAGATCAATGGCACAACAGATGTTGAAGATGTGCGCCTACGCTGGAACCGGGGATGTTTTGGTTATTCAAGAACAGTTGCAGATTTGTAGTGAGCATTACACGCCTTCGAAAGACGATAAAAAGGACGACAAGAAGGATGATAAGAAAGATGATGATAAGAAGAGTAAAGATTCGAAAAGTAAGGATTTAACATCGATGCAAGCAGTTGCCGCTTTGTCTGTTGCTGTAATCGCCATGGGTGAGGAGATCGGTTCCGAGATGACCACTCGTATCTTCGGACAACTAGGCAGATACGGCGAGCCAGCTGTACGTAGAGCTGTACCACTAGCTATCGCCCTCTCTTCAATTTCCAACCCGCAACTGAGTGTCATCGACGTTCTAAACAAGTACTCTCACGATTTGGATGAAGAGGTGGCACACAATGCTATTTTTTCGATGGGTTTAGTTGGTGCCGGAACGAACAACGCAAGGTTGGCAACAATGTTGAGGCAGTTGGCTCAGTATCATGCGAAAAACACGGGACATCTGTTCATGGTTCGCATCGCTCAGGGATTGACGCATTTGGGTAAAGGCACACTATCGTTGTCGCCGTTCAACACCGATAGACAAATCATGAACCCGGTAGCAGTGGCGGGTCTGTTGATCACATTGGTCAGTTTCCTGGATACGAAGAATATTATTTTGGGGAAATCTCACTACTTACTGTACACACTGGCTACGGCAATGTACCCGCGCTGGTTGGTGACGTTGGACGAGGATTTGACCCCGATGCCGGTGTCGGTGCGCGTGGGACAGGCAGTAGACGTCATCGGAAAGGCGGGAACGCCGAAAACCATCGCCGGAGTGCACACGCACACCACGCCGGTGCTGCTCGCTGTCGGCGAAAGGGCCGAACTAGCCACCGACGACTACACGCCTCTCACACCTGTCATGGAAGGATTTGTGATACTCAGAAAGAAGCCGCAAGAAACGGCTTAAATCTTGAACTTACTAACTTTAGTTTTATATTTTGTCCCTTTATTTAAAGCAATTAAATTAATATTCTTCTTATAAAGTGTTCTAGTTATTATTCAACTAACATCCGTATCAAAGTTCTTTTCTAGGAGGACCATGATCAGTTTTCATTTTATATTAATTTCATAGCTTACAATACGATACTGATTGATATTCATTTCTAAAATTGTGTTGTTCTCTAAAAAAACATTCAGTTGTAGAAATTGTGATAATTGGTTTTCTGAAATACATTCTCATTGTTCATATTTCATTTATTTAGTCGCGTTTCGTCCAATACAATACTGAAATAATACAGCTTTACCTTTAAAGAAATATTCTGAATTGTTCAGTTTGTATTGAGCCTTTCTCTTCCTCATTATCAGTCGCATTTCATATACATCGTTACTGATAGATTTGTATGTTCTAAAAAAACTCAATATGTAAAACATGATAGAGAGATGCTGTAAACTTTTAGAAGCAAATTATACAAGGAAATTTAATTTAGTACTGTGTACTGAACTGTACGTTTATTTATTATCATCGTCATTGAAACATCAATTAAGGAATCACAGAATAATCTATTTGCAATTAATGAAACCATCACTTTCACAGTGGTTTATTTTAAGATCATGGAAGGCTGAAAAGTTTCATATTATTTTCTACAAAATAAAAAATAGATTATTTGAAATAAATTCATTCAACTTATTATTGATTAGAACCCACTCCTTTAGAAAATGGAAAACGTTCTTGAAACTAATATTAGCTAAAATAGGCAAATGATTTGGGAATTTAGTTGAGATTATCAAGGCCTACCATTTCATGTAAAGTAGAACTTTAATTTTGATTTTGACTCTTGTTGGTCAAAGTGCTATGTTTTTGAACATATTACAATACATTACTGTAATATGATTTTACTTTCTTACAATTGAGATTATATCTAGTCTCTAATTCATTTGTGGAACCAACTTCACTCGATAGAGGTAATCCTGACCTTTCCAATGTAATTGGCAAATAGAAATTACTTGCAGACATAATTACCATAATGACAATTCCAGGCAGTAAGCTTACATTCCATAAGAGATCCGAAGATTCTTTATTCTTGTGATTTTGTACTGACAAATAAAATTGAAACATGAATTTTGGATGTTTCAATCAGTTCTGCTAGAGGCATAACTATTAAAATTCATAACTCATCAATAGGATATGATAACATCAATATCTGACCCATTCTCTGCACAAGAAACCCAATAATAATATGCTTTGTTTCTCTTAGCTTCTTCTACGCTTCATCATTATGAAGAAATTTTGGATTTGTAGTTTCTTGCAAATGAATATGTTTCAAATTTATCATGGCGAATTAATAGAAGTATTGAAACACCGCAATGTTGACAACATACCTGTAAGTAAACTCCTTTTGAAGCTATATTTCAATTATCTACTCTGATGAAAGTAAAAATACTTGACTATTTGTCTTTTTATTTTGATACTGAAATTTTTAGATATAATTGTATCCAGTGTATATGGTAGTGTGCAAAATAATTGACTTGAAATTTGAAAATTAATTCATAGGAAATAATTTTCTTCATTCTTCAATACCATCGTATTTTTATTAGATTTTCAAGAAAAATCTTATTTTTCAGGAGGACAATATTTCAGATCCTTGTCAATCTGCAACAGGTACTCTGCCTGTAGTTTCTTTAATAAATCACATAGCTAATAAATATATGATGGATTGCTCCACTACCATACTGTATGATGACTATTTTTACAAAAGTGATCGATTCAATGTGAGTGTATATTCCTATTATATTGGATTCATTACCTGTACTACTCTTATGGATCAATAATTTCATGTATAATTTTCAAGCACAGGAAAATATTAACTACAACTTTAGATCCAGTAGATTTTACTTATTATTATAAAGTTGACTCTTATTAAAATGTCAAAGTCAAATTTTCATTCGAAAATAATTATTATTTTACTTAGTTACGGTACCGGTACCGTGTACCGTATAAAAATAAAAATGATGGAAGTGAAAATAAGAAACTGAATCTACAATTGTTGAAAACGATTACAGTATAATTTTAAAAATCATTATTTTTTATAATCATACTTCCACATATTATTCTACTTATAAGAAATACCTAGTTTTCTATTTTTTATCAGATTCTGTTCATATACTGCTCTATATACCCTTGTTTTAATCAGATTCTCCGGATTGGTATTACTCAGATTCTCTTTTCATACTCAGATTCTCCTCGTATTCTTATTTCCAATAAATAAATACCTACTGTGTACCTATTGTTTCATTCTGGTTTTTCTGTTATTAATCAATTTATATATATTACTTTAGGTGATAATTGAACAGCTTCTAAAGACGTATCCCTTCCCTTCTGTTCATGGACGACTGCTCATAACAGGAAGATCGATGAAAGTAAAGGGCGATACCATCAAGAGACGAGAACAGAAGTGTAATAATTTCGTGCTATTGACCAAAGAACTGGAAATGGTTTCGGATATTTTGGGCAAGCAGCCTGAATCGAGAATTATCATTGTCCCCCTGACCTCGCACTGGCAGCTGTCATCCTTTCTGACCAGCCCCATATCACAAAACCTAGTCAATCTGTTGTTATTGTTTGACCCTTCACTAACTGTTGAAGGACTAGAAGCAGTGAGTATCAAATAAGTGGAAATTTCTTCCCATTTTAGAAGAAATCTGAATTGGAAATACTGTTAAACTGAACATACATTTTTCCAATAACTGAGAGTAGGTAATTTTTTATTTTTAGTTCTGCCTGATAGAAGGTAACTTAAGTATAGAACATACAGTAAATAAAATGAAATCATGAAATGAATGACACATAAACACTGTAATGTATTATGGTGATATTAGAACCGGAGTATTGAGAATATAATATTATTTGGTACCGCTATTAAAATGAGTAGATCAAAATAAAATTTGAAAATCAGCTTCTCTATGAAATATACTCTATATAAAGACTAACTTGAGAACCATAACATGAAAAACTAATAGGCCTATTATTTGAATCAACAATGAAATGAAATAAAAAAGTGTTAATTCTAAAAAAAGCAACATGTTACAATCACTTGAAAATATATATACAATAATTTCATAGAATAATATTGTACCGTATATATTTTCAAGTGATTGTAACATGTTGCTTTTATGAGAATAAACACTTTTTCATTTCATAGTCAATTCAAATAATAGGCCTAGTAGCTTTTCATGTTATAGTTCTCAAGTTAGTCTTTATTTATAGAGTACCGTACTACATTTTAATTTTATACCATGAGCTGAGGCATGGGTAAAGCTTCTCAAGCTTAGCTCTGTAGAATTTATAATTATTCATTTTTTATCCTAAGATACATTCACACAATCAAATTCAAATAAATAGTCCAGAAAAATTGAATATTGAAATGATTTGGAAGATAAAAACAGGCTATTTATTACCTATAGTATATTTAGCATGAATCAGTGTGATATTTATTTCTCTTGCCACTCCCGTGTTTCGGATGGACACGTCAAAAGCAGTCGTTAGGTCATGTCAGAGGCCCTGAAACTGATCAGGTACGACCTGAAAACTCCAGACCTTAGCCAGCTTATTATTATTAGTGTGATTTAACAGTTTTTAGAAAAATCACCAACAAGACTTTGAAAGTGTTGTTGCTAATTCACAATAGTGTTTATGGATCATTTTTTCATTACCATAGTCTCATCCAATACCTCTGTTTCCAGAGGAACAATACAAAAGACATAATAATTTACACACACCTTCTCTTCACTGATTCGATGGGAGCAACCGTGCCAAAAGTGATGACGGTGTGGAGATGTAATCGGCTCACGCAGCCACAGCTAAACCTCTTTCCAAATAAATTCCAGTCTGGATTCAACGGTTATAGATTTCGTTTATCGGGAGCTCAACAGCCACCTTTTGTATTCAGAAAGTGAGTAATTTTTAATAAATAAGTAGGTTTCATATTAAAGATATAAATAATGATCTTGAAGTTGTTGCATATCTATAAATTTACAGCAATATTGATTCAAGTACCTACGTAGGTTAATTGAGAATTGTGATTTATAATGAATTATATTTTGAATGATTATTGTGAATTATATAATTGGTTTTACATTTCAAATCTGAGATCAAATTATATTTTATAATGGAAATTTATTGGAACATATAAGAATTTCTGGGAAAATATCCTATTTTTTGAAGCCTAATGGCCTAAATGATAGAAGCAGAATAGCCTAGTCCTAGTGCCTACTTCCATAACGTCATCAAGGTGCTTGAAATCAATGATTTCAAGATGAAATCATTCAATCAATCATGGGAAAACTTTTCGAGATGTAAAACTTAAAATTCTTAAAGTTGAATGATGATTAGATATAAAAAATTTATTATTTAATATGTTAATTTTTTCATTTAATCTAGGAAAAACCAGCAAAGCAAAACAAATCTAGATGAGAGAATTACAACGTGGGATGGATACGAAGTAAGGCTTCTACAACTAGTTTCTGAAGCTCTAAATTTCACCTTCAAGATAGAAGAGCCGGCTGAATCAGGGTATGGTATACTATTTCCTGAGTGCTCTTGAAGGCTGACTGCACGTATTTCGATTTTAGTAGGGTACCTATTTCAAGTTTCTGAACGATCAATGAAGATTATATTTCAGACTTGAATTTCATCCTACTTTACTCTCAGTAGAGTATCACTGATGATATTCCAATAGAAAACTACTCTTATAGAATAGGTAACTCTATAAAATTTAACAATGATACCGTGCTCAACATTGACTTTTACCTGTTTTTATAAGCCTACAACCAGAAATATATATATGATATGGAAATTACTCCTCATTCAGTGCCTATAATCAATCTTACAGAATTAGGGCCTATATAGAATATGAAATTTTTATTGATTAATACTGTGAGAAAATATATGATATTTAAAGATAATAAACTATATACTCGTAGAATATGTATAATAATTTACATTCTTCTCTGATAAATCTTGACAGAGAATTTTTAGGATTTAAACTTGAGCTTCCTTTTTAGCCACTTTCTATTTGTTTCAGGAATGCTTCTGATATTCGAGTGATCAAAGAAATAAGGAACAATAAAGCGGATTTTGCAATAGCAGGGATTCCTGCCACAGCTGACAGGATGAATGAGTTTTCCTTCTCGACAGTACACTCCTTTGACTGTGCTAATTTCATCACATTAACATCAACCGCCTTACCAAAGTATCGTTTTTTAAAAATATTATTCTTCTATTAGTCTACAATGTTATTACACTAAGTGTTGATGAACTAAACTATATTATCTTTAAAAAATATAATATTCTTATAGCTTTTAATGGTGGGGAGAATCTTAAGTAGGTACCGTATACTTGAGTACACATTGGTGGGGTGGAACCTACCCGTATATAAGATTCTCCCCATCATTAAAAGCCATAAGAATATTTTTCACGATAATATATTGGTTAGTTCATCAACACTGAGTTTAATAACATTGGACAAATACGGGTCACCAATCCTAGAGCAGACCACAGTGTTCGTGATTTAACTTTACGTACACAAATCGACCTCTCTCACCGAGTGGCAAATACCCAGTAGGCTACTATAGAGACCGTTGTATAATAAGAGACTGATTATACAGTCTCTATACCCAGTTCAATATTATTATTAACGTGACGAGACTAGACAATCTTATACAGTAGTTTTGTAGTCAGTAGTTGTAAATATCAACTTGGCAATGGCAATAATTTTAAATATTTATTTATAGATTATTTCCATGCTTTTAAAGTTGAACTTTTTGCTAAAATAGTACAGAACGATAAAAGGGTTACGATTATAAATTGTCTTTCATGTTTTCCGTTCATTTGAGTAACAAATAAAATTATGGAAGTATAACTATTATTGCGTAAAAATGTTTTCAGGTATAGAGCAATATTGGGACCATTCCGGCTAGAAGTGTGGATCTGCCTAATAGTGATCTACTTGTTCGCCATCATTCCCATTTCATTCTCAGCAAGACACACGCTCAAGCATCTTTTGGAAGATCCGTGGGAGATTGAAAACATGTTCTGGTATGTGTTTGGCACGTTCACAAATTGCTTCACTTTCATTGGAAAAGGCTCATGGACAAGTGGAAAACATAATGCTACACGTTTGTTTGTTGGTAATTATTATTAATTTGCTTCCTCAAAAATTTCCTTTATTCAACTGAGTTGTGGTCGATATTGTAGAGACCTTCCATGATGAAATAAAAACACATGGATTTTGTCAATTTACTACACTATTTATTGGTACACGATCGAATTGACAAAATCTATGTGCTTTTATTTCATTTCCTTTATTTATAAGTAAAGACGTTTTGTGGAGATAATTTTTTTAAAATAGGTAATATAAAATTGTAATATAAAAAAATAGCCATTTCAATGTAATAAGTAAAAATTATTAGTCTTACTAAAGATTGTCAAAAAATGTTGTCAATGCACTCCAGTAAGGTAGGTAGTTGAAACATTTTCTTACTAAAACATTTTCAGTGAATAAAATACTGTTAATAGCTTCTAATAAAATTACATTTTCAATGTAACTTCTGTCTAATAATAAATCAAGATTATTTTCCAGGTACCTATTGGGTATTCACAATAATAATTACTGCAGCTTACACTGGCTGTATTATAGCATTCATAACACTACCAGTTTATCCGCCTGTTTTGGACACAGCTAAACAACTACTGAAAGCCAATTATCGTATAGGAATCTTGAGTGAGTACTGTTATCTTAAAATCCAATTTTTACTATAAATTCTAATCCAATAGAATTTAACATTTTTTATGTTCATGTGGAAAAGGAATGAAGTTCTTTGTTGTTTTATAAATTGCAGATGGAAGTGGCTGGCAGGCAGCTTTTGAAAATTCTAGTGATAAAGTGACAGACAAGCTATTAAAAAAAGCAGACTTTGTTCCGAATCTAGAAGTAGGTTTGAAAAATGTTTCCAAAGCTGTATATTGGAAACCGTATGCATTCCTTGGTTCGAAAGCGGAAATGAAGTTCATGATTAATACCAATTATACTCCCAGGTGAGTTCATCCATCCAATCCATCTTACCAATTTTCACTGTAAAGAATTATTATAGATTGCCAACTATTTTCAATACACAAGGAATATTTGATGAGGTTCACTGTAGGAATACTGGGAAAAAATTGAGAGGCCATAGATCATAGTATTAAGTATCAATTAAAATAAATACTGTGTTTTCAACAATCCGTCCTTATAATGTTATTCATGCTACGGCGGTATTGTATTTTACAATAAAAATATTGCTGAGCATGCTATATTTGGAGATGAGAAAATTATAGTGAATCCATGTTCTTAATAAATTAATGCACTTTATGAAATTTTATTCAAACTATGATTACATAAGTTACATCTAATATCCAAATTATTGCTGATGCATACCTCTATTGTTATGCCCTCTTTTGGAAGTTTTAGTTAGTCTACTGCCAGATTTTATCGAGAGCACTTCTCTTGTTCTTTTAATCTATTCTATTATTATGTGATGAAAATTGAAGTTTTCTTTTTAAAAGGGTGTCTGGTTACCCCATAACCTCAACTATAGACTAATAATTCATTAAACTAATAGTTTTATTTTTTTATAAATATTCTTTTATATTATCTTCTCAGTTCAAGACACAAGAAATCGCTGTTCCATTTGAGTGATGAATGCTTTGTTCCTCTTATGGTATCCGCTGTTTTTACAAAAGATGCAATCTACAAACATCCACTAGATGTGACCATCATGAGGGTCATACAGAGCGGTTTGTTTATGAAGCTATCGAAGGATGTAGAATGGGATCAGTACCGTTTGAGCACTGGAAAATTGATGCAAGTATGTGCAATGATATAATTTTAACCATTCAAGTACTGTATTTAGTTACCATGTTTCTACCAGTGTTTTTTACCATAGTAGTGACAAGCATATATTTCATTGTGATACTGAAATTACGTTATTGAGCAAATACATAATTATCGCATGTAAGATAGTAAAAAAACACTTCTGAAATTTTTTTCTGACTTTCATCTACTAAAGATAGTTTTATCACACATCTTTACAAAACACGGGCACTAGTTGCAACATGGACACAAGAAGAAACTCAGTGTTTCTATCGCATCTTGTGCCCGTGTACCCAAGATCCAATAGAAACAAGGAGTTTCTTCCTTGTAGGAGGGAAATAATTGTGTGAGGGAAGTTCTTGGTGAAGTTACTTTTCACATTTCCCTCAAAAGATTGAATTACCGATCACTAGAATGATACGACATTGATAGGAGATGATCATTACTATGAAGTGTTTCCTTTAACAGGTATCATCAAGCAATCTGAAGTTGGGGTTTGAGAATTTATGGCTTTTGGGCCGGTATTGGCCGGGCTGGAGTCGTTTTCCCGTCTTCGCGGGGTGTCTTCTTTGCTTGGATGGACTGTATAGTTTGGTGAATATGAAACTGGCAACCAGCTGGTAGGCCTAGGCCCTTCATAGGGCTGTTGCGCCATTGACAAACAAACAGAATGATATGACATTGATAGGAGATGATCATTACAATGAAGTGTTTTCTTTAACAGGTATCATCAAGCAATCTGAAGTTGGGCGCGCCCGAAGACCGACAACTGACACTGGACGACACACAAGGCATGTTCCTTCTGCTGGGAGTCGGTGTTGTGCTCGCCTTCCTTTCATTTTTCGCCGAATGCTCGATAGCGTTGAGAAAACGCTGCAAAGCGTGGCTACATCAGCGCGCAATCGACGACGCGAACACAAGTCGCAACGTTTCCGTGGTTTTGGACGCACAGACCGCCAGCATACCCGACTATTTGGCAATTTTGCACTCAGAGAACCACCGATCGCAATTCGATGAGAATCTGGCAATGAGCAAGAACCCTATTTCGCTGTCACTGATGTCACTTGAAGAAAGCGTGTCTTCTCAAAAAAGTGCAAGGAGGTTTTCGTTCTGAGTTGGTCGCTTTACAAGCGAGTGTGTTTCACGTCCCAACTAGAGTTTAATGTAGCAATACTAGAGTACAGTGACAAAGGAATAACTCAACTATAGTCTGTCCAAGCAAAGAAGACATTATTGCAAGAAGGGGAAATGACTCCAGCTCAGTCAATATTGGTTCAAATATTATAATTTTTGTCTCAAATTGTAGTAAACCTTGTGCTCTACTATTTAAGCCTAAAGTTATTATTTTTAAACTAATAGGCCTATTAAACATATGCTATACCCTATTCACGATCACTTGAGACGAAATGTACAAATTGTTTGCGATAAAGGAAGGTATTAGCCTACTTCATACGACGGTTGGCCGCAGTCGAACAGCTGTAGTCAATCACAGTTCTTGGCTTTTCCTCAAGCTCAAACAAAAATAGCTACCTGTACATGCAAAAAGTTTCTTTATTTCGTCTCAAGTGATCGTGAATAGGGTATAGGGTAATTTTTCCTTCTTGCAAGAATGTCTTCTTTGCTTGGACAGACTACTAGAATTGGTGTTTCAACAATAATCGGGTTGATCAAAGCTTGATTGAAACGATCTTATTGAATAATTAAATGAGTTCATGTCCCAACTTAGCAAGTTTAAAGTACAGTGACTATAGAATGACCCAACTACTGAAATTGGTGTTTCAAAAATAATTGGGTTTATCAAAGCTTAATTGAAACGAGCACATTGAAAAATTTGATTGATGTTACTAGAGTTTGAAAATATAAGTAAGAATTAATTAGATTATCAAATCATTTATTGTAAAATCGAAGAAGGTAAACGAAATAATACGAAGAAGTGACTATAGAATGAGTCAACTACTGGAATTGGTGTTTCAACAATAATCGGGTTTATCAAATCTTGATTGAAACGATTTCATTGATGAATTAATTGAGTATTGAACAATGTGATTGATGTTATTAGAGTTTGCAAATTTATGTAGCCTAAGAATTAATGAGATTATCGTGAGGAGTCGTGAAGGAAGTCGTACCCGCTGACATAACCACAATTTCCCCATTATGGGAAACTGTGATAGATGACTATCCGCATAAGTGATTTCGATTTATTAAATAATCGAAAAAAGTGAACGAAGGAATGCATACTAATTTATTATGAATGTTGTGAATAGTCATCAGTTTCTATTATACCTGAGTGTTTTCAAGAGAAAAGTTGTATATTTCTGCATTTTTGCGCCCAAAGATTGGAAATCAACTCATTCATCGTTTATCACTAAAATGCACCCTTTGAAGCTTCTTCATGAGTATTCCTAATTTTCAAACCATTTGGTTGATAATTTGTAGCAAATATTATCAATTGTTAGTAGTCTAACACCCTGTGCATTGCCTTTCCCATTATTCAAGGGAGTTTATGGAAAGAATGAAAATGTGATCAAGATGAATTGATGAAATAAAAGTATAGTTTATTTCAATAAATAAATAAAATTCAATCTCTATTTCAATATAATATAGAACTATTTATTTAACTGCAATGCTAATGACCGGTTACACAAACGTCTGTCAGCCAATCGCTGGTAATAAAATTATTATTGTTGTTGATAAGATATCAAAAAAATTATTAACAACAGTTCAACCTTATTGAGTAGTTGTAAAGGTGATATTATGGTAGTTATCAATATTGAATGAAAACACTAGATATTGTCAAACCACATATTTATTAAAAATCGAGATACCGGTGTTTTCGGTTAGTAACCGAAACTGGTATCTCGATTTTTAATAAATCTGTGGTTCAACAATATCTTGTATTTTTGTTCAATGTGCGACTTTTTTATACATTAATATAGTTTGGAATGAAAATTAAAACATACTGACTTCAAAGTAAGTTGAATAGTAATTCCAAAATAATTATGTTATCATTTTTAAAACAAAAATTTGTCATAGAAACGTTCATAACACTTCTACTTGAACTGATAAAGCACATAGCTGAAGCGGATATAGTTTTTCTATTTCAACTGAGATTACAAGTTTACATTGAAATTGCACTGTTAATTTGACAGGTGGCTGGTGCACATGAACATAAATAATAATGATTACAAATTATTATAATCTTTTACAATGTTTTCGCGTAAATACTGGTATTGAGAAGCTTTTTAGCCAACTTTTGAACGTATCTACCTATTAAACTGTCGGCATATATTGAGGCACTAGTTAATTATTTATCATACAATTATCTGCAGTTTGAATAAATACTACCAATACTATACCGTTTGCACTTGGTTTGCTGTAGATTTGACTTCGTTGAGATTTTGGTTTGAGTCCGAGTTTTGTGCATTCGTTGCAACAGTAGTGTTGATATTTACAACGTTTTCACTTTCACTATTAACATTCTGATGACCACTTTCATTATGTTCTGATCGAATATTTTCACTGCTGTCATTATGTTCCGATTCGGATCTGGTATTTTCACTGATTGTCGGCACATCTTCGGAGGCTGCCGATCTCTGGGCGGCCACTAGAGAAGTGGATGATAGTAGAATTGTGACCTGCTCAGGTGTGGGGCACGCTATCACTATTCTGTCCTCTGGAGTGTAGCCACTTGAGCTGCTACTTAGCAGCTGTTGTAGTTTCGATAGGGTTGCCACTATATTGTTCTGTAAATTGAGGAATACATTAATGAGAGAATGTTTTATGTATTCATTCAACAATACATGCCAAGATTAGCTCTGAAAGCCAAATAAACAAACGTCATACATACAGTTGGACATGAAATGGTTGCACATAAAATATATTATGGTTTAGAGTTCAATCACAAAAGTACATGCAAATAAATAGGCGAATATATCATAACACAATAGGTGAGTGAAAGCAATAATTAAATAATTTGAAACAATTATCACAGAACAAGCGGTACTAATTCAAATTCAATAAATAGGCTACTAAGAACAACTCGTAAATATAATGTTCATTAAAATGAAATCTTTTCTCATTAAGATAGGAGTATAAGATGATGCCTGATAAATAGCGGATGCATCTTCATTTTATTTATTTTTCTTAGTTTAATAAGCTTATTTTATTCCCTTTCAATCAATATTTATCCCTTTCAGTCAATCAATATACCCTGCCTAGTGGCAGATAGATCTACCTTACAAAAGTGTTAATATGGCGATACCCTCCCTTTCCCCCTCCTTATAGGAGATCTACCTTACCTTGATAGGACGATAGATGATGAACTCGGTATCTCTGTTGGCGAGATAGAGCTGCATCGAGCGCTGGATGCCTGGCAGCCTCGTCTTGATGTTCCGTGTGACGCCCTGAACTATTGCACTAACATGGGCCGCCCGAGCCCAGCTCTCATTTCTCAAATCGGTTCCTTGGTATTGCGACACCTGTACAACACAATTCATTAACGAAACAAAAATAAAAAGAATTGGGTTGAAAATGAATAAGGATGAATTGAAATGAATCAGAATAAATAAGAATGAATTAAAATGAATCAGGCTGATTAGTCCTTTGAATGAAAAAGTTAATCATCGAGTAGAAATTGAAAAGTCATATTCCCAGTAACACAGAGGTATACTTGATCTTCATCTGCAAACAGAACTATCACAATTTTCCATCATGGGAAATTGTCGTTATGTCGACTATTTGAAAACTACTATAGGCCTAATATTAATTACAATAAATCAGATACATAAAGATATAGTGATATATTGTAACAAGTCAATGAAACTTGACTTTTATTCAGTACTTTGAAACATTACTTCACAAAAATATGAATAAACTTTTCTACTTTAAAATGTGCGTTAAAATCACTACTTTTAAAATTATTGTAATATAATAAAAAATTAGCTTAGTATCATAGATAGACGTGCGGCATGTGAAATATTCGTGGTAATAATGCTTATTTATCTTTTAATCTATATAATATTATTAGATATTGGAAATACATTAGAATATTGGTATATTTATTTATTTATTTAACATCATTTGATATTGGAAATATATTCTTGGGTAATAATGCTTATTTATTCATTTATCTATCTAATATTATTGGATATTGGGAATATATTCGAAAATTGGGATCGAAAAAGTGATGCTATACCAGTTTTTCCGAACCTCATCAACATCATTATTATGAATGTGTATTATGAATGAATGATATGATAATACTAATACGTCTAATGACGAACGTAAGAAATGGTGAAAGAAATTCTTTATAATGATGAAAGAAAGAACAGGCATAGTACTTGTTTTTCAAACAAAGTTTTCATAAAAATACAGTCCAAATTTGTAGGTCAAGTAAAAATATCTGTTCCAGCCAAAGGTTTTCAAGTCAAAGAAATGATCCGGAAGTGATTAATAGTCAATTTTTAATCAGAATAAGCAGTAAAATTGGATCGATATCCACAGAATATCAACTAGTTACCTTTTCAAGAAACGATGTCAGCGGTCCCACAATGGAATGAGTCGCATGACTGATGAAAGTTTCACAAGAATGTTTCAGATTTCTGTCGACATCCTTCCGCGAGTCGAGCCAATGTTCTCGCACCAGAGGCGATCCTTCCAGAAGGAACTGAAGTAGAGAATCGCTGGAAAACAAGCCACCGCGTTTTTGTAGCAGGTCGAATGCTGAAAACATAATTTAGGAAGATATTTATGAATGTTGCAGTTTTTCAATTTACAAGAAGTTCTACATTTAAAAAAGACGTAATGTGAAGAAAAATGCATTTCTAGTTGAATCTAAACAAGAGCTGTTTTTACTTCTCTAATTAGGGGCAAAAATCAGCAATTGATACCAACAACATTGTTTGGATAAACTGTAAATATCTCCACAAAATGGAATCTATCAACGAACAATATTCTGAATTAAAAATTTAATCAGTCTAAGGAGCAGCAACACTGTTTTTTATTTATAACCCTTTATTTTTGTTTCATTCCACACTGGAATAGAATTCAAGTAAGTGTTTCAATTTTCAAGTGAAGTTTTGAAAACTATTAAACTAGTTTCTAAAATAGATAGAAAATTTAGTAACATTTTACAATTCAACAAGGAAGATAATGAATTACCAGAAGTTTGCTCTGCAGTTCATAACTGAAGTTTAATTGAAGTTTGATAATTTACAGTTTTCAATTACCTGCCGTTTTCATTTTACTGAAATCCAAACTCATTTCCTTGACAGCAAAATCAACTTGGAATGGAGCAATCTGTTCTCTCAAAATAAGTAGATGTTTTATTTTGAATAGTTCGCCATCCATTGGACTCTGGAAAAATAATAATTGCAATTGAGTTCGATCAATCAATTCAACCAGTATTAAATTTAATATTTTCAACTCATTATACTCCATCTTATGATATAATCATAATAATTTATTATTATTATTATTATTATTATTATTATTATTATTATTCAATCAATTACAGAAAATACAAAAGTAAGGCATAACACCCAAAAGTGTTTCTCAATACTAATTTATAATAAAAGTCCGGATAAAGTTTACGACATAACATAAAACTTAAAACTAATTTTTTAGATTACATCAAATCACATTATAATGACTATTATACACATTAATTCTGTTATACCTAAAAGGATACTCATTTCAGAAACCAAAATAGGGCAATATCAATTATTATTGGGTTAATTATTATCAATATAGTTCAATAATGTATAAATTACCTTGGTTGATGAAATCGATTCAGCAGCCTCACTAATACTTTGGATGCACATGGACAGGGCTTCTTGAGACAGTCCTTGGAAAATAGGCCTTTCAACACATCTGTATAATCTTGACAGGCAGACTAACGTTCTACGAAGTGGAGGATACCACATTCCATGTAAATCACCCGGAGAACCTTTAAAAATGACAATTATTCGAGATATAAAATATATTCGTGTTCATATCATCTCCAAATTTACTACAAATAACGTTCAATTGTTTTATTTTCTTCTATTGCACTTCATTATCAATCACGGTGTACAAGTCTAATAAATTATTGTAAAATTGTACAGAATGTTTGCTTTTTGGCATTTACTTACTAAGAGCACTTCTTTGTGAATTGAGATGAGCGACCTCTTGAGATGTAGATGATCCAATTGATATTAATGAAGCTCTGGACTCACACCTACTGAGAGCAGCCAGTTCCTGTTCGTGAAGTGATTGAGCTATTTTCTGTTTGAACACACATTAAAAATAAGTCACGTAAGATATTTTCAGAAAATACAACTAACACAAGAATTTATCTAGAAAATTTCGATATTTAATTTGACAGTCAATCATTTTCAACTTATTCTATTTAGTATAGTTTCAGTCTTAGTTTTGTATAGTCTGGTCGAGCACAGAAGACATCCTTTCAAAATGGCCGATTGAAGCAAAAGAGTGTAACTACGCATGCGCAGATCTGAAACTTTTAGTGTAAAATCACTGTTGCAAACTTCCTAATGGTGAGATGGATTGAGAGTCGGATGGTAATAAGAGTGGGACTACTTACATTTCAACTGCTGGTAGCATTGAACAGCTGTCATTTTGAAGGAATGTCTTCTTTGCTCGACAAGACTATACAAGAGCATTGAAAAATTGACAATTATTAGATAAGTAGTACAAAATTTCACTAACCTCCATCATTTCAAGCTTTTCCGGATAGGCCAGGTCTCCAGGAGAAGGTTTGTACATTGCAATGTCGGTTTTTAGATAGAGATGGGCCCTGAATACAAGACGCTCTTGGACATCTTGCAGAAGCTGTTCAGCAACCGATCCAAAGGCTTGTAAGGCAACATCTGTCAAACAAAAACAATAATTATGGCTTCAATTTGAACCTTCTATAACACAAGAAATTAATTTCCAGTTAATAACTTTGGAAGAAATAATATAGTCTAGTAATAATACATATTAAGTAAAGTAATAGGAAAGTGATTAGATAAGTAACAGTTAGATAAGAAAGTAATTCAGAAAATTAATACACAGTAATATAATTATATAAGAGATAATATTTCGATGAAACCGAATAAAAATATTGAAGTAACTTGGGCCTATATAATACAAAATTATGGTGATGAATTTTAGAAACCAAATAGAAGGCAACTCACTGTTATTCTGCACGTGATCTTGTAGCATCTCAATGCGCAAAATAGAACAGAGCTCGGCCAATGTCTCCAAATGCTTCATATGAACAACCATAGGTCGCAATTTGTCGTACAAGCTCATACAAACCGACTCCAAGTATTGCCTGTAATCACAGAGATGTCGATTGATCAATAGATTATAATCAATTAATAGATTAATTACTTGATTCAACATTCAAGAAAGTTTTATCAATTTCCCAAATACTATAGTTAGAAACAAATGGATGAAGGACGTCATTGCTTTAAACTGGATATTAAGCTCTCAGCTTGGGAAATGAATTAAACATGAATTATGTATTTAAAAACTACAAAAAAACAATTAATATTTTGCCTATTGGTTCATCCAAAACATGAAATAGTCAATCAAAATTAGAACTTTAAATTATGAATAATTACAACAGTATCTTAAGTAAATGAACTTCCTTTACGTCCAAGAACTTAACTGATCATTCTACGCAAAACTAAATTACTAGGTGTGAAACCGAGAAACTTGAAATCAAGTATCTTAGTTATTTATGATTGAATTTTACTAAGTCAGGTATAATTTTCTTCATTATTTGAAGCTCTACATTTTTGGAGTGACACTCATTTTCAAAACAATAATTTCAACAGAAAATTCAAATTTAAAATTTCAGTTGTCTGCAATTTTTAAAATATGAGAAAATATTCGAAATTACAATTTTTTAGACCTGATACTTATAATAAAGCCTACATATCCATAAGATTATGTTTATTATTTTTTACACAAGATACAGTAAAATAAAGAACATTGAAGAATAAAATGAAAAGCAAATGATTTGAAAGAAATAGAAACTAAGAGCCGGTTGCCGTAAGTTCTGTTGGTTTAATCACCGTGTCAAAGTGGAGAAACGTTCAAATGAATAAAGTATTGAAATGAGATAGTAGTAGCAAAATATTCAAATGTACGCATTCAAAATAGATATTAGAATCAATAATTATCTCATTACTATTTAAATTATTTATATATTAAAACAAAAACATGATCTGGAAATTGCATGCTAATACAACTTAATTGTTGTCAGGTTGGTAGTACCACATTAATCGAGAGCCTTCAGCTGCTATTGTTTTTAGACATTGAAAATTTAATCATCAGCTGATGGTTATGTTAAAATTTTTAACGCCGATAATTCTGGCCGATTAGTTTAGTACCTGTGAAATTAGTATTCAATTCTATTTAAACAGCTGCTGACCTGTTAAATTTGAAAAAACCGCCATTGAAATTTTCCATTACCTCATTGATATCATTGCCTAAATGATAATAAATCTAAACTTGATTCATGAATTTAAAGGTTAGTAATATTTTTAGGCAATAAAATTTAATGTAAATGATGTGTCATCGAGTTTTGTAAATGAAACTATTGAAACTCAAGGCTTTTTATTAAATTGTATGTTTCTATTCTCTATTTGAATTGAGTTAGTTTGCTGTTGCTACAAGATGTCGTTATCCAGGCTAATCACGGCTTTAAAACTTAACGAAGTTACGAACAACCGGCCCTAAGGATTCTTCATTTGGCTAAAAGAGTCGGTTTTAAGTCTGTGGATGTGGATCTAAACCTAATTGAGAGTATTCGATGAACATACGTGAACAGCGGCGTTGACTCAGTGAAGAACTGATGGAAGAGGCGCAGCTCGTCTTGTGACACGTGAATGAGGAAGGCACAAGCAGATCGTGTGAACGAGCAGTAGTCGGCCTTGTAGGTTTCGGCCAGTTGGTCGACGGTCTGGTCGGCGGCCGGCTTCATCAGCTGTTGACGCTGATCCAGATAGCACTGATGTAACTCCACCAGAAGCTCTTCGTACCTGCAAACCGATTCAAAGTAAAAACATGATGTGAAAATCAATTAAATTGAAATTTCATCGGATCAAAGTTGTAGGTATAGCTGACGTCAAAAAGTACTCCTTGTACGCTCCAACAGCTGATGTCGACAATTAAAGTTGCCATTTAGCTATGCCTATAGATTATGTATCTGAAATCAAAAAAGGATATATTCTTCACATCAGCTGTTAGTAGGTTAAATCACGTACAAGAGACAGACATAACTGTCTTAGGCGGGTATTGCACGATAATAGTTCTATCATAAGAGATGAAAATTTAAAACGAAATCATATTTTCATTTTTTCCATATGATCAACTATAATAATAGAACTATTATAGTGTAATACCAGCCTAACTCTTTGGCGTCTGCTATACTTAATGTGCTACAGAGATTGTATACTCATTGTGTCACACTTTTGATTATTTTCTTTGGTAAATGATATCATATGTTGAAAATCGTTATAATTACAGTGATTTTGATCTATACTCTATTCACGATCACTTGAGACGGAATAAACAAACTTTTTGAGTGTGTATGCGTGTAATGGAAGGTCTTCTTCTATGCGAAACTTTCGGCCACAGATCAACAGCTATAGCCAACCACAGCTCAAGACAACACAGCTGTTCGACAGCAGCCAATTTTTTCGCATATCATTACACGCACACACACAAAAGGTTTGTTTATTATTTTACTTGACTTCAAATTATTAGTAGAAGTACGCGTATGAGACTGCTTAACAGTTTCCTGGCCTGTCAGCCTCTATTCTATCTTCAGATGAAGATACAGGCTATGTTTGACGATGAGTATCTTCTGACTATACTGTAAATCAATAACCGCACTAAATCAACACCTTCTAATACTCATGAAAAATCCGCTCTTGGAACTGAAAGAAAGTGCAAGCTGTGATAGTGAACTCCCCTTCACAACCTGGAAGTCTTTAAATCAACTAAGCACAAGAGTCAAAAGATGTAAAACAAACCTGCTAAGCTGGGGTTACATTCAGGACAATTCTGCCTGTGACTGCGGCTTAGAACAGAACTACACTTATTTATTGCAGTGAGTTGTTTAGAACATGACATAAGAACACCTCCACTTTAGACATTAGAACAGTACACCTCCACAAATGTAATGACGAGCACTTCAGGTGGCCAAATTTGGGAGGAAAATATTTAAAATAATAGTGTGATGAGAATCTTTGACATGGAAAGTAAGTAGGTGTTGCCTCAACCCGTCATGCTACTCACTCAGGTAGAACATTCCTCCTCTGCTCGATCATAGCGAGAAGCGGCTTGACGCGTGTGGTGGACGCTTGGAAACGCGCATAGTGGCTGGCGTCGGAGGCGGGGCAGGCCTGTGTGTGCTGTCGCGCTGCTACCAGGGTGTTAAGCACAAACACGCGCAGCAGCGACACCGCTTTGGCCAGGCAGTGCTGGTAGCGGGCACAGTACACAGCGCACTCTTTGTACTTATCCTGTCAAGCAACAAGGAAATATTAAGGAAGATATTGCAATTAAATATCGACGATAATCAAAGTACAGTACCAAATATACTTATCCTGTGAATAATCAGGAATATATGAATGATATTGCAATTAAATATTGATTAATTACAGTACCTAGCTTTTATTCTTTGAAAACCTACAATACCAGTATTGCACCTGTATTTATCTGTTATAAAGTGTTATTTCAATCATGCATTTTCTAATGTAGTATGAATGGAAGAATAAAATTTTGAATACTACTGCTAGCAGGAATACTACTGCTGGGCTAACACGGGCAACCTACTAGTGTATGGTTGAAATTATAATTTCTGGCAGAAAATAACGGTGGAGAAAATTATATTTGCAGTTGAACTGAAATTGGGAACCAAATATGTTCTGAAGCTGTTCTGGCCAAGCATTTCCCCTAAAGATTCCTATAGAGCAATAGCTTTTCAACTAAATTATTGTATACAATAAAGAATTCCTTCACAACAAATTATACTTACATGTTGTTTCATGTAACCAATTGCCTGATCTATCTGATCAAGAAGGTCAGAAAATGTTGGACTGGTTACAGCCAAAGTAGGAGAATCTAATCTCTGTGCTATTTGGAATATAGCTTTAAAATGGTGAAGCCTTTCTGTTACATCGTCATTGATTTTCATTAGTTTCGTCTGAAAAATATAAAAAAGAAATTACTATAAAAGTAGAAACAATTGGATTTTTTCAGAGTCGGTGCATAAATTGACTCTTGAATTTGACTTCCTAACATTTGAATAGTTATTAGAATTTACATTATATTCAAATAGCCTAACATTTGAATGAAAATTTCAAATAAGAACTTAAGCCGCAGGATTATTCTTTTTTTCATCAAATTCAACTGTATAATTGGTCAAAATTGAATATTTTACCTGAAATAATGCCATAAGTTGGTGTCTCGTTGGAGTAAGTGATTACGCGAGAGTCTGATGACAAAAGGTTCCGAGGTTCGATCCTCAGCCATGTAACAGTTTTTGACCACAGCACAATCACATAAATACTCGACTTTTGGAGGAGATTATAAGCCGTCGGTCCCGACTGCACAAAAAGTATCTCTCATCATCATTCCTCTCATAACCCACGTACAGCAAAAAAGGTTGGGCATCACCCTCAGAAATAAATATATATCAAGCATTGTCGAAAAATTGGAAGAGAATATCAGAATGAATCATGTTCCTAATGTCCCAATGTCCCTAATGTTCCCAATATCATAACAAAATGATAGATATTAAAAGTTCGGTGGTCTTACCTGCTCAGCTAGGAGGTCGTTACTGACTTGATGTAACGAATTTGTTTTGTTAGAAACCTGCTTGTATTTCTTACTCAGCAGATTCAGGTTGGATAAAGCTGAATCCACCTGAAACAATAAAATTTCATTTATGGATTAACGTGCCTTGCTATACTGTTCCATACTATACTAAGACTAGTCTAGGGAACTTTAAAAGCTCAAAAGCGTTCTGGGCTTTATCGCTCATCTAAAAATTGACTATGGATTAAATCGATGTGAGCTGAATAGATTCGAGTTTACGCAAAGGCCTATGTTGCCTATGTAAGCTCTTACATCCATCTGTAAAGGGAAATAAATATGTAATAATATAAATGAAGATGTAGTAACATAAAATAGAGTAATTCAAATACGATACTGTAAAAATTAGTAAAATATTCTTTAGAAATTTGTAGTAATAATATTGATGATGATTACGTTTAATTATGTTACGGTATGTGAATTTATATCAGATGGATGAATAAACTTGATTTGATGTGAGATTTCATCAAAAAATTAAGTAACAAAAAATAAATTTAATGCTCGTACATTAGACGAAAAATTTAACAAAACTTACCTGCGATAAAAGATTAGTACACTGGTCATGTTCTTCAGATAGTTGCTTTACATAGTTTTCATATACCACGTCATCTTTTTTGAGCCACTTTGATTCCAAATTGCTATACCACGCCAGAAACTGAAAAAAAATTAAACGTGTAATATGATTTATAGGAAAAGTTTCTATAGGTTAAAGTGAATAAGTAACAAATAATAAGAAGATTAACAACATTTTGTATCTTCCAATGGAAGAAAACACAATAGAAAATCCTACAAGTAGAAATGAATCTTCTAATGAAAGAGAATAAAATACTAGAATCCCCCAAGTAGCCTAATATTGGGTGTTGTAGCCTGTGCAAATACAAGAGTATCATAAAGGTAACAGAAATGATAACGGAATTTAATTAAACTTTTGCTACTTCTAGAGTAATCCCAGAAATAACTTAATGTCAAAATACTGTAAGTTTCATTGAAGACTATCTAAAATAAGCAGGACACAAGTAGGTTAAATGAGCAACGACAAAAATATTACGACCAGTTTACAAGAAGGGTGCAGTTGACCAGACAGCTAATTTCAGACCAATTTCAATTCCTCCCACCATGTCAAAAGTGGTAGAAACAGTTATGAAGCAGCAAATAGTAGACTACTTTGAAAGTAATCAACTCCTCTCTAAACAGCAGCATGGTTTCAGAAATGGCCGCTCAACAACAAGTGCGTTGATTGCCCTAACGAGCGAGATCCAGGACACATTTGAGAAAGGCGATACAATGGCCCTTACATTGTTTGATCTGAGTAAAGCCTTCGATTGTGTTCCAGACCAAATTCTCATCAGGAAACTGGAAAAGTATGGCTATGATGGACCAGTATTAAATACCATCAAGAGTTATTTAGAAAGCAGGAAACAAGCCGTTTCAATAGGAGGTGCAACCTCAAAGACCCGAGACATTGAGCATGCCCCAGGGTTCTGTTTTGGGTCCCCTCTTATTCATTCTTCTAACAAATGACTTTGTCCTCGACAGAAACTCAATACTGTTTGCCGATGACACAACGGTAATGTCAAGAGGAACATCAAGCGAAAAGGCCTTGGCAAATGAGCATACTCACACCCAGGAGGCAAAAAGATGGTTTCTGTCAAACAGACTCAAACAAAACGAGGACAAATCTCAAATACTGATATGTTCTCTCAAGAATGAAAATAACGAAGACACCACTGAACCAGTGAAATTGTTGGGTTTCTGGCTTGATAGAAAACTAAAATGGAACTCACATATTGCTCAGACTTGCATAAAATTAGATAGAGTCCTACATCTTCTAAAAAAACTAAGATATGTGGTCACCTTGGAATACCTGATGACTGCATACTATTCGCTCTTTCACAGCCATATTACATATGGAATCCTTATTTGGGGACATGCTTCAGACTGCTCAGATATTCTCTTGCTGCAGAAAAAGGTCATTACAATAATTACATTTTCTGATCATCTGGAACACTGCAAACCATTGTTCAGAAAAATGAAAATATTGATTATTTTCAGTCAATATATATACGCTTCACTCTTTTACATAAAAGAAAAGGCAAAAAACATGTCAAAGAGGAGCAACATAAATGCCTATCACACCCGCCGTGCAAAAGACCTGGATGTGCCCAGAAGCAGACTAACATCGACCCAGTTAAGTTTTGAAGTATCAGCACTGAAACTGTTTAATCAACTCCCTGAATACGTAAGAAATGCAGAGACCAGGAAGTTCAAGCATTTGTTGAAGGACCACCTAATACAACGACCTATCTATGCATTGACAGAACTGTTGGATGAACCCCTATTCTCCATCACAAACTACTGCCATCCTCGACTCTAAGGGATACCCCCTGGAATCACTGACACAGTCTATCTGGTTCTCCCAGTCATCGACGAAGAATTCAAGTAAGTAAGTAATAAGTAAGTATTACTACTTGGTTGCATTTTTGATGTCCAATGGGATCGAACTCCCCAATTACTTTTAGAAATTAATCTACCTATGTTAGATAGTAGCTTAGGTACCTAGCTGATGTATTGATGATTTAAATTGGTGTTCAAGATGAATTGTTTATGGTTTTTGGGTTCCTTATTGTTTTACTTAATAATAGTTATTTATGGCCATTCCTTATAAGATAACTGACTTGTACCCTGAGCAGCAATCGATTGGAGCCTTGGAACGCCAGTAGTACCAATATTAAAAAACCGATGGAATTTGCTTTAAATTTAAATTACTCTCGGCCTACCTTATCACTAGTTTCTATCAATTTGAAGGCTTCATTTTCTGATGATTCAACTGCTTTTCCTTCCTCCGGGTTTTCATGGGGTTTTGAAATCTGTAAATAAAAAAGAAAACTTATTACAGAACTAGAATAGTTATTTAGATTTGAATAGTTATATTTCATTGATATACAAGAAATCATTTGGTATTTTAGTAAAACTTATTATAAAACAAGAAAAAGTTAACTTAACCTATAATTCAAAACCTTACCTCGGGGCTGTTGGCCTGTGATATTTCATCGGACAGATCGAGAATAACATTTCTCTGGAAAATACTTAGAGGAGCCAATGGATTTTCATTACTCTCCCAATCCAAAATACGATCACAAATTTTCTTACTACTAGACATAACCTTGGCCACGTATTCTTAACAATTTTCCGAAAATCGCATTTTGTTGATAAAATTGAAAATGTCAGAAGTTGACAGGTCGACTTTTCAGCCATATCGATATAGTAAAATACCGAGCAACTATCGAGACATAAAAAAAATTATCATTGTTTTTTTGTCCTTTTTATTGGGCTGCAGTTTTATTTATTATATACGTATTTTAATACTACAGATATTAGAATAAATATTGATACTGGAAAAAATTTTTGATTTAGATATTAGAAAAATATTGATACTAGAAAAGTTTTTTGATTTGTTAGTTCGATACTCGATAGCATAAGTACCTGAGAAACTGCAATCCCATTCGGAAACTGAAAGGCCAGGCGTATGCTGGGACGCATTGTTGCACACGCACGCAAGCCGTGCTTGTTGAGGACAAGACAAGAGCTGTGATTGGCTGGCTTGCTTGCGTGTGCCTGTATGCGTCCCAGCATACTCCAGGCCAAAACTGGGGTTGCAGTTTCTCAGGTGGTACTATCGAGTGTCGAACAGATCAAACTATGAAACTAACAGATCAAAAGGCTTGGCGTATGCTGGGACGCACGTGTGCACACGCACGCAAGCCAGCCAATCACAGCTCTTGTCTTGTCCTCAACAAGAGCTGTGATTGGCTGGCTATTCTGCGTGTGCACACGTGCGTCCCAGCATACGCCAGGCCAAAACGTTTTGGAACTTTGAAGCACGAAGAATTTTTTGCTGTTAGTGGATACCGCATCAAATTCTCGGCAACTGCATAATGCACTATAATATTGCATACGAATAAATGATACGGGTATTCGCTATCTAAGCTTCGGAATTTGGTACTGGCATGAACCACGGAGGAAAAGTTTCCTTATCTGTGCTTGAACACTCAACTGTAGGCCTTTAGTCTGTCCAAGCAAAGAATTAAGACCCTCTGGCAAGATGGGAAAATGACTCAAGCTCGGTTAATATTGGTTCAAAAATTATCAATTTGATCTCAAATTGTAGGAAACAATTTGTTCTACCTACTATTAAGACTTATATAATTCTTTAACAAATATTGACCAAGCTGGAGTCATTTTCCCATCTTGCCAGAGGGTCTTCTTTGCTTGGACAGACTATACTAAAAGTAGTAGTAAAGTAGACAATAATATACTTTAGCACTGTATTCCAAGTTGCCGGTCTCGGCAGGGCTGTACCCTGTACGTCGCTGAGCAATGCGATGCGAGACTGGCAACTGCTTTATAGAGAAATCCATGGAATAAAACAAATGAAACATTAACATACATCGGTTCATTTAATTTATTTAATCAATTATGTACAAAATACGTGTAGTTATTAAAATTGATTCTTAGTCTGCTGTAAAATAAATGCAAACAGTAACTTTAAAAAAGTTCAAATTTCAAAATTACTGTTTTCAATGTTCTTTGAAAAATATTAAGAATTTATTGACACTCCCTAAACAGGCGATCAACACTATAATAATAAGGCTAACTTTTATTTTCAGTTGAAGGCAAATGTCCCCTTCCTCTCAAATCACTGATAACCTCCTCTGCCTTTTTCAAGTCATACTTCAGGGCATCACCACGCTTTCTCAAGGCATCATTTTTCAAATTGAGAAGACTGAAGCAATCATTCGATCGTTTCAAGAATTGATGAATCTGTTCTGCTCTTCCATAGTCTTTAAAAGTGGCACTTACAACAAGCAGTCTCACCTAGAACAAAAGAAAATTAATTTGAAAAATCAATGTGTACTTCAACTTATCCTTACTAGATTTTAGATAGAAGAATTAGAGCAATGAATTTCTGATTTCAATGAACTGAGTGCCTAACGATGATATCATGTTAAAGTGAATTAAAATTTCTGGAGCAAGAACTTTTACATCATATCCAAAAGATACCAACAATGCTGAAATAAAAATGCATATTAGGTTGCATTATTGGCTAGAACAAAAATCCGATACCATTCTATGGGTTTAGGAGATGAATAATGATTAATGAGACCAATTTAGTAGTCACATAATTTCAAATTAATATTGCCCAAATTCATTTCATGTTGTCAATAAGACGTTAGTTTTAATCTTAAGAGTGGGCAGTAGTAGACGGCAAACTGCTGAACGGCAAAATCAAGCCCCATAAGAACAATGTAATTTTTATCAATCTCTTGGAACAGATAGAGCCTCTATTTATGGACAGAATTTCACGTTCTTTATGTCATTGGAAAGAGAATTCAATTCTCCAGGGGCGTAACTTTTTACTTTTTTGATGTAAAGTTTATTTTAATAATTATTGTATAATTAATTAACTAAAAAAATATTGAACTCTAATTATTGAACTACCATCCACTCTTAATTTATTTGGCCATCCTTTATTTGGAGAACAACAGGCTTTAGCCTTCATTCATTCAAAAATTAATTCAATTTGAGTTATACATTCTTACAAAACATTTTAACCAGTTATCTCAGTAGAAAAAACCTTATTAGAATCCACTTGGAAATACAAATATTTCAAAATTATTTGTTCTGCTTATAAAAGACAAATAACATTTACAATTAGCGAATTTAAGATGATTTAATGTTGATTTTTTCTCAAAAAAGTATTTTGGTGACTGACAAGATGTCTAAAATATCTGGTTGTATCAACTGGGAATTGAATTCATGCAAAGTACGATAGAAATTCAAAGAGTTTGACAATCAAAAAGTCTCAAGGAAATTAAATTAATAAATATTTTCATGATCCGTTTCATTTCAATAACTAGTTGAATTCACTAACAAATAAGCCAAATTCACGGAGGAAGTCACCCATTGTGAAAAATAATAAAAGACGACTCCCCAGCCATCAGACTGTCAGGAGGATAACTACAATTAACAAGTTACAATAAGTCAACATTATCATTTTTAATTGGATTACTTATACTGAACATAGTCAAGTACTCTTTATATTTGTGCTATCATGATTAATACCATTTTTTTAATATAAGTTACAAGGGGTCAACTGATTATTCATCTATCATTCTAAAATCATGGTAATAATCTGATCAACTTTCCTCAATCTTGAGTGACTCTTGACTTTCTCAATTCAAAATATCATTGGTCTCATCTCAGTTGATCCAGATTAAGGAGATATGTATTCTGAATTACAATTCATTCAGTTTATATAATTTTATAATGTAGTTTAATAATAATCAAAATCAAGCCGAGAACACCTACCAAGTCAGAGATCATGGACAAATATCCAAAAAGATACTCTTCCAAAGTTACATGGAATCCTAATTGTGTGTCATTCTTCACTGGAAAGAAAACAATAAATTAATTGAAATAAAGATATTAATTACTCAATAAAGATTATGATATGAGTTAGAATGAGTTAATTAATTTATTGTTACAATTGCGACTTAATAACAAGTATTATACTTGATAGAAAAGGTGATTATGATGTTTACATGGTGAATGAAAGTTTACATGAAAAATTTTCACAATAGACAGAGTGAGAATTGCAGGAAGTGTCATTCAATGAATCAAAAATTTTATTAGGCTAGCACTTTCAAAAACAATTGAGGGTGCTGCTGCCAAACTCGTAGGTTTTTCGGCGGGTGCCCAAATACAAAAACCATGGTAAGGTAGAAATTAAATTTAGTCATTAATTTTATTTTACCATAAAATTGAATAAATTTACTATAATATGATAAGAATACAATACGAAATAATTGAGACAAAATTAAATGTTATCAAACTGCACAAAATGAAATGGATAAAAATACTACTGTAATTATTATAAAATATAGATACATTTTTATAGTCGTCTGGTCGAGCAGAGGACATTTTGGCAAGATAGAAGAATGACTCCAGCTAGGGCAATATTGATTTAAAAATTGTAAATTTAGCCTCAAATTGTAGAGGACATTCTGCTCTATTATTTTTCAATCTGGCCAGAATGTCTTCTACGCTCGATCAGTCTATACAATATATTTGTACCATTATAAATATACCAGTTATTGAAAGTCAATATTTTGAGTGATATTCAGTTGAAAAATGTTTGGCTTTCAAGTGTTTTACACATCATTGGGAACTCACCTCCAATTATTTCAGAAAACTCATTCTTTAGACAAAGTTCTCCTCTTTCGAGAAATATAATGAGTAATATATATTCTGCAATTTGACTTGTGTGAGTTTTCCAGGCAAAATTGTATTTGAAAAAATCTTCCTCAGGAAATGCCTTCTTTATATTTTCATAGCTTTTCTGTATTATTGGAAGGTTTTCACGAGCCTTCGAGCAATGTAATGGAACTGCAAAACAAAAATGCGACTGAGTTAATAAAGTACAGGGTAACTACCATTCATCCATTATATTTTATTTTACGAATAAGTAAATGAATGAATGAATTAATTCGAATATCCAATGGATGCTATATGAATATAACTACGGAATTCTGCTATTTAGTTATGTAGTCAGTATTTGCAACTTGATTAGATATTCAAATTGATTGTAATACATGTAATATAACAACTGCAATATCTTATAAAAAATCTTATAATTCTATCATCTCTGAAAATGAGTTTTTGGAACATTATATTAGAGACATTTTATCAGTTAGGCATTCCCGTTACCTATTAGAAAAAAATATTAAATTGATAGTAAGCTTATTAAAAATTGAAATCTTCATGTTACTGTATAAAACATGTTTTTATCATCAATGATGGGTAATTCAATTATAGAGAATAAAATCATTTATAACATACTTTGCTGAAGCCCTTCTTCGCTGTAAATATCATTCATGATATTTGACATTGAAACTGTGCATGTTTCTATTTGTTTTATTTCATCTCTGATGAGCTGAAAAATATTGAAACAACCTGCTTTTAAAACAAATAAGAATACAAAAACAAGATTAAGTAATTCAGTTTTCTTTATCCATGACCTGCGTCATTAGAACAATTCCAGAAGAATTCCAGATACCTTTCCAGAAGAAAACAAGTGATTGCAGTCTGAGGGTGGGTGTCAAAGGAGCAGGATGTTGTGCATGGTGTTACGCAGGGATCCAACCTTGGATTACTTTTCATCTTCACCAATAATGACCTACATTTGGAGGGAAATGATGTACTAATTGCGGATGACACCACCTTAATTGCACAAGATGAGGACCCCCACATGGCTGTAGTCAGGTCCAAGCAACCCCTTGAGGATACATGTGTGTGGTTTGCATGGAACAGGCTGTCAATGAATAATGAGGGGAAGTCCCAGAACCTGTTTGGCGGAAGCTAGAGAGTCATGTACCTATAATAGAGTATCATGGGCTCTTCCATATTCACATCATAGCTATATACCTTATATACCTCCTTCTTCATCCATTACCCACATCTGTGGGATCGATGGCGTCATTACAAAATAAAAAACAACACTTATAGTAATACTCAAGTCAAGATCAAGATGGCAGAAAATGTCTAAGAAGTAAACATTTGAGTCAGGTCATCATTCAAGTATTCACGCACTTCATAGTAGGACCTGACTCATAAATCTGGTCACCACTCTCTCAAAATCACGCAAATCCAACCGCTTCACTCTTGCAGCTTGAAGTAGCGTAATGCTGCACTCCCATAGCATACCTCCGACCTCTGAAGGCGTACCCTCGGGATGCAAAGCTCTCAATGCCAAGTGTTGTGATGGTGCACACCATTCCGAGTCAACAGACCATGTTGATTCTTCTTGACGTTGAGCAGGCGGAGAAGAAGGAAGTGGCAGCCAACTGTCATGATACCCAGTCTTAAAAAGAGGGGCTTGCAGTGTGATCTATGTTCATTAGCAGTTATAATCCATGCAGCCCGTTTCTACAGCTTGAGTACTTCCAAAACCCTCGCTGAATGACCCCACATGAGCAGACCATAGGAGATATGGCAGTGGAAAAGTGCATGGTATGTCATGACCAGATATGCCTCTGTCACGTGTCCCCTCAGCTTCAGGAAGCAAATCCGCGACAGCCTCCTGGTCACTCACGCTACGATCGGTCGTAGCGATTTGATCGCCGACGACCGATCGCTACGTGAATGGGGTAATCTCAAGATCAAAATCAGATCTCTCGATCGATCTCACCTGAAACAAGTGAGATCTGATCTGCAGATCTTGATCTGCGCAGACCAATTGCTACGTGAGTGGTATGAATGGTATGATCTGCAGATCTTCTGGCAGATTTCTCCCCCACCACCATATTTTCAGTCACCACATGACTCAGCCTATGCTTTAAATTTTTGCCTTAAGAGAGAGCCAGTTCATGTCTCTTGATTGAGATGAGAGACCGACCGATACGTAAGTATCATCACTATCATCATACCATTTTGTGGGGTTTCGAGACCAGTGTTATGGTCTGAAGATTCTAGTTGGTCTTGGGAGAACACAGATACGACCAAATCTGAGAGCTAATTACGATCGATCTTTGAAGACCAAATTGCTACAACCGATCGTAGCGTGAGTGGCGGGTCTTACTGGATGTGGCTATCCCAGTTCAGTTTTGAGTCCAAGACAAACCCTAGCAGCTTTACAGGGTCCTGTTCAGCTGGCAGGCTGCGAGACAAACTGGAGATGATGTTTTGTGTCTTGTTCTCATCATCTATGGTTATGACTGTATACAGTCAATATACAGCTACAGCTCGCTGCTTCACCTGAGGGGAGAACTTCACAGATTCCAGGAGAGAGGTCGACTGCACCAGCACAACACAAGGAGGCGTTATGACATTGATCACCCCTTATCCAGACATACAAGAGCGCATAACAGTTACATGTGAATGCACGGAAAGTTTTCAACAGACTGCCTCAGCCCTCAATATGTGCGTGATCTTCAGCTGAATGAATTCAAGAAGGTCTTGCATAATAAACTTGTTCCTGTGTCTAGGTTATTTATTTAGTGATGAAGAATTGAGCTTGTTTTTTTTTAGTTATTTTGAAGCCACACACACCACCTGGCGATGGCTCAATTTTATAAACTGACAAAATCCATCCATTATAACACTGGTCGAAGTTTGATTGAAAATACACCTCAACTTATTACACCAGTCAGTCTAATACATAATGTAGGATTTGCGATGATGATTTAGTAAGCATAATATTGGTTGTGCTTTCTTAGAAAGGAAGAGAAACATAATGATTAGGAACAAAGACTCATCTATAAAATATCAACTATTTGGATTGTCTGGTATCATGGTTTGGAATAAAAGTTAGAGAAATAATTAAAATAAACAATTAATCGCTTTCAGGAATCATGGTTAGATAGTCTACTCCGCTACTCCTATCAACTCTATTTCAAGATTTGATTGTAATTTAAAGGTTGCTGACTAATTATTTATTTATTGACAAATCCAAATACTCTCTTCTATAGGTGGTCAATGGACGATTATATGATAATAATAATAATAATAATAATAAAAAAGGATAGTTGGTTTTTGGGATTTAGTTATCTAGTTTTATACACTATTTCTCCACTTGAACGAAAAGCGAAAACAGACATAACTTCAAGACTAAGACATAAAGTTCTTGCTTATTACCTCAAAACGATCTTCATCGTTCTTTAAATTTTGCTGGAATTCTTCCAAAAACGATTTAAAATCTGAATCCATTCTGAGTTTAGACAAAACAATATTACCGCATTTTTTACTCAGTCATAACTGAAATTGATCACTGAAGATGAAGATTGAAGAAAACCTAACCTGATTTGAGTTGTGACTTTTTTTTAACGTAAACAATCTTGTATGTCTATATATAAATAGCCTATGATTATACCTATGTATGTCTAGATATATATTATAGATTTCCAATATTATATATAATTCAGAATAGAAGGAACATGAAGATAATAGAGTGATGTGCGACAAACAGCTGTTGAACATAATTTTTTCGAATCACTCATTTTTTCAAATTTTGATCTTACCTGATATTAGATTTGAAATATTATTTAATCTATGATATATAATATCATATTTTCAAGTATTCAGATATCTTTATCGGTTCTGGCATAAATATAAATTATGATTATTCATCATAAAATATAAAAACTATTCCACATGAGAGAATAAAATCCAATATGAGTAACAAATTCAATTACAATAATTATTATTATTTTATTTCAGTGGTCTTTTCCTAATTTAATTTTTTACAACATCCTGCACCTGGACTAGGCACTCTAGATCAATGAAATCGTTGATGCGTTTGTTGTGAAGGCCATGGAAGTTGGAATTGGAAATGGCTGCCGAAGGGTGTCGATACGATGATGTTATTGTACGCAATTCTAAGATTTATTAAATAAACTGTGTTACAAATTTATTCGCGTTGGTCTTTTAGTTGAAATTTAATGACAATGTATCTGTTCAATCGTTTATTCTTGTTTTCGGTTTATTGGTGTCGGAGTGCGGTGTAGTGGTGTGAATTTGAACATGGCTGAAAAATCGCAGAAAACATCTAAGGGATTGGAAAAGAATAAATATTCCAACGCAGTGAACCGAACAACTAGTGAATCTTTAAGATTAGGAGACTCTGATAAACCAATCAACCACCCAACAACTTTGATTCCATCAGCGACTAATGCTAAAAAGAAAACTTCTTTTCAAATAACCAGTGTGACAGTAGGTCGCCAAAGTAATGACGGCGGTGAAGATTCTGCAGACGACTTGGATGAATCCCATACTGAGGATATTTCGCGTGTGACAGACGTTGAAAACGAAACTCCTAGCTATTCTGAAGATACATTTTCTAAAGACGATGTTTTTTTCAATACTTCCGCTTCTCTTGGCACTGCACCAGTCATACCTACTAGTTCACAATACGGTTTAGCTATAGTAGATGCTAATGAAAATTGTGGAAACTCTCCTTCAACCTGTGTAAATAATATATCAGGGAGTGAATTGCATGTTACTGTTCCAGATAGTGTGATAAATTTAGTAGGCGTTAAGCATAATGAAACTGAAATGAGGGATATCCATTCGCATCCGGGAAGAAATGAGCGATTTAAAGTTGTGAAAATAGAGAGTACTGAACCTTTCAAGAGAGGACGGTGGATTTGTATGGACTATTTAGATCATAGTATGATTCAGAGCCAACAAACGCAAGCCAACGTTTCAAATTTACCAGTTAAAGAGCAAATTGAGAACGCGCATAGCCCAGCCACTGTTGGTCATCAAGCAACCGACAGCGGAATCTGTATGTCAGACATGAACTCTCAAAACATGAACTCTGCTGAAGACAAAGTGCCTTCAAACGTTGATAAAGGGACACAACAGGAACAACAACAACAAACAACTATACAGTATATCAACCAAAATAGTGGTCAAACTAATGCAGGTGCTTATTCAAATCCATCTCCTGGACAGACTATGCAGTCCCAGCCTGTTAGCATTAGCAGCAGTCAAGCCCAGATGCTTCAACAGCATATTCAAAGCATGTCTTTGAGTTCACCAATGAATCAGAATATGCTGAATGCGAATCAGCATCAGAGTCTTCAAGCACAACAGATGCAACAAGTAATAGCTAGTGCAAACATGCAGATGCCACAGGTTCCGTTGCCGCAACAGCTAGCACAGCCTGTACAGATGCAGCACATGCAACAATTCCAACAACCTCAACAGGTGCAACAGCAAGTTATACAGCCTATGCAACCAGTTCATAGTATTCAGTCGCAACCGATGCAGGTGCCACAAACTTTAATCCAGACGATACCGCAACAGCCTCTATCTGCACCCGCAAACTACCCTCCAACGTCGGCTCACATTGCGCAAACAATGCAGATGCCAGTGCAGACACAGCCGTCGCCTCAGACCTATCCAGCCGCAGCTAGCCTTCAGCAGTGTCCACCGGGAATGTCGCAGCAAATGATCTCCGTGCAACAGCATCCGATGCAGCAGCCACAATACTACACCACTCAGGGCATATCGATGATGCCGTCGCAACAACAACCACCGCAGATGATGACTATTCCGACACAAGTGGCCCATCAGCAGTCGGCGGTCACCATGCAACAACCGTATCCAGTTCAGTCGATTCCACAACAACAGCCTCAAGCACCACAACAACAATCGCAACAACAGACACAGGCACAGAATCAGCAACAACAACAGCAGCAGCAACAGATGTCGATTGGGCACCACGTGCCGGCGTCGTCGGTGACTACGTCGATGGCCGGCTACGTGCCGGTGCCGACCGCCGCTCAGGTGGTGGCCGCTGTCAGCCAAGCTGCAGCCATGGTGCCCACCTCGCAGTCGGCCGCTACCCAAATGATACAGCAGATGTACGGCACCGTCATGCAGGGACAGATGTTCCGCAATGGAGGGGTGCCGGCCAGTGTGGTCGAAGCCATCACCTCCGAGCCGGGCGTCATTGAGCGCGTCGTTCAGTCGACGGGTATCCTAGAAACGCTCGCCAATGTCGCCTCCATCAACAACACCGAAAACGCTGAGGCGCCCGCCGCTGGAGAGGATGCCGAGAGGTGAGTCACTCACATTCTCATTGATAAAATTATGAATAATATGTCAAGTTTATTTCATTCTTAAAGTGACTAACATAGTAGGCCTACTATTCTTTCAAATTTTAATAATAGTTGGTAATAGATTCTTAAACATGGTTAGCCTATGTATTTTCTGCTACTTCACAACTTCTGGTTCAGGAATATTCCACAAGTGAAATGAAGAATTTTGAATTTATTGCCGTAACTGTAGTTGTCAGAAAGTCGTAAAAACATTTTAATAATGGAAAACTTCAGCCTATATTCTGCCAACTGAAATTTAAAATAGGCCCATGAGTTTGACCATTTTTGAAAACTTGGTATTTATAATTTATTTATCTTGAAATTTTATCATTGTATGAATTACTAGATCAATAATGAGCACTCAGCAGTGTAGCTACAAATTTGCCTCAAGGTATGAATTTATTAATAATAGTGGAAATCGGGTTTCCTTCGTGGGAAGCGTGATGAGACTTAATGACGAAAAATATGGATTTATTATAGGATGGATTCCTACTTCCAAACTTCATATTGATTTTGTAGTGATGGAATTATGCATTTCACCGTTAGCTGTTAGTTCATGATCTTGATGGTTGGATATCTATACCATAGATAGATCTATTCTGTCGTAGATTATGGTATGGGCTATAAAATTATTTCGAGTGTGAATAATTTGTTAACCTCATTAATTCTAAACCCATGAACCTCATCGATGCGTGTAGAGTTTCTTGTGGAATGCTACCTACTCATTTAGCTGATATAAACTCTTCTGAAAAATTCCGCTTTAGACTTTGTACTGGAAGTTGATGTGTGATTTGAGATTCTCTTTGTGATCATTCACATTCATTAATATTTGTAATCTTTATCATGTTGAGTATTCGGATTTTAAAAGCATATGAATGAAATCCTGCTATCAGAACTATTTTAAGAGTAGTGCATAAATCGGTGTTATTTTCAAATGATAAATTAGATAACTGACCTACATGACAGACATATTAGTTACGTTAGCTATATATCACATCAATGCGGTCTTGTATGGCTTATGGCTATCTCTCTCATTCTAGTTTCCGATTCAATCGAGCCGAAATTGAAAATATTCAATTCTATCAAAAACTGTAGTTCTTGATAAAACTCTAATCCTCATTTGAAATTGGACAATATTGAATTTTTAATGATGCTATTATCCGGTATAAAGACGATGAAAATTTTGTGCAGTCAATTACGTTCTACAGGGTGTTTCAGGAGGAATGTGCAATACTTCACATGCTGATTCCTTACACCAAGTAGACAAAAAAGTTCCATGAGACCAACCCCCAAAAACGCTTTGTTACTGAGATAATGGCGGAAAATTGAGATTTTTCAAAATATATTAATTTTTCTAATTTTTTAGAGGCTTTAGTGAGGTTCTAAAATGGTCAATTTCTATGTAAAATTATCTGAGGAATTCAATGAAACCAGTTCCAAGTTTGTAACTTTAACACCTATTGAGATAATTGGAAAAATATGCTAGAAAACGCCATTTTTCAACAATAAGGGTTATAACTGGATAAGGAATTATAAAATTGTATTTTTTATTAATGGAAGTTGAAGATTGTCGGATTCTAAAGAAAAAGTTAAATGGCGGCTAAAGGTGGTGGTTAAAGTTAAGATTGTGTAAATCTTACCCAAATCTCAGTAATGGTGATCAAAAATCGCAAAATTGAGAAAACATAGCAGAAGTGATGAATTTGTGTTTAGTAGTGATTCTGCGTTTTTTGGTCGCCATTACTGAGAGTTGGGTAAGATTTACACAATCGCCGCCAGTTAACTTTTTCTTCAGAATCCGACTCTCTTCAACTTTCATTAATAAAAAATACGATTTTATGATTCCTTATCCAGTTATAACCCTTATTGTTGAAAAAATGGCGCTTTATAGCATATTTTTCCAATTATCTCAATAACCGTTGAAGTTACAAACTTGTAACTGGTTTAATTGAATTCCTCAGATAATTTTACATAGAAATTGACCATTTTAGAACCTCACTAAAGCCTCTAAAAAATTAGAAAAATCCATATATCTCAATCTCAATTTTTCGCCATTGTTATCTCAGTAACAAAGCGTTTTTGGGGGTTGGTCCCATGAAACTTTTTTGTCTACTTGGTGTAAGGAATCAGCCTGAGAAGTATTGCACATTCCTCCTGAAACACCCTGTATTTTAGTACATACTGTGAAGTTTAATCAATAACTGATAATTGTGGTGCACAATAATAAATCTTTATAATATCTTCTCATCAATAAAAATGAAAATCGAAAAATCGTGCCAATAGTGATATTTAGAGCTTTCAGTGATAAGAAAGTGAAGTAGCTTGTTTCTGAATAATATGCTATATTTTATATACATATACAGTTGAGCAGTCTATTTTTTTATTGTTTTAAAGTAGAATTTTCTCTTCCGTCCCAATCAGTGACCTTGTTCAAGATAAAAAATATTGTTTTTCATAATATAAGTCATCTTTTCTCCATAATGAATGAAATGCACATACTGAAAAAGTTGTTGACAAACTCAAGATAAAAATAGCTTTCCATAAAATGTTACAAGTCAATAATCTCATAAATTGAAGGAATGTTTTCTTCGTATGTCGCAATTGGTTTTTTATCAAATTGACAAATTTAACCTACCTTTTCAATTTTTCTCGTGAATGAAAATAATTTTAATATTGATATTGAAATGTAAATTGATTAACTTACCAATTGAATTTCTGTTTGGTTCACTTGATGAAAACTATATTTTACCATCGTTAATCTACTGCCAAATTTTAAGTCTGACTATGAGGAATTTTCCCCAGATTAGTACAATATTATATTAAGCCTATATTATGCACATAACATATACCATTTATTTATTTATCCATTTACAGAAAATAATTGACTTATTGGCTAAAAACACAGACTGGCGTTCAAACTTTGATAAATAATAAGTTCGAAACTCGGTTATCATGTTGTATATAACATCTTAATTATTCTAAACTTCTTGCTCATTTATATCCTACTTAATGTTCAAATTATAAAACTGATCACAAAGTTTGGTTAGTCCCCTTTCCTTATCATTCAATTTTGCCCATAAATATAGTACCATGTTGGTGAGTATTAATAAAAAGGTGATTTCTATGCAATGTCCATTTAAATTATTGCAAATATGGACTATACTCGGATTATTAAGTATTAATTGTTTTCTCATAGTTATTCCCCTAAGCTCCATAATCCTCTCTTTCAGCTTCATATTGGTTTTATTTTCTAATCCATTCTAAAAATTTTAGTAAATGGTAAGATTTAATTATCCTCCTGAGCACCATGTTCCTCTTTTTCAGCTTCATATTGGTTTTGATTTTCAATCAATTCTGAAATGGCAAATTTTAAGATTTCATTGAAGTTGTGAATAATGTTGGACTTTAGAAGTGAAGTTGTAAGTTCGATTTGGGCGTTCAGTAAGAGGGAAACCCGTTTATCGGAACCGAATGGAGGAAGCAATTTGTCACTTCGCCCCTATTCGTCTTTCTTTATCAGACAAACTAAACAACAAACTATGCTCTCCTTGCAGTTGAGAGCAGACTCCCATCCCATCCCATCTGAAGAATGTCGGATTGGGAGCATTGCAGACTCATGACTCATGTCATCCAAATAGACAACTAGACTCAGCTTTTGTAAATAATGGACATCTGCATCCTTAGCCCATCATTATCATTTCCCTGAATTAGGCTACTGGTAATCAATTGGCCAAATAATTTCCTCTAGTCATATACTGCAATTGGTGAAAGCTATTATTGTATTGAATGACTACGATTGCATATTCTAAGTTTGATCTTTAGACTCATGAAGATTAAATAGAAGTTTAGCCACTATCAACTACATTCTCTACTGTTGTATCAGAAATCAGTCTGATACTACATCTAGGCTACGTATGATAATTATAATTGATAGGCTATTTCAAATGGGAAACGTTTGTTGTATGGATTTCTTGCGTCGTGTATCTTAGGTTGGTTGTGTTTAATTGCCCCATATCTTGAAACTGTTGCTCTTGCAAATCTTTTCAATGCATGACGAAACGAATATCAAATCAAAATTTCACTCTAGATTTTTCCAAACTCATTCACTAGCAACTAGGACCTGTAGTTAGAAGCTTACAACTGCACTTCATTAATTAACTTATTGTACAGTAGGCTATTTATTGAGTGAATCAATTCAACTTCATAGTTTTTGGTCTTTGAGAATTTGGTTCTCCATTTCATTATTTCTGGTCAATTTTATTCATCAATAAAATGAATATTTCTTTCTTGCTTCATGCAGAATAAATTTTAGTTTGTAATGTCTGCTGGTATGAATGAAATGAGCTTTTTGCAAATTAAGTAGAAATCGATTGAAATATCTGTGAAAAAAGTGACTTTGATAGTGTATTGTCTCAAATAGGTCACTTGGAAATTTGGCTGAAATTCGATAGTCTTGAAATGCACGTCCAAAAAATGCAATTCTTTCTTCATCGGTTTCCACGAATCTACTGTAAAAATAGATGATCTACGTTATTCTAGCTGCCAGCTCGAAAAAATCGTTGCAACACTGAAAAAAGCTAACAAAATTAAAGGAGCTAGTTATTGTCGGTCTATTTAATCGGTGCGTATTTAGGGCAGAACCAGCACTTGTGCTTGATTTACGCACGCCAGCGGGCGCGAATTCTACAAAATTTAATCTGAATTGGCCCAATTTGAAAAAGAAACCAAGTCTCGAACTTTATTATTTCAAGTTGCTCTCTAACCAAGTCTTTGAATAACATTAGTTGAAGAGGCGACCTTTTCTAGACTTCACTATTCTATTCTTATTCATCTGCAGAAAATCATCATTAGAATTATCTACAATGTCCTTATATTAATTGCTGATGATTCATTTTGTTGGTCATTTATTTTCTCTTACAATTTTCGCTTGGGTTTTCTATTTGATTTTTATTTCATTTCGGGCATCATCCAATTCTCCATTAAAATTAATCAAATCAATAATGCTATTTATAAGTTTTGGAAAAGTTCTGCTTCCTAGACGTTTTACAGCATCTGGTAGTCGGCATGTTGAAATACGGTGAGAGATTTATAGAATCCTCTCAATTATCTCAACACCATGCTTTCATAGAATGTGTTGAAAAATATTGTTCTATGAAATTGAAAGAAAACTCCAGCCGAGAGATCACTTCCATTGATACAGTAGTAGTAGTAGTAGACTAATATTCAGGATTGTGTACAATACTTTGACTCATATGTTGATTGGAAATGAAAATTCAGCTTCTCATATACGACCTACTTGCTACGACAGCTACTTACCCGATAATTGATTACTTTTGAGTGCCCAATAACGTTTCTAGCTATTCTATAACAGACATTCAACCATAAATGCAGCACCATAGTCCATAGGTACTCATATTTTTAACCATTAGGATTATTACTAATATGTCACCTTTCATTTGAGTGATTCTCAAAATGATTGAATGAATTCAATGAAAAATTCAAAAAATTGTTTATGATAACAAGTTGAATCAATTAATTATCAATAAGACTGATTTCAATCTTTGTAGAACTCACAACAATAATTAGAAACTTCGAATGTCTTCGTTGTTCGTTGTTATTTTATCAATCAACAAAATGAACCGATTTCATTGTATAGTCAATGTACAGTATTAAATTTGTAGAGGTAGTAAGACGATTAGCACTAAGACCTGTTAGCATTCTATCTTCAATGTACAGTATTACTGTAACTCTATTGAGGTATCAAGACGATCCCGGTTTCACAAAGGTCTTGATTTCCAATTTCAAACTCTTATCTATGAGTAATCTTAACTCATAAACTTCTAACCTACCCTCTGACTTCCTCTTCTAGGTTTTTAACGTTCCTGGACTGTCAATTAGTAGTACTACTACTGAAGAGCCAGTAATAGATTATTAATCAAAAGTTATAAATACACAAATACAATATTCTACAAATAATACAATAATTCACTATTATTATTCACAAGTCAATTCGAATGGAGAATTCTGGCAAGTCTCCTCAATTGTCTGGCAATTCTACAGATTTAATATCAGTGAAAAGCTCCAACATTGGCGCTCACAGCCCTATTCAGAGTGCTACCCCTACATATTGTGGCGAAGAATCGATAATCCAAAGCATCTAACCCACAGTTCAATGTCCATGGTCATGGTTTCCCAACGTTCTGCTCGTTGTATAAAGTCGCTTCATTTCAGTCTTCCCGTTCTCTCTTCTCACTGTTCTCCTTGTCTTCTAATACTACTTCCGCATTGAGAATAGAATTTTAAATTTCTTTGTACTTCGCATAAGTTGAATTACCCTGGCTATTCTGTTTATTTCAATATCAATGGAAGGATAATAATAATTATTATTTATGCTTTCTGACATTCCTATTCAACAGGAGATTGGTAAACCAAGCAAATTCATTCTGTTGGTCCAAACAACTCGATATCAACTTTTGTTTTTTGAAATGTTACTTAAAAGCTTTGAATGTTTATAGCTATTTTGAGCAAATATTTCAGCGAATGTTGATGAAATATTGGAAAAAACTCATTCATACTTGAACAAATTCACTCAAATATACAGTACTTCAAGGCTACAACTGTCATGAATACTCATCAGCGACCACTGATATGTATTATGTAACCGCTGATACTTATGCGGTTTCAAAACGCAATGAATTCAATATGCAACTTTGTGTTTTTGCTACAATTTAAACAATTAAGCATTGATTTATTAATGTGAGCACCATATTATTTTACATTTATTGTTGATCGTTATTCCTATTCTTGTAATCCATCTTTTTCGTGTTCTCTCAACAATAATTATCATTCTTTTGTCGTAAATAGTCATGAAAAATACGATAAGTACTTTAAACTTGACTGTTCCGTCGTTGTACAAAATTAGTTACTGTTACTCAAGCTCCGAGCAATTCAGAGTTGTACTGTAGAATTCTTTCTCAAGTTGTATAGTAGCAATTTTCCTTATTTGAATTAAGTAATTGTAATCAAATTTAAATTCCTTTCAATTCACGATAATGCAGCTTTGTAAAATTTTCCTCTTCCCTATCTCCCATTCCACGTCAATTCGCTTCTCCTCCTCGCTCAATTTTTCCACCCTTTTTCTTAGTGCCTCTTCTTTGAAACAAAAAGCAAATGTCAAATTGTCCGTTCGTCCGCCCATATTAATTTTGTTTTCTGTTTGACATTGTCCTATTTTATCGCAGTCGTCTACGCAACGTCCTTCCACTCGTGAAACGCACAGTTCAGTCGCCTATTTACATCTCAACAAAGAGTGGGAAATGAGATCCATCCAGCCTTTATAGCCTTATAAACGCCCACCCTCGCTTGCTGATAATAATGTAAACATGAGATGCTGTACATGTTGGTAGTATCAGTAATAAGACTTCCATTTACCTTTACTTGTATTATATTAACTTATTCAAAGTAGACGGATATTTGAATACATGTTTTCCACTGCAATGGAAATTACCCAGCCAAATGAAGCTATTACGGTAATTAATTGCTTGTGTGAGACCTTGCTGTTGAATGTTTAAAATAATTTAGTATTGCAAGCAAATAGAGAAAATTTATTTTTCACTTCGAACATTTCCAGCAACACACACACTGTCTGCTTAGCAGTTTACATCAATGAAAAATATTTTCAAAGTATTGCTGAACAAAAATTTATCAAGCAATTTACTGAAGATGAGAACAAATGAATTAACTCTTTGAAATCATTCAACTAAATATTCAACTCGTATTATTGTCTAGTTTTCCGTTCAATTCTGGACAAAATTAAAATATGTTGATTGTATTTCATCTATTCAATTTGTTATGAACAAAACTGATAATTATAGTGTTGATTAGTTTGTAGTCAGGAGATGGATGTCAGGATGGATTCCTCCTTCAATAATTCCCAGCTTTGTCAAGATTTAACATAATACTAATTATGAAATATCATTGATAGACTTGATAAGACTAGCGTATCGTATAATTTAAATGTCGTGCAGTAAGTAGTCAGAGGAGTAAGCTGCTATTGCATTCAATTACTGCTTCATTCGGATCTCAACTATGGAAAAAACAAACTCGCGTGTGAACAAACTTCGTCTTCCCAACATGTTTTTTCTTCTTTTTTGAAAGATTGCTGCTGTACGTCACTGAAAATGTTGTTTATAAACTTTTTCAAACTATGACTTGGCAAACATAGGGGACGCCTTGCCCTTTGAAAAAAGTGTAAGTATAAATAGCCCACTTCGAGAGACAGAATTGTCATTACATTTTTCAATTGGTTGCCATTCTGGCTCACTTTAGTGCACGTTCTAAACGGTCGTTCAAAATTAACTCTGAAAATATTCAAAGTTATTACGTGACTATCAGTTATTTAAACAAGTTGATCAAAATTTATCAAATCTACATTCAACTATATTGCATTGAATTGATCATGTGTAATTGGAATTCGAATCAATTTAGTTTTCAATGTCATTAGTCGACATTGAATAATAAATTGATTTTGTGAAGTGCTCTTGAATGCACACTTCTAGTTATCTGATGTTAGAAATACGAATGGGGACGAGAACTAATTTTAAATTACTGTACCGGTTTATCAAATGTACAACTGCTGTCTGGGAGTCTGGGGCTGTTTTGAAAAAAATTAGAAGTTTTTAAAACAAGGAAAAGGCGTTCACGCACCAGACATCAATAACACGCCTCACTGTGTTATAAATTTCTGAGTCTAATGTGTATCTAGAATACACATGATCATGTATACTTCGTTATTTATTACTCTCAAAGCTTTTTAATACACCTTTGGTATCACAGGGTGTCGAGTTTGCAAAATAGTAGGAACCAATCTGTTGAAATTCATCCAGTTGTTTAGTTGATCAGTTGAACTCATTCTTGAAGAATATTGAAATTAAAAGTTGAAACCATTCACTCCACTCATTGCATTCAGCCCCATTCCATGGCAGCAACAACACAGAAGAGGAACAGGTAGCCCAGGTTCAATGCAACTATGACCAAAGTTGTATTCAGGAGATAGTATCTCTTCAGAGAGGTTTTGAAAAGAGAGGATTTCTATTAGATGAAACTGGGCTCTTATCTGATCTCAACTCAATTTTGACCAGTCCCATTTATTAGATTACTGTGGCTATTTACTGTGGCTTAGATTACTCCAGCTATTCGCCTATTCCATAATTCTGGCTATGTTTTCATAATTTTCCTGGTTATTTTTCATGACTCACATCATACTCGCACTAGCTCAAATAGTGTGCAATACTGTACATTGTATCTGTATTCTCACAGTGTGACTTTTGGTTAGCACACTTTTGAGTGGTCAGCTCAATCAAATCCACCGTATTTGCCAACTCATTTAAAATTTGCATTGAAATGATACATGATTCATATTATGTTATATTGAGTGATTCACTTCTTATCTAGAATTCGTTTTTACCTGTTATAGTTTTTATAACTTTTGAAATACCTATAACATGATTAGTAAGATTGTTTTCAATTTTAAGTATAATATACTTGAAATATGTTTGACAAATAAGTGAAAGGGTTGTTTAACTCTTATTTCATACCAAAATTAGTGATGTAAAATACCCGGGTATTTAAAGCTCGGGGTAAATACCCAGGGTATTTACCCGGGTAAATACCCAAAATTCATAAATACCCGGGTATATTGGGTATTTATTGTATCATTGATGTTTGTACCCCTGAATATGTTATTATTGGCATTGATGATATATTGGCATAGTAATAGTATTGTTATAATATTATAAAAACTTATTTGCTATTTTTCAATGACTTTTTATAGTTTTTCAAGTATTACTTGAAGTTTTGAATGAATAGGATGCTTTATGAAAAAAACCGGGTAAATAAGACTAAACAAACTCTGCAGGAGTTTTATGCATATATTTCTAAATAATCTGTTTTATGTTTTCCAATCACATAAAGAACGTGTAATTTTGTCCATAAATAACGGCGCTATCGGCTCCAAAAGATTGATAAAAATTACATTGTTCTTATGGGGCATGACTTTGCCGTTCGGCAGTTGACCGTCCACTACTATTCACTCGTATCAATGGCATAATGTAATCGTCAATGTAACGAAATCGTCAATGAAGTCAATCTTTATCAATAAAATCATGACAGCACCACAATAGAAAAATAGTGAACATGCTTCTATTGTTATTTCGTTTTATTATGATTTTTCCCTAGATTGCAAGTGAAAAGTGATACTTGGTCAAATTCCTCCCTCTTTGAACGCTAAATAATAGTTATCATTAAAAAAAATTTCTTGTCATTTTCAGTAAGATTTAACAACACAGAAACAAATATGAAATCAAATACCCAGTACCCGGGTATTTATATCAATGATGCTCGGAAGTTAAATGCTAATTTGTCACTATATAAAACATTTTCGTTTGCATTTTGTCATCGTTTCACTATAATAAAAGGCGTTTGAATGCAAAAAGACAACTAAATCTTTTCTAAATTCAATAAAAATGATAAATACCCAATTTACATTTACCTACCCACTGGGTATTTACCCGACCCACATCACTAACCAAAATATAAAAAAAATGGAAAAAGTTGTACGTTGGCAGGAAAATTAATGTTCCAACACATTGTTAAGGGATCTTCCACACCATTGGCTACTCTATCCTTTTATTACTGTTTCTCTAAACTTTAGTGTATACAGCTCTGGTGTAATGATGTTTGTCTACACTACAGGTCACTATCAATCTCACTATAGATAGTGTCTAAGAGCAAACAAGTGTGATGGAAGTGCAGCTCAATTTAGAGTGTACCAGCCACCTTGTCACCTTGATTGGTGACTACAACAGATTAGAGACACAACACAGCTCGACGCCCTTCTCTTCTCTGCTCGGCTGTGAGCTTTGTGACTCATCGTCAGGAGGAAATCGTCACAAGTGGCCATCCTACTGTTATAGAAGACTCCAACGAAATTGGCGGATGGCGAATGATTGTTATCAATGCTCAACTCTATCAGGACAGTCGGCGAGTGGTCTGCGAGAGCTTAACGAGTCGAGAATAGGTTCAACCAACCCTTTCGCTCTCCCAGACCGTTTTCACATTGTCCTAACAGAGATGAGCATTAATAGCAGTCATTCGCCAGCCGCCAATTTTTTGTACTCTGCTATATTATGGCACCTCTGCACATGCCGCCCCGGTATAGTTAGTGTAGGTTGAGAAGACACGCCGTTACAATACATTTTACGTTGTAATGGAGTGTCTTCTCAGCTTGGGCGAACTATACTGTGTACTTGAGATTCTCTCGACTCGTCTACTTCCGTTCAAGCACATGCATTGCATTTAACAACAATTGGGTGAATGGTCTTTAGAGTCTGTACACGAAAGTGATTTGCCAAAATTACATTTCTCAATCGGTCTAAAATTACATCTAGGATCTTGTCATCACGTTAGTCCAAAGAGAAGTACGGTTATGGAAATCCCTGTTTCCATAATGGCAATATTTTAATAAGAAATGCATTTTTAAAGGAAAATACATATTCAAGGAATGTTGTGGATGGTAGTTGAGTGTGGCTTTCTGACACATTTCATGCTTGAATCTATGTGGAATTGTTTCATCTATTGATTAATTTTTTCTTGAAGAATGCTGAAAAAATTTATTTCATGCTTTAATAAATAATTACAGACACTCTTTCATGGCTTTACCTGTAGTATAAGTGTTTCAGCATATTTGCATCTAGCTCATCCTAGATGATATCGAGATATAGATGCAGATAGATATTTGATGATATCAAATTTAGAATACTGTGATATAGCCGATGCCAAAGAGTTGTCCAATTGACAACCGATGTTGTCAATTAGAGTTCGTCATTTAGCTATGCCTAGATGATGTTTTTGAAGTCAAAAGATCCTTTACATCAGATGTTGATGAAAGGTTAGATTACTTGAAAGAGACAGACGAAACCGCCTAACATTTTGGCGTCAGCTATACGTAAGAATGGTGTCGCAGTCTGCTGTGCCCTCGCTTGCCATTTCTGCGGTAAGTATCAAATCGGTAGTGACGTGTCAAGCATGTGTGCTCAAGCACGAGCGCAAACTATCTACATCAACACAGATGAGAAACAGAGATATTGAATAATATAACGAGAAAGAAAGAGTGAAAGAGAAGAGAGTAATTTGGTCGTTGTTGGCCGCAATGTCGTATTTTGCCGCGGAGTGTGCTAGGTAATGAGGTGCAGCAAACTAGATTTATACGCTGGTTTTTTGACAAGAAAATCTTCTCTTGATCTAATGCAGACTGGGAAGTCATCGATGTGTGTGCTTGTAAGATCAGATATCGTGTTGAACCTTCATACCAACCTCATTTTATGCAATGTAACATCGATTTCAAGATGTTTTTGTGAAGCGTTGCCCTTCATGAGTTTTGGATAATAATTGAGACGAAAATATTTTGTTAGTCTTTGGGACATAGATAGTTTAGGAATGAGCTCTTTGAAATGTTAACAATTTTGGATATTTTCACTCCAGTATTGAGCAGTAACATGGTCAAGGTTGGTCATTAGTCATTTAAAAAAAATTAAAAATACTATTGTAGATAAAATCCAACTATGGGTGATAACATTGAATAAAATTTGCATTAGAGTCTTAATTTTGATTAGCAATATTATAATCTTTTAAATAAATCATGCATTGAAAATGTTGTTTTGAGTTCATTCTTAGATGGATCCAATCTTTGTTAATTCTGGAAAGTTGAAGTGCTTTTTTGAAACCTTTGAGGTTCAATTCATTCAAAGGTTTATTCAATTCATTTCTAAGAATCAGAAAGTAATCCTAAACTGAGCATAATACATTTTTAAAACCTTTGGAGTTTTCACACAAACTTTACCAAAGTCAAATAATGAGGCATAAACTTTCAGTTGTAATTGGTTTCAACTCTGAGCTGTTGATTTTTTGTTTCTTACATTCTCAATTGGATTAGTCATAGGAAAGCTCTCCGAGCTAGTTCCGAGCTGGTAAGGTTCTTTCCATTTGCCATTAAGAGATTACATTGTGCTTCATGGAAAATCAATGGAAACGTTATTAGTATTACTTCCAACTGTTACTAATGTGAAAGCTCTAGTAATTCCAAATTTAATAGACTATTTCGTTGAGCATGGATTCTATTCTGGAGATCGTCTTTGAAATCCCTCATCATTAATTACTTTTCTGTAATATATTACTTACCTAAAGCTAATTAAACTTCATAACTCTTTGGTTAATCATGCTACTGCAAAGAATAAAATAATTCTTGAAAGATTCTCAAAATTTCAAATTACATTACTGCTATTTCTAGTAATAGTCTGAGTTTTTATTGCATTAATTATGAAAGATTGTTTATCAAGAAAGTATATCTTATGAATTTCTTCAAAATAAACTTATATAATACAGGATATTTTAAACAGTTACTAAAGTCCTATCATTGTCATTATGTGAAGCCTTGTGGCAGGTGAAATTACATTAAAAATTGCGTAATACCATTTATATGAGAATCATCAAGCTCATGAGGGCATCATAAGGACCATCAACAATGAAAGTTTTTTTGACAATTCATTGAAAGATCTTCATTTCGGGAAGGGTCTTCTATCACAGTTGAAAATACTGTATGTAGTTTCATTATTTATATGTTTTCAGAACAATTTTAATTTGTCTCTTCATTCGCAAAGGAAGATTCACCTAATGATAAAAATAATAGATATTGTCAAATTTCACTATCAATATATTTTATTTTTCTTATTTGGTGAGATTTCACAATACCTCCATCAACTTCACAAATTTCATTGAAGATTAATATATTTTTAGTTGAATAAAAGATGTTACCTATTAGCCTTTGGCACTCTATGTTTGTTCATTAGGAATCAATACACTTTTCAGGTTTTTCAAGCAAAATTTTCGGCAAGACTAACATTCCCATTGAAAGTTATTTTTATGAATGAAAACTTGTATAATGTGAGAGGAAGTGTCGAAAACCGCAATGCCAGAATATCGCTGTGGTTTACAGAATTCGGCGTTCGTGTACGACTGCAATTGAGATTAACTGCCGTGAAAATTATCGCTGCTCACAACCTTTGGCTAATTACATTCCTCGTAATATAATACACTACGTACTTGAGAAATTCTATATAGTTGTTAGCAGCCAAATATTGTCTTACTACATTAAAAAATTGCCAAAAATCGGGGTTATACTTTTTAAATGTTTTCCATTACAATGTGTGAAAATAACTCAATTTTGAGTAGATTATTTGAATCACAGATAAAGGAATGTTGTTTTAGGTAATGGTCCAGTCAATTATTTAAATTGATGTAACTTGAAGATGCACAGAAGTCTTGCAGCAACTTTCTTACATGACGTGTTAGAGAAGAATTTGAGCATTTTTATTATATTAATAAAACAATGTTTACTTTGTACTTGAACATTGAATTAGAATTAGCATTACTTTTCGTGGTTTCCACATGAGAAACGTCTATACCGCTAAACCTATCCTCCAAAAATAGAATCTTTAAGATCTATTTAGTTTTCTAATATTTTCTTTTTTCATCATACTTGGTTCTCTCCCTATAATAAAGTAAAGAATACTTTCAATGCTATTCTACAGCTGCAATCTTTTGCTAAAATACCAAGTTATATTTTTAATAATCCAGTCTTGGAAGAATAGCCTGCTTGAACAATCTTTCAGTGTTTTTGAAAATCTAGTATTAATTAGTATAAACTCTCCAAGCAAAGAAGAAATTCTGGCAAGATGGGAAAACGACTCCAGCTAGGCCAATATTGGTTCAAGAATTATAAATTTGCTCTCAAATTGTAGATCAGAATGCTTCCCACAATGTGTGGCCTAGTTGGAGTCATTTTCCCATCTTGCTACAATGTCTTCTTGGATAGACTTTAATCAATATTTGGTAGACCTCTGCTTCTTGTATTATCCAAGTCCAATGTCATTAACTAGTCAGCCACGATAAAAACTGTTTTTAAATACATTATTGTTATAGGCTAATATCCATTGGAGTTGATAGCGAAATGAATTTGGTTACAGTGGCTTGTATTATACAGAAACATAAACCCCTCCTGGGAGTTCCGTCCTCTGATCTGTTGATAGGTTGTTTCGTTCCATATGGAATGGATATTTGGCAGCCTAAAATAGTCCAACCAGTCAATAGTCAATCTAGGCTTCCGTGACCCTTGAAATCGTTTCTATTCTGGACGCAAATGAATAGCGAGGAGGATAATAGGACGAAAGCCGGTAAAGAGTTGTCAGTTTGATCTGACATCCAGCTGACTTGGAGTACATTGCATGTTTCATTCCTAGCCATACGAGAAGCATCAACAGTTCAACCTGGCAATATCATATTGTTAACTATCATTTTCATATGAGAGCTATCGTTTTAGTACTTGTAGGATGTATTTCTCATCTTCTGGTGGTTATTTAAAAAATTACAAGCTACATTGATTAAATAAAACATTTAATCACATTATAAACCGCTACATTAATAAAATGCGAATTTTACAAGCCTTACTGACTACTGCTACCTCTGGTCATGGGTTACATGACAGAGAAACAATCAATCAATATTAGCCATTTCTTGAAAAACAAGCTCAGATTCAGCTGACCATAAAATGCAAGCATTTTGTTTGTTTCTCTCCAGAATTTAGAACGTATAAATATTTCCTTTAAAAAATTAATCTGAAAAATTTAATCCAAGCAAGGTACAAAAAATCACTTGAAGGTTGAATTTGTTTGTAACACTTGCTCAGTTGAATGATTTAATTTAAATTGATTATTCAATTGTTTGAATTGAGATTAAATTTGTCTGTCTGAACCTGAAGATTGCTTAGAGATATCTAGTCTAATTAGTTTCATCTATCTAGAGACTGTTCTAGATTAATATACTGTAGTTTGATCGAATACTACTTTACTTTGAAATAGTAGGAATATACTAAAGCTACATACCCCACACAATTATTACTCCAGGAGCATTAATTTTATTTTTGTATGTTTTAGTCCATAAATTGATGTAGTATGTTATAGTGTAATGATGTGTTTAAAACAATTCAATTTTGTCATAGAAGGGTATTGGTTGACTTCTAATTGAGGTGATACAACATTTATGGATGAATACAAAATAAACATTGATTTTTTATTCTATCAAATTGACACATCTAATCCACATCAACATTTTTTCTGTCATTATTTCCCTTGCCACCCTTTTCGAGATCTTTTTTAGAGGTTGAGTGATATTATTAAATTCTTTTTATGTTTATTTTAGTGTTCTCCAATAGATCCCCATTTCATCACACTATCAACACACTATTATTTAACTTATCTCAAATTGAACAATGCTTTCACATTTTTATGTTTCATTACTTTAAAAAATGTAACCTGATGAATAATTTGTGCCATTCACAGCTTGGCGCAAATCAATTTGAAAGAACACTGTACTTTTTTAAGGAGCACCGCAACGACTCCAGACGGATGTTTTGTAAACTATTCTTAACGTCAAGCTTTCAGCATTCGGCGCTAGAGCGCACCGAAGTGACTGTTTGCGATGTCCCAATGATTTTCCTCAGCAGTTTCCTGCGTTGTAGAAATTTATTGAAAACTGGATTGAGATTCTCTATTAGTAATGTTGAAACACCTCAATGCATAGATCATGCATAATAAATAAAAAATAATGTTGAAAGTTTTCAACTGTTCAAAATTAATACTTTGAGAATATTTCGGAGAGATGGTAGACTTGTAACAACTTTGAATTCTTTGATATCACTTTGAAGAAAGTTTTTTTTTATTATCCTATAGGCCTACTAGAAACTTTTATTTCAAGATATGATCTAAATTGAATAGTTTCAAATGCCAAAATATTTTATTATCTTTTATAATGTGATCAACGGAATATCAATTGATTAATGAATGATAAAACCTTAATAGTTCCTTACAGATTTCAATAATAATATAATATTGTTTTAAATGAAAGATTTAATAGAATTTATAATGATTGTAATAAAATAGATTTTGATAAAATTGTTTCAAACATGCCGTTTGAATCAAGACTCATTAATTTCTTTATAGTTGAATCCAGAAATCATATATTAAAAAATAACTTATTACCAAAAGTTTCAAAACACTAATTCAATCATTTTTCATAATAATTAATTATTGTATGCAAAAATAGAGATTTTTTATGATATCGTTCAATTATATTATATTCTTCTTCCAGTTCAATAATTTTAAATCGCCATTATCACTATTGTAACTTATTCTTTGTAACTTAGACTTGATCAAACCTCATATTGTTCAAATTAGGCTAGGATACCTCCTTTCATTTACTTCATTTTCATAAATTACTCAGAGTTCTTTCCTTCAAGTTTTGACCAAAAAAAAAATTGTCAACTTGATTGAACATTTGGTTCAAGTTATATCAAATAATGGAGAGAAGGCTATTTATTCTATAATAGGCTACTCACTATGGTTTTTGTAAGGTTGTATTGTCTCATACCTTATGTGATTTTTATAATGCCTAGTATTTTCGTGGGGTTTGTTACAATCATGGAAATGGAGTTGGGTGACCACACCCTGAATTGATAAAATTGCTACTTGACTATTTCAATTGTAATTCCTCCCTGACACACAATCTACGTTCTATTTTCTGGAAACGTTGAGTAGTCTATAAATATTCAGATGAACATTAATTTATGATAGGCATACTTCGATATTCTTCCTTGAGAAAAAGTTGAATGAATCATCAAAAACTAGGAACAATTATTGGTACTGTATTATAGTTTGGGCTTCATCAAACAAATTTATTTTTCCAACTAGAAATAAGATCATTCCCATTTAGATCTTAGTCTTCTTCTTTATCTCTGCTCCGGTAATTGGTATGCATTGCAGCGTCGGGGTACCCATTTAGATAATTTTCTATTTTTTCATCAGATCTAGTAAATTGTCTAACAAGATCAGCTATGAAAAATTTATAATAATTCTTCTATTTGGAAGCGATTTCATAGCCAATCTTTATAAACAATTTCAATATTTCTACTGTATTTTATAGTATTGTTTTACTTTTACATTATCTCATTGTTTTATTTTTTGTACTACTGATTATCACTATCAATATAAAATATCCACAAAATTTACAATTTACCTTCTAATAGGAAACGTCGGAAATAGGAAGCTTCGGCTATAGTAATTAATACTGCTTTCAAATGAAATAATATACTATAGTACAAATAATAGTATTACATTTTCATAGTAATCAATATATTCCAAGAATATTAATTCGTGGATATGAGATGTCTGCGAGAAGAGAAATATTGATTCATTCTTTTCATCCTGACATATATTTTGTACAGATTTTACTAAATTCTGGGAGATGGCTCTCACATTATCACTATACAACTATGAAAATTGAAATCTCTGATCAACTATGAGGTCTCAATTGAATATTTTTATTCTATACTGATAGAATTCACATCTGGACAGCAGTGAGCTTGGACGTGTGGCCGCAACCAAAGCTCGTTTGAGTCATTAACTTTGTTTTAATTAGATCTTTCATTGTAAAAGTGCCAAGTGAACTACGTAACGCACTTTGTTAGGACAACATCAATGTTCTGATTTGAATATGTTGTTGTGTTTTAGAATTGCAGTTTGGCCTGTATCATCGATGATGTTTTGTTGACAGCATATCATATTTTTATATCAATAGATTTATTTTTTCTTGAACATTTCAAGATATATGTAGTTTAAAAAAATTTTCTTTCTAAGGAGAATTCTCCTTATATACTGTATTTATTCTATCCTATACTGTATTTCATTGGATACATGAAATCCGATAGGCTTACATAGAATTTGAAACTGTTTCTAGATTTCGGCCAAATTGAACTGGTTCTTGGTTTCATTATTCATACCTCAATGTCAGATTTCTTCAATCTTCTGTTCTCAATAACTTCCTAGAATATTGCTCTGTCTGTATAAACTATAAATTATTGAATAATTTGTCTCTTAAATACATATTTTTGTATGCTACTTAGCCTGTCTCGAATCTGGAAATTAAATTCAGTCCAAATTTTCCCTGTGAAGGAATGGACTGCGTTCAATGCAGGTTGACTAGTCTAGCATGAAATGTCAAAGCACCGCCATTCCACCGAACTATTTCTAGTTCTCGTGATACTGCGGTGCAGTATTATTCATTGGAATTGGATGTTTGATGGGGTTCCAATATTTAGAGCTATTCAGCAGTGGAGCAATGTCCCGATTCCAGCAGTCGAGGCTAGGGACCTGATTAGTCTGACCGAAAAGATTCTATTATACGTGCAGTTTCCTCGAGAGCTCATCGTTTATTCTATAAAAGATCGATAGTTTATCACACTTTGCACGAGACTTGTTATTCGAGAATTGAAATACAAACTGAGCAATGCTCGTTACTAACACGCGAAATTTTTAAGACTTTGCCCCCACGAATAAATTTGCTATCATTGGCGTCAACGTTAATATGTATTGATAAAGAAAATAAATACCTTCCGCCTACGCCATTCCTTTTTCCATAGAAGCTCTTCAACTGAGTTGAGGGACTTGAATAGTTGGCCTTCTATATTATTTCCATGTGGTGTATTTCTAAAATTATCGTATTTAATTAGTATTCGTCTGCTCTGAAATAGAAAATATATAGTATCACTTTTCGATTTTTAAATGTACTATATAAGGATCACAATAATAGTGTTAGAAACATTCAAATATAATTTTAATAGGGGTATCCGTTGATAGCTTGAGTATTCAATAGCATCTAAATGTCCATAAGTTGAATTTATTGGGTTTAAGTCTTGAGTTCCTAAATCTGTTGAACGCTCTCCAATGCAACTACAGGGAATTGAAGTTCAGTGAAAAAAATTTGTATCAACTTCGAATTGATTTCAACTGAGATTATATAGGAGCAATTAGAAGTCTACCTTAACATGGAAAAATCAAGCATTGCTTGGCTGTGTCATATACTCTACTTTTGTAATTGGATGTTTCTTGCACTGATGTTGAAAGTAAAGATCATCTAGCTTATTTGGTATATTATTTTGTATTCGTAATGGTAATTCATTTTAATCCTTTTTCCAATATAACATAAGACTCTTCAGTAAGTCATTTACTTATTGCATGTATAACATGGGAATTGAGGTTAGAAAGTTGCCCTTTATGGCTTTACTTGTAAAACATCAGTTTCACTGACTTCTAAAAATGTGCATGCTCACATTGATAGCTCTCAGCTAATTTTCCTAGGGCTTCCTTTCTCTGAATCTTCTTTAATTCAATATGTGATGAAGTAGGACGCACGTTCATTTCAAGAGAACATCACCTGATCTATAGATTAGTTTGTCCTTACCATGTTTTAAGGGATTATTGTTGAAAATATCAAAGGTGGTTCATGTGAAAAATACGTAGCTGTATTTTTTATTTTGTAATCAAATCTCTGTAGATGGCTTTGAGTATTTAAATGAAATTATTAACATGAATTTTTCACATAAGTACGGGCAATTGATAATTTTTTCCTAAAATGATGAAATAAACACAGATTTTCCTAAAATATTCTCACTGCTCACCGACAAGACAGATTATTTAGAATATTTGGTGATAATTGCGAGCCTTTGAAAAGAAATACTCAAATTTGAAGTCCAATCATTAAGAAAGCAAGTCCCATCTCTTGAAAAATGAGGTAAAAATTGATCTTCAAATAGCCTACTCTCTTCACGTGCTCTTCGAGTTGGAACTAGATTGTTCCGGAAAATGAGCAGAAGTTCGCTAGAATTGCTAATCAATTGCAAACCTGATTCGATATAGTCTGTCCAAGCAATGAAGACATTCTGGCAAGATGGGAAAATTTATCCAGCTCGGTCAGTATTGGTTAGAAAATTATAAATTAGGTCTCAAATAGTAGGAAAAATTTTGATTTATAATTTTTGAATCAATATTAACCAAGCTGGAGTCATTTTCCCATCTTGTCAGAATGTCTTCTTTTCTTGGACGGATACCTGGTCGTGTTCGCGTCATTCTCATTATTAGCAACTCATTAAAACTTTCAAAAACTAGGAACGTCATATTTTCCACTGGTGCTAAATTGTTTTCAAAGATACTCTTCGTATTCACAATGGATGTTGTTTGAAAGAATAGTAAGCTAGATAATGGAAAGAATATAAACTAATAGTTGAGTACTTTACTTTACTTGTATTAATTAGTAAAAAAAAGATGGAAAAGTCAATAGCAGAAAATAATATGTTGAAATATTTCAACTTTTGAAATTTGTTTTCAACAAAACTCGAACTGTATTGCAATGCATATTTTCTCATACTTTGTTCAATTTTTTCTGCATCTTTTCTGCATCTGCATCTCAGAGACGGAATTTTTCCGTCGAGGAAAGTCTAGACTCTCGAGTTCTTCTTCTAGGGCACACCAATCAATCGACCGACCCTTGAATAAACATGACAAACGATTTCTCGACCTTCATTCTGGAAACTCACTTCAATTTATCATGCCATTGCATGAGCTATTTTGTTTTTAATGGCAATACTTTACAGAAATCTACTTGGTCGTCGGCAAAAATTTATGCAAACATTGTTGAGAATGCTTTTGATTGTTGTTGGTACTGTTTGCTGTATTTATCTCTTGGGCTGTTTTCCTCTATCTATCTATAGCTTTATGTGTGTCTTTATCTATAGCTTGGCGGGTCTTGCCCGTGCCCTGGTACATGGCAGTTGCAACGACCTCTCTCAGCTAGACCGCCATCACGTGGTTCACGAGCCATCCCCGACCTCCAGGTGAGTTCCGAACCCCGTTCCCCCTCCTCCCATTCCAACTTGACCAAGTAACCATGACAACTGACCACCATCGATTGATTGATTGAATGTCCTCATCTAATTAGTTTTGAATTTTGGCGCTTGTGTCGTGAATCTTGACTTGGTAGACCTCAAAACAGTGTTGATGCGAATTCCAATATTTCTGTAATGTTCGTTTTTAACATGACCACAATGTAAAGTGTATATAAAAGTGAGTGGTTGTTTGTGAAAAATCAGTCTTCCCTTTTAGTTTCAATTAGCTCCAAAGTTGTTAAGACTCCCAGTTATTATTTAAAAGGAGGGCAACGTGAAAATAGAATTCACTCCCATGTCACTGTTGTACTACTCTCATATTAGATTTATTCAATTGTAGATGAAAAAGTATTTTGATGTAGTCTCTTTCTCTTAGTGGTTGAAAACCCATATTCAAATCTAATGTATTATCCACGTTGAATTTTTTTGTATATTCAAAAAAGGGAGTTGTTGTTTATTTGATCTCATAAACACTTCAATGAAAGTATTTAAAATTATCTTGGAGATTTTCGTTAGGATCCTAGGTGGCATCATTGTACTAATCACTGTACTAATAGAATTTTATTCGAAAATGTAATACTCCCAGACTGCCAAGTACGAAAAATGTACCAATTGAGCAACTGCAATGTGCCTCTATGTCTGTGAATTGAAAGTTAACAATGATTTCTTCGGCATGTCTTCCATTGTTGTCGGGTTGTATTTTCTTCGTTGATAATTTGCTCGTGGATTTGTTTTGCACATATTTAATCGTTTTTCAAAATTAACTCAAATTTGCTTGTAACTGTTCTACTGTTTTACAATTCTATTCCAATTTGATGAGTATCTCAAAATATTATTACAATGAGTATCTCACATAAGAACTATCAAGGACATTTGCACACTTTAAACAATATCAGAATTTCAGAAGCAATGGGTTTACTTTTAGCTCTGTGAACAATTTTGTGTTCGGCATTCTGTATGAAATAATCTTCTCAAGCCAATAGTAATAATAAGCAAATACTGTAGAATTAGAATGATTATGAATAAGTGAATGGTGAATTCTAGAAGAGATCATCCTCTCTATAGATGTGAGTCATTAAAAAATGATCTATTCTATATCGATTAACGGTTTTAAAACTACTTGACTCTAGTCCCCTCAATACTTAATTAGAGATTTCTAATGAAAATAATATTTCGTGTTGAAAATCGTTACATATTTTTATTTTTTTCATTGGGAAATTGGTAACTTCACTAAAAAAGAAAATATAAAAAATATATATGTTCACTTTTTGATCTAATTACTGTATTCTAAGATATCATTTTACGTACATTGAAACTCGTCTCCTCTGTTTCATTATACAATGTACAGAAATGAGTTTCCTGTTGTTACTCGGACAACTTTCACTTGGCCAGTTTTTTCCCCGCGACAATATTGGACGACTCAACATTGTTATTTGGCGTTGGTTTGGATAGGATAGGATAGGGTGCTATTTAGGCTGGAGCGTGATTTGATGGGAGGAGCCAGGGGGCCATCCGTTGCCATGGAAACAGACGCTCTTCTGTCCGCAATGTAGGTCAAGGATTTCAGGGCCTATCCACTGCGATCCACGATATTACAGCGGGGTCCTCCTAATAATCTTTTCGCGATCAGTGCAAAATTCGCAAGGCCTTTCTATCTTCTCCATCAACTTTGCTCCAAAAAACAGCCGCCCATGGCGTGCTTTTAACCAATATAAAATACTTGATCTACTTTGGCTATTTTATGGAAAGATTTAAGAATGATTCTGAGAATGCTTTTGTTACTCAGTGATAAACATAGCGATTGTCTCAAACTCTCAACAATGCAGAACTAATTGTTTGAAATCAAAGTTCGGGTATCGGGAAACTATAATAATAGGCTACTTGCATTCACGTGATCATTTGCGGAACTTGATATGTTCAATAACCTAATTAAAATGTGCAATGTGTGCTTTTCTGCATTTGTGATCTGGTTCAACTAGATTAAGACCTGTTGATGATAATTTTGAGAGCATATTCAATAAAAATATTGATATGCTGCTAAACAAAACCATTAATTTTATCATACAACTAGTAATAAACTGAATAATTGCTCATCAGAAACTGAAAATCGGTGCATTGTTCAAATTTTTTATTTTTATTTTTTCTCGAATTTTAAATTATAATTTTATATTGCTCTTTCAGGTCTATCATGCAGAGATCTATAGAATTTGAAACTGAATTGATTTTTTTCTCATTAAGAAAACAATCTATATCATATTAATAAACCAGATGAAAGTGAATTAGGCTTTCCAATCTTTCTTGTTTTTATTCTTTTTTTAATAATAAATTTAGTCCGTGAAATCAAATCAATTTTCATTTATTTATTCATTCTTATTTCTTACATTCTTGTTTCTTAGGCAGGGTTGAATCTTTATTCTTTATATCCTTGAACTCTGAATATTGAAAAGTGAGAAAGATATGAATGCTGATTGATTTCTGAAGAATTAGTGGCCAGTGCTGAACATTCTCCATTAATTAGAAAAAAAAATGCTGATGAATGGATGTTGAAAATCTGACTCCAACGGATTTCCCTTTTCCTTTCTTCATAAAATGTAACTTGAAACGCAATATGCCTACACGGCTGTGGGCTGCCGATCAATATAAATTGTTTTGACGGCGTGGCGCCATTGTCAAGGACCTTCAACTCACAACCTCTTCCACTGTCTTCTTTCTATGAAAAATGGTTTGCATTTTATCGTCTTCGATTTCTATAGAAGCCCTTGAACGTTTCTGTCCTGTGAGTCCTTCAATGCATTTGATGTCTTTATTCTCTGCGATCTTCCTTTTGATACAGAATTTCCACTCTTTTCAAGTCTAGTTACTAGAGCGGAACTTGTAGAAACTGTATTGCTATATGCAGGGTGGCAATAAAGTCACGAACTTGCATTTAGAACAATTTTTTCTCTGAAAAATATGAATTAGAACTACTGTACTTGAAAAAATGGTTTCAAAAGGCTTCTTAAAAAGGCTTCGGCTGCGTCTTCGGAAAGACGCATATTTTTATCAATATTTTTCTCACTTGAGAAAAATCAATTGAAACATTTATGACATTTATTCTTCGAAAACTATTGCGTTGTGTGCAATACGGTTGTTCATTAATTCAAGAAATTACAATAAAGGGTAAAAACACTTTTTCCCAAATTATGATGAAAATATTCAAAATAGAGGTTATGTTCACAAGAGGTTGTGATTCATCGTCGTTGAAATTTCACTTCAAACGCCCTTGCATTAGGATTATTACATCCTGCATGTCATCGAAATGGGTCAGTGAAATCCATCCATAATTTTTTCTCGTGATTTATCATCATCATATCATATCAGAGAAATTTATTCTCATCATTTTTATCATCAACTAAACCATGCGAACCAAGTTCCAGTGCAGAGCAAATAATAGCTGTAATGGCAGTCAAATTAGGGATGATATGATTGTCGTGCATGTTGCGAAACTAGAACAAATTTCAGTGTCCTACTTATTGAAGACGACTTCTCGGAACGTATCGCTAATCTGTTGCATGGAAACAATGTTTATAATAGGAATTGGCGAACGAAATCAACCTTGGGGAGGGTTTTAATGTAGTGCGAATTTTAGTCGGCCAGTAAAAAGCCAATTAGGGACTTCCGAGAACTTGTTGCTCGGGAATGGTCAATTAGGGGTTGGTTACATGTTATTAAAAATGTATTAGGGGAGGGGGTGAATCAGTAGTAGTGTCGTGTCGAAGAAAGTAGGCCGTTGCGTTAGGTCACTTCCTGATGTCGATGAACTGTTGTTTTGTCTTGAAGGGTGGCTGATATTATTTACCTGATTGAAAGGGTGACGGATGGGGAGGGTGTAAGGTGAACACGCGACGCGACGTTTCGGTCAGGGTTTGTGTTGTAGCGCGGCTTACTCAACGCGCGTCGCTTTGGCGTTGCGCTGCGTGTGGGGCGGCGCGTGCGCGTGTGGTCGCTGCTGCCACCGCCGCCGCCGTCAGGATCGATTGGCGTCGTCAGTAGGCGTCGGGTCCGGGTTCGGGACCCGTTGTCCTGGTCAGGGTCCTCTGCCGCCCCCCAGCCATGACGGCCGTCGCAACTGCCTCCGAGCTGCGCCTCCGGCTTCCCCAGGCTGGCGCTGGAGACACATCTCTGCTTGCCATCTACTGTTTCATCAAAAACTTCATTGGGTTAGTACAACCCGCCTCCTCCCAACCACCCTCTCCCAACAACAACTATCACTTTCAATTGCTCTACTCCATCTACCCTGCAGCAACCAGAGATTTATTGTCTTACTACACGTAAACTATTAGACTATTCTCCTGCTCCTGCCTTGCCTCCGCTCACACCTTGCATCTACTACACTGAACTCCTCTTATCGAAGGCTATTGATTTGTAAGATAATGGTTGAGTTCACATCCATGATATTGGATACATATTTTTCAAAATTGATTTGTAAGAGGGTGTTGATATAGCAGTCATTTTGTAGGATGATGAAGGTGTCCACTTATAAAATATAAGGAGTCTGTGTTTCAATCTCATAATATTGTAATCTTTTGAATAAATAAATAATATTCAAGGTTCCGTATTATTCGAGACCAGTAATAAGTGGTCTCATATAATATGATATTATTCAAGGTGATGCTGATATTGCAGGATTTATCTTGTCTGCATCGAATTTGTGATTCCGGATTCATCTTTTTTGAGATCAGCAATAATATCATTTATAGGATCATTGATTAATGATTATATTGTATTGTATAGGCTCATTGGTAGCTGTAGCGGTTGGTGAAGCATTCCACTCGTATGTTGTATTGTATTCGCTTGTATGACACTGGCGGCTCGTGCCCACTAAACAGGTGAAGTGCGGTACAGTAAAATATACGGGCACTTCATCTGTTTCGTGGGTACGAGCCACCAGTGTTGTATGATGTTGTGCTCCAAGATTAGTAATAGTGTGTATATGTATGAAATTGTTAAAAATATGTATTGATACTTGTTATGCATTTACTTTACTAGATTCAATTTTGTTAGGATGTTTCAGTCTCCCTGGAAACGTTGAATAATTAATTGGAAAAACTGAAATCAACTTTAAAAAAACGCAATCCAAGGCATGAAATATTAATTGAAATAGCAGAAATAGTTATAACTATTGTTTTACTGATCTTCACATTTCATATTTATGTATCTGTTAAAATGCGTGTTGTAATCTGTGTTTATGTATCAATAAATTTCAAAACAGGGGAAAGTTATAGTTGAGCCACTGGAATTTGGGAATCTTCCAAGGTATTCTCAAGATGCTCTGAAATTACATTTCCTGTCTCATACATTCAAAAAAACGTATGAGATAATGAGAATAGTCTTGAAGGTCTCATAGGAACGTAATTAATTAGGAATAAAATTAAATTAGAAATACAGAACTCCATTTTAAAGAGCTGAACTGTACTGCTTCAACATAAATATCATGTAAATATTTTTAAAAGAGAATTAATATATAAAATTCCTTGAACTCAACTTGGAAGCACAGTATTTTTATTTTTGAGAGTAACTTATTTACATCAGAACAGAACATCAGAGAGTAACTTATTTAGTTATTTACATCTAATGCTGGAAAAATCTTTGAAAAATACCGCAGCCATATTCATTCAATAGTATTCATCAATTTAGATATGCATATTATTTCCTATATAAAAATATGTATCGTATACATATTGCTTCAAGAGTTATTCAACCACTCTTATTACCTTTGATTTTTATACAATTATAAAATCAATGTATTGTATTATTCAATGTTTTTCATTTGAATTTCCCAGGTCATATTATCACATTATACCCAGTAATCATAAAAGTGCCTAGACCAGTATAGTCTGTCCGAACAAAGAAGAGCCTGTGGCAAGATGAGAAAATGACTCCAGCTTGGTCAATATTGGTTCAAAAATTATTGATTTGGTCTCAATCGTAGGAAACATTCTGATCTACAATTTGAGACCAAATCAATAATTTTTGAATCAATATTGACCAAGCTGGAATGATTTTCTCATCTTGCCAGAGGCTCTTCTTTGCTTGGACAGACTATACCATAGATATAGAACTACAACCATGAACTAGGATGAAATAAGAAGTAGAACTGTGGTAGTTTTATGATTAGTGCAGGTTGAGTATAAATTTTCCTTTTATAAGGCTACTCAACTCTTCCCCTCCTTATTCTGTCTCTTTGTTTGATTGCATAAATATTCCCAAATTCTATATACAAATAACTGTACGGACTAAGAGCAATGATCTATCTAAACGAGTGCTAATAGCCGATAGCCCTCTTCAATATTTCATGAAATGACTTTCGCCAGTCGCCTCTCCCATCCTCTCAGCAGACCGCAGACTATTGAACTGCCAGTTCGAAACAGGCAACTTGAAAGCACACACATGCTATCGACAGTTTAGCGTCACAACCGTTACTTGTGACAAGTCTTTTTATTGGACGTCGTTTATTAAATTGTTTGCCATCAATATTGTCCATGCGACGTCAAGAAGTCTCCCAGTACTTTTTGTCTTCTTCCTCTTCCTCCTCCTTCTCATTTTCTTTCTTCTTTTCTGCCCCGCCCCGCTCATTGGCCATCATTGTCTTTTCATCAAGTGATAACAAACCACTTGGTGTTAACCAGAAACCTATAAATAACACACTTGAAAGTGATCGAGACAATCTTGGTGTGGTGACAATTGAAGTGATGCTATTCTCGGTATCCAATTCGGGTTGTTTATTTCAATTATTATGTATTTTTCCGTTGTTGACAACTGTAATATTAGGAGGCTGTGCGTAAATAACGACGGCTGCTCTCAAGAATATTGGCTGAAAATCATGTCCTAGTCAGCCGACACGCAGACTAGTATGATTTATGAGTGTAAAAAGTTGTCAAATCTAGAATTATCTAAACAAAATCACTTTGAGGCTTATGTTGATAACGTTTATTATTGAATTACTTTCAAGTTCGTACTTGAAATATTCAGCTTTTTACGCCTTTAATCTGCTCCGACAATGATTCAATGATTTATTTCAGCCAAAAAAATACATAAGTACATTAGGCCAAGTCATAATACAATACAAGATATTCAAATACATTATTCATGCTACTCATTCTCATTATTTCACATAACAGATGCAGTTAGAAAAAAGATACATGCAAATTTTAAACTTATTAACTTACAAATTATTATTTTATTGACAAACATTTTATAACTTAGTAATTATTATTCTTTCTCTATTTTTTATTCAAGATGTTAAATTATGCAAAATTATATTCTTGAGTTATCAATAAAAGTCCTAAAAATTAAAATTGAATTTACTTTTCCAATTCATAATTGATTTCTCACAGTTTATCAAGTTTGAAAAAATTTGTGATAGTTAATGCAAACCCAATTTTGATAAATATTGCAAATGGGTTATATTTGCAATATTTATCAAAATGGGTTATATTTGCAATATTTATTAAAATTGGGAGAAGACGATTTGGATTCAATGTCAGTGTTTTCCTTCAATTCACTGTTCTTCCTCAAATAAATAAATAAAAAAAATTAAGAAGGTGAAATTCAAGAGACTAATGATAATACTAAAAAAATCAATAACATTTGTAGAAAAGTAATTCTCTTTATTCGGTTTCAGAAGATACTGAACCTGGAGATAATGCATTGCAATAAAATATCATGGTAGAATTTCTCAAACTTCTGGTGCTTCAGAAATTGAACACTATTCAAATCTGTATCTCTTATAAGAACAAACTCTAAAAATAAATAAAATAAAATTTATTTTATATTTTCAAAGACAAATACAGTAGTTGAAAATCTTGCCGATTTTCTATCTTGTTCGACCAGCCTTTCATAGTATTTTGTGACTGGCTAAGGCGATTACCCTATTTTGAATAATTACTCTGTTTGTCAGCTCTTAAGTCAATTATAACTAGAACTATCCTGAACTCCTTGTACTTGAAAAGCATTCACATAAATTGCCAGCCAATTACGAGAAAATTTGAGCAGGAAGAAATTGCCGAAAATTATTATCAATTGTCTGCTTGCATTGAAGGTGTAGGTGATTTCGATCGTTATTTACAAACTGTCCTGAATGACTTATATGCTGCTTACCTACTCATTTCAGGTATTAAATGATCCGAATGACGACTTTTCTCTTTGTAAGATGAGCTTTTCCTTGTCTATTGTCATTTCTTTATTTAGTAAGCTCGTATTCCTAATGACCTACACGAGCTAGAACTGAATGCTTATTATTGTTTCCCAATCATGGTTTATTTTTACATTCATAGGTAAATTATTCCTCCATGCAAACGTTGTGCTTAGTAGAAGTTCATTTCCCCATTCAAACTAGTTGAAATAAATTGAATCAATTTGGAAATTTATCACATTTTTCTTGAACTAAATATCTATTTCTTTTCAAATTTATCAGATAATAGGCCTCAATGAATTATTTTTGATTGCCATACCTGATGTTTTCCTAGCAATAATCAAGTATAGGCCTATTATCTGATTATCTATTATCGCAGCAAATTTGATTTTCATTTTTTATTTTGTAAGTTGGGTTTCTGTAATATTTTCACTAAATTTTAGAAATATTACTACTTTGGTCTTGCTAGTGGCATATAAGTTGCTTACCAATTAACGCTCGAGTTATGTTGAAGTAAAGCATCCAATGCATCCAATCAATATTGGTTGTCAATTTAGGGTCTCAATATTTCAGGCTACTTAATTTGGCAAATGAGCTCATGCTCTTTTGATGCTCTGAGAACGTTTGACATTGACCAATGTCTATTCTTAGCAAATGATATGATCTGTCTGCAGCAATTGTCTAATTAAAATTGTTGAGTGTAACGTCCTTTATTCATTTTTGAACTACAGAAGGTAAGTGAATTGGGGCAGTGGAACATGGAGTAGAGTAGTTGCTTTCGACAATCGTATATATAAATAGCATTTTCAAACGCCAAGTGACGCACTCCTATCCTAACCTATTTCATAAAGTCGCCCAAACTATTCCTTGTTGATATATATCTAGAAATCTGTATTAATATTGTCACATTTTAGTGTTTAAGAACCTCCTTTTTATAAAAAAAAAAGAATTCCTCATCCCTGTCGAAACTCAATTTTATTCAGTTCAAGGAAATGATGAGAATATTCCTATAGAGAAAATATGTATTCCACTATAAATTTACATTCTGAATCATCACCCAAGCTTAAATTATATACCAATCATACCCATACATAAGCTTAGAGCTAATGTGGGCATCCTCTCGAAAAATTGATTTTTGAAAAAAATATAAATGATGTATTCATATTTGGGAAAAATATGAATTGGAATTACTTTAATATGGCATGTAACGTCTTGGTCTTCTAATATATAATTAAATTCTATATCATTGACATTTCATAGAATTTGTCATGTGTACTCTGTCGTTCAATGTTATTGTTTTTCTAGAAACTGGTGACCCAAGCTGAGAAATATCACCCTTATTAAATGACGAAAACTTTCCATACAAAAACTAAATATCTTTGTTCAATTAAGCTTTCCTATTGGTTTTGATTCACACTCATTAGTCACACAAAATTAATCATTTTACTTTATCACTTTACCTGTCAATTTGCTCCTACTTAGTACAATTCTTATCTTAAAAATTATTATTATTCACAATAGCTTGTAGTCAGCCTGAAGTGAGTCAAGTTCCCAAAAATTTTATACAATACAATAATAAAACACCTCGATTAGAAATTTTTCAATTGTTATCAAATTGAAAAAAATCAATAGCTAACTGGTATTTGTTTTCTTAGAAATAACGTTTTTCTAGAATATGCTAGACAATGTCCAAAGGAAATTTCTTCGTAGATTTCTTCCAAATTTCTTCAGTTTTTGATCCAATAACTCCTTGTTTTTTTATCAGCCTTTACTTGAAAAAAGTTTATTCCTGATAATAAATTATTCTGTATGTTTGTTCAGGAATTTATTATCATGAAAATTTCTTGATTGATTTTTTCATAGAAAGTCATCTCTGACGTTTATATTCTCACTAATTTATTAATTTACAATGATCAAACCTATCTCTAAACATAAATGATATATTAACTTTCTTCGTGATTCGATAATTATTTTTCATCATGAATATGTCATTGTCATGTATTTGTTTCATGCCACTGATTAGTTTATTGCTTGATCAAAACTAATCAAACTTATTTATTCAATTCTATCGCATTTTTAATGGAGCAGATGACATTATGACGATAAAGTTGATTTGTTTTGAATGTTTTTTTTACTTATGATTACCGTTTGACCCGGGTGAAGTGCAATGATAACAAAAAACTTTCGTGCAAAAAGGTTTAATCATCATTTTATCGAATTGCGCTTAATTTGAACCAAGGATCACGTAATACAAATTTAATAATTGAAAAAATATACGTATTTCATTACTTTTAATTTGACTAACTTTACTTTACTTTTACTTTTAGGGAGACCAAGGGTCCATTTTATTTCAATCTCACCTTGTTTAGTCACCTTTTGTTCACCCATCCAAGAGCAGTCTTCAAAGTTTGTGACTTGACCTAATGATCACTGAGTAAATTTAATTTCATAAGTTCAAGTATTGTACGAATTTTTATGGATTGTAACTTTGTAGAGTTTCTAATCAATTATTGTTGAATTTATTAAGTAGATAATTGTTTTGTCAAAGTAATGAAATGATCACTTGCTGGCTAGTTCGTCTAGAGTTTCTTAGAAAGCTCTTAAATAGTGTGCCAGTTGGCGAGCATATTCCGTACAACACGGGGTATGACGCGATAAGTTGCGTGTTGCTGTTATTGTCGGAGACTCATTTCTGGTGTGAATAATTATTGAGCCAGAACTGCACAATTAGTAGCCTATTCTATTGCTGAGTTCATTGGACACCCTTTTCTGTGTTTCAGTTGTCTTCTATTTTCCCACATCTAATGGAAGATGATCCATGTTATTCAAATTGGTCTCAAATTAGAAAAGAATCTCAGCATAATTCATTTCAGTTTCATGACAGCAATCGATAAAATGAATAGCTTGCATTACCAGGTGTTGGGTTGTCATTGTCTGTATCCGTTTTGTATTAAGCTATTTCAGAAATGTGTGAATTGCGCCTCAAATTTAGCAATATTCTGTTGTTTTGATGTAGATCTTGAAGTTGAACATCTTTCTCTTGCCATACGGATGATGAAATGTTCAAGAAATATTGAAAAGATGATGTAAATAATGTTTGGAAGCTGATTTAATGGTTGAGTTTAAATGAAGAGAATTTTCAATGATTAGGCTCGTTGACATAAAATACCAGTAAACTGTACATTATTTCTTCAACTTCAACAACCGTTTTTAAAAAGTTATCAAAAACGCATTAAAAACAAAACATTCAATTAGAAATTTAAAAATTTTCATACTGATTTAATTCGTTGTGATATAAATGTTATAATTTGTTGCCTGTTAGCAACAAGTTATTCTTAACCTTTTCATTTTTTATAGATCAATATAGGTTTTATTGATGTCAACTAGAACATCCATAGGACAGAAATGGTATACTCTGTTTTTTGAGCTAGGGTCTCATTGCAAGCTAGGCATACGTTTGGGTAAATGAACAAACACTGTCTAAAACATCCAGTTCCTCTGAAAAACTCACACTATCAAATACACTTGATCTTGAAGTGAAATTTTTTATTGAATAAATCCTAGTGAGTAACTTGGCCTCATCTATTTTGACCAATCAATTCAATGTGAACTGTAGTTTTTAGTCTTGTTGTAGTTTAAAAATTTAACTGAAAATTGATGTTTTGTCTCTAAGACAAGTTTCAATGACATTCATCATAAGAAAATCTCTTTTGACAAATCAATTCAATGTACATTGAAGTTCCTTGTCCATTAGTAGTAGCTGCTATCCAGCCTACAAAAATGATGATGATTATTTTATATTATGTCTATTTTTAGGAGCTGATATCATTCTTTCTGTATTGCAATAATTACTGTTCTCATTCTTATATTTCTTGATAAACTAAACCTATCACGTGATTACAATATTATTTAATACCGGTCTGAAAGCATGCTGTAGGAACAGATAAAAGTGTACTTCATGCTTCATGTGTCAAGAAAGATTGAAATGAACTTTTAGGATAGTGCACGATGTCGTATCATTTCCACTTGAAAAACTCGTTCAAATGGTTTATTAGCTAAATTTTCTGCTTTTGAAAATGCTTCCTCCACTTCACAAATTTCGTAGGCACTTGAAAATTTTGATCCAAATTGAACCTCTCAGTGTAATTCACGTGAGAATCATCGTATTCTTGAAATGTTATTGTTGAGCAACAAACTAAAGTCTGCTCTTGTATCGATGACCGCCCCAACCTTTTTTCCCGAGGGTGATGCCCACATGTGCTCTAAGGCTTGTGTGTGGGTAATGAGAGGGATGATGATGATGATGAGAGATGATCTCTCAATATATACATCATTAACTGGGCATGGACTTTAATTAAAAATTTAAAAGCTTCATGATTGAATTTTGAATAAAAATTGAATGTTCTTTGAATTATGTTATGAATAATTATAATGGTTTAAAACTATTGTGCTCATATAGTAAACTATTCTTCAACTTTGAATATCATGTTGAAAATATGAAAAAGTCAGTTTTATATAAAAAATACTTCCCTACTAATATTGATTTAAATTTTATTTGTATTGTAATGTGTTTTAATATATGATTAAGCTTGAAAAAAGAGTAGAGAGGTAGCTATTCTAAGATGAAGTTGAATCCACATTATTCAAATAAAAAGTCACCTTTTTCAATTTTCATCGGTAAGTTATGTCTTGCATCACAGATCATCGATTTGACTTGCTAACATCCGAGACGAATTGTTATAAAACGTCGAATATGGATCAAAAATCGATTGTCACACTTGCAAATTGTTAATTTGTTCAAAAAATTATAAATGAGAAGAGGGCAAAGACTCTATTATACGGGGTTACTATTTTTATTTTACAGTAAGAATTGAAAAAAAATGTTTATCCTCAGTAGAAAGAAAACTTGGAAATAAAAGAGCTAGTTTCCCGCATAAACCTTGTTCATCAATAGAAGTTTAAAAACTGTGCTTCAGATCTTGAACCATGAAATTATCAACTTGGATGTTTATGATGGAATGCAAAAAGAATAATAGACTGTAATAATGTACTGTATATTATTTTTAGAATCTTAGAATAGCCATTATAATAGCTTTTTACAATAGCCATTATACTTGTTCAATTTCTTCTTCCAAATTACAATAAGCTACCTAGTTGATGCAATCTAAAATTTATATTTCTCAATGAATTATTTTATTATGTAAGCTGCCATTTCACTTACAATTACACCCAATTCATTGAATATTTACAAATAATTATTATTAATTCAATCAATTGAGTGCTGTAACCATCTCCCACATTGTTTCTGTCAATAGAATTTTGTTGAGAATATTTTCAATATTAAACATTATTTGAAAATTACATAAGTGATGCCCAAGAATGAACTTTTACATGTTGAATATTTTGAAAACAGAAATTATTAATACCGGCGAAAATAATTCATTTTATTTTCCAAATGACAAGCTTTGTTTAATCTACACTCGAATATAGGACAGATTTATGAATTATTATTGAAATCTGGATGTTTGTTATCATACTTTATGGAAATCAATAAAACTCAGCTTTCAAAATTTGGATGATTGATATATCAATACTTTTCAATTATGTTTTCCATTAAATAATGATGGAAAACATGCAATTCATCACTATAACAGCTTTTCCTGATAATGTCATGAAGTTTGAATTTTTTCGTACTAAATTCTTACGTAATTTCTCCATTTACACCTGTGCTATTATCTTGTATGTTGGCATATTATGAAGCACGTTGCTCTATCAACGTGATAATCAGGATAAACTAGTGTTCAAACTATTTAATTTCAAATGAAAAATCTTCGTAGCTCTAAATGTTTTTTATAATTGCTAGTAAGCCATGTCCACTTGTCTTTCCTGATTTATTAGGATTTCCCTGTACTATGTTCACCTGCTACTGGTTTCTCAAGTTTTTGCCTAATGACATTCAAATATGTACATTTTTAAAAATCAGTTTAATGTAGTTGTTTAAACTATGGAATATATAATGTATTATTTGGTCCATTATCATGTTTTCTGTACTATTTGTGTATCATCAAGTTTTTTTTCATTAGCTTATTCCAAGAAACTGAATACATTCACTGAATAATTTCAACTGTTGAATAATCTTCTTTTGAAGTTGTAGAGTAAATTTCTTGCAAATACTGTATAATATTAATAATTGAATATCTCATTCATTATAAAAATATTTAACTTGAACCCAATTAATAAACACCCTCACATGTGCTCAACTGCTCACCCACTCAATATTGCATTTGCATGTTTCTTATCTAGTTTATCCACCTGAAAATTCTCTCATATCAGCGTTATTATTCTCCCAATATGAAAAAAAAAGAAATTAATTATGAAAAACCCTTCCTTTGGAACCTAATAATAATAATGAACTACAGTATTCTATCACTTTTAATTTATTAGGTTTGATGTAATATAATTATCTATAGTATTTTATATCTAGTCTATGCTTTTAAAAATACAATTTTTGAAATCTTTGCCTAGCAGGTAGTTCAAATTGAACCTTGTTATCACTATAGTTTAATATAACCACAGACTACAGAAATCAATTACAGAAGAAATCCATTAAAAAAAAACTATTTTCCTAGTTTGGGCTGTGACTATCTTAAACTCATGAAGAGTGTTATGTTAGTGTAGAAGTTCCTCTAACCTCTTCTTAATACAAAAACATAGGTTCAATCAATTAGGAGAGAGTAAGTTATCATTAAGTAATTAATCATTGAAATCATATTTTGTTCAGCTATTTTTTGTTTTCAATTATTATTTATGAATTAACTGTCTGATGAATGTAAATTTATTAACCAATGAAACCAACGTATTGTTTCTGTGTGATGAAAAGTGAGGTGATTTACCAAAATACCTAGCCGGTAATAACTATCTGCTAACCACAACAACCCATAGGTTGCAGGTACGGTACGATCATGTTACATTAATTTTACAAAAGTAGGTCAGACATAAACCTAGACCTAGAAATTGTTAAATTCGCATATCTAGAAAAACTAGCGCGTGAATCTAATCGATCCATCTGTAACATCATAGTCGCAAAGTTAAATTCGCAAAATGAAAGGAATGGAAGGTCAGTGAGTGAGTGAGGAGGAAGAGGAGGAATATGGTGATGATATTTGGTTTGGCCAAGATGGATGTGTTGGGGCGACAGAAGTAAATTGGAGCAAAAAGCCGGATCGAGCGACAAACAGTCTGGCGCGAGCCGCGAGTGTTTGAGGGAAATCGGCAGGGAAAAGGGAATATTTGAAGCGATGTAAAAACGTGTGAGGCTGGCGCAGTCGATCGCATTTGCCGCATTCAAATAGCACGCGTCGTGTCGCGTTCAGTCGCCAGTTGTAGTATTGCAGTGGTTGTTTGCCTTGTCAGGGAGAGACAATACCGTCGCCACACGCCATCTCAGTCACCGACTAGTGTCTCCTCACTCACCTTCCTTATTACTTCAATTTGTGAACATCGTTGTTGTGACAGTTCGCTTTAAAAATGAAATTGCCACACCAGAACGGTCTCCGCGCAGCGGTCATTTCTTACATTGAACAATGCAAGTCCAGGTAGGCCTTGTTTCGCTAATTTGCAATTCTTTTTACCACAAACACTAAATTTGTTTCTATGTGAATTTGATTGTTATCGATTTAGCATACAAATGCCAAATTTGTTTCTATGTGGATTTGATTGTTTCAAAATATTGTATACAAATGCTAAATTTGTTTCTATTTGGTTCAAAGCTCATTTACCTAATGAGATTTTCAGCTTCATTTTTAAAATGAACACTGTCGGTTTAGGAAGGCCTTGTTTCATAAATTTGAATTATTTAATTTTATAATGTTTTATATTTATAAATTCTATGTTTGTATAATGGGCTGTCTAGCTATAGGCTGATATGCCTTGAAAATGAGGTTTTCAGGTTCATTAGATTTAATTGAATAGTGCCGATTCAGGAAGACCTCGGTTTAAAAATGTGCATTATTAGCTATTATATTAGCAAGTTCTAGTGTTTGTAATGATCTGTCTAGCTTCAACATTGGCCGGTAACTCGTTATCTGTGAAGTTGATTTTTTTAAATGGGTAATTGTATAATTGACATAAGATTATTATAATTTTGGAAATTATGATCCTGTGGTTGAAAATTTAAAAATATTGATACATGTATATCAATATATATTTTGATTTGATATAATTATTGACATGTGTAAATAACGAAACAGACATCATTGTTTGACATGAACTTATAAAAAGACATTATAATTTGCATGGTGGATTTCAATTGAGTCCAGTGTGAAAATAGACAGAACAATTGATATTAGAGTTCATTGAAATAATATTAACAATGGGGTCTCTTATTCTAGAAAAAGTGTAATGATGTGGAACTAATTCCATTCTTATACTTCATGATATTCCTATACTGTATTGGATGAACAGTATAGTCTATGTTGAATTTAATGGTGACAATAAATCTCACAAGAATAATGTATTAGTTGATAACAATGGTTGAATTTGGCTAGATTTGAATGATTTTTTGTGACAATATTCCATGATTCACCTGGTTCTTTTTTGATCAATTTACCTCATCAAAGTTTCTGTTGTTCTATTCTACCTACAAACGCATTGTTATACATAGTCTTTTTATTGCTCAATAATCTTCTAGAGCATTCAATATTATGGAAAAACACAAAATTTAAAGACTGAATTGTATGGTCATTATTGGTTGTAATTTAATGTTGTACAGATTTTTCTTGAATGTAATTTTGAATAAGTATCAAGTGATAAATAGTCTGGTCTACTGCAGATGGAATTTATTTAGGTCACTCATAACTGAGTTTTGTATTGATTAATGATATCCAGATTTGTCATTAACCGTTTGATGTCTTGTAATTTTCTTTATTTTTTTAGTTTCAAAATGTAATTACTTCATCTTATTTCATACATTTTATTCTTATTACTTTTCTGAATTAAATTGATAGAAAATTAAAAAGGACTCGCTACTAAAAGCAGTGCAAAACAAATTTGAAACAATAGTATGAAATTGGACTCCTTCCACTCCATCATCGAACAAGTACATTTTTTGTCAACATCATAATAATTTCCCACAGTAAATTTTGTATAAATGGTCGAAGAGAGGGATAAAACCTCGAAAAAGTTCATTGTTATAATACGGTACTAAACTAAACTCATCTATTGAAATTTGGCTTCTAGTAAATTGGCTATTCAAGAATCCCCAGTAGTTTCCAATTATCTCTTTTCAGAGAAGTTCTTTGGACTTGGTAAATTGTGGCTTCTGATTGATTGGAGAATATTCTGATTGGAAGTTGTTTGTTCAATTTCAAGTCCAAAACAAAGAATGAATTGATAGACAATAAATCTTATGAGGAAGAAACACTGATGGATTAGGTGGAAAGAATGAATTTTAACAGAACTGCAATATTCCATATTGAGTGGATTACTTGAAACAACAAAATTGTTTTCAATCAAATAGCATCCCAAGTACAAAAATAACTACGTTTTTCACAAGACTTTGGTCATAACTTGAACTATTAATAGAAGATGATTTTCTATTACTAAATTAATTCTGTCAAGTCATTAATAACGCAATGTGGAACAAATCATGTTACATAATTAAGCTTATCTAAACTTGATCGGTGTAAAAATTGCATGTTTGGTCATAATAAATATTCATAGTTTCTTCTTCTCATCGATTTGTATTAATATTTCACAATAATTTGAATTTTTTTATGGATTTGATTGAAGGTTCCATAATTCCTCCAACACACCTGAGAGAACAAACTAAGAACGTCTTAGCCCATTCGTGTTACTCTATACCTTTTTTGCAAAAAAAAATATTCATAATTCACATTCTAGGCTCAATTTAATTGTTAATATACAATCAACAATACCACCCACCTTAATATCTCCATTATAGTGATAATCAATTATCATTCTGGCAATGATTCAATTCAGAATTGCCGTATGAAACAAATTATAGAAAAATGTTCTATTGATCATGTATTAAAATCAATTATTAAAGAAAAACTCTAGGGTCAAAAAGTTTCTAGAAAATTACTTGTGGATAAAGCTAGAAAATTTGGAAATCCTCAAGTTTAGGTATATTCAAACCAGGCCATTTTATCAAGAGCTGATACTATAAATGGTTTAATATTGTGTCAAGAGGTCACATTTTTAGAATTATTCAAAAAAGGTCATGATAACTAATAAAATCGACTGAAATTTTATTTCTGCATTCAGTAGGGTTCATTACTTGAGTTGATAACTTGGCTGATTAGCTGCTAATTTGAAAGTGATAGATCAGTGTTGAATTTATTCTATTCTTAAAATTACTGATTCCAAGATTGAATAATGGAAGTCATCTGGGAAATATAGTTAGTTGAATGACATGGTGTTTTTAAGCTGTCAGTTATTCAACTCTCGTTGACTTTCTTTGATATTCTCTCGTTGATATTCATCTTGAAAATGGGGTAATAGTGTTAATAATATACGTAGGCCTAATGCATATTCCAATAGTCAAAATGTTTGTACTCTTGAATTACAGTTTGGAGAGAAATCTAGTACTGTATTTTAATTGCATATTAGACAGAGGAATTCAAAAAGTTCTATTTGCAGTTTCAATCATAAAGTAATTTAAAAAATATATATTTTATATAGTCTGTCCAAGCAAAGAAGACTCTCTGTCTGGCAAGATAGGAAAATGACTGAGGCTCAGTCAATTTTGGTTCAAAAATTATCAATTTGATCTAATATTAAGACCCTCATTTATAATTCTTGAACAAATATTGACCAAGCTGGAGTCATTCTTCCATTTTGCCAGGGGGTCTTCTTAGCTTGGACAGACTATACAACCGATGCTCTTTTAACATAGCTTATAAAGATATCGTGATGTTCATTTTAATTTCTTTGAATTTCACTCTGTCACTTATTTGGATTGGAGTTTTCTATTTGTGTATATTTTTTTGGTTCTCAATTGATAATTTTAATTTTTTTGTTGCAGTACCTCCGGAGCAAGTGCAGTGGCCATTGACAACAAAATTGAACAGGCGATGGTGAGTTAATCTTCCACGTTTCTCTTTCTGTGATATAAATAATACCAGTTTTTTCACTTTGAAACACCGAAACACATTACGACGTGTGCTAGATTTGTTTTGGAACTAATGGAGTACATATGTATTATGCTTGTTTCAAGACACCTACTAAAAAAAAGACGAATGGTTATTATTACACTGGCTGCTCACATTCTAGCCAACTTCCTGTGACTTTTCAAACACTCCAAAATATCAAAAAGTAATTCCGACTCACTAATTTCTTAACTAGAAGCTATTCGGCTGACCAATAGCTCTCATTTCATTTGGCAAATTTGCCAAAATTCAGAAAATATCTCCTAATATATTGCTCGTTGAAACTCTTATTAATATTAAATTTGTGAGTAGTTGAGTCAGTGACCTCACTTTTGAATCTGCTTGGAATTAACAGGATTAATTTTTCTCAATCATTAGTTTAAAAACTGTGGTCTTTTGAAATGCAGAGAAGATGTAGAACTCCTATTCCCTACTCAATTTCCTTACATTATTCTCACAACAGTAGTACTTAACATTGATTATGTACAAAACATTGGAAATCTATGTGGTAATAGTGAAAATAAAGAATATGAAGTAATTGTGAAATGCGTTTGAAAACAATAATAATATTGAATAATCCATAGAAATTAATTGAATTTCACTTTGGAACCCATTTATCTTCCTTGATTTATTTTGCACTGTACTAGTAAACAGCCAGTCCAATTAACAAACTATTAGAGACAATAAATTAACACTGTTGTTTTGATAAGTTTTGTTGACTCCGCAAGACTATTAATATTTTATTAATAGCACCTGTCACCTTAATTAAGATAGAAAACCTTGAGTAATTCTCAAATTCAACTACCTGTATTTTTCAAATATACTTGTAGTTGAATAAATTTTCATCGCCATCTTTAAACAAATATTGCCAACCATTCAAAAAATATCTCAAAATTGGTGTATGTTGGTTATTATTAATTCATCAGATCTCATTGGAAATATTGTATTAAAAAAATACTCATCTCTTTAATCCAATTCATTCTATTGCCAATACAAAATATCACAGACATATAAAATCTAAAAAGTTTACTGACAAAAATAGAATGAATGAAATATAAATTTGTATACTTGCTATGAATTAGTTTTTTGTATACTATGACTCAGTTTCCTATATCTTCTCTGAATATTGTACTTCTGAATGCTTCTTTCTTGATGAGAGAAACTCACATTCATGAGCAAGAAAACGTCTCTATCTTGATAAAATGTATTTATTTCATGAAAGTACTCTGAATGAGAAATCACTAACTCTCCCAAATCTGGTAAACCATTATTATTACACGCAGTACAGTCAACGTTGAGAAAATTTATGAAACCTTTCACAAATCAATCTATTCTTACAAATTTGTTACCTGTATTAGAATTCTTGGTTTAAAAATGTTTCAGTAGTAACTTGAAAATATATTGCTAAAATTATGCTATAAAGAAGGATGGTGTGGTTTGAACGAGCAACAAATATTCAAAATGGAGTTGAAAGTGTTTTTTGCCAATAAATTGGTTTTTTTATTGCTTCAACAGCAATATGAGAGTAATAGCCTGCTAAGTTTGTAGCCGTTGAGAAGTAAAGTATGTGGAATAGTAATAAAATATAGCGAAGCACATAACTAGTAAATTGATGTGATGGTGAAGATTTTCGCTGTACTATTTACAATATTCGTTTATTTTGCGTGTAGTCCACTCTCCATCTTTCTCTAAATTTAATTTTTTGAGAAGAGAAGTAGATTTTGAATGAAGAGTCTTGTCGACAGTTTTATGGCATTTTCTCTATTGAAATTGCTCTAGAATACTCTTTATTTTGTAATTTTATTGCGATTCGCATACTAGAACTTGACTTCACCATTTTCATTTATGAATTTATGGCAATTTACGAGGTGAAAGTTTTCACTGTCCCATCAGTTTGATAGAAGTCAACAACATCATCTTTTATCTTGAATCGTTGTTTGTACAAGTGTTTGTTGTGTGAGTAGAGCTAAGATAGGTTCGCTTGCTATTATTACATTACTATCACACTCTAAAACTTTGTACTTGTCAAATTATTGTGCCTTATTATTCGTATTCAGTTGGACCTTGTTGCATGATTGAATTCACTTTCATTGATTGGCGTAGCTCATTGTTGAAAATTTGATTGATAAATTTATTTTAATTATTCATTGTTTTCAATATCGGGTGTAGATGATTATTCAACGTTGATCTTTTCTTCTTTGATTCTAAAAATCTATAATACTAGAATTTATTTGTATATTTTTCTTATTCTTTATTGCTCCAATTTGAAAATTTAAGTTTGAGCAGAATGATAAGGTCTTAAATGTTTAACTTATTGAATTGTTTATTTTCAACATGTTCTGTATATAATGAATTAGAATCAATAAAGATAGACCAACATTTGTTATGTATAAAAATGAAATTGTTGGTTCCCGCTCCAAATTGTATACACTGCCAACTCTCTGAATTTTATATTATTTGCTTGAAAATGTCAAATATACTTGGAGTGAATATTTGAATACTGTTATGATTGATTGCAGATGAAAATCGAAAAACTAATTATAATAAATATTTCATCATTTTTGTTTTGAGTTCTGCTGCCGTAAATGAGGGCAACAGTATTGTCATTTACAGATAGCTCTTGATAAGACTTCAAGTCTGCAATCATGAATCTTTGTTGCTATTGTTATTCAATGTTCCATTCAATAGATAGTCCGCGTGGATGGTGAAAAATGCATTAATTTATTTTGCATATCTTATTAATGGACGATTTCTGGTCAATATATCCCTTTTGAATGAAGGTGAAATTGGTTTGTTGAATACCAACCTCCAATAATTTTCTTTGGGCAATTTTCCCAATATTATCATTGAATCGTTCAATTAATATTATCATTACAGTATTCGTGTGATTTTCATAAACAAATAAATTGATTTATTTATTATCATTACAGTAGGAACAAAAGTCTATTTTTTCAAACTTCATTTCATTCACCCATGTAGCAGAGGCTAATGAACTGGCGGTTGGCGAATGACTTTTATTAATGTTCAGCTCTGTCAGGACAGTCTGCGAGAGCATATGAGGTCAAGAGCGACCTCAGCTAAACCGTTTTGCTCTCTTAGGCCACTTAGCTATTTCAGACAGTCCTCCTGATCATAAGAGACATTTGTCAATTGCTAGTTTCGTTTGAGTTTGTCTGCTATACTTGAGTTACAGCCATTACATGTGTTGGAAAATGAAAATGGTCCTGTAATAACTTGAGTAGCCTATAGAGTGAAATTCTTGACAAAATAGTCCTTTTGTTCTAATAAAGTAGAGATTCCACAATATAAAATGTTTTGAATTTTATCATTATGTGATACTTGCATTATTGTGTTGGAATTTATATTAAACCTTCTGAATTCAAAATTCATTATTAATTACTTTCGATTTTTTCTTGGAGTGGAAACCTTAGGCAGAAACTAAAATTTCAACATAACCTGAAAATTTTGGACTATATGTACCTAAATCTAGTAATTTAAGAAGTTTTAAGCAATTGCCTGTTTCTTATTTCAATAAAAATGTATTGTTTCGTACTAAAATAAATGAATTTATCATATATCACATAACAATCATATCTGTGTTTCATTCTTGTCTCGAATGCATTGAATGATTCTTGTATTATTGTATTGGAATTTCATTCTTATCAAATGATTGACGAACTTTTTTGTTTGTTCCAGGACTTGGTAAAGAGTCACCTGATGTTTGCCGTGCGGGAAGAAGTGGAAGTGCTGAAGGAGAAGATCGCCGAACTGATGGACAGGATAAACCACTTGGAGTTTGAGAATTCGTTTCTGAAGGCGAACGCGTCGCAGGAGACACTCGCCCAGCTGTCGAGCATGCCGCAACCACCGTCGTCGAGTGGCGGTGCACCCTAGGCACCCCTCAAGTCACCTACTGGAACTATGTGACGCCTCTCTGCTGCGCCCCGGCGCCCTGGCAACCTCCTCGCGGCGCCCATTCGCTCGCTGCCACACCACCGCGCCTATCAAACACAGCCAATGTGTGTGTGACATATATTAAATTATGTATTAAACAATTTCGCTTGTATTTATCTCTAGTGTGTAAGTAATAAACTACAACTGCGTAGCCATGAGATTACTTGTTGAATATTATAAACACTCGGCATTATATTTCTCATAACTACTGTTACTTTTACAAGTTTGTATTTGTTGTTTACCAGGGTCTATGTATCTATGCGGTGTAAATAAAACTTCAAGCTAAGCAAAAAATTATCACTCATATTTTCAGGCTTTTAAATATTTCAAATTTTTATAGCAATTATCAAGGCGCTGTTTCCCTAATGGCTTGACTACACGCTGACAAATCGACTTGAAGAAGTAAATGCCTAGGTACATTTGATTCAATTTTGAAGTCGCTACACAAGCAGATAACCTTACTTGACTAAGAAGTCGATCCACTTGATGATTTTATATTGAATTTAGAACGTTATGTACTTGTAGTATGAGTTTCAAATATGCAACTCATAGCCAAGTGCATCTTCTACTCTATTTAAATCTTATCAAGTTGTTGATTGCTTCAATGGTTTCATTTTGGAATCATTTGTTTGCTGATATGTTGACTTATCAACATTTATCTAAATACATCTACGCATTCACTTACTGTCGATTCATCAGCGTGTGGTCAAGCCTAAGACAACAATCAACTTGTAGCACACCGCGTTTTAGCTGTAACCACAACAGATTCGAATTGTGATCGATGAAGTTTGGGCTGCCAACTGTGTATAGTCCACTGTGGCTGGTTGTTTGTTGTTGGCTTATTGGAAATAGTCATCTCTGATCAGAAACATCAATTTGATCTTATCATCTTGTCAACATAAATTACATTAACATCTACTCAGGCTTCTTATCTATAATATTATCTTAAATTCGGGACTCACATCTCTCAAATCATTTCAAATAAACTTTAAAATTCACTCATTTATAAAATGATCGTGTATTATTCTCATGTGACTGAATTATGAATATATACAATCTGTCTTTCAAGAATTTTCGCTTAAGATTTGCAATTTACAAGTAAATGTTTTTATACTCCATTCAAATCATTACTAACAAATTGTTGATTGAATCAGTAATTCCATTTTGGAATGCTTTGCTTGTCTAGATCTGATTTGAATCTATGCAACTGCTTTGATTTGAAAATGTTTTAAAATTTATTATTCATTCAGACTGAGGCCACATGTATGGATCAATTTCTCAGCCTCATTTAAAAGTATTTATTGTATTAGTTATGAATATCTCGTTTCTAGAAAGCCCTTCAAAGACGGCCAGTGAAAACCGGGTTTTGCCTTCCCCTCACAACATATCTTCATAAAATGTTGATATTTTAAGAGATTTGTTTTAAAATATATTATATTCGCATCAGAAAATTGTTGTATACATGAAAAAATCATATATTATAAATCGGTATTTTGGTACCGGTATTCACAAAGTATGACCTACTCAATTGGGCATAAAATCGTCAATAAAATAATTTAAGAGCATAACATTTTGCAAATATTAAAATTATGTAGCCTATTAAATTGTCATAATATATTGTATAACAGAAATTGATCAATTAAAGTCTGTTGTGATGGATGTATAGATTTACTTGAATTTGATTTTCAAGTATCTCCTTACACATTTTATAAGTTTTCTTTATTTATTTAGTTTATTATATTTACAAAAAAATATTTTAGTAAATTTATGTGGTTCATTCTTCAATTTCAATTAAACTTGACAATACAAGAAATAGGTGAAATAGTGAGGGTAAATTTTCAAATTTGATTAATATTGAAAATTTGCAACATATTTTATCGACTGGTCCTAATTATATTGAAAATTTTGATTGTACATCTCAGAAAGCTCAAAAAACAACGACATTTTAATCCCCAATATTCTAAAACTCCAACATTGTAAACTGAAAATCTGTTTTTCATCATTTTTCAATCTAATTCTACAATTAAACTTATTCCAGAATCGAATTATCTCATTTTAAAACGCGATGTAAAAGTGTCAAATTGTTTTTTTATTTCATAAAGATTATTATGTAAGTGCATAATCAACAAATCACTTCAACTATCGGGATGACCCACTTTAAAGATCACCTACTCACTTTGCAATTTATAAAAATTCATGAAATCTATTTCTAAAAATATCATGCAATTGCTTTTTCAAGCCGCTACCTATCTTCCAATAATATACAATTTTTGCATTGAATTGATACAATTATTAAATTTGCATGATATCCATGCTATCTATTTGAATGGAAGTACTATTGATGTGATTATCTTCTATGCAATATTGTTCATTTGAAACCATATCGAATTCTTCCAGCTCTCTGATAGCTCCGACGCTCATAATAAAATACCTCTTTCATAATTCGAACACTGATGCAAACAATTGAATCAGTCAAAAAATCGTTATTTGGTAAGACTATTTTAAACCTAGAATGTAAATTTATTGCTATAAATGTACTCAGTAGTCTTTGGATGTAAGTCTAAAATTAATATTGTTCCTGGTCACTATTTTCGAACATTGAATAGATTCTTGTTTGATTGCAGACTGTTTTGCATTAGTTATTTTTAATTCAGCCCATAGTATTTTATTATTGAAATCTATAGATACTAATAAACTGTAGAATTTAAGATTGACGATATAATTTACATAATCTTACTATACTAGTGGAAGCAAAATGATTGGTTAAGAGAATAATGATTTTGTGAAAGCTGTGTTGGAGGTAAAAGCATTTCATTATTGGAAGTTAACGAATGGTTTTATTGATAACGTATATATTTTGTCATATGAGAAGTCTATTAGATAAAACTAATGAATATTTTTATCCATGGTTGTATTTGTACAACTATGTTCGAAAAGATACGGGAAACCAAAATGTTGAAGTTCTGTGAACGTTTTGTTGAAATAGTGAGAATGTGTTTGTACATGCTTTCCTGAATATTGTCTAGATCATTCATTACTCTTGTAAGCCTGTAAACCTACTGTGATAAAAATAGATTGTAGATTCGACTCAAATAAAATTATTGATTGACAGTCGCTATTACGTTCTTTATCGTCATAAACCATAAAATTCCTTACTATCCTGATCAATTTATGTCAAGAATGCGTGACAACGATTGAATTTTATTTCAATATTTTATTAGGAGATTCTGCTTTATTATTGCTCCTCAATTATGCAGTAAAGCTTATTTCGTGCTCCCATAGATGTAAGTTTTTAAAAATTTCAGTTTGAAAAATGAATCAAATATTTCTATGACTATAATTTAACTCTCATTGTTTGACATTCCTTTTTCAATAGGTACCCACTTCTGAAATACCAATTACCAAGATATCAGATATTATAATTCAATTTTTATCGTTGAACATTCCTTTTTTAATACCCACTTCTGACTTTCTAATTACCAAGATATCAAACAGAATAGCATATAATTGGAATGTGACAATAACATTGATGATTACCTATATCTTATGATCGGTATGCTACTTGTTATTTAACCGTTGACTCATGTTGGCCGTAATCTCGCCTATTCACTTGGATTCAAAAGATTTTAGTTACCTATCTGTATATTATTGGAAAATGTTAGTACCGTACTGAATTTTCAAGATCGTCGGTATTTCTTATGTAACTTTCTATAGGCTACATTATTTTAAAAAAATGACATAAAGTCCTGTCTTCCTTTTTGTTCTCTCTCAAATGAAATACGATTCTTTATTACGATAAAAATGTTGGTTTGTAAACTGGATGTAGATGCGGGAACAAGTGAATTTCTACCAAAAGGTACATCCTATAGAAGCTCAGGAAATGTGAAAATTCATAATTTACAGTATTGTATAGGCTGACACTAAACTCAATATCATTTCAGTCAAAATGGCAATCTTCTAATTTATTAATAACAGCCCAAGAAGGCTCAATTTGAAATTATATATAGCAATTTCACACCATGATGAGAGTACATGGTGGAAGTCAATGATTTGGCTTCCAAAGACCCCAAAAGTTAGCTGTTATATGTCATATTTAAAAATTACTTTCAACTATAATTCATCTTCATTATTACAGTGAAAATAATCAAGAACTTTTACCATGTTTCCTATTGGCGAAACATGGTTATGTTTGCGAGGTGGAATTCCCTTTTGGTCTCCCCACCAAATAAAGCCATACGCTATGAGTTTATACGCTATAATAATAATAATAATTATTATTATTATTATTATTTCTACTTTGTATTGTGAATATTTCTTGAAAAAAGGCATCAATGCAATTGGAATTATTATACATAATTATGAGGTTGAGGGGTGCATTCTTTTTATCATATTATTCAAACTTGACTATAACTTGAAGATGCAGCAAAGTAGTGAATAATAGTTTTTAGTTTCAGGCAGCAACAATAACTAGTGACGTTTCTAAAAAAGCGTTTTATTGGCCTTGGAAAACTAAATAAATTCTAATAATAATTAATTAATCCAGCATTTGGTGTTCTGCAATATCTAATAATTCTTCCATAAATAAATTCTTGGTGGTCGAGGAAGTCTGTAAAGTCGATGAAGACTTAGATCGAACTCAGATATATATATTATATATCTTTACTAAGCATACGGTAGTGCTGTCATAGAGGGTCAAGAATAGATTATTTCAAGATTATTTCACATTTGAAAAAAGAAAATATGGAGCTGAAGAAGAGAGTCGATCTTTTGACCGATGTGTTGGACACATTCGAGCAGTATGGCCGGAAAAATACGCTGGAGATTCCAGGCGTACCGATTCCTGATAACAAGAGCGTATGGCTGATCTGGTGGCGTCGTGTAACAGGCTGTCAGCGTGACTGTAGGAGCTGAGGTGATTGACGCGTGTCACCGCCTGAAGAAGGGCGCTACGCAGCCGACGTCCGCCATCATCGCCAATTAGTTTGTGCGTCGCGACGTCGCTCACCAGGTACTCGCTGTCGCTGGCACTGGCAAGAAGCAGATGAGGAGGCTATTTTCTCGGGTGCTCGGTGTTCGAGGTGACGAACAGTCCATATTTATATTAATGTGTCGTTAACTCGTCTAGTGGGAAGAATAAGATCCTAGTTCAAGCTAAAACAATATTCAGAAGGAGCTGAGGTTCAAGTTTGAGTGATAGAGCTGGGAATGTAAAAATACGAAAGGTGGATAGGTGTCTACTGTAAACTCTAGAAAAATATATGAATTCTCAAATGACAACCGGTACTAGAGGAGGCTAGGTACTGATTTTATTGAATTGTTTTATTGATCAATTTCCCCGGGAATGATGATTTTGTTTCTCGCCAAATCTATACATATCCCACAATTTCTCTTATTAAATTGGAATGTGATGAAAAAATTACCTATAGTCTGTCCAAGCAAAGAAAACCTTCTGGCAAGATGAGAAAAGGACTCCAGCTTGGTCAATATTGGTTCAAAAATTATTGATTTGGTCTTAATCGTAGGAAACATTCTGATCTACAATTTGAACCAATATTGACCAAGCTGGAGTCATTTTCTTATCTTGCCAGAGGGTCTTCTTTGCTTGGACATGGACAGACTATACCTACCATAACAAAAATGATAATGGTTTTGGCAATTTACAGTAGGCTACAAGCCACAATAGTCATATTATTGTATTTATATGATTAGTGTCGTTATCACTAGCGGCCTATTAAAAAAGTTGACTTATTTAGAGAATGATATTGGATGTTTCTACACACACAGCGAATGAAAAGTAATATTTCAGACACAGAAAAGTCAATAGGAACTTCATTTCCTGTACCGTACTCTACAATCACACGTTCAAGATGTACGGTACCGAGGTACTGTACGTAGGCGTAGGCCTACAGACTAATCTTCTAAATCTTATCTCGACATTTTTATCTCACCTATTATAAAAAATAAGAGCTACCCAATTGATCATACATGAAAAAATACATAATTTAGGGTATTACTTGTAACATTATTTTTAGAATTAGTATGAGAATTGAAATTTTTCAGTTTAGAAATGAAAATTAGAATAAAATTTCCATCCTTAGTTGGAAATTGGGTAGCCTACCTAATTGGAATAGATAACTATACGTCTGGAAGCTTCAATTATTTCATACAATACCAATACCTACATTACATTATCAACAATAAATAAATCATAGAAGTTTTATTCTGAAGTTTGAACGTAATTAACATACCAATATACATACCACAGATCGATAAGGAGACGATTCAGACGATTCACTTACAACGGTGCCAATACCGACAGCGACAGCATACGATTTTGAATTTAGCGGGCTTTCTAGTAGAATCGTCTCCTTGATCAGAAATATTGTGTTGAAATAATTTAAAGATAGATATATTAGAAAAGATGTTCATGAAAAATAAAAATATAGTGGAATAGAGAATAAAATTCATCACGAATCAAAATCATCATAAACTACGCCTCAAATTCAAAAAACGTTGCTGGGATTCATTGTAATAACTTGGAATTATTATCTAGTTGGCAACATCCTCTATTGTCGGAATCGTGTTGCTCCTTCATCAGACGTGAAGTGGAGGTGAGATTTTATTAATTTTTATCCTATTTCATCCTTGTAAATTAATTGATTTATATCAGAATATTATTACTAAGATGACATTTAATTATTGAAATTTATTTTCATTCGCGTTCTTGGTAGATAATTTAGATATGAGCACGTCTTATTGGGTTGAAGCATTGCTCCAATATAGGTTATTCAAGTTGGAGAATTATAATTATTTTTATTTTCCCGTAATATATTTGGGTTTATAATGAATTCAGACATTATATATGAATTATTATTTTTGGAAGTAGTTGAAAATGTAGTTCATATTGCATAATTTGATTGAATTCTAATTTTATGCCATGACATCCTAACCCCACAACTTGTGTTTGTGGATAAAACTATTAATCGTATTTTTGTTAATGAAACAAAATTTCATAGTCTAGTTACAATAAAATGTACAGTATAAGTTATCTTGAACCTATTATTGCACATCCACTGTTGTTCTTTGATTATGAAAACGTTGTAATTGGTTTATGATTATGATTAGTACCTAACAGATTAGGTTAGTTTTCGGAATTTTGTTTAGAATTTGCTTCTCCTGATAAATCATACTATTGTAATCTTCAGATTTCACTAATCAATAGAATTATGATGTATCATTCTTTGTGGCGAGATCTTCAAAGGTAGAAATTTGAAGTTTTTACTGAAACTATTTTTGTTGGACTAGGCAACTAGCCTATTCAGCATGGCTTGTGATTAACTAGCATGCATCTTTTAATTTTATATTTTTACATGTCAATTAAATAAATGAAGTAACCTACATATCATTGACAAGCGTCAAATTAGTAATGATAAGTTGATGTTGAAATATCAACATCTGGTACTCAAGAATGATGGTGCTTCCTTATTGAAATAACTATGAAATATTTAAATTTGAGAGGTGTTTAAAGTTTAAAAAATGAATAATAAACAGATTAAATTGAGACAGTCCTATATCCGGGGTGAATGTTTTCCAATACTATGATATCTTAAACCTAACCTCATAATGTACTTTAGCCTATGGTACTGCTCCTGTTATTTTGATAAATAATGGTTAGTATTTTAACGTTAACGTGTAACCGAAAAGTAATTTTCCAGGTTCCAGCTTAACTTTACATTGCCACCAATTGAAACACATCATTGGGATGTTCAGTTTTTCAAATTGTCAAGTTATCTCAAAATTAATGAATTTTTATGTAGTAAGTTAGGCTACAAAGTGTAGTCTCATTTTCGATTTCTAATGATTCCATAGCAGCTATTGCTGCTAATCTTTCTGATGAATTCATATTGTATCTGACGGCGACGGCGATGATTTTACTAAATAACATGAATGATGCTGGAATCTTTACAATTCTTTTATAAAGTTCCCAGCTTCAGTTTTTCTAGTTGGGTGACAAACTATCCAACTTCAATAGTATTGATAATTTCTAATAAGCCTCTTTGATGGTTCTGTTGCAGTAACAATACATCAAGATGGGGAAAATAATGAAGCCGAATAAAGTGGTGCTGGTGCTGAGCGGCCGATACGCCGGCAGGAAGGCGATCGTAATGAAGAACTACGACGACGGCACCCAGGACAAGCAGTACAGTCACGCGCTGCTCGCTGGCATCAACAGGTACCCGCGCAAGGTCCACAAGCGCATGGGCAAGAAGAAGATCCACAAGCGCTCCAAGATAAAGCCTTTCCTCAAGGTTAGTCCTGAGCTTCTCTTGTTTTTGTTTTATTTGGCGGTTGGAGGATGACTCATTAATGGTCTGTCAGGACAGTCTGAATCTGTTTTTAAGAGCGAATTAGTGTAGCTGGTGTGGCTGTTGTTTCCAAGGCGTTGAGGTAATTCTACTAGCCTTGCTTGTTTCGATGTACTCTCGCAGACTGTTGCGACTCTCCAACATCTGATAATGATGATGATGATAATAAACAGTCATTCGTCAACCGCCTTAATTTTTGGCATCAGTTATAGTAAATGAAATCTCTTGTCAAAAAACTCTTGTCATGTACATCTTGATTCGTTCTGGTTTTATTATGGATTGGTTTGGATATGTTGATTGGTTTTAGCTAGGTTCAATCTTGATTTGATAATTTTTATTCATTTTTCAGTAGGCATATAACTTACCATCAAATTAATTTGAATTCAAAAAATAAATGATAGGCAAATGAATTTAAATTGGAATGCAAAAAATAAATGATAGGCCTACCTTTGAAAATGAATTCAATGTAACTGAAGCTGTCCTCTGTAATATATTTTTTCGTAAGAGGATTTGTTTCTACTGTGATATGATCTTCAATTCGCTTTATTTAGCCTACTTGTTTTTGTCTTTTCAATTGTGATTTTTCTGTAGCGTAGGTTCACATACATAGGCTACATAAATTTGATAAAGTTTAATGCAAACTGTCAACTTGATTGATCCTGGAGATGACAGAGCCTAAAATTCATGCCTCGCCCCTGGGTTTCATCTTTTATTTTGAAAGCCATTTAATTTGAAATGCATTGTCGAAATGTATAATTTTGAAGGTTTTCTATCTCAGGTTTTAAAAGTAATAGCTGAGTATTTATTGAAATTATGCCGCTATTCAGTTGACGCTAAAAAGTTTGGTGGTTTCATCTGTCTCTTGTACGTGTTGTGGCCTGCTAATAGTTGTTGTAAAGCATCTATTGCCTTTTTTGATTCCAATAAAATCACTCATGATGAGCTAAATGACAACTCTAATTGATATCATGAGCTGTTAGAGCTCGCAAGGAGCAGTTAAAACTGTCTAACGTTAACTATACCATGGAAGCAAAATTCATGGATTATTCAAATTACATGTTTTTCCAATAATGTTGCAAAGAATATCATAAAGTTGGTGATTGACCTACTTTGACTGATTTGACTCAACTCCAAATATAGCACAATGAAATTATGTTGAAGATGAAACTTTTACAGTAGTATTATCAATTTGTATTTCTAAAATTGATTTCAGATAGTATTTGAAGGGTATCATTATACCCTGGGTTATGATTGTAATCTAGAAACTCAAACAATGGAAAATGGCTACAATATAATTTTTCTGTTTGCGGTAGTGTCAGGCTGAGTTCCTATCTTGTCAGATTTATTTTGCTTCAGTATAGTGACCCACACTCCAGCATGTCAGTTTGTTAGGCTTGTTTTCAAGATAGTCATCAATTTCGTCAACTATCTTCGAATAATTTCAATTGTTTAATTATTTCTTTTAATCTGATTAATCAGGTAATCAACTACAACCACCTTATGCCAACCCGTTACACATTCACCGAGTTGAGCGACCTCTTCAACAAAGTCACCTACAAGGACTTGAAGGACCCAATCAAGAAGAAGAAGTTGGCTTTCAAAGTCAGGTGTAAACTCGAAGAAAAGTAAGTTCACAAATGGAAAGTAATATAATAGATTGAGTTTTGAAAGAGTTGGTGGGCTGATATGGTGTTGTACTCGAGTATGCTCTATGTAATAAAAAAATGTTGAATCTGATACTTATCAATGTTGAGTTACTCCAATTTTATTAGAATACATTAGATGTATTTATGTAAAACATCAACACAATTTGGCTGCTTGAATGTAGATCTTGATTGTAGAAATGTAGATATACTATTTATTATTATTATTATTATCAATTTCTTTTTCATGTGCCTTATCTCAATAGGATGCTCTGAGGAGTTGAAATTGAATTTTTAAAAACGTTACATTTGATCAATTTTTACACGAATAACTTAGTTTATCTTGACCTCTTGATTTGGTTGTTTACAGATAGTTAATTTCAAATAAAAACTTTCAAGCAGATTGAAGTGAACTTTTGTGTATTTTTGTAGGTTGTGGGAATTGAGTGTATTTGAAAAAATGACTGTTGTTAATTTGGAAACTTAATTTGGTGTTGTTGTATCAGTAATTCATACTACTTTTTATGGGCTATTGAGTGGACTAGTGTAAATGGGTTGTTTGTCATATTCATCATACTCAACAATTTCTTTGATAATTCTTTGAGTTTTCCCACATTACTTTCCGTAAATTTGGTGGATGTTTAAGCCGTCATGATCAAACATCACATTGGGATAATTTTTGTAGTTTCCTCCTTTTTTATTATTCTAATTTCACTTACATTTACTATCAAAATATATCCTTCATAAATCACTGGTTGTCTTTGCTTGAAATGGTTATTTTTTACTCTGGGGTGTTTTCCCCAATAATGTAGCTCATGGGCGTTGTAAGGGCGATCAATCTTATGTATATTTTGGTAGAACAAAGAAGACATTCTGGCAAGATGGGAAAATGACTCCCGGTAAATATTGGTTTTAAAATTATAAATTGGGTCTCGGATGTAGAAAATATTCCTCTATAATTTGAGTTGAGGACAAATTTATAAATTTTTATTTAATATTGACGGATTTCCAATCTTCCCAGAATGTCTGCTTTGCTCGACCAGACTATTCTTTATTGTGGTAATGGGTATTACAAATAAGTCATTTTACAAATAGTGAATTTGTACTTTACAGGTACAAGGAGGCTGGCAAAAACAAATGGCTGTTCGAGAAGCTTCGATTTTAATGTATTGTTTATATTGACTAATAAATAAGTGAAAATTTTTTATTGGGCGATCTTAGTTATTTATAGTTTACCGTTGGTATTATCAGTTTCTTTTTTACGTCTATAGTCTTTACTTACGATGCTGAGAATTTAAATTTAGTGTAGTCAGTAGAGCATAGAGTAACCGAATTAAGTGTTTGTATAATTTTTTTAATTATATAACAGAAAGGCACTCTACTACTTACTACTACTCTAATACTTACTCTACTACTACTCTATGCTAGAAATTCTATTCTCAGCGCTCGTTTAAAATATCTTGAACTATCTAATTTGTAGGCTACTCATTCACATGGAAGTATTTCCGCTTCATCAAGTGAATGCGTAATCTTAATCATACATTTAAACGAAGATGAAGCATAGTCTGGATAATTTTTATTGCTTTTTGCTCAATCTTACTTGATCGTATGTAATATTATACGGGGTTTTTTCATAGCTATTGCTGTCCTTGGTCCTAAGATTTCAGTTGTGGAATATATAGCTGACGTCAAAAGGTTAGGAGGTTTCGTCTGTCTCTTGTAGGTGATATAACCTACTTCTATCTGAAAAAAGTATCTATTGCGTTGTCCGATCTCAAAAACATCATCTAGGCTTAGCGAAGTGAACACTCTGACATCAACTGTTTGAGTGCATAAGGAGCAAACGAAATCGCCTTACTTTTTGGCATCGGCCATATTAGTTTCGATCCGTATTTCCGTAGATTTAATTGGTGCAAAGTTTTACAAAAACACCAAGCGTGATTGAAGACAAACTTATTTCGTAATTGATTTGTAGTAACAGTATCAATGAACACGGAATGGAGTGTAAAGGTTTTCTTGACGATCACGCGGCTTGTTCTTGGAAAATGATTAATATTTTGACTGATATTCTGCCGACATGGTTGGCAGGTAGAGCTCTGTAGCTTTTCATGAAAAAACATTTTAAACATTCTATTCTCTGTTTCATTTTTCTTATGTCTTGAATAAAAAGCGTTGTATGTTTCTTCATAGAAAATAGTTTTTTTGGCCAGATTCCGAATAAAAATGGAGTTTTAAATCACGTCGTCAAACGAAACCCATGCAACAAATCTCTATAGAACTGATTGAATTTGTTTTATATTACTGTTTTAAAATTCAATTGATTTTAATGCAACTGGTCGGTTCACTATTTTTGTTGGCAACCGCTAGAATTAAAATTGACATTGAAATTTTAAATACTGTACTCCTGCCTCATTTAAAGCTTGATAAGCTATTTTTAGAGGGATATTAATAAATAGTTCATTCCAGGTGCACAGAACATTGAATAAGAAAAAATCAAGTAAGGTGATGTCTGGCTGGAGTAGGTGATAGTGAAGATAAGAAAGAATAGAAGATAAATGAAAACACTTGGAGTGGAAAGGTAAGAAATCTGAAGTTGGCTTCCAAGTATGTAGTACTTATACTTAGTAAAAATATCAAATCCGGTCCAAACACAACCTTATTTCGTCTTCCAGTCTTGTAAAACTTAGTTAAAGTTTTGGTATAGTCTGTCCAAGCAAAGAAGACGCTCTGGCAAGATGAGAAAATGACTCCAGCTCGGTCAATATTGGTTCAAAAATTATCGATTTGGACTCAATCGTAGGAATCATTCTGATCTACAATGTGAGACCAAATCAATATTTTTTGAACCAATATTGACCGAGCTGGAGTCATTTTCTCATCTTTCCAGAGATGTACTTCTTGCTTGGACTATATGCTTAGCTTTTGCTAGATGATCTATATAGACTACCAGACACTACCTTGAGTATAGTTTACTTAGTATGTATATTTTAGCATCAAAATATTGGAAAAACCACCTGTAGCTGAATTTTGAGGAATTCCATTCTTGGAAAAGTGATTGTTAAACTTTCAAAATTAGGTCGAATATCAATATTGATATGTTATTTGGACTCTACTTCTCATGCTCGACAACTTTTAGGATGAGGGTGTAGTGGATTTATTGTTACTTCATGAGTTACATCAGATTTAAAAGCAGTTAGGACTTTTTTTTGGATTTTTCATGAAAAATGGGAGTTTTGATTAACTGGAAAAAATTTTCTATTCGGCCGATTCTCTTTTTCTTTTTTTAATCAACGCAGATTTTAGTCCTCTTTAATTTCTATCCAGAGCACTTTCGCTAGGATCAACCGTTTTCGGGTTTTATGCAAAAAACTGAAAAATTGTACTATTTACCACCCCTCCCGCCCTATGCTTACCCTCCAGGTCCGGGGACTTTTAGTAGTGAAACCTAACTAGCCTGAACAAATCCCAGAGGTCAAAAATTGGGGCATATTTCATGCACTCTATACCCGTGTGGACAGGCTTTATTGACTGGACTAAGGCTGAGGCCGCACTGTCGGTGTTTAGAGCGTGGAGGGTGAAGGGTAGTTGGTAAATCTATAGAACATACACAGTAATACGTCGTATGAATAGTATGTGTTCAGCCGCCATCTTGAAATTCTTAAATATGGACAACATAACCTCAAAAAACAGTATGACATCATACCATTCATACGATGTATTACTGTGGATTAAGGAGCTATAAACACTAGTGTTTCTAGAGCCCTACTGTGGATGGTGTGTGTGTTCTATAGATTTACCAACTACCCTCCACGCTCTACCCACCGGCAGTGCGGCCTCAGCCTAAGAGTCTATTCTCTAACTGATGATACTGAAGTAGGCCTATAGTATGATCAAACAAAGAAGACATTCCATCAAAATTTAAGATGAGTTACTGCGCATGCGCATATCTAAAAATTTAATGTAAAATTACTTTCGCCTACGTACCTCTGGTTAGATGTGATAAGACAATGGTGATAGTGGGACTTATCATTTCGATTATTGTCATTGTCTTATAATTTTGAAGGAATGTCTTCTTTGCTCGACCAGACTATCATTGCAGAATAATCGTGTTTAATTGGACGGAGTTATGCAGAAAGGAACCAACCAACTTTTGAGATATCGCGTACCCTACCAAACTGCACTATAACTCCTAAACTATCAATGAGCTAGAGTGAAATGGCAGCGACATAGAAAAAATTAATTCTCTAAATGATGAGGAAGGTTTTTGATATCTTATCTTCAATGGTTGCTGAGATACATTCAATAAAAGAAATCCTTGCAAATGAAAACTTGAAGGGCGTGCTGGGAGGAAAGCAATAGATGGGTAGGGCTGTGGAATTTTGGCAGAACACTTGTCTGTATGATGGTAATAATTGGGTAGAAAATTAGCCTCATATGTTTTTTTTTCTTTTTGAAAAACTAAAATTTTAGTCTGGTTCCTAATAATGAAATTTCTCATTTCATGGCAATTATGTGGGTTGGTTCCTTTCTGCATAACACATAAAGTAAGATATTTGTTTTGCAAAAAGGAACCAACCTATATAATTGTTATAAGAGTTGGTTCCAGTGATTTTTTCATCCAAAACAGTTACCTAGGGGTTGGTTTCATTTTTCACAACATAAATAAAGAGTTTTAACTCAACCCAAATATTGAAAAAATCAGATTTTTAATTCTCGTGGATTAGTTCTCATATCAACCCAAATATTGAAAAATCGGATTTTTAATTCTCGTGGATTGGTTCCTTCCTGCTTAACTACCGTACGTCCAATTATGACAGAACCAATACAGTACATACAATGAGTACACAATACTATACATATAACACACATATATAATACATATATATAATACATATAACAGTACTAATACTGTTCCTTGGTAAAAAAACATACCTAAATATCATTTACAAAATGTCCAAAAGTCCTCAATTACTAACATAGCCGCCATTTTTGTTTTCTCATTTTCATCTAAATTTTCAGTTTTTTTATTTCAGCGGCTTTGAGAGGGATACTAAAGCGGTCAATTATGTAAAATTAGTTTGAATGAAACACGTTAGTAGTTCGTCACTTTGATGGTTATTAGAGATAATTTACAAAATAACATGAACAAACTCAATTTTTCAACTTCTAAGTCTCATTGTTGACCGGTATTTTCAAACAGTTTTAAGAATATTAATTACCATTAAGTTAGGGATTTATTTTTCAATCCCATGAAATATTAAAAATAAGCTATTATTATTTTTAAATTTAACTGATTAATCCCACTTACAGTTAAAAAGCTAAAATTATTAAATGGGACGATAAGACCCTATAGATCTTTAAATTTTTTTAAATGATTTAATATAGTAGAGAATCAAATTCTGAAGTTCATAGTCAGACAAAAAAGCAGGTTTAAAAATATTGCTTTTTTGTTGTCTCCTTTAAATCTAATTTGTGATGTTTGGTGCGTTTTAGACGAAAAAGTTACTGAACATTCTTTTCTTCAGAATTTGATTCTCTACAATCATTCAAAATACCGGTCAACAATTATGTTTATTTTTTTATTTGTGAGTACATACAAAAAGCTCACAGACATGAAGTCCATTAAAAGCCTTATTGATATATGTCATTATACAGAGTGTTACAGAATAGAATAGAATAGAATAGAATTTATTGTCCAAAAACATACAAATGCATTAAGACATAGTCAGTAAGAAAATAATAACACACTATAAATATCATCACAAAATTCAAAATGTAAATACCTGTTCTATATCACAGTCAAAATAATCATTCAAGGACCACAAAAGGATAGCTTATCAAACAGTTAGTTAATGTAAGTTTAAAACTTTTTCAAACAGTCAATACTTTTAAAGGAAGCTGGTAACTTATTAAACATTTTCATGCCAAGGATTTTATGACTTTTGGACATTTTGCTTAACCTACAGAATGGAACATCAAGCCTGTGCATACCTCTGGTATTGTATCCATGTACATCCAGATCTTACATTTGTAACATGATAATTTCTTTTGTTTCAATTAATACATTCAATACAAAAGGCTATATACAGTAGAGTACTTTCTCATTGATAAAAAGTGGCTTGCAGTGATCTTTGTAACCAGCTCCTGCCAATATTCTTATTGCTTTTTTTTGTATGAGTAATATGTCATGAACACCACTAGAATTACCCAAGAGACAGATACCATACAGTAGTATGCTCTGGAAAAAACTATTATATAAGCTAATTTTAAATAGTTCTTAGGTACATTTGCATCTAGGGCTCTCAAAAGGTACACTACTCTAGAAAGTTTGTTTACAGATGTTGTTTGTATGTAAATCCTCCAGGTAAGCTTTCTGTCTAATGTCAGTCCAAGTAATTTGACTTCATCTAATGATCCAGGACAGTGAATAGTGGTTCTTTTTTGACTAAATATAATTGATTGTGTTTTATTTCCATTCATTATGAAACCATTGGCTTTAAACCACACTGCAGCAGTATTAAAAGAATTTTTACAATCAGTTAACAATTTATTTACATCCTGACCTGAATTTACCAGTGTAGTACCATCTGCAAAACATATAACATCACAGGGAATATTATTAGATACATCATTTATCATAACCAGAAACAGCAGTGGAGTATCACGGATCCTGGGAGACACCCCAGTTGACATTTATACAATTTGACATCTGATTATTGTACAACAATTTGCTTCCTGCTATTCAGGTGGGATTTGATCAAAGAGATTGAGGGTTTCACCAAGACCATAGCATTCTAGTTTAGTCAACAAAGTTGCATGATTAACACAATCAAATGCTTTACTAAGATCACACAGTGTAGCTCCAGTATCCAGTCTTCCCTCATAGTTTGAAAGGATCTCAAAACCAACTGAGACACAGCTTGATGTACCTTCCCATCCTGAAACCGAACTGACAGGCCCTGACAGAAGATTATTTTGTTCAAAATGCTGGTACAGTTGAGAATGCATTATATGCTCCAGAACCTTACCCAATACAGGAACCAAAAGAAATAGGGCGGTAGCTAGATGGACTGTCTCTGTCACCTTTTTGAAGATTGGCACTACCTTGGAGAACGCGAGAACATCTGGAAATGTACCTTCAATCAGGCATCTGTTGATACAGAAGGTCAAAGGCACCATAATGACGTTAATAATTGACTTGAGCAGAGAGCTGGAAAGATCCCATAAACATCTTGACTTCCTTGTGGTCTTCGGGCTCTTCACATGTTGCATCACTTCCCTTGCATGTCACCGGTTCCCACTGGAAGTTTGGTGCATTGATGTCACTTGGTTCTAAAATTTCAATTGCAGTAGCCGTATCCCCACTGGCTGTCTCAACCGCCTCTCTCACTGATGAGGAGTGCAGAACGTGTTGAAATCATCTGGGTCCAATTGATATCTGTGGCCCACAGTCCTTTGATGTCTCTTTACGGATGGCATCCCATGCAGCTTTTTACACTTGTTGTCAGAGTTGTCAATAGCATTTGCAATATACTGCTTCTTTGCCTCATGATACATTTCTTGTAGTAGTGTCTGTACTCCAAGAGAGCTCTGTGTGAGAACATCGGTCTTCAAGAATCTGTATGTCTGTCATGTAGGGACAACAAAATTATGCTTTTCCCATCCAATTCTTCATTGTACCCATAGTAGTTTGGTATTTCCATGCTTGACTCCCTATTTTCACCGAGGAAAGCATTTTGTAGCACTCCATGACACCAACAAAGAACAGGTTAAAATTGTTCTCAGCAGACAGACCAACATTGAGGCATGACAGTCTACCATAGACAGAAGATGAATGTACTGCTCAGTTTTCCATCAGTGATAAGTCTCTTGAATGTGAATACAAGAGGAATGTGCAATAATTCTCAGGCTGATTCCCTACACAAATTGGAGAAAAATGTCTCCATATGGAGGATATGACATGATGCGTTGTTAACAAATATTAAATCTTTCAAAAGCTTCATTCATAGGTACCGTACTAGAATTATCAATTCCTTTATAAAATTAGTAGAGAAATTCAATGAAACCAGTTTGAAAGTTTGTGCTTGAACTGATGATATTGAGATAATAGGGAAAATGCTAAAACACAATTTTTCAACAATTGAGAGTTATATAGCTGGATATGAAATCATAAATTTGTATTTTAATTAGATGGGTGTTGTGAACAATCGAATTCTAAAGAAAAGTTCAAAAATTAGCGGTAATGTCTAAATCTCATAAGTCCACTGATAAAAAAGCAAGATAAACAATAAAATAGGGAAAAAAACAGTGTTAAGACGCGGATTTTGAGATTTGCTAAGGTTTTATCGTATAATGTTTATGAGTTAAATTCCAACTTTTAGGTGATGAATTGATTTACTTCTAGTTACTCATGATTCTCACTTACAATTCCAATTACAGTTCAATTCAATTTCTTCCCTGATAAATATTGTAACTGAGGCGCAGCTGAAAACTTTATTTGTCTTTTATTATTAAGGAACTACTTGAGCCTGAAGATTGGAATAGCCCACAAAATATAATATCTCGACTTTCCGATAATTTGAGAAATAGTTATTATTTGGCTGTTGCTCGACTTTCTATTTCAAACGCCTTCAACTTGAATTTTACTGCTTTTTAATGCCAACCAATCTTTAGCACATAATCGTAATAATTTAAGACACACTTGCACTAATATTAGTAACAGCGATCTATTTAGAAGTTCATGATTTATGAACCATGTCACCGTCGTGCATTTTGACTGGATAAGTGAGTTTAGTGGTAATACAAAAGTCTGGTGGGTAATCTTGTTACATTTGCGTTTAGATTCTTGAAAAAGGATAATCTTGTGTTTTCAGATCGTCGTTGAATTATGGATTGTCTTGAAAGGAAGTTGGTTGATTTCTACCTCCTTTCATTCTCTGAATACATTGTGGTATTTTATGTTACGATTCACTTAATGGGTTACACTATACAATAGATAAGGATAGGATGGGGTGACTATGGTTATAATTCATCCGCAGTTTTTTCACATCACAGTTGCTGTGATTACTCAGTAAATCAGTACACATACCGTAACTGTTGCATTAAAATTAGTAGGCCTACCCAATAATATTGTATATAATCACTGATATTATTTACAATCTTTCAACACAAATTCTGAAAAGGAATTAATATTTGAAAGTTTCTGAACCGCTTATATCGGTAACAATCTCTTTCTATATAACATGTAAGCTACTTAACCTTCATTGAGGCATTTTTGACATGGTAAATTTATTTCTGCAAATTTCCATGAACTTAAATATTGATGGAAGAATTAGTAGACATTACGATATACTACACAGCCACACTCGGCCGGCAACCAGGGAACTGGTTCGAAAAATTTCAAGAAAAGTTTTAAAACCCCTTTATTTGGTCTTTTTTTTTTTAAAATTTCCCTTTAAAAAATTTTCCCTTTTGGGGCCCCCCAAAATTTATTTGCCGGGTGCTTTAATTTTTTTATTTTTTTTTGGGGAACTTTTTGAAAATGGCCGGGGAAAAATGGGGTTTCGGGTTTTTCCCAAAAGGGCCCCCCCCCCCTTTTTTGCCTGATTTTAAAAAACTCCCTTTTTTTTTTAAAAAGGGAAAACATTTTTACCCCAAAAAAACAAAATTTAAAAGAAAAAACCCTTTGGGGCTACCCCTTTTTTAAAAAAAATTTTTCCATTCCCCAAAAATTTTTAATTTTAGCCAAATAAAAATTTAAAAAATTTCAGGGAAAAAATTTAAAAATTTTTGGGTTTTTAAAAAACCTTTTAAAAAAAATTTAAAAAAAAAAAAAATTGAATTTATTTTTTTAAAATTTTAAAAATTTAAAAAGAATGTTTAAGGGGTTTATTTTAAAAAAATTTAAAAATTTTTAAAATTGAATTTGTATTAAACCCAAAAAATTTTTTTTAAAATGGGTTGGAATTCTTTTAAAAAGGGAACAATTTTAAATTAAAAAATTTTTAAAAAATAAAATATGGAAAAATTTTAAAAAATTTTAAAAAAATTAAATTTAAAATTTTTTGGGGAAAACCAAATTTATTTTATGTTTTTTTTTTTAAAATTTAAAAAATTTTTAATTTTTTTTTTTTCCCCGGGGTAAAAAAAAGGTTTTTATTTTTGTTTTTAAAAAAAAAATTTTTGAAATTTGAAATTTTTAAAATAAAAATTTAAAAAAAAAAATTTTTTTAAATTTTTTTTTCCGTTCCTGAAAAATTTTTTTTCCCCTTTTTTTTGGGGTTTTTAAAACCTTTTAAAAAGTCAGGGGAATTAAATTGGGGGGAAACCCCTTTTCCCAAATGTGGGAAAAAAAAAATTTTGGGGGGGAAAAAAAGGGGTTTTTATTTCGGTTTTTGAAAGTTAATAAAATTTTAAAAGTTCCCTTTAATTTTTTTTTTAAGGTTTTTGTTTTCTTAAAAAAAATTTTGAAAGGGGGTTTTTAGGTTTTCATTTTTTTTTAAAAATAGGGAAAAGTTAAAATTTATGATTCCCCCAAAGGTTTTTAAAAAATTTTTCTTTTATTTTTTTTAAAAATTTATCCCAAAAATTTAAAAAAACGTAAAAACAATTTTTAAAAATTCAAATTTTTTGGTTTTGTTAATAAAAATTTTAAATTTTCCCCCAGGTTTTAGTTTTTTTTGGGAAAGCCCCAAAAAAATTTTTTAATTCTTTTAAAAAAAATTTTTTAAAAAAAATTTTAAAAAAGGATTAAAAATTTTTTTTTAAAAATTTTTTTGGCTTTATGTTTTTAAATTTTAAAAATTGAAAAATTAAAAATTTTTTCTAAAAAACCCAACCGGAAAAAGGGAAAATTTGGGGTTTTTTTTGGGGTAATTTGAGGTTTTTTGTTTGAAATTTCAAAAAATTTTGCCCATTTAATCAAAAATTTGGGTAAAAAAAAATTTTTTAAAAACAAAAGGGAAATTTTATTTTTTTTTTTTAAAAACCCCAAATTTAATTTTTTTCGGAAACATTTTTTAGCCAAATTTAAAATTAAAATTTTAAAGTTAAAAAAAATTTTATAAGTAAAAATTTACAAATAAAAAAAAATTAAAATAAAAAAAATTTTTTAAAAAATTTTTGAAAAACCCTTTTTCAAAAATTAAAGAAAAAAAAAGGGTTTTTTATTTAAAAAAAGAAATTTTAAAAAATTTTTTTAATTTCCCCCAAATTTTATTTCTTTTTTAAGAATTTCTTTTGTTTTAATTTATTTTTTTTAAAACAGTTTATTTTAAATAAAAAAAAAACAAAAAAAAAATTTTAATTAAAAAAAATTTGAAAGGGGGGAAAAAAATTTTGCAAAAATATTATTTAATTTTTAAAATTTTGTTTTTTTTAATTTTTAAATTTGGGGTTTAAAATTTTGTTTTAAAAATATGTTTTCTTTTTTTTGAAATAAAAAAAATTTGGATTTTTTTTAATAATTGCCTTTGGGTTAAATTTTGGGAAAAAGGGTTTTTAAAAATTTTTTTAAATTTAATTTTTTACCCCTTTAAAAAAAGAAATTTAAAAAATACAAAAGGGGGGTTTTTAAATTAAAAAAAATTATTTTGGTATAAATTTTTTAATTTTTAAAAAAAATTCTTGGTCCCCTTTTAAAAATTTTAAAAATTTTTTATTTAAAAAAAAACATTTCAAAAATTTTATTAATTTTTTGGGGAAAATGGGGGAAATTTTAATGAAAAAACCTTTTTGAAAAAAAATTTTTTCAATTTTTAAGAAAAATGAAATACCCTTTTTAAAAAATTATCGGGGCAAAGGGTTTTGGCCCGCCAAAAAAAACCTAAAAATTTTAAAGGAAAATAAAGGGGAAAAATAAACCCTTTTTTCCCTTAATAAAAATCCTAAAAATTTAAAAAAATTACCCCAAAAGGGGCCCCCCTTTTACGGGGAAAAAAAAAACTAAAATTAAAAATCGCGGTTTGAAAAAAAAGGGTTTAAGGAAATTTTTTAAAAACCTTTTTTGGGGGGTAAAAATTTTAAAATTTTGGGTTTTTTTTTTAAAAAATTTTAAAAATTTAAAAATGAAAAAAAAAACCCCCAAAAGAAATTTTTTCCCAACATATTTTTTAAAATTTGGGGAAAAAATAAAAATTTTTTTTTTTTCCAAAAAAAATTGGGAAATTTTATTTTAAAAAAAAATTTTGAAAATTTTGGGAAAAAAAAAAAATTTTTTTTTTTAAAAATTTTTCATTTTTGAAAAAAATTTTCAAGTTTTTTTTTTCAAAAATTAAATTTAAATTTTTTTTTAAAAATTTTGTATTTTTCAAAAACAAAAATTTTAATTTGGAAAAAAACTTCAATTATTTAATTCAATTCAAAAACTTTTTGGGAAAAAAAAATCGTTTAAACAAAAAGAGATTGAATAAATGTTAAAGGCAATAATCTTCTCAGATAGTTTTTCAAACTTTTTCCTTACCCCTCCTTTTACATACCCGAAAAACCCCGTTTTAAATTTTATAATATTTTTTAGGTAGAAACTTAATTTTGACAACTTTATATTTTTTTTCCCTTTTTGAGCTGAAAAATGCATTAAAAAACTTTTTCACAACATTTTTGTTTTTCGTGGGGCATCAAATTTTTTGTAAGAAAAAAAACAATGGGGTTCTTCAAATCAATTTTAAAGTTTGTATTCATTTAAAAAAAAAAATTGCTATTTCAAAAATTTTTAAAATATTTTATTTTTAGGCTCTAAATTTCTTGAATCTATTCTGAAATATTTTTCTATATTATTTTGAAAACCTGAATCAAAACCAACAAGGACAAAAAGTCAAATTTACCCTATTTTAAATCATCAAACAAAAAATTGGCAAAGGGTAAAAATTCCCCCAGAAGGAAAAAATCGTTTAAAATTTTTTGGGGAAATTTCCCTTTGGTATAAATTTCAATATAAAAGTATTTTCAAGAGAATGAATTTGATTTTTGTTTTTGGAATATCAAAATTTTTTAAAAACAAAGGAATGACCCTAGATTTTTCCCGTCTTTTTTTTTTGGGGTCAAATTCCCTTTAATAAAAGGGGGGCGGCAATGATTTTAAAAAAAATTTCGGCAAATGGGAAATACACAATTTCTCCAAAATTTCAAAATACGTTTGTTTCAAATTATAGATCAGAATTTCCCTTTCTTTATAATTTTGGACAAATATTGAGAATTGGAGCTTTTTTCCCCGCAAAATCTTCCGAAAACAACGGGGCGCCAAATAAAAAAACTGCCTGCTTTTTTTACGCCCCTTTTGGCCCCTGAAAATCAAAGAAAATAGTATAATCAGGGGGAAAAATCGCTTTTTTCCCAAAACCCTACCTCTGCATTTTGGGAATCGGGGATTAATTTAAAATGCACTTTTTACCTCTTTTCCCCCCTTTTCTTTTTTTTAAAAAAAACTTCACCCGCATCTATTTCGCGGCTGAAAGGACGTATTTAAAAAATTTTTATTTTTTGCTATTTGGTGTTTCTACCATTTTCCCGATCTCGCCCCAATTTTTTCTGCCGGCCCTAATAAGGGGGCCCGGAAAAAGAAAGGGCCCCCCAAATTTAGATTAGTTTAATTTTTGCCAAAAAGACCCGGGGTATTTTTTCCCAAAACCCGATGGTATCAAAAACTGGATGGAAATTAAAGGGTGAATTTTTTCCCAAACCCAAAGGAATGCATTTTCAAACCAATTTTTGTTTTTTTTTAAATCGTTCTCGAATATTAATTAAACCAACGGAAAAAATTTTTAATTGAACGAATTTCGCGTTTTGTCCCTTAATCCAAAATTTTGGGGTTTTTATTAAATGCCAATTTTTAAATAAACTTATTTTTAAAAAATTTGTCAAAAGGTTTAATTTAAAAAATTTTTTAAATTTTAAAAAATTTTAAAAAAAAAACTATAAAAATTTTTTACTTTCCTTTAAAAAAATTTTATTTTTAAAAAAAAATTTTAAAAATTAAAAACATTTCGGACAAAAAATTAAAATTTTTTTAAAAATAAAAAAACCCCTTTTTAAAAATTTTAAATTGGGGTGTTTTTTAAAATTAAAATTTTTTTTTATTTAATTTAAAATTTTTGTTTAATTAAATTTTTTGGGTTTTACTGGCAAACATTAACAGTTTTTTTTCTCCCCCATATTTTTATTTTTTTATCTTAATTGCTTTTTTAAAAAAAACCCTTTTTTTAATTAAAATTTCTTTAATATAAAACATTTTGTTTTCTTTCTTCAAATTTTTTCCAAATTTGTTAAGATTTTTTTTTATATTTTCTTCCGGAAAAAGAGTTGGGCCTGGGGATGCTTTAGCTGTAATTTAAAAAAAATTTTTTTTAAAAATTTTGGAAAAATGTTAAATTTTGCCAAAATTTTTCAAAATTAAAATCTTTTCTATTTTTCCCGGGGGAAAATATTTAATTCCCAGGAAATTAAATGTAATTGGGTGGAAAAAAAAACTTCACTGAATTTGCGTTTTAAGAACAAAAAAATTTGGTTTAAACCCTTTAAAAGGGAATTTTTTTTTTTTTAAAAAAAAATTAAAAAAAAAAAATTTCTTTTTTTTTCCTTTACCTCCCTTTTTTAAAAAAAAAAATTTTTTGGGGAAAATCGAAAAAAACCCTACAAAAATTTTTTTTAAAAAGTTTTTAAAAAAATTCCGGGATAAAAAATAAATGGAAATAAAAATTTATTTTAAAAAATTTAAATAAATTTTTTAAAGAAAAAAAATTTTCAGCTAAAAAAATTAAATTTAACTTTTGAAAAAAAATTTTAAAAAATTTTCCTTTAAAACTTTTTTTCACCAACAAAAAAATTTTTAAAAAAATTATTTCTTTATTTTTTTTTTTAAATTTTTTAAAATAATCAAAAACAAAGGTTTTGGGGTAAAAAAAATGATTTTTTAAAAACTTTAAAACAAAATTGTCCCCCCCCTTTTTTTTGGAATTAAAATTGGAATTTTTGGGCCCCCAAAAAGGTTCGAAAATTGGGGATAAAAAAAATAAAAAAATAGGTATAATTTGGGGTTTAAGGAAAAGGAAAATTTTAAAAAAAAAAATGCAATAAGAAAAAAAAACCCGTTTTTTATCCCCGTTGTTTTTTTGGTCATTTTTTTCAGGGCCCCAAAAGGGGGGTTTTTCCGGGTTTTTTTCCCCTCGGTCGATGGCGCCCGCCCCTTATTTTTTCCCCAAACAAAAAACCGGGAAAAGGGGAAAATTTATCCAGCTCGGTCAATATTTTTTAAAATTTTAAAAATTTGGGCTCAAATTTTAAAAAATTTTTAAAAATTTGGAAAAATTTTTTAAAAATTTAAAACCAGGGATTTTTTAAAAGGGGGGGGGTTTTTTTTAGGGAAACGGGGGGGGAAATTACCCCCCAAAAAAAAAGAACAACCCCTTTTCCCCCTAATCTTTCCCCCTTTCCCCCAAAAAAAAACATTTTTTTTTTTTAAGAAAAAGGGGGAGGTTTTTTGGGGTTTCATTTTTTCTGTTTTTTGACTTTTTTGGGGTATCCCAAAAACTTAAATATCAAAATTATTTAAAATAACCCTTTTTTTTTTTTTATATCGGGAAAATATTCCCCAAGAAGAAAGGGGGTAAAATTTTTCAAATTTTTAATATTTTTTTTAAAAAAAATTTTTAAAAACTTTTAAAAAACTTTCCCAAAAAAACGTTTAAAATTTAAAAAATTTTTTTTTATTTTAAAAAATTTTGAAAAGTTGAAAAAATTTTAAATTTTTTAAAAAAAAAAAAATAATAAAACTTTAGAAAAGTTAAAAATTAAAATTTTAAAATTTTTTTTGGGCTTTTTTTTTAAAATTTTTTTTTTTTAATTTTAAAAATTTATTTTATTCAATTAAAAATTTTTTTTTTTAATTCTTTTTAAATTTTTTTTGTTTTTTTAATTTTAAAATTTTTTTTAAATTAAAAAAAAATTTTTTTAAAAAAATTTAATTTTTTTAAAAAAAAAAAAAAAATTTTAAAAAAAAAAAAAAAGAAAAATTTTTTTTTTAAAAAAACCCTTTTAAAAATTTAAAAAATTTTTTTTTTTGAATTTAAAAATTTTTGGGGGTTTTGTTGCAAACCCCTTTTCAGAAATTTCCCCCCTGTTAAATTTTTTGGGTTTAAAAATTTCCGAAAAATTTCCGGGAAAAAAAAACAAAGGGAATTTTAAAATTTTCCCAAAAAAAATTTTGGGTAATTTAAAAAATTTCCAAAAATTTTTAAAAAAGGGCTTTTACCAATATTTTAAAAAAAAAAAGGTTTTTTTAAAAAAAAAAAAAAAGTAAAATTTAAAAAAAATTTTTTGGGGTTTTTTTTTAAAAATTTAAAAAATTTTTTAAAAAAAAAAAAAAGGAATAAAAAAACTCACCCCCCTTTTTGGGTAAGGGTTTTAAAAAAAATTAAAAGGTTTTAAAATTTAAAAAAAACCTTTAACCTTTTAATAAATTTTAAATTTAAAAAAAATTTTTAAATTTATCTAAAATTTTAAAACCTATAAAAATTTTAAAAAAATTTTTAAAATTTAAATTTTAATGGAAAAAAAAAAAATTTAAAAAAAATAAATTTCCCTTTTTTTAAATTTTTTTTTTAACAAAGTTAAAATTAAATTTTAAAATTTTAAATTTAAATTTTTTTTCAAAAATTTTTAAAAAAAAGGCCCCCAAAAAAAAACCCAAAAGGGGGGGGATTTTTTCAAATTAAGGTTTTAAAAAATTTTAAATTTTTTAAGGATTTTTTTTCAAAAAAAAAATTTAAAAAAAAATCTAAAAATTGTTTTAAAATTTTTTAAAAGTTAAAAAAATTTGAAAAATTTAATTAAATTTAAAATTAAAAAAAAAATTTTGCTTCCTTTTTGGGAAAAATAAAAACCCCTAAAAAATTTTCCCCCGGGGTTTAAAAAACAGGGTTTTAAAAAAAAATTTTTTTAAACAATGGCCTTTTTTGTCCCCCCCTCTTTTGGGGGAAAAATTTTTCCCCCTCAAAAAAACACCGCCAAATTTTAAAAAAGGAAAAAAAAGGGAAAGAAATTTTTAAAATTTAAAAAATCTTTTTCCGGGAAAAAAAAGTTTTTTTTAAAAAAAAAAGAAAAAAAGGAAAAAAATTGATTTTTTAAAATTTTAAAATTTGGTTCCCTTTGAAAAAATTTTTTTTTTCGTTTAAAAAAACCTTTCGTTAAGCCCCAAATTTAAAAAATTTTTTAAAAAAAAAATTTTTTTTAAAGTAAACCAAAAAATTTAAGGGTTAAAAAAAAAAATTTTTTAAAAAAAAAAAGGGGAAACTTTTTAAAAATTTTTAATTTTTAAAAAATTTTAATTTTAAAAAAGGACAAAAATTTTAAAACTTTTAAAAATGTTTTTTTAAACCCCAAAAAAAAGGGGGCCCCAAAAATTTTTTCAAATTTTTTTTTAAAAAATTTTTGCCAAAAAAAAAAATAGAATTTTTTAAAAAAAATTTGCCCAAAAATTTAAAAAAAAAGGTTTTTTTAAAATTAATTTAAAAATTTTTAAAAAAGAAATTTTTTAAAATTTATAAATTCAATTAAAAATTTTAAAATTTTTAATGTAAAAATTGTTAAGAAAATTTAAAAAAGTAAAGGTTTCTTTTTAAAAAATTTTTTAAAAATTTGGGGAAAAAATTTAAGTAAATTTTAAAAAGATTTTTAAAAAAAAATTTTAAAAAATTTTTTAAAAAAAAATTTTTCTGTGTAAAAAAATTTAAAAGTATGATTTATAAATTTAAAGTTTGTTTTATATTGACGTAAATTTTTTTTATTATTTGGTTGAAACTAATGGAATGGGTGAAAGTGTAACTAATTTTTTTTTGAACTGGCGGGTAAATCTTACTACCCCTACTCCCGGAAAAAATTTTTTACAATAATAATTGAGAAGTAAATTTTTATTTGTGTTTTTTTTTTTAAAAGAACAAATTTTTTAAAAATTATCACACGAAAAAAGGAATAGATTAATAATGTAAATGCTTGTTGTAAAAAAATTTATTTTAAAAATGGGTAAATTTAAAAATTTTTATAAATAATATTTTGCCATTAATTTGTTTTTTATTTATTTGAAATTTTACATTTAGATTTATCAATGTTCTACTTTTTATTTTTAAAATTTTTTTGTATCTTTTCCCTATTTTATACCCCTAATTATAAAGGGGTATTGTGCCCCTTTTTGGCAAATTCCTGGACTATAATGTTCTAAAGGGTCCTTTATCATAATATTGAATAATTTAATATGAATTTTTTATTATTAATATAAGAAAAATTTAATCATCCTTATAAATCAATATTAATAATTTTGAAAAATAACATTAATTATTATCGAAAACTTGTTGAGAGATGGGAAGCTTAAACAAACAAGCTTTGGGCTGTATATTGTTCTTGTTTTCAAAAGACCCGTATATAATAAAATAAACCCAATCGTTAAACAAAAAAAATATTTCAACAATTTTTTATTCATTTTGATAAATCAATTTTCAATATGAGGGACATCATAAATAAAAATTCATCTTTCCCACTCCCCCTCCCAAATAACTATCATATTATAATTTTTTTTATTTTGTCTGCAGAAAGAAAACCTTTTAAAACACTTATAAAATAACAAAAAGAAATTTTAAAAGGTTTTTTCTCTCCAATAATTTTAAAAAACCCCCTTTCCTAAAATGTGAAACATTGCAAAAAAAATAATTGATTTCATTCGCAACAAAAAATTAATATTTTTTAAAAACACTAAAATTATACCAAAAACCAATTGAAACGTTGATGCCAAATGAAACAAGTAAAAATTTTGAAGAAAAAACGGTATGAATTATATTAGGTCGACACCCCTAATGTAGGTGGAAATATCACTAAGTTTGATTGATTGGAGTCAAGGGCATCAAAAAACCCCGGTTAAATCTAAGGCGAGGGGTTAAAAAAGAAACCCTACTCTCATTTCAAAAAATTAAAACAAAAAGATTCAACTGTCACAAAAGGGGCGGGGCCCTACATCTTTGTGTTTTAAATAAAAAAGCAAGATATTGTCAAATTTTAGCGGACCGGGATTCCCCCTTTATAAGGTAAATAAATTTTCTCGAAAAATACGTTAAAAAAACTGTTATTCCACTTTTTAGGGTTAAAAAAGTGTTGTAAAAAATTCAGAGCAAAAAATAAAAATTTTAAATTGAGTTTATTTAAATATTTGTCTTTTTTTTTAAAACACAAAAATGTTGTCACAAAGTCACCATTTTTTACATTTTTACACCCACTTTTGGGGGCGTATCAATAAATATCCCAACATTGCCCCGAAACCCTGGTGAAAAATTTTAATTTAAAAACTTATCAACTTCACCACAACAAGAAAAAACCCCCCCGGGAAACCCATTCGGGAAAACCAACTTGCCCTGATCGTGGAAAAGGCTCAAGTCCTCGTGGTTAAAACGGGAAAAAAACCCGGGGTTTCCAAAGGGGGATCCTTTTTTAAAACAAGGGGGAAAAAGCGGGTTTAGGGCCCAAAGGGGGGAAAAATTTTTGGGGGCCCCCGGTTGGGGCTGGGGGAAAAAAAAACAAAAAAAAAAACCAGCCGCCCCCTCCCCTTTCCCAAGACCCCAAATTTTGGGGGGGGAGAAATTTAGGACTCCGGGGCTTTTTCCCTTTCCTTTTCTTTTTTTCGGCAACTCTTCTCGTATAACGAAAACCCTATCCAAAATAAAGAATCAGATCTTAGAAAATTTATCATACTATTACATGTCGCAAATTTCCCCAAAATCACAATAAAGCAGTTTTGGAAATGGACATAATAATCCTATGAAAAACCAATAAAAAAAATAAAACAAATAATAATTAAATGTGTGCCCCCCACCATTGCATTCATAATTTTTGTAAAATGATATGATCATAAAAATTTAAATAAATTTTGAAATTTGGGAAAAAATTTTGGAAATTTTTTTTTTCGTTTTTTTACCGTTAAAAATTAAATTGAATAAATTAGAGGGTGGGTTTACGACCGGGGTGGGGGAAAGAAACTTTTTTACCAAAATTTTGGTCTTTAAAATTTCCGAAAAATTTTTTTAAATTTTTCATTATATTAAACAACTATTCAGGACATTTCGCAGCCAAACCAATTTGGGGCCCAATTCCAAAATCCCAAAAATTTAAACGTTGAAAAAAAAGGGCCTTCAAAAATAATAATAAATTTTTATTAAATAAAATGGGCTAAAAATAAGAAAAGTTTTAAATTTTCTCAAAGGGAATTTTTTCTTTTTCTTTTTTTGTTAGGGGTTTTTGCTTTTAATAAACCTAAAAAACCCATAATCTAAAAATTTGTATCATTTGGTATTTTTTAAAAAAAGAGGAAAACGAAAAATTTTTTTTTTGGAAAATTAAAAATGCAAAAAAATATGATAAAGAACATAGAATTTTAAAAAAATTAAAATAGAAATTGGGCGGTATCATAAATCTGAATCACTGAAAAAAATAGCTTCAAAATTAACGAATATGAACGTGATTTTTTTACCCCATTTTGGGAAAATCCATTTCCTTACATTAAAAATTATTTTTTTCGAACCACCGGGAGACAACTACTAATTGAAAAAAAAAGAAGATGTCGTGACTAGTGTAAGATAAGAAAGCCAATCTCAAGTTCAAAAAACAACAAGGGTCCTTTCCCTATTCCCAAGGAAATCCTCCCCCCAAAAAAAACAGGTGGAAGGAAACGCGAAAATTTTTCCCCTGCAAAAGAAATAAAATTTTGAAATATGTCGCCAAATCTTCATATTTTATATTTTAAGTTATGCACTTTAAATTTTCAACTGGCTTACATTTTTTCTTTTTTACTGTCAAGTTTTGTTTAACTCTGTTTTGAATTTTTTCGGGTGTGTTTCTTCTATTATAAAGCCCAAAGTTTTTTAAGAATTACATGATAAAAAATCATTTAAAAAAGGGTTTTTTTTTTCTTTTTTAAAAACTTGAACAAATTTTTTAAAATTTTCATTTTTTGGGGGGTCATAAAATTTTATTTGACTTCTATAGATTTGTAATAACTATTCTCTTAAAAGGTGATTTTCATTGGGTGTGTAACTTGTGACAAAAATGAGAAAAAATATTTTCCTCATAAAAAAAAAGGGAAGTTTAGCATTTTGTAATAACGTAAAAATTAGTACCAAAGTAAAATTTTTAACGGGAAATACTCAATAGAAAATTAATTAAATGAGTTAATTATTCAATAAGAATAATACAAAATAATTAAAAGTATTTTGGCATTTGGTCCCCAATATTTTAAAAACCATTCAAAAATAGTTCTCATTAAAATAAATTTTTTTTTTTACTCGAAATTTTTTTTCTGTACTCAAATCTTTTCATTCAAAAATTTTAAGTCATCAAGTGTATAATAATACTCCTGAATATTTTTATTAGCATATTATCAGCAAGTAAAAATTTAATCCCCCGGAATAACTGTATACCCAACCAGATCAAAATTTTAAAAAAAAATGACCATATACCAAATAAGATTAGAGGAAAATAAAAAAGGAAAAGCAGCGAATATTCGAAACTTTTAAAATTTAAAAACTCCCAAACTCATCCTCACAAAAATGAGAATTTATCTTAGTTTACCCTTAAATTAAAAATAAAAGGGGGGACTTTCCTGTTCCCTTTTTTTACATTTTTTGGGACATCCTTTCAATAAAATCAACTTTCAGAAAGTTTTTTTTTTTTCAATATAACTTGAAATATAATTTGAAACCCAATCCCTAAAAAAAAGTTCTTCCCCTTTTCTTTTAAAAAAAGCTTGGGGTTTTTTTTGAAGTTTTTTTTTAAATTAAAAATAAAAAGACACTGTTTGTTAATAATTCTCACTTGTAACCAAACCCCAGAAATTTAAAAGGAAACACTTTTCATGGAGACATTCGATTCATTCTAAAGAATAGAATTTTATCTGTATTCAATGTTTTCCCCCTCACCCGAACCTATATTGGAAAACAATATTTTCAATATGCGGTAGGCCAAACATGCATGTTTATCTCATTAAAAAAATAAAAAATGTTGCGATTACAACAAATCAGAAAAAATTTTTAATTAATATTTAAGTTAATTAAAATTAATTAATTCCCTTTTTTAAAAATAAATAACAAAAAACTTCCAACTGCAAATATTTCCCAAAGTCAAATAGCAGTCGAATCCATTGAAAGAAACTGTTCAAAATTCCGCCCGGACCGGGAATCGAAACCGACCCCTCGGTTTTCCCCCAGGGGGGAATGAATGTTACGCGTGGTGTCGGAATTCATCGCTCTGGAATCCGAATGAACAGTAATTGAACACATACTGGTCTCCTACGTGGTGGTTTTCGATCTGTAATAGTTGGATTCTATGAACACCACCATCGAAAACTAACCGGTTTTCCGACTTCATACTTCACATCAATCTTCGGTGTTGTTATGTGATTGGATTGCGGTGTGCAAACATTGTATTTAAACGAAAAATCGACATGAAATCAATGATTGATAACTTATGTGGTCATGTGGTGGATTCGAAACGGTCTTATAGCATGTTGGCGTAATTGAGACAGATCTGATTAATTATTGGTTATTTTACAGTTGTATGATATGGTTCTCATATTATTACTACTGCATTGAAGATTTCTCTTTTTCTCTTTTAATATTACATTAGATCGAGTTTAACAGGAGACCATAATTTGATTATTCCTGTATTTGATTTTTACATCATATAGAAACTACATTTGTAAATCATTATTAGGGAAAACCTTCTATGATTTTGTGTAAGGAGAGGCTTTCAATTCGCATTTCCTTCCAAAATTTTAAATTTACTTGCAAAACCACCGAGGTATGAGTAATAGGAAATATAATATATCGGAATAGGTTTTGTTGCTTGTTTAATTAGTCCAACTGTTTAAATTAATAAAAGAAAACCTTGAATTAAGTTCAAGTTAGTGCTGTTTGCACCAGTTCGTGCTACGTTCAATTTGATTGCTAATGAATTACGTCAATATTCATGACTGTAAGATTCTGAATGGCCAACACAACATACACTGTTACACTGTCTGTTACAGAATTGAGAAAATTAACAGTTGCATTGTAGTATAGTCTGTCCAGCAAAGAAAGACCCTCGGGCAAGATGAGTAAAATATGATTCCAGTTTGGTCAATATTTGTTCAAGAATTATAAATGTGGTCTAATAGTAGATCAAATTGTTTCCATAATTTGAGATCAAATTAATAATTTTTGAACTAATATTGACTGAGCTTGAGTCATTCTCCCAGTTCTACAGAGGGCTTTCTTGTTTGGACAGATTATATAGAAATGATAATAAGCAGTGGATAGTAATCACCAGACTCAGAGCCTTATCGAAATAGCTGTGAGAGAGAACTGTTAATCACATTGTTTTACCTATTAAAATCGAATTACACGGTCCGCGGTACACACAAGCACTCACAGCACCGTTATGCAAGCTAAGGTGTTTAAATAAAAAGTACAGTAAGGTAATGAGGTGGTGAGAAAACACCCACCCACTGCTGTGGAATTCCGTTTCCCGAGCCCAACCCCAATATACCTTTAAAATTCAACAAATTTTTATTTACACAAACTTAAAGTAAATGAACAATAGTGTATCGTCATAAAATTTTAAAAGCTTATTAAAACTAAAATTATCATTAAAATACTGTCTAAATTATAATACCCTTTTTTTCACAAGTAGCGAAAATACACTTTTTTTAAAAAAACTATATTTTTATTTCAAATTTTCTGGTGGTAGGTGATTGTGAGCTTGCCCCCCATATAACTTGGTTTTTTTTCAAAAAATTTTTCAATCTAGTTACCACTTAAATTTACCCTTTACCCCTTGTAAAATAATGGTGGACCTTGGTTAGTTGAAAACTTCTCCATCCCCTATTTTTAAATTAGGTTTATATATAAAAAAATGCAAGGGACTGTTAGAAGTTTGTTACTTATGAATGCTTCTCTGGTTTGGGTGCAAGTCGTGCTAGATATCTGACAGCTTTTTTTGTTCAATGAAAATTTTATCCAAATTTGTCTTTGATGATGCCCCATAGTTCAATACCATACACTAATGGGGAGTATATCAGAGAAAAGTAGATGGTTTTTCCTTTGGCCGTTTGGGGTGATTTTCATCATCTGCAATATAAAATGTTTTTTGAAATTTTACTAATTAAATCATCTATGTGCTGTACAAAAGTGAGTTTGCTGTTAAAGTACCAAATAGCTTTACAACATGAGAATTGTCAACTGGTAGGGGCAAGTATAGCATTGGCGGGAATGACAAAGGTCTTTTTTGAATGAATCATATTTGTTTTCCCTTGCATTCACTCTGAGGTTAATCATTAAAATATAATTAACTCGTTACTTTTTAAATTCTGCTCATCCCCAAAATTTTTAATACATTCATCACTAAACATCAACGTCGTATCATCAGCATAAAAGGTAATGTGTGATTGTTTTGGTAATGATATTGAATATCATTAATATATATTATAAAAAAAAGAGGTCCTAATATTATTGAGGACTCCTGTACTAAGTTTTAAATTTTTGGGATCTATTCCTACTGCTTTTCCAGAAACTTTTAATATTGAAACCTGTTTGTCGATTGGGTTGAGTAGTTTGTAGCAATTACCCCTAATTCCTAATGGGTTAGCTTATAAAGAAGAATTATCTTATCTACGCAATCAATGTTTTGGAGGTTTTCAGCACACCAAGCAAATTTCCCATCTTCAATATGGATATCATTGCTCAAAATATCATCAAAGCGGTTGCCGTCGATTTACCAGGAATAAAGCCGTTTTGAAAAGGGATAAAAGTTTGTTACTTCTTAGATATTTCATTATCCTAGTAAAAAATTTTTTAAAAATTTTTTGGGAAATGGCCGGCAAAATTGATAGGGGACGATAATTGTTAGCACCCAAATCCCCTTTTTTTAAATATGGGTATGCCCTTCGTTATTTTTAGAGATCGGGGAAATGCCCTGTTGAAAGCAAGAGTTAATAATTTGAGAAATCGGCTGGCAATTACCTCGACAGGCTTCAGTACTTTAATAGGAATTTCATAAACCAATACATGATTTCTTTTTTAGTGCTTTGATAACGGTAGTAACCCGATGGATCGTGGGTAAGGGGAAAGAGGCTTTTTCTTGAAATAGACTTATGCAATTATTATTCGGTTTTTGTTTTTTTTTTCCTTTTTTGGGATCCTGCCTGAGAAAAAAATTCATTAAAACCCCAAAGCGTTTCGTAATCATTCTCAGTTAATTTATTATTGTAATTTAATTTTTTAAATTTTTTCGAATACCGTTGTTGCCTTTACCTCTAAAATTATTAATTATTTTCCAACTGGTTTTTGATTTATTACTGGATTTAGAAACTAAATTTCCAAAATATTTCTTTTTTCTTCTATCACCTTAGTATCATAAAACCTTTTAACCCCTGTTAATTAAATAAAGTTTTCCAGTCCTTTTTTACATCTAATTGTTGCCAGCCTAATCATCAATCTAATCTTTTTTATTTTCACTGCCCCAGTTGGACCTTTTTTCAGGTTTATCAGATTTGCCTTGAATTCTTATGGGGCAGTATTTATTGAATTTTTCCCAAAGTACCAAAAAATATGTTAAATTGCTCATTAGCATCGTTTTCTCCATAATAAATTAGACCAGTTTACATTTTTCAATGCGTTATTTAATTTTGTCATATTAGTCTGACTACAATTGTGGAATCGTTTTTTACTTTATTTCGTATTATTACCAAAACCATTACCAAAATTTTGATGAAAAAGTTTAAATTCAAACTTTGAGCAAGATCTGAGATAAACGTTAGACTTCAGCCTTATATTCGTTTGGAGATATTTAGTAATTATGTTGTCTAAAATATTGCTTGCCTGCGGGTAGCCTGTTTGATAGAATCATGTATACCAAATTGATTTAACATTTTTGAAACGTCTATTTGAAAACATTCGATAGAAAATCACTTTAAAAATCCCCCAAGTAAATTTTTATGTTTTAAATTTGATAATTGACAATTATCATGAGAGATATTTTCTAAAAAAATTTAAAAATTATTAGGAGGTTATAAATACCAATCACAATAATCGTTCCATTTTGAATAATCAATTTAATAGCTGTAATCTCTAACCTTTTAAAATTTTATTTTTCTGTGTTGATAGGGAAAGGGATTTTACTTTATCGTTATTTATCAATCTTGTACTTAAACAGAGCTACCCCCCTTTATTTAAACTTTTTTTTACAGAAACAATCAACAAGCTTCATATTCTTTTAAATTTTTTTAGATCCTTAACTTCATCCTTATTCCAAATTCATAATGTATGATATCTGGTTCTTCGTCTTAATTAGATTATCAATTCTGTCAATCTTATTCAAAATTGAGTTTTTATTTTGATGCATGAAACTAATATTTAAGACACGAGATTCTTCTCATTAGTCTGATTCCTCACACCTATTTTGGGGTTCATTGATGTACTATGAGGGAAATTCAGAACAGTCATGTGTTTTTTTGTAGAGTTTACCAAATTATTGTATTTTTACCTTGAAAGGATACGGATAATCGTCCCATAATTCAAACCCTTACGAGATAATATCGGCTGAGGGCCTTAAAGTTTTTTTGAGGGGTGGGTGTATTGGTTGAATTACTTTTTCTCTATTAAATTCTTTTAAAAATTTTTGAGGTAATGTACCGTTCCCCAGACTTCAAATGATGCCCGGGTTTGTATGAAAACGTTTCCGTTTATTAAGATCCAAGACAGTGACGTTTCAAAAAGCTTTCAAGTTTTATGATTTCAGCATTAGTCCATTGAATTGTTTTATTCCCCAGGGAAATTTCGGGGGATCGTACCCATGTGGGAAAATTAAAAAAAAAACTTTTATTTTTAAATCAGCCAGTTCCTACCATAACTGATAAAAATCCCCTTTGGGATCATTTCTGGCAACGTCATTACCCCCCAATCAACACTGCCGCATCTAGAGGCCCCTCGACAGTCCCCAAACCCCCCGTCACATCCCCGAAACAAGCCCAGGCTTAATGTCCTGTAACTTTACAGTTTTCACTGTTTTACGAATTAATTTATCAACAACATGCCCTGGCTGCTCATGAATATTAATTTTTTCAGGTCATCACTTTTTGACTTGACAACAGGAGATTTTTTATTTGGATTAGATGAGACAGCACAAGACAACACAGTATTATCAATATCATCAACCTGATATTTCAAATAATTGACGATAGTACTCAGTACCTGTAGTCTATATTTTTGCATCAAATTTTAAAATTTTAAAACATTAATGGACCTTTTAATCTTAGTTCTTATCTTAAGGTAGCTTTCAGGGGAAAGAGCCAAAAATACCACAGTCAAAAGTTTTTTTTGAAACAGTCGACATGAATACTTATCCGAATTGAATTAGTTTCAGCCTTTCCCCCAAATTATTCAAAGATCGTTGTTATATTGTCGATTGAATCAAAATTGTAAAAATGCAATCAATAAATCAAAAACGACAAGGCTCCAGGGGAGCCACCCATCCATTTACAATCCCTTGGGAGAATTGTCATTAAGAAAAAAAGAATATTTTTGAAAGAGAATGAGCTTATGAAAGAGGCATAGTTTTATTTGGGGATGAGTGAAACAAGCCGTATCACAACAATCAAATCCCATCAGAAAACATTTTTTTTCAATACCATTGACATTTTGTGATAATCATCACCAATGAATGAATTTAACTGTCAATTAGAGTTCCTTTGTTTTATCTCTCGGGTGGAACTGTTCGTTGTATTGTCTGTAGTGCTCCAAGCGTTGCATTAGTTGAATATCCCGTTTTAACGATCTTTAAAACCGATTTCGTTTTTCAATTTCGAGCCAGTTTGCAGTTCTTTTTAAATTTCAAAGGAAGTTCATCATTCAAAGGGTTTGACAGAGACTGATTTATGAGAAAAAATTTATAATTATTATAATTGACATTTTTATTCCCCCGAGTAGTAAGTCCAACGGAAATATATGGGGCAAAATTGGGGATTCAGGGAAGGAAAAAGTCAATGAGTTTTTTTTGAAGATAAATCAAAAATTTCAAAGTCATATTCCTTAAGGGAAACCGAACATTCCCTTTTCGAGGCAGCGCCCTTAAATTGGACAGGATGAGAACATTTCCCATCTTATGTCCTTTTTTAAATCCGGTTTATTTTTTTAAATCAGAAAAGGTGAATTTTTTGAATCAGGTATCAGAGATCAAAAATTTATCGTTTCTACAAAAAAGCTATTGCACTTGAAAGTACTGAAGAAAATCAAATTTAAAAATCCTCTTCAATTTTGGTTTTTTTTCGATGTAGGTCTACTGTTAGGTACCTAACTAATTACATACAATTGCTACTTGAATAAATTTTTCTTATACAACGATTCCCAATAAATGTTTGAATTAATTTTTTCAAAACAGAATAGCCTATATGAGCATTTTTAAAAATAAAATTTATTTTTGTTCATCCACGTTCTCTAAAAAGAGCACATCCCTTATTTTTAAAATTATCATAACACAATGGGTTAGATTGTTTTCAATCTCGATTGATTAATTCTTTTAAAAAAAATTTGTTAAAAATCGGCATTAATAATCCATCAAAATTTTGCAGTATCTAAAGAGGACCAATGCGAAATTTGTTCAATTGAATTTATTTCTCGTTCGCAATCAAAGTTTTAACTATTCGAGAACATGTACGAAGGTTAAATCAAAGATTAGAAAAAAAAAGAAAATGACGTAGCTTCCTTTGGTTTAGCGAAAAACATTCACCTTGAATTTCACACTCACAGTATATTGATAGCCGCGCATCAGGTTTGAGTGAAAATCACTCACTGGTGTCTTGTTTGCGACCAGAATTAGCTAATCTAATCTAATTTGGGCGGTCCTTTCCTTGTTACCTGGTCCCCGTACGATGATTAGAGGCCGGCAGGAAATTTAATTATCGGTCGAAAGTAAAAGCGACGATCGCGGAAACATGGTAGGACACATCGCTTAAACTGAGAAGACACACAGTTACAATATAAAATTTATTGAAATTACGTCTCTTCTCAGCCTGCGCGAACTATGCCATGCGAGTGTGAAGCTTGTTTGTTAAAATGAAATAGAAAGGTGGAAGACACAGATGCAATAGTGCATTTTAAAATTAACAGATCCTCAGTTGGTTCCCTGCGGTTTTCCGAATAATGCAGAGTAGTCAGCGTTTGGAAAAACCAGCTGACGGTTTTCCTCCTGATTATACTGTACTTTCTTCGACTTCTCCTGCAGTGCGTCAAATCTGATGGCGGCAGTGAAATCAAGCAGGCAGTTTCTTTTATTTCAGGCGCCTCCCGCTATAGTCTGTTCAAGCAAAGAAGCCATTTTGGCAAGATGGGAAAATGACTCCAATTCGGTCAATATTTGTCCAAAAATTATACATTTGGTCTCAAATTGAAGGGAACATTCTGATCTATAATTTGAAACCAAATTCGTAATTTTTGAACCAATATGGACCGAATTGGTGTAATTTTCCCATCTTGCCAGAATGTCTTCTTTGCTATGACAGACTACAGCAATGCCGCGCTGCGCTCTATTAGCTTATCTCGACCGAGATTTGCATTCCGACCGGAACAAAATCTATTAGACAAAAATTAAGATCAGATATCCTGAGGATCATTCTCTTCTGTTTAGATGAGAAAGAAAATTTCGAGTATATCATTCAAGTGGAATCAACAATCAAAGAGCTATCAGTTCTCTTTGAAAATACCTTTGATATTGGAATACTTATACCAAAGTGAGGGCCAAACCTTTCCCAAAAGTTTAAGTGAAGACCTTGCACCTTCAGGCGCGTTCTTAAATATTCTACTAGACTCGATGTTTTCGAATTATTGATGTTTGATGATTTCTAAAAGTAGGCTATAGTGTGGGGAAGCTTTCTTGACTTTGACATATCTGTCCTTGTTAAAGTAGGGTATTCGCTAAGGTTTTCTCAAGAATAATATAGAATAATATTTCAGAATAGTGATTCATAGAAACTTTAGAGCCTGTATTAAAACTACTGATCTAGTTTTAAAATCTTTGAAATAGCAATTATTGATCTGTGCTCTTGAGTGAATACACACTTTAAACGTATTGATTTGAAGAACGCCATTGATTCTTTACAAACAGTTCGCTGATTTTTTCATGGAGAAATTTCACATGATGTCCACGCACATAACAAATTAATGTTGTAGACAAAGATGTTTTACTGTCATGTTTGGTCAGCTCAACAAAGTGTGACAGAAAAGTGAAACTATATAATTCATGTGCTCTCGACAAAATTAGGCCTTTGTCAGTCTTTCCTACCTGAAAAAATATTATAAAGTTTTAAGCGGTAGATGTAATATCGGGTATGTAAATGGAGGGATATATTCAAGGAAAAAGTTTGAAATACTATCTGTAGATAGATTATAATAGCCTTTAATCATTTATTACAATGCTACTTTTTAAAATTACGATAGCCTCAGCTGAAATACTTTGATTTTATGTTTAAATCTACCTTGATAACATTTGTTTGTTAATTTGAATTTTGAAGTTACATCCACGATAAATTGAAGGATACTTTAATCCAAGATTGAATGTAATGTTTTTAGAAGAATAGCATACTTAGCCAAATATCGGTTAAATGTCACAGACAGAAAATTAAAAATTTTAATATTTCTTGAATAACAACAAAAACATTAATAATTACGATCGTATGTTTTGTTTGTGGAAGAATAGTGAGAAAAACTTTCAATAATCTATTTCTGTTGGTCGCAGATTCAAGGTTCATATCACCTTGAATCTCATGGCTCTGTTCCATTTTCTCCGTGTTTAGCTTTTCTAATTAAATAAATAACAAATTTTCCATGATAATTTGGTAGTAATTTTTGAGAAATACAAACAAAAAATTATTCAAGTTCATCACTCTCAATACCCCATTTTTACACCGCTAATTACTTCGTGCACTCTCGACAACGAAATCTTCATACTGAAACGTGCCTGTCCTTCCAGTCGTCGTGATCAGGTATTATACATTAGAAATGCTGCAGCTGGAAATTCAAGATTAGAGGCGCGACGTCGTCCTTTCCAGTGGCGTACAGGAATCACAAAATGTCAAATTTACGGAAAGAGAAAGTATTTTCGCTATTCATCTGGCGTATTGTAGGGACGGCAATTATAAAATTTTGTACAGAAGCTTCGCCGTATCTATCCCTCTTAGTCTTTCACGTTTCAATGTGTATCTGGTTTTCTTTGTCGCTCGTCTTTGACTAAGGAGCGTGTCGGTGTGCACCTGATGTAGTTTTCGGGTTGACTGCACCCGCTTGGACATCAGGTTGTGTTGTGTGTGAATGACGCAGTTTCAGAACAAGATAATAGCGCATCCCTGCCTCCCGCCGTAGGTGAGAGTTGATTGAGTGGTTTGCTTGTTTCAGCTTTGGGTGAACAATGTCTAGTTTGCCAGCTGACGATAAATAATAATCGCTCAAGGAAAGTGCAAGCGTGTAGGCTTCAGAATCAGTTTCGGTCTCACTGCTGTTACTGATAATATCAGTAAGATATTGGTGAGAGAGGTTTTCGGCTCGTGATCAATGGATATCTTCCTAGTATCATCTCTCTCTAAGAAAATGCTTCGATCACTCATATAATAATTATAGTAGTTCAAATTTTTGAGACATTCTATTGAACTTAATTATTGATCAGTATTGTACTCATCAAGCTGAAATGAATTTTCACTTTTTCCATTATTGCTGTTAATGGAGCTATTATGAATTTTGACTGCTCTTATAACTTGCAATAAACTTGAAATTTGAGAGTTGCGTATTCTAAAAGGAATTGTCCTATTCGATTGGAGAAGAAACAAATAAGATTCAAAGTAAACATAATTTACGTTTCAGCACGCATACAGTCTCAGTACCCAGTGAGTCTCAGTGGATTGCTATGATTGGTCAAAATCTTTTCAGCCAATAGGGTGCACGAAATGGCGGATATGATGATACTAAAAACAAAATGGTGTAGCTTCAACTAACAAAATGGCGGAAATTTCATGTATAGAGTTACCCTTGAGTCTACAACTGTTGAACTTTGAACGTTTTGTTCTGCGCAAACTTCATTATTATATGAACTTCAAATTTTTATCTACAGTACTTAATTTGATTAATGTTAAAAGTAGATTTCAATGAGTTTATATTCTAGAGTAAGTAGAATATTATCACAATTCACAATTTGAAGGTGAAAATAAAAGTCTATAAATGAATGAAAAGCTCCCATAAATTTATGAAGAATTTCTTTTATCTACCATTTTATTGTTAATGGGGATAAGCGGATAACAGATGTTACCTTTAACCTAGAATAATATTGCAATTATTGTAGCTTGTGGACTCTACATTTTCTCCTCTGTAGATGTCATTGCGAATTTCTTTGCTCTGCAATGTCATCTAAAAAATATCCTTATGTATTGCAGTTTCAAGTCGTTTGGGCTTCCGCTTCATTTTACATTTTAAGCTAGCGGTCGTGACTACAGCAGGATATCTACAACTTTCTTCCATTATAATAAGCCTGCGCTCTGATCTGGAGACATAAAATCAAATGTTCACTTGCTCTTGAGGATACTAGTCAGTAAACTTCTGATGTTGTTACTCGTGAATAACATTACCTACCGTGGTAGTTGTCAATATTGTCGGTTCATTGGAATAATACCCAACCCTATCAATACAACTTCTTTTGAACATCATCTCAGCTTTGAATGGTCCTGTTTTACAATTAATGTGACATTCCTAGATACTATAGTAGTCAATATTGTGAGTTCATTGGAATCAATCTGAGTCCATCAATACTTTTCAACTTTATCTCTGCTTTTCAAGTTTGAATGGTCCAGCTCTGCAATGAATGTGACATTTCACCTCGTTTTCACCGGCATTCGGCATTTAATAGTTAGCAAGCATAATAATGAAACGTGAGCTGAGCGCGTATTGAAGGTTATTCATGTTGCAAAACAGACCTGATAATGAATGATTTATGGTGGAATTTACATTAACTACCCCTCAGGAATTTAATGTTTAATGTTTAAGTTATTAAGCTTATTTAATGTTTGTTTGTTTGAAAGAGACAGCAAATAGAATAATGGGTTTTCTGCCCCTTGAGTAACTTACGTCTTGTGAGCTCTTCTCACAGCTATTAACAACTCATGGAGAAAGTATGAGGTTTTGAGAAGCTATTCCTATGGATTAATGTGTAACGCAAATGAAATATACTCAATAATTCTTTCTAAGAGTTAGTTAATTCACTATGCATAAATACTGTCCAATGTTTATCACCTGAAATACAATAAAATAATGTCGGAATACCCATTAAAAAAAAACAATAACTTACAGACACATTATGAATAAAACATTGTTAGTTTTGAATCTTCCCCCTCCCCTAACAAATATGAAAAACATGCATTACTTTCCCTCCTCATTTTTCTATAACTGTAACTTATTAAGTTGAGAAATTATCACTAAAAACTTCGAGATGGCATATTTTTTTACTTAGGATACTAGAATTTAATACAAACGTAAGTGCTTGAAAGCTAGAGTGAAATGACTTACCAGCAATTCTTTTTCCATGTATGATTTGATTAGAGCTTAAACTAATGCACTTCCATTAGTGGAAATCCTTGAAGATCCTAGAAACTTTTCGTGAACCACTCAATGGTACTACATAAAACACATTTCTGAAATATGCCATTATCTAGATACATTCCAACTTCATAGTAGATCATTTTTGACGAAGGCTGTTGATAAAATTCAACTCCCTCCACTAAAATAATACCGTTGAAATAAATTTGAAAAAGATGTTTTGTAATTGGAATTTTTCGAAAAATCACTTCCTTATCTACCTACTTTGTTCTATCTATCTACCTACAAACAAACAAACAAACCTACTACTTACTCTAAAATTTTGTATTTTGTTCATTTGTCTCTAAACCGCATGTTCTATCTCCTCGAGACCATTTTCAGCATCTATCTCAATAAAAACTTAGTAATGTTTTTTACTCCATTGAAATGATTCCTGAAAAATACTCCATTATAAGAATTTTAGTCAAGATATAAGTAATAATTTTATAAAATATTTCAGATATCAGTTATACAAACCAAATCCAATAGATATTCTATTAGCTCTCCAACTCTCTTGATCAATTAGTAATGTGAGAACTTGAATGTAAAACCTTCTCCACTATTTAGGACTAGAAAATAAAATTTTATGACATGGTAAACTGGTTCAAACTTCAATCAGAATGGAATTGCTTTTACCATTCGTAAACTAATTTGTTGGGTTGAATGTTCAGCCCCAAAGTTCACACTTTTCTCAAACTGGAGGCATTCATCATTCTTTACCTAGTGATTTGTGAAAATGAGATTCTGATCAAGTCCTAGCTTAAAGATTATTAGCAATTTATCACATAATGTATACTTATTTTCTAGATTGTGGGCTATTTTTTGAATAAAGTTTTACAACTCAATTAGTTTCTATTTTGATTTAGATGTGTTTTTTTGCATACTAGTTAACAACTTATTACTCCTATTTTGGATGATGATAATAAATTTCGAACAAACGTTACAAGGTTTACAGCTTATTAGTCCTATTTTGGCTAGAGTGTATTAATAAATTTTGGGGTAACGTAGTTTAGAAATCGGCGGCTGTATTGAAAAATGAGCTGTTAGCGGTACCGAATACACACAATTGTGTGTGTTTAAAATGAATGTGTTGCCGAAATGAGTGTTTGTACTATTAGCCGTGGAAGCAATTTGGTTGGTAGGTGTTCCCACTCATAAATTTGTAGCCGATAACGAGTGGAGAAGTCATCGTCGTCGTTATTGGAAAGATCTTTAGTTTGACCCATAAAACAGGTGGAAGGAATTCGGTCCAGCTAAAAGGACTGGTAGATGGGAGAGCGGAGGTTGGCAGGAGATAGATGAGAATCAGATCCACATCTCGAGCATTCGCCCAGTTGTCACAATTCGTCTTTCGATTGTTGGTCGAAATTATTCGCCGCCCAAATAAAATGAAAAACAGGTTCACCTCGAAACAGTTATGCTACTCGGACAGGAGCTGGATGTCATCCCGGCGAATTTAAATCAAGTGCTGTTGTCAAGTCAGAGGGCAGACGCCTTATTTGGCTGAGTTACAAGCAGGAATCGAACAAATAAATTCAACGGGATCAAATTTATTATAATGAGAAATCCTACTGGTGAACGGGAGGGACTGCGAAAATGGACGGGGAGATTTTTCATCACTACCTTCTAATGAGAAGGTTAAATATTAGCTTGTACTGCCTGACGAATGGAACGTTTTACTTACAAAGTGAAGTATTTATTATATTTGATGTTGGGAGTTGGGAGAAGCAATCCGAAACAGCATTCCAAGTACAGTACAACTGTACAACATTTAAGTTCATTACAACTTGTACAGCACGTGGTATACCTGACCCACTTGAAAATCTGTTTTCCAATTAAGTTTTGTAGCTACATGCTCATTCTCTTGAATTAAGCTTGGATTATGGTTTTGATTATCAGAGATTGAAATCCGTACGATTTTAGACAGGAATGATTGCTTTTCATTGTAATTCCATTCATAAATAGTCAGGGTCCTTGGTTTGAGACAAAGACTAAGAAGAAAACACATCTTGAATATTAATTACATTTCCAATAATTGGTTTACTTATATCTTGTCAGTCTTGTGTTTATTTCTAAGTTTACCACTGTTTTCTATTAGAGCATTTAGAGCACATTCATATAGTAGTCGAAGGGGATTGTTGTTTTTCAAATTGGTGTTAGGTTCAACTAATCTAATTGATCTCCAAATTGTGATTAAGACCTTAGTTATATTGGATACGAGTTGATAAATATTTCAATATTGATTCTAAGTTACTCTCTCACTCATGCTCTAGACTTGCTCTATTTTAAAACTGCAAACCATTATATGAATGTTTAGTATGTGGGTACCTTTCACTCGTAAATCGTTCGAACTCTCATCTAATGTAAACGTAGCCTAATAATGTGATCAGGCAAACCGCAAAATAAGCGGTTTATTTTGTTGGTTGAACTCTATTGGTATTTGTTGTTTACTTCAGTGACGCAATAATTCAATAATAAAGTTTTTCAAACCCTTGATATTTTAGTTGGATGCCATCTGCTAGATATAAGATGAGATGAGATTTGCACTTTCTTTCCTGATGTTTTAGACATAAGTAATTGAGGCAATTTCCAATGATGAAAGGCAATCTCAATTGATCTTTAAAGATCACCGAAGTCAATGATTCCAATAATAGATGAATGATTGAGTAAACTCCATTATTATATAAAAATGAAAGTAACAGTCTTTTTATTGACATTTGATAAAATACCCCAGCCTACAAATGATTGTTGACAAGTGAGAAAAATAGCTCATAAGTTGAGTACAGAGCTCTGTAGCTCATAAGCTCTGTTTAGAGCAGAAGGTTGAGAGGCATTATTTTCTTGAAATTAAAATGAAGAACAAGTAGGCTACGGTATTAATATTACAACACGCCTTTAGATTCCATCGTCTCTCCTCATTGGTCCGGCTTGTTGTTTTATTGTATAGTTTTTGCAATTGGCTGAAAGCAAATTTATTCCTCTTCAGTCTTCATTGAACCTGTTATTGGCGTGGGAGTTGAACTAACAATTTGCCAAATAGTATCGAAATTTCTGTTTTCAACTTCAAAATTGATTAATCGTGGAGTAGATCTATTATTTTGGTAATTGGAAAGTCACACATTAGAGTCATTCAATAATCGCTGATGGAACAAACCTATTAATGATCTTTAAAGGATTAAAAAACTGCTGAACTAATCGAATCAGTTGACAAAATACTTTCAATTGATGGTGGCATGGGAATTAATTCATTTGAATAACTAAGAACTCGCATTAGCGAGGAATTCCTTTCAACGTTTCAAATGCTGAAAGGTATGATAAGATATGAAGACCTATCCAATAGATGACTTACATTTTTTCCCAATCATTCAAAGCATACTAATCATCAAATCTTGATCTAGAGAAATTCAGAGTATGCTGTTCTTCTACAAACATAATCCAACTTTCAGGTACAGAATTCAGATTTCTGCTTAAAAGTCTAGATGATTTCTCCTGAGAAATACCTGTGCATTTGCGTGTGGCACTTTCGAACACGTCATATGGAACTGGTTTGGATCAAATTAATATCAGCTTCTCATTGTTATTTTAGTGTTGTACCAACAGTTTTTTTAAAGTTGAGTTTTCAGTATGTTCTCCAAGAAGATACATAAGATGATACATGTATCAAATAAAACAATACAAATCAAATTGTAAAGTCGAAGGCCTTATCATTATTGAAATGTAATGCTTGTCTTTGATTTTCATTTGTTCCATGTATCATTTTGTGTTTGGTATTCTCTTTAAATAGCACCCTGTACAGTTTAACAATTTCAAATCACTGTTCTGACTTTTCATGCAAATCTATAATTACGAATCAGAAGTTCTACTTTCAAAATGAAAACTACATGAAAATAGAAAAATCATGTAAATCAATAATATATGTCTGATTCTCGTTGAATAAATAAATAATTTATTTTACGAGACATTCATCTAGTCATCTATTACTAGCCATCCAGTCATTATTACTGCAAATGTTATCAGCTCATTCGAATTCATTTTGAGGTTCTCTCTTCCATTTTGATTGAATTTCTATATTAACATCAAGTTCTACCAGTCCATGATATTTCCTCTAACCTAGAATTTGAGTGCATTCTTTTTATTGTTCTCGTTTAGGTCGAATGTTACTCAGGTGAAAAAGATACAATATTCCTCAATTATTTACCCAAATTGTACTTCGGTAGAAAATACACTCGATTCCCTGATTTTTTTATCAATTGGTACTCACATTTTCGATTCCCAAATTGTATTGCTCGAATTGTACTCATTTCAAAACATATACCTGACTCCCTTATTGTCTCGCTCAAATTATACTCAGGCAACATATAGATACCAGGGCCCTATTTCACAACGTAACAAGTCTTGTTACTATATAACTATGATTTTTAACAAATTTACTAATCCAGCTGATTACAGGCGTTTCACGAACGTACAATTGTAGACTTGTGATAACAAGTGAATTTTAACAATTCTACAAGCGTTCCGCCGGTAATGAACAAGTGTTTCATGAACGTTGGCATGGTAACGAACAAGACTTATCAAAAAAACTTGTAATTAACCATGAAATTTCTACCTATGAATAGACCTAAGTAAGTTACAAGTGTTAATAAAGATACTTTTCAAGGCTTCAATATTATTTTCAATGATTAGAACTATTTCATATAGTTTCTTTGTACATTTTATTATGCCCAATATGAGTCAAAAACTTTTATTTAATAAATGAGAAAATCATCAGTACCAGTAGAATTTAGGCTATGTTTATAACATGTGAGATTTATTATTTTTATTCCAAATGACATGACTGTAATTAACAACTTGGCCCAATTTCACAAAGCAACAAGTCTTGTTATTAACCATGGTTACTGACAAGTACTTGTGATAACAAGTTGTTAATTACAGGCGTTTCACAAAGGAAATGAGCTACAAGTTTACAATTCTACAATTTGACAAGTGTTCCCACCCATCAGTGCCATCTGTATCGGTTTTCGATACTTTATATAGTTTGCACTGATATAGTTTTGGTTGGAATTTGAATTATTTGTGGTAAAGATAGATTGATAAAATTGATTTTGAAAATAAATCAATCATTAGAAATCCAAATCGTTGAACCCTCATGTTATTTGGTATAAAAATAATAATAAATTGATGAGCCATTTTCAATTCATTTAGATCCATTACTTAAACCAAAAAAATATTACAGTGAGCTTGGAGTAGTCTCCCCTCATCTCACATGTCATAAACATAGCCTATATTCTACTGGTACTGATGATTTTTCTAATTTAATAAATTACATTTTTTGACTCATATTGGGCATAATAAAATGTACAAAGAAACTATATGAATTAGTTCTAATAATTGAAAGTAATATTGAAGCCTTGAAAAGTATCTTTATTAACACTTGTAACTTACTTAGGTCTATTCATAGGTAGAAATTTCATGGTTAATTACAAGTTTTTTTGACAAGTCTTGTTCGTTACCATGCCAACGTTCGTGAAACACTTGTTCATAACCGGCGGAACGCTTGTAGAATTGTTAAAATTCACTTGTTATCACAAGTCTACAATTGTGCGTTCGTGAAACGCCTGTAATCAGCTGGATTAGTAAATTTGTTAAAAATCATGGTTAGTAACAAGACTTGTTACGTTGTGAAATAGGGCCCAGGTTCCCTAATTGAGTTACGAGCGCGAGTATTCCACTTTCAGGATTTTTGACACAGTGAGGATGCAATAGCTAGCGGTTTCTTTGAGAACGACATTGACAGCTAGAACCTAAATTTGTGCTGTGGGAAGATGGAGCGCGTAAATACGCAGTCATTGGCGGCGGGATGTGGAAATGAGTTTTCGGCAGCGGGAACTTCATTCGTGGAATATCCTAATACTCATTTATTGGTGATGGAGTGGAGGAGCGGAAAGAATGCTGTAGGTTGGCGGAGAAGAGTGGATGCTGAGGGGATAAAGAAGGCATTGGCAAGGTTCCCGAGTTTACCGTATACCGACCTGAAGGGAAGGTGCGCAACTCAAGTATATGAAGAAGCGCAACTCAAGTATATCTGTTTATATTCTAAATATATTAGTGGTGTTCAACTGAGTATATAGGTGTGCAACTCAAGTATATCTGTTTATATTCTAAATATATTAGTGGTGTTCAACTGAGTATATCTATACATCTGCACGCGCACACAACTCGTCCGGTCAGAGTTCAGCCTCCGCCAAAACGTTGTCACACTTCTAAGATAAAGCTAGTCCAGTCACAACCAACTCCAATATCCAACAAAACTTTACCGGCTCTTTTCCGCTAACGGTTCCCGATTTCCAACCCCGTTCACGAGCATCACTAAATAATGTGATTCATTCATGTCTTTTTCTAACGACACTGGTAGGAATGCAATCAAATTACCCCTGGAAAAATAAAAATCGAGACCGGTTTATAAGCGTTACATCATTATCAGTTGTGTACGTACGATGTTCTTTTGTAATTCAGTTTTATTGCTTGGAAGCCATCACCTATTTTCTGTCAAGTTGTTGGTTTGATCGATGCATTTCGTGGAGTAACCAATGCATTGCTCAGTGTTGTCCATTGAATAAATTTGACTGACAAGCTAACTAATAATTAATCTTGTTCCTAAACTTATTGATTCTGATGTTGATTCTTCATCAAATTTTGCTTTGAATAAATTTGATAATTCAATAACTCCTTTGATATTTGTGAGCCGAACATCTATTTAATAACTTTTCAGGAAGTAGGCTAAATATCCATCTCGAAAATACGCTAGAAATGTATTCCATTTACATATAGATAGAGTATGAGATGCTTCTCAATAGACCGAGTTTGCTAAGAACTTCCGATTATCATTCATATACCCTGGGAATCGATTTCATATTCGTTCGCTCCTTGGAACTCAATTTGGAACAGAATTTTCCGAAGTTTTTATATTTTTGTTTATTAAATTTGTTTCCAAATATTTTGCTCGAATCTTCGTAGAGTTAGAAGTGAGTTTTAGTTTTACAATTTGTTCACCCCATTTGATAGCGGTAATTAATTAATTAATTATTTAATCAATTAATTAATTAAAATACAGTACGTTAATTGATCAGATCTTCTTTTCAACAATGGAAAGCTGTGCTATCTCCATTATTTTGCTTTTCTCAACGTGAATTTTGGTTTTATTAGATTGAGGATCAAGTATCGACTATATGCCAACCTTGGCCTCCTCCAAAATGACGTTCCATTTAGTTTGTGTCGGCAATCTTATATCTTCATCCGTTAATGTCTCATGCTTTTCAAATAACATTTCACATCCTCCATAACAAGCACTTTCGCGGACGTCTCTCTCGCATCAGTCCTTTCGCCTGAAGTTTCTCTGTACATCTTTATTGATCTTGAATTATTCATTCTTTCCTGTTTTGTTGAACAGACAACTCAATCACCTCTCTTTTTATTCAAGATTGGAAGTATTTATTTTGAAAATATTTGGGAGTACCAAAAATATACTGTATAACTTATGGTATTCTGTTTTTTTGTGTACTACATATTATTCTCTGTTGAAAATAATCCAATATATAGGAATTCTTATAATCATGGATAGAAGATGATCTTGTTAATTAGGAGAGAAGTAATAATTTACTTACATCAGTCAGATGGACTTCAGCAAATCTTTTGTCTTTTGAATGAATGAAGTACTTTCGATTATTATTGAAGCTTAACTATCCTATTGTATTTTTGAATCGATAGGGCATTACTATTACCAAAAAATTTGTACATTTTTTATATTTTCTCTATCTATCAGATTAACTTTATTTTATCTGTGCTATACTCAAAAACTCTCTTCATCAATTTCCTCAAGACCTTTACATATTTTGGAGTGGTCAGATCGCGGCATACAATCCTACTTATTCATGTCGTGTCCAGTGTGAAAATTCATTTTCTCATCCACGAAATAATTTTGATTTAGTAAATCGTGCGTTTCATTACTGAAGGTTGGCTTTCACGTCCTCAAGACTCAATTAACAAATGGATGGATTCACTATTATGGCAAATTAGTTGGCAATAAGAAATTCAATATAAATAAGTAACTGGAAAGGTGATAAATCTGATTCAGTCCACTACTAGTGTTGTGCTAGCAGGTCGCGAATAATATTAGATTGGCACTGGCTAATGGTCTTCTTCCGTGTAGTGCAACAGTTGCCGATCATACGTGGTGTAGCATCGAAAATCATTAGCGAATAAATCGAGAAGTTTAATTGGTCTGTGCAGACTGCTATTGCAGTGTAAATGTACGCTTTATTAGCCTACGCTCTGTATCTGCTGACAGTCAAACTGGTTTTTGATTCTTTGTGGGTTAACAACAAATGATATTATCTCTTCCGTGCGTAAAATTTCGATTCCCTATTTCATTTTCAACATCACATACCGTTCGCTGCCTAGAAGTAGTTGGCTGGGTTGTAGAGACAATAAAATAAATTTGTTGCAATTAAAACAACGAATTAAATGCTTCTAAACGAAGAATTAAACACAGTTTCTCATATAGAGACTGTATAATCAGTCTTTACAGTTTATCCTATTCTTTCAACAAATCCTATTACCCGTTCATATAGGGTGTAGATTTAGTTTGTAGAGAGGCGTAACATTTTCCAGTCTAGCACCGGTAACTGATTTTGAATTACTTCCTTCATGATTCTGTACCGTTACTGACTTGAATAAAATTTCTCAAAGGGATATATAACTGGAACTCTCTCTCAACTAGTTTTAAACAATTTCACCCCTGAAGAAATAAACGTTCAAACTCTTTGAAAAGCTACTACAGTAAACAAGATACCCCAGAGCCAATCAATGGAAAACCACCTGTTGAAAGCCGAGGAAAAGCCAAGGAGTGAAATTTCAACCAATCACATATTTTAGTTCAATAACATTATTTGGACAAAGGAGAACTAACTCACTGATTAAACTAATCAGAAGCTTTCAATTTATAACTAAAAAGTTATTTGTACATATGAATTGAATACTTATTTTCTGTTAGGGCTACTGAATTTATTGAAACTTTAAAACAATTCAAATCAAAGTACCCTTTTTAAATTTTTTTCAGAACATGTTCCGGCGTTCCAGAGCCATTTTCTAGTGAAATGAAAATGAAATAAAAAATATTTAAAAAAAGGGTACTTTGATTTGAATTATTTTAAAAGTGAATTATTTTAAAGGTGAATTATTGAAGTATTTAGATAGAGCTCATTTCTTAAATTCAACTCTAATTACAATTGTAGTAATTACAATGTAGTAGTAGTATTGTAGTAGCTTGTTGGTCGAAACATAGTCAACAATTCCAATGGACTTGGAGGCATTTTAGAAATGAGTTAATCTGATTAAAAAAATTATTTATTTATTTGTTAAGAAAATATAGAAACATTTTAATTCACAAGCGGTAAGCATTACGGTAAACATCTCGGTAAGAAATTTCCAGAAGGAAGTTCATAGTTTAGATTTAGCCTACATCAAATCAAAAAAGTTATTCCCACAATTTAGTCTATTGTTTATTTACGTTTAGCATAATCGTTTTGTTTTTTCTTCAATGATCGCTATCGTTTTGGTTAGTGCTGCTTCGCACCAGCACAATGTTTTTTTCAAGAGCCAGCGAGAGTGGTCACGCTCTACTAGAAATGATTGGAGTGGCGGTTACTATGATATTTACTACTTATAACTTACGTAAATAGTTGGGTAATGGTGGTTTGTGTGAACAAAATAAATTGCAGATTCATGAATAACTCAATTTTATTGACGGCTTTTTCAATATAGTACATAATTCATGGTGCATTGACAGTTTCTAGTGCATTTCTCTTATAAATTTAGTATCCGTGAGCTGCGTAGAAAACGAGTCTTGTGTAGATTTCAGCCTAGTTATCAATCATTATATTTTTTATGTACCATGAAAATATTAATTTGTATTTTTAGTATTCCATTGCATTGAGGTACCGAAATATCTGCAGTGAATTGTATTGTATTATATTCCTAAGGAGTGAAACCATTAATCCTAGTTGAGGACAAATTTTACTGGTGATAGAAATAGTGCAGGCTCAGCCAAGTTTTTCTTGCCTGGTTATAATATGATAATATTATTATTATTTGTGTAATTATATCAATGGATGAAATATCCACATTTCTCAAAAAATTTCGATTATTAACTTATTCTTTTTCTATAGGTTATTATTGCACGATATCCAATGAGGTATTGAGCTTCATTCGAGGGAGAAAATAGCCTAGTATAGATATGAAAAAATTTCTTTACTTCCTTTCTCCGATTATATTATTATCAGTCCCCTATGATTAAATTAATTATTGAAAAATTGCCTGTTGACCCAACAGGTTTTTTGGCGTTTTCTATCAGATTGGAAACAATTTGCCGTCATTAGAAACTTTATTTTTACATTTATTTTACCTGTAGAGAAAGCAAATGAAAAATGTTCAATAATCACTTCAATGATCGGGTGAGAGCTCAACGTAAATATGAATGGGAAGTTTAATAGGTTACATTGGTAAATCACGACTAAGCATCCTTATTCAGTAGGCAGCTGCTATGGAAGATTTCGGATTAAGCCTTGGCCTGAGGGTGTAGTCGTATTACTGGGAGGATTTCCAACATCAACCATCCCATCTTGGACCTGCTTGGAATAGAGTCGTGGGCATGACGAGTGAGCTATAGAGCTGGTCGTTGCTTACAAATGACCAGTGAGGTCACAAAACCCACCACGGGGTCGGCAAGGTCGCACTGACTCAAGCCCAGGTGAAACGACTCATCAGCAATTCAGTTGAAGAACTTGAGAGTGAGCGGGTTCACCTGTCCTAAGCTAGGATGTGCTAAAGTATATGATTGAAGATGGCTCTATTCCAAACAAGATGATGAACAGATTTGCATTCAAGCAGCCCTGTAGAAAATTAAAGTCCTACTTAACTACTCATTCTAGCATTCGGTACCGTTGCTAGGTGTCAAGTGCAGCTTGTACCTTTTTATTAGTTTTGTGTAACTTATGGATATAATTAACATAGCCAATAGTGAACAGAATTTGAATAATTTGCTATCAAGTGCCCAACCCAAGTTTTTCGAATAAGTTTGCTTTTCAAGGATGTGAAGGAAAGTTATTGGTGTTCAAACTATACTTGGGAAGATCGGCCTGAATAAATTTGTGGGGAATGTTTGAATATTGTTTTAAGAGAGGAGGATTTCAACTGAAACTTCTCTGTATGCTTTCTTTGAAACATTTCCTAACAGAGTTAATCAACAAATCATTCTTGTAAAATCACAAAGAGGAAATCCCTAAAATTACTTTCTATGGCTTTTCTCTCATCGTTCTCATCTATAATATATCTATCGCTAATACTAGCTGATCAAGTCAACTTTCAACTCAACTTGTGTAGAAGTGTATTAATTGTTCTAAATTTAATTCACTCATACTTTTATGTGTTCCATTAACTATGTGATTTACGTGATCAAAAAACGTTTGTCGTTGAAAAGAACGGTATTTGAAAATCTTAGCTC